>OX402052.1:5218164-5833326 GCA_947859365.1 Archips crataeganus
CTGTTTTCTGTATCGCTTACTATTTCTGGTGTACAATAAAGAGTCATTGTATTGTATTGTATTGTATTGTATTAGAGGTATTTTCTAGCACGACCATCGGCCACCGTGTTTAACATTCATAATTTCTTTTTAAAACAAGCAACCCGCACGTATTATGTAGGAATGGTTGTAAAATTAGAAGGCCAAGTAAATTAAGGAGGCTATAATAATAACCAATGCATAATTTGCGTAGGAAATGAAGATTTATGTGAAGCGTGGAGGCCATTACATAAATTATTCATTACCCAAAGGATCCAACATCATGCTTCTAAATTTGAACTACTAACAAAATTTTATGAATATTTTATGATTATGTATATGTAAAACTCTTTATTGTACGTAAAACATGAAAATTAACAGTTAACAAGAGAAACAGATCTACAAAGGCGAACTTATCCCTTAAAGGGATCTCTTCCAGTTAACCTTTGAACGATTGACAGGACACCAGAGACAACTGTTTGACTGTTGATTTGAAATAAGTTTTTGATATAAGTATTATTTTTTATTCAAGGTGTCCGATTACTGTTTTGCTGATTGTACAGTCTGGGTAAAAAAAAGTTCGTCACTTTTCGACCTTAACTCGTTGACATAGAGTCGAAAAGTGACGAACCTTTTCTTACCCTGCTTATACACATCCAATCACTCGAAGTGGGTGAATTTCGACTTAAGATTTTGAAGATCACTTACTTGTACAGGTATATCTACAGAGTGTTCTAAAGCACAACGATAACTTGTACCGAGCAAAAGGCCAAGTTATAAGTTATAACAGTCCGGGAAAAAATAAGGAAAATAATCCGTGTCACTTACAAGGAAAGGTACCCAAACTCAATCTAATTGTTATTCATTTCATAAGTCTTTTTACTCTGAATCCATTAATTGTACAGAATTGTTATAAAACAAACCTAACCTAACCTAACCTAACCTACAGAGCTTTACAGGTGCCCATTTAAAAATTTCTGAAAAAATTACGGTTTCGACGGGAAAAAAAATTCATTCATCATCATTCATCATTTATTTCAGCCGAAAGACGTCCACTGCTGGATATAGGAAATAAATATGACAAACAAACAAAATTATGACTAAAAATTTTATAAGGTACCACCAGAATTGAAAATATTTTTATCGGAATACATAAATAACGAAAAATAAAAACAGCTAAAAGCAGGATCAAATAAAAATAATGTACCCCAAGCCTTTTCAAAACATATTCTTATACGTGTAAGCTCTAATCTAAATCGTCGCGTTCGGTTCAGGAAGATCACGTTTCGCACCCCCGGGGCATTCAGGTACGAACGTGCGCGGGCAGAAAATGGCGCATTACGCTGTATTACCGGCTAACTGAATCGTATGGAAATATCTTTATCTTTGTACCCTTTTCGTGGCAATTGGACTTAACGGCTGAACCTTTGGTAATTAAAATAAAATAAAATAAATAAATATCACGGGACAATTCACACCAATTGACCTAGTCCCAAAGTAAGCTAGGCAAAGCTTGTGTTATGGGTACTAGGCAACGGATAAACATACTTATATAGATAGATACATACTTAAGTACATATTAAACACCCAAGACCCGAGAACAAACATTCGTATTTTTCATACAAATATCTGCCCCGACACGGGAATCGAACCCGGGACCTCAAGCTTCATAGTCAGGTTCTCTAACCACTAGGCCATCTGGTCGTCTACGTCTTAATTACGAAAAAATTGATGGAAGAATAGAAGAAACAGGGATGTTGACACCACCAATCAACTGACGTACTTTTTATGAGCTATCAAAACACATTTCTCCCATAGAGTTTGAATGGCAATAGCAACATATGACGTCACTTGTTCGCATACTCAATTAACTAACTATTTATTTGTTTTAAAGCAACAAAAAATCAAATTTTGCAGTTAATCGAAAATTAATCTGGGTTTTAGGGCTGAAATAAAGTGTTTTTTTACTGGAGTCGTGTCTTCGAATTATTTTTAATGGTGTGAAGTGTGAACATCCCTATTCAGAGTCTATTGTTCTCCTAGAAAAACAGCGCAACAACTCATCGCGTTGGATTCGGGTAACAAGAGGACCGGTCTGTTTGGCAAACCATCATCATCATCGTCATCCTAGCCTATCCAAGTCCCACTGCAGGGGACAGGCCTCCTCTCAGAATGAGAGGGCTTGGCCCGTAGTTCCCACGCGGGCCCAGTGCCTTCACACACACCATTGAATTTCTTCGCAAGTGTATACAGGTTCCCTCACGATGGTTTCTTTCATCGTAAAGCTCATGGTAAATTTCAAATGTAATTTCGCACATAAATTCCGAAAAACTCAGAGGTGCGAGCCGGGATTTGAACCCACGACCCTCTGCTTGAGAGGCCATAGGTCAAACCGCTAGGCCACCACGGCTCTTGGGAAACCTTGGGGAGGCCTATATTTCGCAGTAGACATCTCTCGCCGGAAATGGTGATGATACTTCTTATTTTGTAAAATCGCATTATTCCCGCGGGATAACGATGAGCAAATTCTTCGCAGACGAAGTTCCTTCAAGTTCCAACAAGATGGAGCGACGACCTGGTTAAGGTTGCGGGATCGCGTTGGATGCGGACGGCACGGGACCGATCTGTTTGGCGAGCCTTGGGGGAGGCCTATGTTCAGCAGTGGCCGTCTTTCGGCTGAAATGATGATGATGATGATGAAGTTCCTTCTACCTCACATTACCTCCAATCTGTATATACATGGCTAAAGCTCATATTAAAGTAAGTTACAAGCGTTTAATACGGGCAAGTTTGCTCATGATAGCGTCGTAACTAACGAGTAGCAGCTGTACTAAATTTAGTAGCAGCAGTAATAGTGTTGCCATATCCATTTTATGTAAATCCGTAGGTCCAGGCGAAAAAATCCGCAGAATTCCGTAAATCTCCTGAAGAAAAATCCGTAGGTACACGGATTTTTTATGTTAAGTATATTCGACTGCACCTAAACCTTTAAATGCTATTCAAAATTAGATTAATCTGGCTAACGTAGGTTGACAAAAGTAAATAGGCCAAAATTTCATAAAAAAAAATATTGGCGATCCATTTTTTATTATAATTGTAACGAAAACCTTACACAATTATGGTCTAGACTGGTAACCCTGTGATTGAACGGAATACATAAATGTGAAGTGTCTATTAGAACAAATGAAAAAAAAAAATGAAATGAAAATGTATGTATTCAATAGCCAGAGTAACATGCAAGAAGGTTAGAGACCTCCTAGTAGGTATGTGAAAATACCTGTGGCAGGAGATCCCGCTCTTCTAGAATAAAATGCAATTATAAAGACATGACAATAGATAACAATTATAATGTTATGTAATAATAAATTGTAATTTCATGCAATATTAATTATAATTCTATGTACCTAAACTAATAAACAGTAAATTCAATTCCGACCACAAAATTAGAAATCCAGATTGTACAAAGTAAAATTCTGACAAGAAACAAATTTTCTATTCATACGCTTCAATTTCCCATCCATTCCGTTCCGTTTTGTTCATTTTTGCTAGTTATCTAAGGCAATATTAAGAAAAATGAGGCTAATCTGAAATTCCGTAGAAGCCAAGCATTTCCGTAGATCTGGCAACACTGCATCCCTTACACACGGCGCAGACTTTTCGAGGCATACATAACTTTCGTTCATGGAGCATTTTTCACGGAAATTGCCTTTATCATATCTTTGCACTTCATATTTAGGGTTACGTGCCGTTTGAACCACGATGATCGGGAACCTTTTGAGACGGAAGAGTCAGAAGTTACAAGTTAAGAATTGACGTTACAGTTTTGCTTGAGATCGACTAATTTGGTTAAATTATAAACCAAACCATGGCTAAACATAGGCTTCCCCCACAGTGGCGTAGCGTGGGTGTAAGCCACCCGGGGCGGAAGAAAATTTTGCCGCCCTCTTGTATACCTGCCTACTACAAAAAATTTTACTTAGCCGATTTAAAAAACTACAATATGGAAGTGTCCAATATTTAAAAAATATTTGCCGCCCCCTAAACGTGCCGCCCGGGGCGGGTCGCCCCCATCGCCCCCTCTACGCTACGCTACTTACTGCTCCCCCAAGGTTCGCCAAACAGATCGGTCCTGCGCCATCCGCGCCTTCCCGAAACCTAAACCAGGTCATTTACATCTTCCGGTCCGTGGAAAAATGTAAAACAGACCCCACAATACCAGCACCACCAGTCTGTCACAAAAACCCTCATTGTCCGGTAACCCGGAGCCACGACACGTTCCGTAATTTTCGCTAAGAGTGAGTCTCACGGTGTAATTTATGTTCAAAGTCTCGTATACACAATATAAATATGTAACACTCACACACACACACACATTTCTTTTTTTATATACATTGCAGTGGCCGTGGTATCGAGTCGACTCATGTGGTCAAAAGATCGAGATAATTTTCAACATAAAATAATTCGTGATTAATAACTATAATTCTGAGAAATATTAATTCCGAGCTGATATAAAGAAGTCGGTTAAAAATGAAAAAACTCGAACGTAGGATGTTAAACACATATACCCAAAGGGCACTAGTGTCCATTGGGTATTGACCTACTGGTCAATTGTCCCATGACATTAATTTAACAGATAACCTGTAAATTAGGACTTATCCCGACCTACCAGTATTGGACTTATTTCTTGTAAAATCCATCAAGCCATTAAGGCGGCCCCGAGCGTGCCAAAACGGGTGAAAAGAATGAAGTAACTACGCAAGAACACATTTCGCTCAAATCTTGTTTGTAACATACATTTTACTTACATTTAACAAAGAGTAATTCAATTAAATAAACATTTCCTAACACGTACTCATGTTTACTTATCCCTAATTTGATGTACGGTCAAGTGCAAAAATAAGTATCGATTTAATCCTCCCATCGTTACATACCTATACCTTAATTCGACGACAAGAGCTATGGGACATATTTATGAGCAAGTTGTGTGCACCCATATTTTTACACTTGACTGTACAAACACCGTTTAACTTTACGACAGCTTTAATACAGCTTTAAGGCAGCTTTTACTGTAAAAGAGTTTTTTTAGCTTTTGATTTCCGCAACTTTAAAATGTTTCTTTTAACGGCCAAGGTATGTCACCGGCATTTATAAAGTCACTTAACGACACTTTTAGTGGAGTTTATTGATATAACTCTATTGTTTTTATTGATTTTTGTTATAAAATAAAAGCAGAGTACGACCAAGTTTACAACAGCGTTTAATAGGATAGTTGTCACCATTAAACCAATAATTCTAAGACAACATCAAAAAAGAGGGAGATGGAGAAGGCTATGCTCGGAGTTTCTCTGCGGGATCGCATTAGAAATGATGAAAGACTCGCAAAAAGTAAAGTCAACGACAGCTCGAAGAATCGCCAGACTCAAGTGGCAGTTGGCTTGGCACATCGCTCGTAGAACTGATGGCCGATGAGGAAAAAAGGTTCTCGAGTGGCGTCGACGGACCGGAAGACGAAGTGTAGGTAGGCCTCCAACAAGATGGAGCGACGACGTGGTTAAGGTTGAGGGAACGTGCTGGATGCGGATGTCACGAGACCGATCTGTTTGGCGAGCCTTGAGGGAGGCCTATGCTCAGCAGTGGACATCTTTCGGCTGAAATGATGATGATGACGAACATTAAAAAATACGTTATTGTATATAACCAATAAATACCAAAAGTTAGAAAATCTTAATTTTTTATGTCTGTCGGTCTATGTTAATACCAGTAACCAATATAAAATGAAGCTACCCTTTATTATTTGTACAAAACTGGGCACCTAATGTACCTACCAATACCTAACAAGATATCTTCGTTCTTTACACAATACCACTTTCATTGTCAGTTATGTACAAGAAAGTAAATGTTCAAATATTATTTATTTTATTAGCAGTTACGTCTGCTCACCGAATCTAAGATTTAAAAGCGAAAAAGTTTCCGGGTGCGCCGGTGGGACTTGAACCCACGTCTCCTGGGTATGCGCCCCAACGGGTGTTCTACCAACTGAACCACGTCGCATCCAACCGACCTCGCCGAAATTCTTAATCGCTTACATACGCCAACAGTGGCGTGTGGTAACATCCATCACAACTATTAGAAGCTATGACTCCTACGTTCCAAATTAGTTGGAAATGCGTAAGAAATGATATACCCCTTCTATTTAATTCAAATATTATTTATTTTATTAGCGATAAAGTAAATGTTCTTTCTACATTACCCGGTTTTGTACAAAGAAATTGCTAGTACTAAATACTACAAAACCAAGAAGGTCATCCGAGTAAGCCACAAATAAAAACCAGCCGAGCCATTCACAACCTCTCTTAGCTTAATATTGAGCTATCAATAAGAGCTGTGGACGAACATTGACTAAGCTCTCGTGGGACTATAATTTAAGCAATACTTTAAAATATAAAGCATGTGAATATTTAAAAGTAAAATTAACTAACTAAAATTAACCCACATTAATAAGTTAGATAGCATTGGCTCTGGGAACCTCCTTGGTTTTGCAGTAGGAAATGCAATTTGTAAAAAACTGGGTCATGTAGGAAGAACAATTATTTCCTTGTACACAACTGGCAATGTAAGTGGTAATGTGCAAAGAACGAAGGTTTCTTGGTACATTACCCGGTTTTGTACGAAGAATATTTTGTCTTTGTACATTGCTAGTAATGTAACCGAGTTATGTGCAAAGAATAAGGGGAGTCCACACTAAATACGTTTTGCTTAGCAGCAGGACTCTGCTGACACTGGAAATTCATAAATGCGGCCAGTTTTTTTTCACATAGTAACTATCACAAAAAATGTTAGTACTTACTTGGTCAACTAATAAATTGTGGTGCCAAATACGATATTGCTACGTCTTGCTATGATCGCCATTGTATGTCTCACGCTCTTCCGATTTAATAACCGCAGTACTGAAAGCCTTTTTTCCCCATTCCACCGTAACTCACACAAGGTCTAAAAGCCTTTGCAGCTTTTAAAATTCCTCAGCAAGGCGTCACATGGCAACCTCGCATCTGAATAAATGATCAGCGCATTGAGCCGCAAATGATTTTCTAAATTGGGTCCCAACTTTTTAAAACCGTTCCATGAGACCCGGCCATTTCAATGGCATTATTAACAAGGTTGTATAAAAAAAAAGTTTATTTGCCTTACATTTTCGTTGTTCGGGCGTGAGCGAATTTCAAATCTTGCAATCGTTTCAAAATTAGAATGCAAGATTTTAAAAAATAATAATAATAATCTGTAAGTATGACGTGGCAATGTGGCCAGTATATTTAAATTTTTGGACCGGGTAAACTTCTCTTAAGTAGATAATATTACTTGCTTATTGACAAAGCTGGTTGCGAATGATGATTTGTGGATTATGACGAAACATGTTAATGAGGTTGATATAGACTGATTTAGACAGCCAAAAAAAAATCGAACAGATTACGCTCAAGACAAGACTTGATGTTAGATATATACAGGGTGTCCCAAAACTCAAAGATAGCCTGGTACCAGGCGTGAGGCCAAGTTATAGTTATACCCCGTTCTCAAGCAGGCAGTTAGATGGCTACAATCTACAGGTTGCAAAAAAAAACCGGCCAAGTGTGAGTCGAACTCGCGCACTACCATTACCATTGTCTATAAAAACAGCAAAAAAATCACGTTTGTTGTATGAGAGCCCCCTTAAATATTTTATTTTATTCTGCTTTATGTATTTTTTGTTATAGCGGCAACCAAAATACATCATCTGTGAAAATGTCAACTGTCTATCTATCACGGTTCATGAGATTCAGCCTCGACACAAACGGACGGACAGACAGATGGACGGACAGTGGAGTCTTAGTAATTGGGTCCCGTTTTTACCCTTAGGGCACGGAACCCTAAAAACCTTCACTCAAAATTAGTAACTTAGAAAATCACTTTCAGCCCCTAGAGCAAAACCATGTCACTTTATTTCCTAGTAGCATCGAATCACAACTTTCAGACCTCGCAAAGTAAAACAAATGCTCACCATGATACAACATCATTTTGCTTTTATCCAAACATAAAGTAGAACAATGTACCAAAAAATGGAGTATTCCTATTCCCAAAGCTCACCTGACAATGCCGAGCCAAAAATAGTTGTTCCCATTCGTAGCAGCGCTGTAGCTATGTAGAGTGCTACGCTCAGATCAAATAAAAAGTAAAGATAGAGCGCGCTAAACAGCCGAGTGAGGCTGGTTTTATAAACATGTGTGCGTAGGCCGGTGTTGCCATAATAATTCTTATTACCCCGATACTACGTTGCGTGTCACGTTGATACCGTTACTACAATAAAAAACGTTGATAAACTTTTACAAGAAACAAATAACTTTACGTTGCGTGTCACGTTCTCACGTTTTAAGCCGTGCTAATAAAGAATAGAATTTAAAATGAAAAAAGAAAAGGTTTATTACATAGGCGGCATTTACCCAATAATAGGGTAACTACAACATTATAGTGGCAGCACTAGTATTGACATTTTGGGTTCTAAGCAAAATTTGGTATAGTTTGGTTGCAAGTGTGTGCGTGCCACTGTGTAAGCACATGGAGTGGTGTAGTTTGACCGGCCTCACTTCGTTGTTCGCAGCGCTATATCTACTTTTTATTTGATCTGAGGTGCTACGGCGTAGAGGGTCTACGGAACGCAGCAAGTGTTCTGATTCCATTTAACATGTTTGTTACTACTCGTTACGCTCTAGATCAGTGACAAAATTCGTGATGTCCATCGTCATCATCATCATCATCCCAGCCTATATACGTCCTACTGCAGTGCATAGGCTTCCTCTCAGAATGAGAAGACTTGGCAAGTCAGACCCAGTTCGAATTGAAAACTTCACACGCACACCATTAAATTTCGCAGGTGGATGCAGGTTTCCTCACGATGTTTTCCTTCACCACGTTTATGCCGACTACTTTTGTCGTTTATCGATATTTTGCAGGTCACGACAAGGTAGGTACAATTTCGTATTCAAATATCAATTTCCGAGTTTTTGTGGGTCGACACGTTATTCCTTATCAGCGTCCGATTATGGGTAGGTACGTTGCCTGTAGAATATGGCACCTACTGTCACAGAATAACAGAATAGTACTAGCGTATAGAAGGATCACTCGAACAAAAGTCAACTTTAGGTACAAAAATTTGCCTACTCTTACGCCCGTTAACTGCTTGCACGCGAAATTGAAATTTATCGTGTGATACGAGCGTTCATATTCCGTTGGGCACCGCTGACCCGAAGCCAAGAGCACAGGGTTCTCACTCGCCGATATTTAGGTAGGTATATAGAGAGAGGTAACAGTGTGTATTAATTCAGTAAACTACCTTTAACGCAACAGTATCTTTTATGGGTGGATTTTTGAAATAATTTTTTTACGTAATTTCCGTGGGCAAAATTTTTTTGTTTACTTTTGGTGAAATTGATCACTCGTTGAGATACTCCTTCGGATTAGGATTTCAATGCTATAAAAGGCCCCAATTTAAAGTCAATAATTTAGTAGTTATTCGACATTGAAAAAAAAGCACCATCGAAATTACTATAGTGACAGCGAAATTACGTCTTTATTAATTACATAGGAAATAAGTACAAAATTATAAACCATTACTATGATTTATGTATGTAACTATAATTAAATTTATGTACGTGTACATATTCGTGTATAGTTAGATTAATAAAACATTAAATTAAAGTGGAAAACTATTTATTTAAGTTTTTCTTAGGAACAATACGTGAGAAATATTATATAATTTCGAATGTGTCATTATTAATATAAAATATCACAATCAACATGGTTACAAACTTATTATTAATGTAACCGGGTACTGCCGTTTCGCAACTATGTTTTTCCCAAATGATTAATTTGGCAAATGTTTCATTTTCCAGCTGTTTACTACCAAATGATAAAAGTAAAGTTAAAGTTAAAGTAAAGTAAAGTTTTAACATTTGGTATCATAGCGTTACGGTTGTGGTACCAACTCTGAAGATGAGCTCTGGTTGAGTTCGAAACGCGTCAGTGTATTTTGGTGGTGGTGGTGACGGTTGGGTTTGTGTGATTTGTGTGTGTTCGTACAGTGTGGAGGTGGAGGATCTGCATGAACACACATTTCTTACATAAACGTAACTATCATTAGGTCGCGGGTGAGCAAAGTAATTGTTTTAGTTCATTGATATGGACCTCCGCAAAGTAACGCCTGATTCAATAAATTATTGAAAAAATTATGGTCATTAAACTGATTGTGTGTGTACATGTGTGCGTGCGCGTGTGTGTGTGCGTTTGTGTGTGTAGGTGTGTGTGTGTGCGTGAGTGCATATGTGTGTGTATATGTGTGTGTGTGGGCGTGTATCACGCAAAACATATGAATAATATTTACCTCGACGTTTCGACTACATTACAGTGGCCATAGTCACGTAAATACAGACTAGAGGTCTACTCGTGACCACGGCCACTGTAATGTGGTCAAAACGTCGAGGTGTACTCGTGTGTTTTGCGAGATAAGTCATGTTGTGTAATTTCGCTGCCATATCTGTAATTTCGATGGACAAAAATGCCATCGAAATTACGCCACGGAGGATTACGACAATTTGGTATTTTTGCGATTACTGCTAAACTATATACATGATTAATATAAGCTCTTTACTGTGAAATAAGGACTAAGTCAACTAGTAAATAAAAAATTAACTATTTAATTAAAACCATTATATATCGTACAACAGGAATCCACGGAATTTACTTTTAAGCGAACCAAAATACATCGCGCGAAAGACTCGCCTTGGTAGGCACACAAAACTCAGTAGTAGGACGTCCACTCCGCGTGACAGCCGGAGCACAACTAACGTACTCTTCCACAAAAATGTGAACATGGCGATATGATCCTTCACCGATGAGATATTAGCAGGTATTTGCGCAAGGTAATATTGGTAGCTAGAGGTGGGACAAACACATTATGGCCAACCTATTTTTAAATAAAATTGTATTTAACATAAAAAAGTTATAATCGAATGCGTTATGTAATTAGCTTCATTTTGATATATATTAAGTCGAAAAATGACACATAGACACAAAGTTATGCTCAATTGATTCAACAAAACCGCGTGTGGGACAGGCCTCACAGACTTACTGCAGTTAGTGTTTCTAAGATTTGGATATTTTTTATGCAGTCTTAATTGAAGTCAACAATGTTTGTAATGTTAAAACTCATTGTATTATATTGTGTAAAATGTATATAAAATTGTGTGGTTTTAATATTTTGAGTGGTTTTTTTTTTAATTGACTTGGGACTTCCACGAAAGTCGCTCTGAAAATACACCCTTATACGGATTATAAGATCGTTTTGAAGTCATTGTTTGTTGCAAAAATCACAGAAAAAAAAGATGCTTTAATTATGCGCGACGCGGTTAGCGTGCGAACCGAAAGCCGAGCGACGACCTACTGCCATATGCCTGCCCGGGAGGCGCGCCGGCCGAACATACCTAAACTGCGGAGTTAAACCCCCCCCTTCCTACTGTGTAGCGAAAGACGATCTTAATTTTGCCCTCCCTTCACTATAGCATACAATATACATAAACACGTAATCATGGTCTGCCAGCGATCGCTCAACTCGTATCAATCATCACGTCAACGCCCCTGCCCTGTCATTATTAAGTAGTTGTAGTTATTTTGACCTGGAGACCCTATACATCTTTCGGTCAATGAAATTGTGTCAGTGGAATAGTGCTACGGTTTTGCTGTGCTATTTACACTGTCTTGTTAGTAAAATGCTGTCTTAAATAAAATAAAATAAATAAATAAATATCACGGGACAATTCACACCAATTGACCTAGTCCCAAAGTAAGCTAAGCATAGCTTGTGTTATGGGTACAAGGCAACGGATAAACATACTTATATAGATAGAGACATACTTAAATACATATTAATCACCCAAGACCCGAGAACAAACATTCGTATTTTTCATACAAACATCTGCCCCGACACGGGAATCGAACCCGGGACCTCAAGCTTCGTAGTCAGGTTCTCTAACCACTAGGCCATCTGGTCGCCTAAAATCTAATCTAATCTAATGTCTTATAATAATTGTTTAGTGAGTTTTCTTTGTATGATGCATGAAATGTATTCTGTAATGTGTAATATTTAAATTGTAATCTGGTTTTAGAAAAAAATGACTTAGTGCCAAGCTTCTTGCGGCGCATTCTTCTTGGCAATCATGGTCTTTCCGAAAACGCTGGTAGACTAAAAAAAAAGACATGTAAAGGAGACCTTAACGACCTGCTTGCAGAAATAAATTTTTAATTTTGATTATTGATTTATCGACATCAGGTAGGGCAGCACTCTACCATTTAGAGCAACCAAACACACTGCCATGATGCTCATCTCATCAGGCAAAGTTTCTATATTAACGGCCAAATGCAGTTCGCAAATCTCCACCTTTCATGCTATTTCCCTCTCGTCCTATACAACCGTCTCTTACCTGAGCACGATGCCATCAGCCCTCTCCTCACTCGCGATGCTCGGCCGCGGCGAACTCCCGAGCCGGCTGCTCGCGGATTTCCGCCGCAGTTCGTGCGTTTCCGCCTCTTCTTTGCTGGTGAATGAGATGCGTGGCGCTTGCGCACGGAGCCCACATACTTTGTGCGTCGACACGCCCCGGCATAGCATCTGGCTTTGGGTTAGATCTGCGAACAAAAAAAAGTTAATGTAGAATAAGTATCATAATCGATCTCGATTCTGTAGCGCTTCAGGTATGTTCGCGGAGACTAGAATGGACTACTTTTATGCCACCATGAGAAAGCGCTGCACATACCTGGTACGCAGGGTGCGCGCCAGCTCCAACGGCATCCTATCTACATTCGCGCATCGACGTTCCATGAAGAGCAACCCTTGAAAGATTTCGTGTCTTTAGATTTGGCAATTGAGACTTCGAGATTTTACGTTCGTAAGTACATTCGTTTGAAGAATGTTTGTTCTCGGGTCTTGGGTGTTTAATATGTATTTAAGTATGTATCTATCTATATAAGTATGTTTATCCGTTGCCTAGTACCCATAACACAAGCTTTCCTAGCTTACTTTGGGACTAGGTCAATTGGGATTGTCTAAAAAAAAATTACCAGTGGTTTTTATATATTTTTTTGTATTGAAAAGTCAATTATAAGAAACTAATTTCAATATTTTGTCATTTAGTTCACTACTTTTTTCAAAATTAATTATTGAAACTATTTTGGTTGATGACGTCAGATTATAATTGAGGGCTCCCACACTGCCAAATTTCTAAATCTATCTAAATGCGTACGATAAGGCAACCCCTTTAATTATTTTTTGCGTAGTGGTACACTGTAACTAGTGTCACTTTAGTGGCGCTGTCAAAGTGCTAGATGTCAGACAGCGGGTCCAAATCAAACTCCGTAGTATAATCCATGCGTAAATTGTGAATAATTCTAACCACACAGAATAAAGTTCGACTTGGTCCGGTCACGCAATTTACACCATTGTCAAATGAAGGTCATTGCTTATTTAATATGTAATAAATGAATTACATAATATTAAATTTAAATAACTACAGAAAACGAGTTAAAAAACATTTATCTCGAAATGGTTTTCGATTTACTAGACATTGCAAAAAAAATAGACATCCCCAATTGGTGTGAATTGTCCCGTGATATTTTTTTTTTTTTTTTTTTTTTGTTCGTAGGTGGGTACCCCACGATAATGTTGCATGAAACAAAACCCGCCTCGTCAAAGAACTTATCATCTTTTATTTATATAAAACTGACCCGTGACTGACCACTATCACACCTGATGAAAAGTGCAGATGAGGCCAAAGGTGTATCTAAAAAAAAAAAAATTAAAATTAAAATCTCACTGGTTCAGTAATATAGCCTATTCACTCTAGCCTTGAAGACATACTATCTTTGAACATAAACTACCGCGAGACAAAATCATCGTGCACGTTTGAAAGCAGCCACCGCGGAGTATGCCGTGGGGTATGATGAAGGGTTACGGATTAGCCCGAAAATGTTGATCTTAACTCGATCATAGATGTGAGTTATCAGTATTTTTTCACTATAACCTAACATCTAGTAGAAGTAGAACCTGTTATTCTAGAAATGTATTTATTAGGCGCGCTTGTAAATATTTTGGTGAAAATTAAACACTCAAGGACATTGACATATTTAACTGCACTTTTAAATCATTAAAAGAAGCGTTTAAGTAGGCTCTTCAGCCTTTTAGCTCCAACTGTTAACGCAGATCTAATTGATAATATGTTATTAGTAGTTTTAGTAGGTATCATTGTTTAATAATTAAGAAAATTACAGCTTGGATTAAAATCGTTCACTCACATGTATGTGTAACAGTTATATATAATAGTAAATACATATGACACGCATTGTAATGTAATATTGTATTCCATCTCCATTCAGTTAATTAATTACTGTTTGCTTGACTGGTTGCTGTGTCGCGTATTTTGTTAACATTATTGTACCTATACAATAAAGGAAACTATAGGTCTATTTTCTACTCATTGTTTTATGGTTACTATTCTACCAATGTGACTGTTTGTTTCTTTCTGAATAAATAAAAAAAATCTCAATTTTAAAAGAACTCAATCATACACAAAATACCTGAAAACATAAAATATTTCCCACTACAATCATATATTTATAGGAAAACAATTCAAGCAATAAAACCTTTATAGGCAATTGATGGAACGGGAGCATCATATATAAAGCTGAATACAACCGAGATCGGAAAAGCAATATAAAAATCCCCCAGTGCCCTTTTCCCCGAGTGGCAATCGGTAAATATTTGGCAGAAACAACGCTAAATAGAGAAGCGTCAGCTGCCTAATAACGCTTTATAGGAATGTTAGTTCCGTAAAAAATGGTTCGGGGAAGCAAGGAGCGCAGAGAGGGCGACGAGTAGTGTAGGAGCTTGCGGGGATTCTTCTTAGCTCGTTATAACACGAGTTTTGGTTGTGATGTGATTATTTTATCTTAAGGAAGAAGAGAAGATCTATGTAGCAGTTACTACGTAGCTAAGAGGACAGTTCTGCTTTCACCATTCTATGTTTGTTTATTTGTTCTGACATACAATTTTTTTCCATTTTATGGTGTTTTACCTACTTGAAATCATTGTAAAGTTTGACGCTTATTTGCATGATTTTTTTTGTGAAATTAACCAGGATAATTTTAATTGATATCTATCTACCTTAAGGAAAACATATAAAAATATGTTACAAAATAAGTTAGTGTGAATGTTATGATGGAAATTTCCATCACCATGCCAAGAAGAGTTAAAGCTTAGTATTTTGCAAACGGATTCTTACATTGATAAATGGTTGTAGCAAACCTACAATATTTTGAAAAGATTTAATCCAATGACACCCCACACTATGTATTTTGGTGGAAAAAAATAATCCTTATTTTACTTGTAGGGGAGGCACCTCAAAATAAAGTTTTTTGGGTTCGTAATTTTATTTTACCACTTTTTTTCGTCATCATCCCATCCTATATACGTCCTACTGCAGTGCACAGGCCTCCTCTCAGAATGAAAGGGTTAGGGCCGTATTTCCCACGCGGGCCCAGAGCTTATTCGGAACTTCATACACACCATTGAATTTCTTCTCAGGTTTCCTCACGATGTTTTCCTTCACCGTAAATCTCGTGGTACATTTCAAATTTAATTTCGCACATTAATTCCGAAAAACTCAGAGGTGCGAGCCGGGATTTGAACATATGACACTCTGCTTGAGAGGCCATAGATCAAATCACTAGGCCACCAGGGCTAAGCTCACTTGAACTTTTACTTGACGATATTTTCAAGGAAGCCCAGTAGTTATCTGTAAGTAACCCACATCAGACGACTTACATAAAAACACTAGCAAGCTCTCAGACTGCTCACATTTTGTTGATGAAACAGGATCCTAAGAAAAAGTTGTTTTTGTGACTTTACGTAGGGGCCCGTTTTTATGCGTGCATCTGCCCTAACAGGCTGTTTTGTGCCTAACTCGTGTCAAATTGACGGAACGTGTCTAGAAAAGATATTTGGTGAAGTTGAGGATCACTCAGGGATCACTGGTAAACTAGATTTGAGCCTTTTTGACTACGTTGAGTGTGGGTGTTTATATAATCTAATATATAAAAATCTCGTGTCACGGTGTTTGTTACCGAACTCCTCCGAAACGGCTTGACCGATTTATATGAAACTTTTTTCTCTGTACTCGGTAGGGCTGAGAATAGGTCGTAGGGTACTAATTCTTCGCGGACGGAGTCGCGGGCAACAGCTAGTTGACTAAATCTTGTGAAAATAGACTTTGATGTTAGTATAACATTTGGTAGCAAAGTAAACGGTTGCGGTACTCTGAAGATGAGCTCTGGTTAAGTTCGAAACGTGTCAGTGCAGTTTGGTGGTATGACGGTTGGGTTTGTGTGATTTGTGTGTGTTCGTACAGTGTGGAGGTGGAGGATCTGCATGAACACACATAAACGTAACTATCGCGTAGCTATCGTAAGGTCGCGGGTGACAAAGTACCTACTGATTGTTTCAGTTCATTAATATGGACCTGCGCAAAGTAACGCCTGATTCAATAAAATATTTTACGTAGTGATAATCTACGATAACATGGCCTGCCTCTCCACAAATCATGAAGTCTTCAATGTAATGTGAAAGTATTTATAAAGCACACCAAAACTTTCAACGCATGTGTGCGTGTTGAGTTGAAACAGCCGTCAAACAAAAGCAGATACTACTAAATATTTTTTTTTCTTAATTAAATATGTGACTAAACACATTGAAATAGTAATGTGGAGGGCCGGGCCATGTTATCGTAGTTTATCTTTATCTATTAAGGAAAACTCGTACGTAAATACTTGTTCAAAATTATCGATTGTAGTCAATTTTCAGACGTCACAGAATCTCCTACTAAGGCAATTTGCTTCTTCGTGCTCCAGTGGAGCCCTTAACTTGATTTTCCGGAGTAAATTAATTACAGGAATGGATTTCCAAATTATTCTGTTTGTTTTGAATGTGACGGGAGAATTTATTTTATTAAGTTTCGAGTTTGAAGACATAATGTAAACTTACCAATGCTCGACACTTCAACGCCCAGTTGATGAAACCTAGTTCTCACCTCTCTTACTATGACATAGTATGAATGTGCCATGTATTGGGTCAGTGTCGAGCACGGGGACGTTTACCTTAATAATTTACAAAACAAAATCATACGTACTTCAAAGAAAGGAAGAGTATAGGATACATTATCAATTGGCTAAGTAAAGTTTTTTGAAGAGATGCTAATTATATTTTTTTTCGACAGTGGTCGACTTCAACACCAAGAAACTGCACCTGTTTTATTTTTATCTCCTTTTATTTATTAGAAATATTTTTTTTAATGTTCGAGATGACATTTGTGAGATTTTATGGCTGACAAGCGGTTCGTGCTCAGTACTAAGAAGAAATAGAAAAAAAAAACGAATTCAACTGTCGCTTCTGTCAATGTCAAATGAAATCTAACCGTTTGCGTTTCGTTTGCTTTGCGTTGTCCAAGAAGCAGTTCTAAAATAGTGATCGAAAGTATTCAATCGTGATCCAATTATCGTGCATAGGTCGTGGAGAAATGCGGTAAAATTGAAAGTCCGGATTTTATGCGAAGGTCGATAAAAATAGTCAAAAAATCACACTGAGCACACCAAAACGCAAAGCAAACGAAACGCAAACGATTTGACATTGACAGCAGTAACAGTTCACTTCGGTTTTTTTTTTCTGTTTCTACTAAGTTCTGAGCACGAACGGCTTGTCAACCATAAAATCTCACAAGTGTCATCTCGAACACTCAAAAAAATATTTCCAGTAAACAATAGGAGATAAAAATAAAACAGCTGCAGTTTCTCGATCTCCAGAACGCCGACTGTCGAAAAAAAATATAATTAGCACCTCTTCAAAAAACTTTACTTAGCCAATTTACTTGCCAGCAAATGCAACTTAGAAAATTTGAAAAGCTCCCGAAATTTTAAAATTGAATTCCAATATCGATACCGGATTTTTTAATTATTTCGTGAGCTTTTCAACTGTTTTTGAGACCGATCGATCGATTTGGATGAAAAGTTAAAAACCCGGGGGTAATAAAACTTGTTTTCTACAAAGAAACTCATCTGTTCGGATAATAATAATAAAATAATAATAAATATTAGGGGACAATCTTACACAAATTGACCTAGTCCCAAACTAAGCAAAGCTTGTACTATGGGTACTAGACGACGATAAACATACTTATATAGACAAATAAATACTTAAATACATAGAAAACATCCATAACTCAGAAACAAATATTCGTGCTCATCACACAAATAAATGCCCTTACCGGGATTTGAACCCAGGACCTCTTGCTTCGTAGGCAGGGTCACTACCAACTAGGCTAAGGCGGTCGTTAAGGTCGTTAAGGACGGGTCGTCGGATAGGACGAGTACATCAGTTTGGGATACGACAGGCAGACTAACAGACATATACGTCAAACTTTTAACATATTTTTTTCTGTCGGATTTAAATAACAAAAAGTTACAGTAATTTGATTTTGGTACTCGTAAGTTGTTCATTATTAAACTATAGGTATTTATACAGATATTAATATGTATTACATCCTGCAGTTGACGTTTCTGCCCATAGTTTGGCCTACGGCTTACATCATTATATAGGTAGACTGATATTAACACGTTCGCCGCCGGCACTATTTCACTAACACATAGGGTGTGTCCACATTTGTTTCATTTTGGGTACGCATCATAATGCCACAGATCATCTCACACATTTAATTTATTGAATCAGGTGTTACTTTGCGGAGGTCCATGTTAATCACACATCACCCGTAGAACTGGATGGCCAAAAAGGTTCTCGAGGGGCGTCCACGGACCGGAAGAGGCGGTGTAAGTAGTCCTCCCACAAGATGGAGCGACGACCTGGTTAGTGGCGGGATCGTGTTGGATGCGGATAGCACGGGACCGATCTGTTTGGCGAGCTTTGGGGAAGGCCTATGTTCAGCAGTGGATGTCTTTCGGGTGAAATAATGATGATGATGATGATTCATCTCACACATATCGGCCCGACAAGTAACCCAACAGATTTCAAAGATAGATTCCTCAGGATATTTCAAGCCAATAATGTAGCATAAATTCAGGTAGATTCACAGAAATAATAATAAAGAGGATAGAAATGCCTTAGTTCCTATTTTCTTCCGGAACTCGTGTCGCTGCTTCATCCCCTCCACTTACTGTGTTAATGCGCACATGCAAAAGACCGGAACCATACTACGCAATCACGCACACAATTACTAATATTTTTGCTTACAAACAATTATGAATCTTACACCTTAGAGATAGCATTAAATAACACTCAACGTAAGTCATACCCACATTTACACAACGGCGCCATTTATTGGCCGCGTCGGCATTATGTCTGTACTAGTCATAACCTGTTTTTTTGTCCGTACCACGAACTTTTGTGCAAGACGGAAGGGTTATCAGAAATTACTTTACATTGCTGCGTATAATTCAAATCGATCTGCGTTTTTATGGGCATGAGTAGCAATGGTATATGAAGTTTCGTGTTAATAACGTGTAAACCAATATTTCATAATGAAATATTTTCTCAAGTTGTATTTTGATATAAACCGCATTATTACATTAAATTAATACATACCAATTGTAGCAATTGATATGCTACAAATTTATTAGTGTAACCTTTTTATTGGTATTGTGTCTCGTGGTTGGTCTGGCTGATTTGGCTGTCAGCTTGAATTTAAAAAGAAGGGGAGCTTGACAGAGGCAGAGAGATTTGGGACGTGACGTGGATGACAGAAAAAATAGGACAGCTCTCGAGAAAAATAATCTTGGTGCCTGGTATTCATGATATCATAAATTACTACGTGGTTTGTAGTGGTTTCCCCATTTTTATAATATTGCGCTACATTATGGCGCCCGAACAATTTTAATCCCGTTATCTTTGTCTTTGTGTTTTTTTGTCTGTCTTTTTCTTTGCTTTTGTCAGGGGCGAGTGCCCTTCGTGCAATATTTGTGCTGGTTGTGTTTGAAGTTGCTTTCAACGACGGTTTAATTTGTGATAATTCTTTGTTCACAAGCCTTTTATTTGTTTATTTATTTATTGTTGGTGTTCTTCGTTCCAAATATGGCTGAAGGAGCTGATGTTGGACAAATTTTAACTACTCCTAGGCTTGTGTCCCCTGTTATCAACCAGCCACGTCGGGTAATTCAGCCTGACGTGGCAGACGAAGCGTCACGTAACATATCGGATACCGGCGATCACTCCGCCTCTACTTCAGGCGGTTCAATTAATCCTTATCTTCCTTTAAATTTGCCTATAAAACCAGAATCACTCACCAAATGGAATTTGACTTATTCCGGAAAAACCTGTGTACGTGATTTTTTCAATCGCGTAGAGGAGGAAAGAGATGCTCGTGATATCAGTTCGGAGTACATTGTTCGTCGTTTTCACGAACTTTTGTCGGACACTGCTCTGAAATATTTTAGGTCTATCCGTTCACCAAACGTCCGTTATTGTGACCTTAAAGCAGCATTTTACCGGACCTTCGACACAGTAGACTATGACTATAAGATTGAACGCCAGTTGCGTGAACTAAGACAGACGGATACCCAGTCTGCGCGTGATTTTGTTATAGATATACGTGATCTCAACTCTAAACTGAAATCACCAATCAGAGAGTCAGACTTGTTGACAATAATTAAATATAATTTACATCCCCGGTTGTATCCCTGTCTTTCGACGAACGTTATTACTGATGTTGACACATTATTACAAGTGGTATCTAATTTTGAAACTTTTCAAACCCATACAATCCCAAAAGTAGTAGCGCCAATACCAATACAGACCCCAAAAAGCGACCCTGCGCATTTTCTATGTCCTAAATGTAACAACCCGGGGCATTCATATCGGTTCTGTCCAAATGTACCCGGACCTGTATGCTTCAAATGTCACCGTCCGGGTAACGTAACCCGTGATTGTCCATCATGCAACCACCAATTTACAAACCAAAAAAACTAATTTTTACCGGTGAACTGCAAAAGTCTACTGTTTCACCGGTAGTTTTAACTGATTCAAGTGACAATAGGCTTTTTATTGAGATTGTTGCTGCCGGTTGCCGTGTTAAGGCGCTTTTAGACTCGGGTGCACAAATGTCACTTATAAATCGATCTTTTCTTTCAAAAGTTGGCGTTCCATTTAGCACTAAAAATTTACCGTCTGTAGTATCTGCAGATAATTCCCCCATTCAGATTTTAGGTACAGTTAGTTTGTCTGTATTTTTTAATGGTTCTAAGGTTCCGCACAATTTTTTAGTTGTGGATAATATAACCTCAAGTATGATATTGGGAATTGAGTTTTGGAACCGGTTTGGACTCACTACGGTATTAAGCCGTGCCTTCGATAAGGAAATTAAAGAAAACTTATATATGCCTGACCCAAATATCCAGGATTCTCCTTTTTGCGTTAGCGAGGCGCGTTTCATACAAGCTCGCAAATTTTTGACGCCTGTTCAGGAAATTCGTCTTCAAGAGGTAATATCGGAATTTGGAGAAATTTCATCAGAAAAAATCGGTTTAGGAAAAACTTCTTGGCTGACTCACAAGATTGAAACTATAGGTCCACCTATTCGTCAGAGATACTATCCTCTCTCACCTGCTAAATTAAAAATTTTGAACGTAGAAATTGATAAGATGTTGGAAGCAGGTGTTATCCGACCGTCCCGATCTCCATGGGCTAGTCCGGTAGTCATGGTTACAAAGAAAGATGGATCTGTAAGATTCTGTGTCGATAGCCGTAAACTAAATAGCGTAACTGTTCGTGACTCTTATCCTTTACCACGCATACAGGATATTTTAGATAACCTAAGAGGAGCAAAATATATGACATCCCTTGATTTTCGTAGTGCTTTTTGGCAAATTCCACTCCATGATAGAGACTCATGTGAAAAGACAGCTTTTATTGTTCCTCAGCGTGGTTTGTTTGAATTTGTGCGAATGCCTTTCGGTCTTACAAACGCCGCTTCAGAAATGCAGCGATTAACTGATATGATCATTAATTATGAATTCACCGGATTGAGCGACGATTGCGTGTTTGGATATGTGGACGATTTGATCCTTGTTTCACGAGATTTTGACAGTCACGTCCTTCTTATTCGTAAAGTGTTGAATCGTCTTAAACAAGCCGGTTTGTCAGTTAATTTAGAAAAATGTGAATTTTGCAAGCCAGAGTTGAAATACTTAGGATATATTGTCAATGAAAATGGTCTTCAAACCGATCCTAAGAAATTAGAAGCTATAGAGAACTACCCGGTACCTAACACTGCTAAATCTTTGAGAGCTTTTATTGGAATGTGTTCCTATTATAGGCGCTTTGTCGCAAATTTTTCGACTATCATTGCCCCGTTGACTGCCCTTATCGGAAAAAAGAAAGGTCGTGACTGTATAGAGTGGAACCCGGATGCTCAAAATGCCTTTTCTAAATTAAAGAAAGAACTTATGAGTTCTCCTTTAATGGCTTGCCCGGATTTTTCAAAGCCATTTCTTCTCCAATGTGACGCTTCAGCTATAGGAGTTGGTTCAGTTCTATCTCAAAAGATTGATGGTATCGAACATCCGATTTCTTTTTACTCTAGATTGCTTACGAAACCAGAGAAAAATTATGGAACGACTGAACGCGAATTGCTAGCTGTATTAGAGTCTATTAAACATTATCGTGGATACTTAGATGGTATGAAGTTTACGATTATAACCGACCACATAGCGTTAAAATGGTTATTGACTCTTGACAATCCGTCCGGTCGTCTAGCACGTTGGGCAACGCAAATATCTCAATTCAATTTTGATATAGAGCACCGCAAAGGCGTCTTAAACGTCGTTCCGGATTGCTTATCCCGTCCTCAGATAAACTTAATAACGTACAATGAAGGGATAAACAATACAACTGACCGTTGGTATAAAAAGATATTTTTAGGTGTTTGTAACAATCCTCAGATGTTTCCAGCTTATTCGATTCAGCAAGGTGTCCTCATGCGCCGTATGCCTTTAGATTCTCCTCTTCATGGTGATCCGTGGCGTATTGTTCTTCCAGCTGATAAAACACGCGAATCTATTTTGGAAGCACACAATAATCCACCTTCTATACATCCTGGTACTATGAAGATCTATCTTTTGCTAAAGAAAATTTATTACTGGCCGAACATGTATCACGATATTTCCGAAGTGTTAAGAGATTGTTCAACCTGTAAAGCTCATAAGATTTCTAATACTAAACCACGTGGAAGAATGTTATACCCAAAAAGCGTTACTATGCCTTTGCAGATGATTTCGATTGACTTAATAGGTCCACTGCCCTTAGCATATTATGGGTATAAGTATATTCTTACCATGGTGGATGTTTTTATCAAATATGTATGGTTGGTACCCCTAAAGAGAGTAGATGCTAAAAGTATCTGTAATGCGCTCGAAAAAGAAATTTTTTTAATATTCGGTGTTCCTACATCCATTCTCTGTGACAACGCAACTGTATTTCACAGTAATTTCTTTAGTCGTTTCTTACGTTCTTATAATATTGGGGAGCCTTTCTTTACGCCGTATTATTCTCCTCAAGCGAACACAGTCGAAAAATACAACCAAAGTGTCGTTACTTGCCTTTCTATTTTAGTTGAACAAAACCACCGAAGTTGGGCACGACTTCTACCTAAAGTCAAATTATACCTAAACTCCTGTATAAATTTAGCAACTTCTTACTCCCCAAATTTTCTAATGTTTGGAAGAGATGTTATCGTTGACGACAGGCAGTGCCGTGAAAATCAGTCTCTAGGCGGAGATATTGCCGAAAGACGGATTGACCGAGCATCATGTCTTTCTTCACTCAACGAAGTATTTGCTAAGGTCGCCGACAACCTTTCACATGCTTTCCTCGCAAATTCCAGGAGCTATAACCGAAATAGAGTTACGATTACCTTACAAACAGGCGATATAGTTTGGAGGAAGAATTTTGCTCGTTCCACCGGTAATGATTTTTTTTCTGGCAAGTTAGCTCCACGTTTTACACGTTGTGTCGTTAGTCGTGTGATTTCCAATCAGGTCTACGAGCTGGAAGATTGTGATTCAAGTCATGTTGGGACTTATCACATAAAAGACATCCTGAAGTAAGATGTTTCAGTTATGGTAATTTCTTCTATTTTTTTTAAATTCCAAAGGACGTTTGGTCCGTCCTTTACTTTTCTTGTCCCAAAATATTCGGAAAAATACTAACAGATTATTTTTTCGTATAACTTTTATTTGTTGACTTAGTTTAGGTTAGTTTAGATGAGCACGGCATTAAGCGTTATTAGACTTTGACTGATATCTTATTTATGTTAATTACTACGAGAGTCAGATTGATTACTTTTCTTCATCGTTTATTATCTCAGTTTTCTTCATCTTTTAATTTAAGCGGATTCGGTGTTATGCAGTGATATAACGATTCGTAATTTTTCTTTTAGTTTTACTGTTAAACACTCTTAAATAGTTTTTTTGCATTTGATGGGCCATTATTGACTAACATAGTTTTTTTGCAACGTATGTCCTTATCATAATAATCGCGCGTGTGTACTCGCTTTAAGTCATATTCTAAGTGACATTAATTTTGTCAAAGGTTTTGTTCAATGGAAGTATTAAATACTGAGTGGCCTTCCATATTTAAATGTTCCGAACTTATCGTACGAATAATGTACTTGTTGTTAAAAACTACTTTGATTTATGTGTTAGTAGATTATGCCTCCTTACGTTTATTGTTGCATATACTTATGTATTTTATAAGAGTTACGCACTTTAAGAATTCGCTTGCTTTTTATTAATGAATCCGAGCCGTTGCGTCACTCTAGTCTATCTTATTAATATTGTGTTAATTGTGTAATCACGGAAATTAAGCTAAAAGCTTTTTCTACAGTGAACAGTGTACTGGGGATCGCTTCGCCATTATGATTGGCATAGAGTTTATTATGGTATCGGAATCTCTCATAACTAGGGTTGTCAAAAATCTTTTGTTAAATTAGGGTTATCTAAGATTTTATAATCAGGGTTGTCAAAGTTTATTAAATTAGGGTTGTCAGAATAATATTAATAGGGTCAATGTTAGTATGAGTTTTAAGTTTTTTTCTTTTGGTAAGGGGATAATTGTAGCAATTGATATGCTACAAATTTATTAGTGTAACCTTTTTATTGGTATTGTGTCTCGTGGTTGGTCTGGCTGATTTGGCTGTCAGCTTGAATTTAAAAAGAAGGGGAGCTTGACAGAGGCAGAGAGATTTGGGACGTGACGTGGATGACAGAAAAAATAGGACAGCTCTCGAGAAAAATAATCTTGGTGCCTGGTATTCATGATATCATAAATTACTACGTGGTTTGTAGTGGTTTCCCCATTTTTATAATATTGCGCTACACAATGAAATGTAATCCCCTTATTAGTGTAATTACACAGTGTGGACGAGTTTCCGCAATTGCTAATGCTGCAAAACACCATTTTAAAGCACTTGTTGTCATACCCACGTTTCAAATAGCACTGAGCCACAAGTCGCGCGCTTGTGACCTACGAGTCACAAGCGCGGCGCCAAGGTCACGCGTCTAAGGCACTTCTATCCTCTTTATTATTATTTCTGTGGGTAGATTTGACTTATTTTGGGAAATACGATACGGTATTTATTACCAACTGATGCCTCCAACTTCACTCCCGCTGAAAAGATTGAAACGTATTTTTTCGTGGGATCGAGATATTTTGCCGTGGTAAAAAGTAGCCTATGTCATTCTCCAGCCCTTCAACAACGTCCATATAAAAAATAACGACAATCTGCCGCTCAGTTTCGAAGTAAAAGAAGGACAAACAAACAAACTTTCACATTTATAGTATTAAAGTATGGATTATGTAAAATATAATTTATAAAAATTCCGCAATAGGTACTTATCCTAAAAAATATTTGCATAACAAACAACATCACGATAATTTAACGACCGCTTTAGCCTAGTTGGTAGTGACCCTGCCTACGAAGCAAGAGGTCCTGGGTTCAAATCCCGGTAAGGGCATTTATTTGTGTGATGAGCACGAATATTTGTTCCTGAGTTATGGATGTTTTCTATGTATTTAAGTATTTATTTATCTATATAAGTATGTTTATCGTCGTCTAGTTCCCATAGTACAAGCTTTACTTAGTTTGGGACTAGGTCGATTTGTGTAAGATTGTCCCCAAATATTTATTTATTTAGTCTGCATTAGGTACCTGCTTTTCCAAAGTCCTTGTTCTTGAAAAGAAAAAAAGTTAATATTGCCGATTAGACCCCGGTTCATGTATTTTTTTTTACTTCTCACCCTCTCTTATGACTCTGTCGTATTTGTGAAGACGTTATGGTATTTTTAACTTGACAACATGGCAATTCTCATTGGTCCAACTACCTTCCTCAAATACTAAATAATTTTCCCAGGACTACAATTGATAAATTAACTAGTAATCCTAAGAACATTAAAAACATAATTAAGAATTTATTTATTAAGGGCAACTAATAGCCTAGCAATTAGAAATCTTTAAAAATAAAGATTGGCTAGGTATGTCAATATTGTATAATTGTTATGAAATAAACAGATTTTAATTTTTTTTTTCATATTCAATATGAATGTCTTCATCGAAAATGAGGACACGAAGACTGTCGATGATACAATTCAAAACAAAATTTCCGTAGATGGTCTGTATCAATTATGTTAGTGACAATACAACGTAAACAACAACAAATTAATAACAAAATGTAGCGCAGCACGAATAAGTTTAAATATTCAAAGATTGATTACTTACGGAATAATCAAATCATACTAATGTTATCGACATAGCTCGATGGCGCAAATTGAAGTGCCAATGGGACACATTGCTTGAAGAAGAGTTATAGGTGAGAAACTTAAGTATCTAAATGGCCTGAGGCCGTATTGTCTAACGCTTCTGACGCTTGCCTTCGCTTTCACCATCTCTTTCTGTTATCATTTTATACCGTTTGACAAAAAGAAATAGTGATTGCGAAGGCAAGCGTCAGAAACGTTAGACAATAAGCCTGCTAGATCAGCATATATATATATATCTATAGGATACTTTTTATCTCGGAAAATTGCATATATTGCATTGCGGGATGCGATAAAAAAATTCTTCTCATACGGAGTCATAGGCAACAGTTAGTATAAATGCAAAATGCATGAAGTAAAAATAATTATTTTCGATTGAAAAACTTACTTCAGGAAGTCTAATGATTTGCTAGAATGATTTTCAAATTACTTATATAAATACGGTGTCATTTCTAAGGTCTTTAAAGAATATTATTCGTTAATAACGTCGTCCTTCCATTTACTAGGGCTCGCGGCCATCTTGAGAGCTTGTTCGAAATTCAATTACTCCCTACATTAGGAAGCGATGTAGCTACAAGTTGGGTAGCTTCGGTGAGTATGGAAGGTTTAGAGAATTTTCGTACTATTAAACTATCTAGAATAACCTTTCTCAAACTATGCGTCAAAACATGCACATTTTATAGTATTTTTTATGAAAAAACTCCGGAAAAATACAAAATATTTTTTTTTAAGGATTTTTTTTACAAAAAAATCCGCAGTTGATTGACTTAGTTTTACTTTAAAACACTTTTTTTTTGTCAATTTTTTTAAATCAAAATGTACCTAGTTACGTCTTTGACGTCGTACAACTTTTAACACTGATCATCAGTGTAAAGTAAACGTCCTAGTACTGGTTCACTGTCCCAGTAGTTTATTTTCACCCATGACATTAATATGTCAATTTTACTAACGCACAGTGTTGCTAGGTCGAATTACAAAAAGTCAGGCGATAATATGTTACGTACAAAAAACAGGAGACCGAGAAAGAAAAAGTAAAAGTGAACTTCCTTTAAAACACTAATTATTTTTTTCTTTCGATTGATTATTTATTTTTATGTCAGAGGAGCAGAGTTTACAACTTACCAAAGTGAACAAAAAACGAACTAAAGACTTTACTTTTGCGTTTTTCAGTAATTTCAAATATCTGCCCCGACCGGGAATCGAACCCGAGACTTCAAGCTTCGTACTCAGGTTCTCTAACCACTAGGCCATCCGGTAGTCTAAAAAAGAAAAGACAAATTAAAAAACCATCGAATAGTATAAATTAGGCTGCACTCAGCATAATGTTGCGGCAATTTAAGCCGCAACTCTGATTTCCAGTGGGACGCCTAACTAAACATAAGAACATAGTTACATACTGTGTACTTCACAATGAAACTTAAGTACAAGGTGGAAGCAGGTATGGTGGCAACACTTACTTAGTTAACTAAAGTTAACGAGAGTATGCCTTGGCAGATCTGCAGCAGATTTAAGGCTATCTTTTTGTATTTTTTTTAATCTGTATCATTGGATTTATATGAAACAGATGAGACTAGAATGCACGATTTTTTTCACTTCCCGCATACGTGGGGTTAATTCGTACTTGCACCATTAAACGTTCCCAAACTAGGATTTTTTACGACTATTATTATTGATTTTGGGTATTATGAACTTTTCTTCAACAATGAATGAGTGAGTTTTCGTGTCTCTTATACAAACTGTCTACCAACAAACCAGACAAATAATTTCGTCCCCAACTTTGTTGTTAGACGTCCAAGACAAACAGCATTAAATCAACAATCAAATCTGCACAAATGTGGACTTTACATCCACTTAATTGAGTTTAAAATGAAATTAATTTCAATTGTACTCGCTTAAAACCATAGAACAGTACGTACTAAAGAACGTGTGTTGAAATTTGAACGTTATGTGCAATGAAATAGGTTTAAAATTAATGAGTTTGGTTGTGTTTTGAGTTCAGGTGTTTGCTGAGCGCCGCCAGCCAAATGTCTGGTGCAGGTTGTTTGGCAAATAAGCCGCTGTTGTTGTATCTTGATTGCATTGTACAACGCTTCTTGATTTGTTTTCAGTAATTTCACATGCTGTTTTTAGGGTTACAAAGTTCTGTCTGTTTCTATAGATGTACAGTTAGCCTTATTGTTTTTATTCTGATGTAGAAACTGTCATAAAAAATGATAAAGAACTTATTTGGTCGACTATATAATGGACATAATTACTATGTGATGTAGACCGTGATTACGTTTTTTAATGATTTCTCGATATTTTGACGCATGTAGTCAAGGTCAAGGATTTATTTAAAAGCCCGGCAACAGATCAGTGACTCGCTTTGAGTTGTTGATATTTATGGGCGGTGGTGATCATTTTCCATCGTTTGTCTCCCTCTCATAATAAAAAGGTCATTATAATAAAATTTATACGTTACCAAGGAGTCATAAAACCATGCTATACACTAACCAAATAAAACAAATGCTTAAGCCTAGGTTGTGTGTAATTGTAACAGGTGGAGCTGTCGTGTAGCTCAAATCTGGGCTCTACAGAAAACCAGCGTTGCTGCACTCACTGTGTAGCAACACATGCTGAGTGGAGACCCTTTTTCGGTGACAATTGGTGTCACTACCATAGCAAACTTGTTTATTAGGTGTATTAATGTTGTTTTCTTCTGTTTGGTGGTGGTACTCTTGTAACCTTAAATAAAATATTTTTCTGTCTTTGTTTTTTTATTGATAGAGGGAGGCAAACGAGCAAGTGGGTCACCTGTTGGTAAGCGATCACCACCACCCATGAGAACCAGAAACCCCAGAAGGGTCACTAGTCCGTTGCCGGCCTTTAAGGGAACTACACTCTTTTCTTGAAGGACCCGATGTCATAGTTAGTTGTAAACACCGTAGACGGGAGTTGATTTCACAATTTTACTGTGCGTGGCAGT
The DNA here is from genome assembly GCA_947859365.1 of Archips crataeganus. Lineage (NCBI taxonomy): Eukaryota > Metazoa > Arthropoda > Insecta > Lepidoptera > Tortricidae > Archips > Archips crataeganus. The sequence continues at coordinate 5,248,089 of OX402052.1, forward strand.
AAATGCCGACGGAAACGCACAGTTGTTGTAGATGGATATTCATCAAGGTGGTGACGGTGGAACACAGACTTACGGCGCGACGTAGTGGAAGTCCGTAGATGGTTCTTTCTATCTTTCTAACCATAAGATTGGTGTTTACATGTTTTTGATGCGATTATTGTATACATATTTGTCCCTTCGACTGTACCAGCAAGGGCAGACTGAAGAATTTGCGGGCAAAGGATAGGGTTCCACAGCCGTTACGAAAAATCCTTGCATATATTATTAAGTTTAATAATAATTGCACTGTCCATATTAAAAAAGCAATATTTTATAATTCAGGCTGCTATTTACTCTTAAACTACTAATAATGATCAAGCAAACTTAGCCGTTATAGTTTTCCTTATTGATTTGACATATTTACTTCTTCCCGTCCTGATTTTTTCAAAATTTTTATACCAACAGTTTAGCTTTTATCAAAAAAATTCACTTAAATTTGAATATTTCACAAATGAATCACTATATCGAAAAATCGTCTGCACAACCTTGAAATGATTTTAAAAACCTATCCAACGATACCCCACACTATAAGATTAGACGAGAAAAAAAAATCACCCCCATACCACGTTACGTCTAGGAGGGTAAGGTAAGGTAAGTAGTAAGGTAAGATAAGGCCAAAAAAAATATTTTTTCTAAATTTTATTTATTCACTTTGTCCGCATAGTTGTTACAAATGTCCATGCAAAATGACAGCTTTCTAGCCCTAAGGCCGTGGTCGCTTTCACCCGCCGCACGCGGCCGACAGCGGCCCGCCGCCCGCGGCGTCTGAATGGTGTGTTAGGGAATGCTCGGGAGTGGTCGTTTTCGCCCGCCGCGTTCGGGACGTCGCACGCGGCGGGCGAAAACGACCACTCCCGAGCATTCCCGAACACACCATTCAGACGCCGCGGGCGGCGGGCCGCTGTCGGCCGCGTGCGGCGGGTGAAAGCGACCACGGCCTAATAGTCTCTGAGCTAAGCCGCGGACGGCGGGACAGACAGACATGGCGAACCTATAAGGGTTCCGTTTTTGCTATTTTAGCTCCAGAACCCTAAAAGGCAGGGAACGATAGGCTGTCTAGGCAACCGTGCTTTTATTGCTTATTCTGTGCTGCTTTGTTCAACGTCACTCTAGTTAAACAATCTAATAAATGATGGGTCACAAAGCATACTAAAATTAAAAAACGTTTTTTAATCCCAGTATATTCTCTAATCAAAATAGACAGATCATCGTATCCTACTAATATTATAAACGGGAAAGTTTGTAAGTATGGATGGATGGATGGATAGATGGATGTTTGTTACTCTTTCACGCTAAAACGGTTTGACAGATTCTGATGACATTTGGCACACAGATTGTTTATAATCCGGATTAACATATAGGATACTTTTTATCCCGAAAAATTACATAGTTCCCGCGGGATAGCGATAAACGAATTCTTCGCAGACGGAGTCTCGGGCAGCAGCTCGTATTTATATACTTAGAAGAATAGCTCGTTTAATTATAGGATTATTTTCCGAAATAGTCAGTTATTTAATCAGGAAGCTGTTTAATTTAAATACCCAAAGAAAATGTTTTAATGGCAAATTTTATCGTCAAAAGGGTTTCATGATATTAGTATGCCTACCTAATTATCGTGTCCAAGCCGTAAAGCTGATTAAATGTTTTAATTAAACTTGGATACAAACATCAAAGGTCTGAGAAAGCGTGTTTAATTGTATGCTTGCTTTATTAATTGAAACGTTATATTTACGGTGAAGTATTTTAAGTACTGAGCTTTATGGCAAAATTGAAATGATATTTTTTTGGGTACCGGAGTCAAAAGGCAAAAACGGAACCCCTTCAGTTTCGCAATGTCTGTCTGTCTGTCCGTGCGTCCATCCGCGGCTTAGCTTAGAGACTATTAGTGCTAGACAGCTGTAATTTTGCAAGGCCATATGTAGCAATTGACGAGATTTCATTTTTTTGACACCTAAAAATTACTACAGAAATCGAAAGAGTTTTTCCTCATGAACACGGAAAAATATTTATTATAATTTAATTCTCCATATTTAAAAAATACAAGAAATTAAAAAAATATACCTATCTGAATTTACCAATACTGCCACAGAATAGATAATATATATTTCCTTTGCCTTTTTCATCAGAAAAAGAGCTGTCATAATTTTAAATTTGACATTGACATTAAGACTTGACATAAACATTATTGATCATTTTTATTAATGTTAATGCACGAACGATGTGTTATTGATTAAAATAAGATTTTAAAGAAGTCCGTAGTTGTGATCGAAAAGCAAGAAAGAACCAAACCGCTTAAGCAAACCACACACAATGACAACGTCAGATTTACGTAATCACTTTTTTTTAATAGAGACTAGACTAAAGTAATGGATATATTGTGTGGTAGTTTTGGAGTTATGCCCTTTTAGAATAAGCACATCTTAAAAAAAATGTAATAAATTAATTAATAATCCTAGTGAAAATTTAAAACAATCAGCGTCTTTCTCTTTCCAAACAGAATACAGAGAACGAATCAAATTATAGTCATAGAAATATGAATTATTGTCAATTAAACCACAGAGAAGTCAAGAAAGATGAAACAACTTAAAGAAATACCTAAGTAAAGAACTCTTAAGTTCAATTAGGACAAACCTATCTGCAATTCAATTAAATCGAACGAAACCAGTTCGATTTGGACTAATAAAAGCAGCCCGATTCGGACCGCTTTGCTCATAGTCGCAAACGGAAATTGGACCCGCGTAGGTACAAAACTGTCAAAGACCATCGAGATGGACGTGAAGTTTAATTTAATTTAAAATTGGAACGCGGTTAAGCTACTTAGTTTGTTTTGAATTTCTGATTATTTATTTTGTTTGGATTTGTTTGACAGCGAATTTATTTCATAAATGCAAAATGAAAAATCCTAAATATTGGTTTTAATTTTTTTCTGCATTTGTATAAAATACCGAAAATATAAAGTTTGTGAGATGCTATCACGGAAAAGAAGTGTTACAGCGTTAGATATTGGGCAAATACCTAGTAATTAGCGCTGGTTCTGGTTTCTATTATCCTACTAATATTATAAATGTGAAAGTTTGTGACATTTTTTGGACGTTTGGATGTTTGTTACTCATTCACGTAATAACGGCTGAAGGGATTTACATGAAATTCGGTATGGAGATAGTTTGAGGCTTAAGGAATAACATAGGATAGTTTTTATCCCGGAAAATTGTACAGTTCCCGAAGAGATAGCAATAAACGCATTGCTACAACAGATAGTAGCAAATAAAAACTACTTTAAAAAAAGTAAATAACACCTTTTATAAAAACGCATTGTTTAGGAAGTACGTATATAGTGAAAAACTGAAAAAAATGTAAAATAACAGTTTCTCTAGTGCTACAACGTTGGCACAAGTCTTTTGAAGCAGCAAACTTGAAAATATACTACTGGTAGTGTACCGATTTTATTTGACTGGCTTAATTAGTAAATTGTAAAACCAAAAAATCGTTAATCCAAATCACATACGTACCTATACCAAATTTCAAGTAAATCCGATCACTGGAAGTGGGTCAAATTCAACTTTCAAGATTTGACCCGTAATACATATTATTTACGTAAATTGAAAGTTAATAAAAATCTTTTAAAAAATATCTTATTTTATTGTCATTCTCATGATATCCACTCCTTTTGAGACACTCTTATTTTCAGATAACTATAAAAATAAAAAAAATAAAAACCCCCCAACGCAATTATGTCACATGTATGTTTGAACATAAAGTAAATGCCCGTTTTGCGTCTAAGATCCCTTCCGCAGCTAACAAAAGAGCTGATAACTTTGAAACGGCTGAACCGATTTTGATGAAACATATCTAAGAACCATTGCCAAGAAATTTGCTTTCTAATAAAAAAAACCGCATCCAAATCGGTTCACCCGTTTAAGAGCTATGATGCCACAGACAGACAGACGGACACACACACACGCACACACACACACACACACACACACACACATAGCGGCCAAACTTATAACACCCCTATTTTTGTGTCGGGGGTTAAAAAATAACCAAAATAAAGGAATTATCAAGATCAAGCTACTTAAGTTTCAGTCGGGATTCCCTATCTTTTTTTTATTGCGAACCCTATCTGAAGCTTATCGGCCGTAATAAACCCGAGTCAATGAACTTATTATCTTTCTAGCCGCTACCACTTTTATTGGGATCCAGTAGTTGATAGAAAGTTTATTTCTTTCTCAGCCGATGTACATCTGAGGCCGTATTGCCTAACGCTTCTGACACATGCCTTCGTTTTCACCATCTCTTTCTGTCATCATTTTATACCGTTTTACAGAGAGAAATAGTGATTGCGAAGGCAAGCGTCAGAAATGATAGACAATAATAACCCTGCTGGCCCGAGCTTTGGTCTATAAATTAAATACTTTGCTTTGACCATTTTGGGCCCCATGGTCCATTTCCTCGTCGTCTCGTGGGATCTCATAATATGACTGCCGGGCAGGGATCGATACCGGTATTAACTAAAATCGAAAATATTTCTTAATTTGCAACATTTCCTTTATATTGTAGTACATCTGGAACGGTTTTCCTTGTAGGTCTAAACTGGGCTATAGTGTTGAGTGCAACCTACATTTTTAATAATCTGTGGCAGCTAGGCGTATCGTTATAACGACATTACGACACAAGTGTTGTTTATCGGGAACAGAATAGGATAGAGTAGATTTTTCTGAAGTCATATTATCTACGTTCTTATTTGATTGTTCGTGACCATGTAAAAAACAAATAAAAATACAGTAGTAAAAAAAAATCTTAAATTCCAATCAGAGACAGTGTAGCTTTTTTAAAATCAGCTCCATAGTTAAATTCACTTATTTCCATCCCTTGGGAATATAGAATTTTTCCTGAGAAAAAGTAGCTTATGTCAATCAGGGATAGTGTAGCTTTCTATTTTGGTGAAAGAAGTTTTGAAACCAGCCCCGAATTCAACAATTCACTTATTTCATCTTCATCATCAATATCATCATATTATATTTAAGAGCTAGGTTCTTGTCGGTGAAGTAATTTCCAGCTTATTCTGCATTCCGCTTTTTCTCTCACTTCTTTATTTAATGACACTACTTTTTTTATTTGCTCCATATATGTCCTTCTTCGACTTCCCCTTTTTTTTCCTTCTATTTTTCGTCCTATCACAAAATATAAAAGTACTATCCTATTAGTCTTTATGTAATTATCGTGCCGTAAGAGATGACCAAAATTTTTCCTCTCCTGTTCTCAATTATTTTCAACACAAATCTTTTTACTTATTGATGAATGAAATAATTGTAATAATAATAAGAGGCACGCACGCAATAGCTCCACCTAAGCATGATAGGTACGAGTATTTATTTGCTAAAGTTGTGTCCGCTCGTCCACCTCAAACTTACTTAGCAAAGTAATCTGTTCTAAAGGTTTTACTGAACCTGTCAACGTCTTTTATAATATGTAGTATAGATTTATCTTACCTACAGCCTTTCAAGTGTGCTGCCAGCGCTTCGTTCCCCCGAGGCGTGGTCTAGCATTTTCGATATCTCTTTTGATATGACCTAATGCACTAGGATGGGTGATTGAGATGAAATATATTTTAAGACGAGGTTTTAGTTTTCAGTTCTAGCTTTTTGTATATAAAACTACAAGTTATTTTTAAATAAATTTCTAAATCTAGTAGCTCTGTGAGCTAGGTTTTGTTAGTCTGTCTTTGGATAGCTTAAAACTACGACATTTTTCGACAAATCGACCAAAAATTGAGAATTACGACCTGTAGGTAGGTAAGAACAGAGAGCTGGACATCCAGATAGGCATACGAAATAATTTTTACCCAAGCGAAAACGGAGACGCTTTGCTCGTACTTCGCATTGGTTCGGTCAATCCTACTAAGATAATAGACGGTTGAAAGGCGACTTAGTGCCATCCAGAGGCTTATTGTCTAATGCTTCTGTCGCTTGCCTTCGCTTTCAACATCTCTTTCTGTCATCCCTTTTACCGTTTGACAGAAAGAAATAGTGATTGCGTAGGCAAGTGTCAGAAACGTTAGACAATAAGACTAATTGGCATCAGCATAATGTATAATTCAATGTCACCAAGCGCTTGAATCAAGTTGCCTTTTAACCGTCGAATGTAAATGCAAAAGTTTGTGAGCGTGTGCGTGTGTGTATTTATGACTGCTTCAAGCTAAAAAGGTTCAAGCGAAACAGCGGGTAAAGGCTAGTCTTCTGTATATATAAAAGGCAACCGTTACAGACTGACTGATCTATCAACACACAGCTCAAAATACTGAATGATTGCGTTAAATTTTAGCACGCAGATAGCTATTGTGACAAAGGCATTAGCTAAGAAGGGATTTTTAGAAATTCCCACGGAATAGGGAATAAATGAGATTCATTATTTTCGCTTCAAAGTGGTTCTATCTCCGTAACTATAATTATTAATACTTCAAATTTGGCATGCAATTAAGTAGTTGATTATAACAGTGAAAAACTAACTAATTTTAAATTTGATAAGGAAAACACGGGATTTATGTATTCAATTCTATACGAGTATCTTAGTAACCATTCCTTTTCGGATCATAGAGGTGCAGTAAAAAGGGGTTTAAGGAATTTCCCGCGGAATAGATAAAAAGTTAAGAAAAAATCACTTCTCAAAACGTCTTTATAAAAATTTGTTAGGGGTGACATTTTATCGGGTTATTGTATTATCAAAGGCTAAGTATTCATTAAATCGTGCCACTGAAGCGGAATACACCAACATGGATCAACTCTGTGCATCATAATTTATAAATTCATACAGCCTTTCTCTTTCGCATTTGTCTAGAGTAAGCGAGCAAGAAAGATTGACCTTTATATTTTCTAATCCGGAATACAGGCCGTGAAAAGAATGTGAAAAACATTCGTCAATGAGACTTGAGAATGTTTTGAATATACCTTTAAAGGTCAAATTAAGAGAAGTATACGCCCACGATGCTGGGAATAAGAAATAATATTCGCGATTATTTTGAAGAGTAGCTGTCATAAAAAATAGTTGTTAGGTATGGGACGAGAAAACATGCCGTGCGGTCTGATTAACTTTTAAATGAGAAATGAAAGTGTTTGATAGTATGTATTGTTTTACCGTGCATTTTTTTGAAACCAACTTACCTAGCATATCGTGACTATTTAAAAAAAAACTCGCCTCTCCATCGCTCTGTGGCTGCTACTAACACCGCTGGCGGTGAGCCGGCTGGTAGATGAATATAGCGGCTGCCAAACACAATTGTCGAATCTTTTGCTTAGGAAATATTATTATCTGTGTTGTTAACAAAAACCTTTGATAACCTAAACAGTGGCTGTTACCAAAACCGTAGTTTATTTATATTCCTGTGCAGCATTAAGTCTAAAAAACAATTTATGAATCACAAAACTCAATAAAGCCAATTTCGATAAAGCGTTCGCCAAAACTAAGTCCGTAAAGCCGCTAAGTCCGCACCACTATTGATTGTTTCACACAACGTACAACGTCCGTAATAGTGTACAACACTAACACTATTTAGAAAGTATATTATAACACAGTTTAGATTATTTTATAAAATCCGAGCATACAGCCGAATCATTACTATATCTACCGTATTTTAAAATCTGCCGCTGACAGTCGCCTTCTTTTTTTCTACAGCGGCGCGTGGCAAAGGACAAGTGCCAGTCAGCCACTGACAGCAAAAGAGGATGAAAGTTAAAAAAAATGTGCCCTATGCAAAATGCTAGCACATGTTGTTTTTATCCTAAATTAGTCTAGATGTACGTCTGCTCTCAGCCTAAGCATACGAGGTTTACGGATCGCTTGTTACTTTGAACTCTCCGATAAGGGCTGCCTTTTTAAAAAGGCACATTGGAGCAAAAAATCCCGGCCCTTGTGGCTTTGGATTAGAATTTTTAAGGACCAATAAATACACGTGGACATTTTTAAAGGGTCGTTATTGAAATTATAATATTCTGTCTGAGCATTTTATTTATGTTTCGTAAAAAGTTTGTTGGGGTAAGCATTATCTGAGATCGGTGTACTTCAGTTTGGCAAATTATTTTTCCCAAACTGATTCATTATTTGACAAATATTTAATTTCCCAAATGTTTATTTTTTCTGAAACTGTAAACTATTCAGGATATATTTCAGGACTATTCTGTAGGTTAGGTTAGGTTAGGTTTGTTTTATAACAATCCTGAAAAGTTTACAGTTTCAGAAAAAATAAACAGTTGGGAAATTAAACATTTACCAAATGAATCAGTTTGGGAAAAATAATTTGCGAAACATTAGTAAACATTCACATTAATAAAATATTGTCTTTTTGTAACATCGGCAAAAAAGGCATACCTAAAGATAAACTACGGAAGGCTTTTTTTGAAGTCGGTTGGAAAAAACATAAACTTAAGTATTTATTTTAGTTATCAATACATTTTAAGCCATGTTCATGTAGGGTTGCTTGGCTCGCGTGGGAACTATGGTCCAAGTCCGCTCATGCTGAGAGGAGGCCTGTGCCCTGCTGTGGGACCTATACTGGCTGGGATGATGACGATGATGATGATGATGTAAGTATATATGTAAATATGTAGATTGTCTTCAAATCTTGCATGTTGTACATATATCAGTCATCTTCAGTAATTGGATTGGCTTGGTACGATTACGTAGAACTCCAGTCAGCAAAAAAACATGGTGTTAACAACCATTTTTTTAATAAAAAAATATTACATTTAAAGTCAAGATTATTACTTTTGAAAACAATGTCAGAAAAGGTAAACTTGCTCGTGTAAGACAAAGTATGCTGGGAATTTCAACGTTCGCATCATCTGATGTATGAAACTCGTTCATCTTTGCGTCGCGCTGACAAAATGGATTTTTATTTCGTGTTTGTTGTAAGATGGTATAGTAACATTTTTTACATTTTATCAACATAAAATTTCCAGTACTTTACTTTCAACAGACATAACTTAAACTAGCCCAGAGGCGTATATAGTGGGGGGGAGGGGGGGCAAGTGGGTCATGCCCACCCCAGAATGGTCTAGTGATTAGGGTATTGATTGGGGTATCGACTCCATTTCGCCCCTGTGACCATGGCATCTCGGGGGTCATGCCCCCCCGAGAAACTACCCTAGATACGCCACTGCTAGCCAAGTGCGAGTCGGACTTGTATGCAAAGAGTTCGTTACCTATACTGTGTCGTAGGAAGTTCCCCAACAAAATGGACCAACACGATCTGGTAAATATCGCAGGAATTAGGTATTTGGATGTAAGCAACATAGGGCCGGTCGTTGTAGAACTGTGGGCACAGAATAAGTAATAGTACTAACGTACAGAAGGATCACTCTCGAACAAAGGTCAACTTTAGGTATAAAACTTTCCTACTCCTGCTGCGTGCACGCGAAATTAAAACTTATCGTGTGATACGAGCGTTCATATTCCGTTGGGCACCGCTGATCCGAAACCAAGGGCACAGGGTTCCCACTCGCCCATATTTGGTAGGTATATAAATCAAGAAAGATAAACAGTGTGTATTAATTCAGTAAACTACCTTTAGTATGTAAGTAAGTTATTTATAATATCGTTTAGAAGTCATTGTTTGTTGCAAAAATCACAGAAAAAAAAAGATGCTTAATTACGCGCGACGTGGCTAGCGTGCGAACTGAAGGCCGCGCGACAACCTACTGCCATATTCCTCCCGGGAGGAGCGCCGGCCGAACATACCTAAACTGCGGAGTGAAACCCCCCCCCCCCCCCTGCTGTGGGAGAGGCCTTTGTCTAGCAGTGGGCATCTTTTGGCTGATACGGGTATGATAATGATGATCATCGTCATTCATCATCATCATTCATCATCATCATTTCAGCCGAAAGACGTCCACTGCTGAACATAAGCCTCGCCAAACAGATCGGTCACAAAATAACCTTAACCAGGTCATCACTCCATTTTGTTGGAGGCCTACCTACACTGCGTCTTCCGGTCCGTGGACGCCACTAGAGAACCTTTTTGCCCATCGGCCATCGGACGTGCCCTGCCCACTGCCACTTTGAGTCTGGAGATTCTTCGAGCTGTGTCGGTGACTTTAGTTTTTGCGCGGATTTCATCATTCAACTCCGAGCATAGCCCTCTCCATCGCCCTCTGAGTGATTTTGAGCTTTCTTATGAGGCCCATCGTCAATGATGATGATGTTACTGTACAATTATCTAATATTACTGGGATTAGCAAGATCACGCTGAAGACAGAAAAAACTGCTTTATAAAGTCTTCAAGAAAATCTTACAAATCTTGAACGATTATTTTCTACTAAATAAGATTTTGAGGAAAAGTAATAAACTAAAAGCAGGCGCCGGGTGATTTTAATTAAAAAATGTTGGAAGCAAAATAGTTCTTTGTGCAACAAGAGAGCAAAGTTGGTTTTTACTGCGAGTGTTGATTTTGAATCACGAGTTAGCGAAGGATTCTATAATTGAATCACGAGCGTTTAGCGAGTGATTCTAAGTTAGAATCCTGAGTGCGCGAGTGATTCAAATACACGAGATGCAAAAAAACTTTGGTCTCGTGTGACACATACAACTTTTCACCTCAGCAGCAAGAACATAATAAATTATTAAAGGTATATGAACGTCGTCTTTTTGTCTTTTTTGTGTTTTTCAACATTGAGTAAATACTCCATATTATATATATAACAATAGGTACAGTCTCCGAAAAAGTGTTTCATCATAAGCTTTTAAATATTTTTCGCGAGACTTTTCAAGTAAGAAACTTAACTCTGCATTATGTATTACTGCATTAATTCGTCTGCTGTTCAATTGTTGACTTCGTCACTGGACTCACTCAATTCACTCATATCATATTCAAAAATTTATTAAATAAGTACTTATTACTATTCTAATAATTTCCAAATTGCCTCTGATCATGTGCCAAACTCTTAGATATCGTACTCTGTAGCTAGAGAAACAGAAGAAAAGAATTAAAATTTAATCCCGCTATTTTTTTAAAGATGCGTTCCGATACTACACCCGCTGCGTTCCGATACTGCATCCGCTGTGTTTATCACGATGTTCAAGATTGTTAAAATTATTAATAATTATAAAGATACATGTTAAACTTTGTATTTTTCAACAACATTTTTACTATTTGATTACCTATATAAAAATATAATCCATTTATTAAAAAAGTACAATATTTTAATTTAAAACCTTATCAGACGAATTACAATTTTAAGGTTAAGAACTTATTATGAGTATCCGAACGTTCAATCGTTCGTTTATTTTTTAGGTCTACTAGGTATAGAATTTGAAATCGAAATTCGAATCGATTTGATCTTATCTCTCGTTCTTTTCGTATCGAAATGAAAGTGACAGATCAAACTGAAGTTCAAATCTTTCGAATTCAGTAAGCAGACCCATCATTATCCTTGACTTTTAAAAAAAAATAATTAAAAAGCAACTTTGTCTCACGCAGTGAGCAAAATCGGATTTTGCTCACTGTTTTTAGTAGCAAAACCTGCCTGTTTGAGGTGCTGAGGTGAAAAAAATAAACCTTCACTACAAGAATCCTATTTCATTCTATATGACAATGGTGCCTACCTTTCAAAATTGAAATACGGATAGCAGGGTAAGGACATAAAGAAATAACCCTCAAGAGATAAGATAGAGAAATCGATGCGGCCAAAGTTATTAAAATATGTATTTTAAACAGAAATTAGTTTAATCATGATACACAGATTATTTAGAAAGATGTGGATTGAGTCATAGGATATTTATTTAATATCCCAGAAATGCGTTATTGTGGGATAACATTAACTACTTAATTAATATTTAAGTTTAAACAAGAATAGAGGGTGCTGTCCTAGAATATTGAAGTAGGTAATGGTATGGTAAGTGGTTTTTGTAATGTCACTGTACTATTTTTGTGTTCAAAAAAGAATATTTGTATTGTATTGTATTGTATTGTAAGTACCTCGGCTTTAAAGATGACGCGTTAACTTTGTTTGCAATCAAAAGATAGCGTTATCTGAGTGAATATTAAATTACCTAATTATTATTGTGGGTTTATTTATTTATTATTTTATTATACACACTTACACATACATAGGTATGTATTGTTTTTTCATATGTGTTAGTGTGGATGTATATTGTTTAGTGTAAATTAAGTATTAAGTATTTGTCGTAGTCACTAATTGTTGTTTATTTTGTGTATTATCTATATTATGTTATATATTCCTTTCTTCTCTCTGTACATAAATTACTGTTTGCTATCTTTTAAGTTATTCCTTTCATACCAGGTTATCTTAAAAAGTTATTTTAGGGATAAGTGCACGTTTGTACTCGTTTTGTCTTGTATTATTTTTTTGTTTTATGTACAGTAAAGTATTTACATACATACATACATAATATTGTTGTTCTTTGATGATATTCTAAATTTATGTTTCAAATTGGCGTCAACTGTAATAAATTCCTAGAGTAATTAATTAGGGAAAAAAAAACAATCTCTAAGGATTCCGTATTAAATTGTTACAACACATTTTTGCCTTCTTCCGTCCCTAGAGCCCCATTCGTACTTGTAACGAATTTACTGAACAATCGAGTAAATTACGCTAACGAAAATAAGACATATTCTGCTTCGTAAACAAGATCCTGAAAAAATATTAGCTGGCAAAATGAAATGCGAATATTTTTCTCATTTTGTTTTGCTTGTTTTCATTATGTAGGTTTTTAAAGGAGCACGGAAACTACAAAGATCGCTTGCCGACATCATTTTTCAATTCCATTCTACCTTTAATACAGTTGTTCATGGAGTTATTAGTAAATCATAATTAGTCATCGGGTAATCTCGGAAGCCACGACTTCTCACGACACGAATGCTCAGTCCTCATCAGTTTTACTATAAAGAAACCTTTGTACCATTAATTTTGTATTATACTAGAAAAGTTCAGGTACTTAACTAAATAATAAACAAACATGAACAACTAACATTTATGGCGTCGGGTTAACCAGCCAAATGCAATATTTGTAATTGACTTTCACGCGTCACATTATCGACATACTCTTTAGTTTCGTTGCTTAATAATTATCGGCATACTCTTTAGTTTAGCCGCATAATAATTTATCATGTGACTAAAATAAAGAGTATGTCGATAATGCGACGCGTGAAAGTCAATTACAAAAATTGCATTTGGCTGGTTTTGCCATTTGTTTGTTTACATTTAGTTATGTACTTTAACATTTCTAGTATAGTAATTTTGTATGGCATTTTGACCTTTGCTCAATACTATTATTTTTCATTAAGTTCATAGATGCCGCTATTGTGTTAGCAGAGGTCAAAATGCCCTACAAAACGAATGGTAGGTACACAGACCTCTCTATAGTAAAACCATAGCTAAACCGTTTGAATAAGTCCTCGCCCGCGGGATGCAGAGGTGCGGGGGTAGACGACAAAGGGGACCGAGAGAAGTGCGGGCGGCAGGCACACGAGCCGCGCTCGTCGCCCCTGTGTCTTGATACCCCCCCAGGCCCTGTACCGCGCAGGCGAGGACTCATTTAGGGCCGGCGCCCACTGACGGCATGGCACGGCGTGGCATTTTATTACTATCAAATTATTTTGAATCTTATTTCAATGAGTTTAGAATTCATGTTACTATTTTATAGGAGCGCGAGGATGTGTAGACTTATAGTCCTCTTAATTTAATCGTGCTTTATAACAGGAAGAAAAATAACTCAGTCGCTTTCAAAGAAACACCAGAAACTCTTTAAAAAATGACTAGGTAAGTATTTTCTGCGTTTTTCATTTTCCCCGATTGCGACCTTGTCCAATTACTCACAAAAGTTACTTTGCAAAGAATCTGAAGCTTTTTTTAAGTTACCCTTTGCCGGTTGGTTCCGGTTTATTTAAAATTCTCTTTCGTAACAACTTTTTTGGTAAAGCGAGACGAAGTGTCGTAAAACAAAATGTACAGGTAATTTCATATTTAATGATGTAGTTGTAAAGAAACAACAACAGCTAGTTTACTATAATTGTAAAAACTAGGTTATTTTCGGTTTGAGGTTGTTTATTTTTAACCAGTACGTGCTTGCTGAGGTATTGCCGCGGCGTAGTGCTGCGTAAAACTGTAGTTACGAGCGTTAAAATACAGGCGCATACGCAGCGCAAATGAGCATTTCTAAAAAAGTTTGCGCTTTTAATTTTGGACTCCGAATTTTGAATTTTGAATTTGAATTTTGATTTCCTTTTTTTATATAAGAGGTGGCAAACGAGCAGACGGGTCACCTGATGGAAAGCGATCACCGTCGCCCATGGACACCCGTAACACGGGGGCATCACAGGTGCGTTGCCGACCCTTCCTGATTCATTTCAATGGAATTTTTGTTACCCACCAACCACATTGTGTGTGTATGTGGTAACAAAAAAGAAAAAATCCATCGGGACATTTTGGGAGGCTGTGTTAGTTCAGTTACAGATCGATTCTCAAAAGCTGGATTGAACGAAAGTAATCTCATTTTGACACTTTCGTAGGAAAATGACTGACGCATGTCATTTTCATATTTGTGTTAAGTGTATTAAAATAGGTAACACAATGGGAAAGATAGTTTGTCATAGATACTTTCATTCGCTCATTCGATTCATTCGTGCCAGCTTTTGTGAATCGACCTGTACCTACTCACCTGTAAAGTGCTGTGCAATGCGGAGTCCAAAATTAAATGTACCTACAAACTTTTTTTATAAATACTCATATCGTAATGAGCTATATGCCCGAATCTGAATGGCGTATAGTTAAGTTTGCAGTAGCTTCTAGGGACATTTATAAGTATTTAAATAAATATTTATGAATTTGAATATGAAATGTTTAAGGGCCCGGTTCTGAAAGTACAGTGTGTGTTGACACGCTATTTATCAGCATACATTTATCAGATCGTACATTATTGTCATTCATTCCGGGTTGATAATTACAGTTCGTGTTTAAGCGCCCCAAACCATTGGATTGATTGTATCCTACGAGAACATTTTATTGTCTATCCCACTCATCAGGTACTAGCTATGTGAGCCTGCCGCTTGTAACGCTGTTATTACTACATTGTAATCATTCATTCATTATTTCGTAATACAAGTGTGTTCTACGTTATTTCTGCCACCAACTTTCCTCGTGCCAACACGAAAGCAACAATATTTTTCAATTACTTTTGTTTCGAGGAAAATACAGTTTTCCTGCTCGTTTGCCGAGGAAAGAACTCTGTAATAATGAAATTATTGTTTTTGGGTAGTACATTATTACTGGAGCTGGCATTTAATGAGGTTGCTTAGGCACTAATGGCACATGTGCATGTATGCCTGCGGTTTCGCCCTCGTGGAAGAAATACCTATACTTTGGAACCGGATAGCCTAGTGGTTAGAGAACCTGACTACAAAGCTTGTGGTCCTGGGTTTGATCCCCGGTCGGGGCAGAAAAGATATATACGAATGTTTGTGCTCGAGTCTTGGGTGTTTAACATTATATTAAGTATGTACGTATATATATAGTCTTGTTGGAGGCCTACATACACTGCGTCTTCCGGTTCGCGGACGCCGTCAGCCGTCGGCCGTCAGTGGAGCGACGACCTGGTGAAGGTGGCGGGAACGCATTGGATGCGGATGGCGCAGGGCCAATCTGTTTTGCGAGCCTTGGGGGAGGCCTATGTTCAGCAGTGGACGTCTTTCGGTTGAAATGATGATGATGATGATGATGTATATAGTTAAGTGTGTATGTGTATATTATTGATTAAGTAATTACTTTAGACATGTAAAATTTGTAATTTAGTTAATCCGTTGCCTACAATAGTACAAGCTTTGCTTAGTTTGAGACTAAGTCAATTTTGGTGTCAATCATCCCATGGTTTATTTCGTAAAACCCGCTCGTAGTATTCACCTACAAAATAAGGGAAGCCGTGTGCAAAATTTCAAGCTTCTACCTATAGTTATAATTCTAGTAGTTTGGACCATGGCCCTATTGCATAACAAAGTACAACTAATATTATTATTACAACAAGTACAACAACTAACAATATTACAAGCGGATATAGCGAATAATATTACAAGCGGAACTCTTGCTTCAGTTATATTAACTGGAAAGGGAGTTCCGCTTGTAATATAAGTTGTAGGTACTTTGTTATGCAATTGGGCCCATGTCTTCAAAATGTCAGACAGTCATTTAGTCAGGAAAGAAGAACACGGACGTATATTGTTACGATTCCTTTCCAAAAGGGTTCCCAATCCACACTGGGCCCGCGTGAACTACCGCCCAACCCCTCTCATTCATGATCATGATGATGATTCCGGAAGGGTGACAGACGAAACCCTATTAATTTTACTACACTGTCCGTTCGTCCGTCTGTCCGTCATAAGGTTGTATCTCAATAACCGTAATTGATAGACTGCTGATTTTTTTTATATAGTGTGTTATATGTTGCTATCGTCACTACAACAAAAAATAATAAAAAAAATCGTGCGTGCAGCTCCTCCGCGCGAAAGAAGTGAAACTTCGTAATGTGGAAATGAAAAAGGCACTTATACATCAATATGAACCTTATTGCAATAATTTAAAGAACTAAATTTACTTATGTATCTATGTGTTTAAATTACTCACTAGATGGCGCTTTTATCAAGTCTCCTACAAATTTGCACAGACAGTAGGAGTTCTGCATCGCACTGTAGAAGTTTTAAACATCCGTTAGTATTATATACAATGCGAGATTACTTGCTTCGGCAGTACATATACTAATGCTTTCATAACCCCTCCATGGTAGCGTTAAACGTTTAACGCGATCTTGTTGGAAGTCGCATTAGTAGTTTCACTTCAATCTTTACTTCAATAATTTAAGAGGGATTCCAATCAACCAATATATTAATCTGACCTACATTGTGTACATTTCGTTTTAAAAGCGGGCTCTACTTACTCACGTGCTGTTTTGCATTTGCTGTCATTTATTGACAAACTATTTCAAAAAATGTCGTTTATTGTTTTAAGGAATAAATTTCATTCAAAGAAATAAATAAATTGGCAACCATGGTCGCCCAAAGCATGTGAGTGGTTAGGCCAGTTTATACAAGAACAAAAGTATCATGTTATTGGAAGTTAGACAACAATACGCGATGTTTTCCTATGAAAATATGTAAACAAACATTTAAACACACAGTATCCATCATCCAATCTCACAAGCAGCGTTATTATTTAAATTCCTAATCAACTCAGCTGAGACAAAGGTAAGCGAACTTTTGAAGAAAGGATTCCATTGAAACTTCCAGTAAGTTTCAGTTACACGGTCCAGCCGCCCCAGGGTTCGTTGAATAAATTTGCCATTCAGACAGCTTCAATTAAAACCTTGTACCGAGGGGAATAAGTTAAAATTGTAATGGGCTAAAAATGGCCGGTTGATCTCAGGTTGTCTAGGTCGCAAAATGACTACATAGGTTGGTTGACCACATCCCATAATGACTAGATCGCAAATTGCCCAGAGGCCGTATTGTCTAACGCTTCTGACGCTTGCCTTCGCTTTCACCATCTCTTTCTGTCATCATTTTATACCGTTTGGCCAAACGCAAGCCTATATAGTATAAAAAAAAAATAGTGATTGCGAAGGCAAGCGTCAAAAGCGTTAGACAATAAGCCCGCAGATCTTTATTTGACCACACATACGTTCTTGTGGTGTTGTTTGGTGTAAGCATTGATTCTCACTTTTTGGAATTATGTCATTAAGAAAATTGGACTTTGAAAATTGTTAATATTTCTATGGTGGACGAGCGAGCTGGAAAGCGTAATGTACTTCCCTTAATATTATAGAATAAGTTGCGTAGAAAACAAGTGAAAGGAAGAATAATTAATTCAGTGATAGATTCAGGTCTTATTTTGTGGAGCTTCACATTAATAAACTACAATTATTTCGTCTCGGTCTGTATACGTCCCACTGCATGGCACAGGCCTCCTCTGAGAATCTCTGGCTTGGGCCGTAATTCCCACACGCGCCCGGAGCGGATTAGGAACTTCTCTAGCTGCGTACGGACTGCGCGCACTCGGGTACGCGTACCCGGGATTGCGTGTCCTGGAACGCCATGTCCGTACGTCATGTACGCGTACACTGTACACGTACACGTACTGCACACGTACACGTACACTGTACGCGTACATGGCATACGGACATGGCGTTCCAGGACACGCAAGCCCGGGTACGCGTACCCGAGTGCGCGCAGTCCGTACGCAGCTTCACACACCATTAAACTTCTTCTCAGGTTTATAAGACAGGTAGAATGTTGTAATCAATTAATTGAGTGTTGATTTTTCACCCTCCATTAATGTTTTTTCATTCCACTGCGGTTATAATGTACATTATGATTTTCATTTAAGAGTATTCTGAAGTAAAAGCGAAAACTAGTTTTTATGTACAGTCGCCATTATAAATATAAGCGCAGTGACCGACCGAGCCCAAGTACGATCCTGCATGGAGTATTGCTGCCACCTTTGGGACAGTTCTGCTGAATATCAGCTATCTGCTTAGGATTCGGTGGAACGGAGAGCGAAGAGGCTCCTCGGCGTCGTCTGTGATGCGGATTTTTGTCGCCAGAGCCTTCGTCACCGCAGAAGAGTAGCTTGCCTATCGGTATTCTACAGGTTAATATTTCGATGAATGTGTTTCGGAACTTAACGATCTTATTCCACCTGCTCCTTTCTTCCACAGGTCGACCAGAAGTAGGCAGGGTCTCCACTCTAACTTTGTCAGTATTCCCAAAATCCGCACAAAGTGTTTTCGCTCTTTCTTCATCAACCGTACAGCTAAGGAGTAGAATTCCCTGCCTGCGCCTGTGTTCCCTGAATACTACAATCTGGCCGTTTTCAAGTGTATGGTAAAAAAGCATTTACTAGGCAAGCGTGCTCCATTGTAGGCCTCATCTTCGCTTTTCATCAGGCGTGATTGTGGTCAACCGCAAGCCTATATTGAATAAAAAAAAGTGAAGTTACTCAAAAATATCTGAACACGCACGTACGCGGTTGTGTTCAGATATTTATGACCAACTTGAATGCTCCGATGTTTATAATAATGACTGTACAAACGGTGGTAAAAGTATCCTACCCCTAAAAGGTTACCGACTTTGACCAATTTCTGATATTTTGTCAATCAAAAGATCAAGGTTTGAAAGAAGTTAACTTTGGAAATTTTCGGGAATACCCATGGGAATTTAGTGAAATCCCGGAATTTGATTCATTTACCGAACCTAACGATTTATGAAAGCAAAACCACGGGTAAAGGCTTGTATATTGTTTGTCGACAAAGTATAATCTGTTCGTGACTGCCGAGTTCTCCGTAGAACATCTGCGCGCTGAGCGGACCGGGAAAACGTTTCTACGCTAAAACATAAAAGCTTGGCCGATTAACAAAAACCAAACATGTGCTAATGTGCCATAATTTCAATGTAAAATGTGCCATAATGAAACCTGAAACAAGTTAATCACTATTAGCAATTTTAAGATTAAATTACATAAATATTTTATTAATTTGCAACAAACATTGCCCGCAGGTGGAAAGGCGAAGTCGTCTTTACCTCTGATGCGTCTACCTTAATTTTTTAATAATTTTTTAAGCACAGAAAAAGGCATTTTATACGCTATGTGAAATTGCTGTTTTTTGTTATATTTGCAAGTTTTAGATATACCGAGATGGAAATGTATAACTATGTATAATATATGTATCTATTTATTTGTTGCACACCTTTTACACAGAATTATTTGTGCTGATTCCGGTCCAACAAGTTTGATGCACTGATATGAAGGGTTTAACTGAAAATCAGCGCTGTATCAGGCACCTACTGCAGCTTAATGCTGAGTCAAATTCCTTTTTGACATCTTAAATTATGTTTTAATTGTTATTAAATATTGTTGTTTTTAAATAATTTATTGAATCAGGCGTTACTTTGCGGAGGTCCATATTAATGAACTAAAACAATTACTTTGCTCACCCGCGACCTTACAATAGTTACGTTTATGCAAGAAATGTGCGTTCATGCAGTTCCTCCACCTCCACACTGTACGAACACACACAAATCACATAAACCCAACCATCACCACCACCAAGCTACACTGACGCGTTTCGAACTCAACCAGAGCTCATCTTCAGAGTTACCACAACCGTATGCTATGCTACCAAATGTTAAACTAACAAACCAAAACAAATGTTTTAACTTATCACTGTAACTTCTCAAGTACCCACTTTATTTTTCTTATTCTCAAACTACCCCACAAAAATTAACTTTTATTGACATATTTAAAACTACCTTGAATTTTTTGTTTATTTATTTTTAAGGCATATTTAATTAATACTAACTGTTCAAATTCGACCCAAGCCGCAGTAAAGGAGAAGATACTAAATTTACCTGTTCATTAATAATAGACCCCATAGTGTTGTACCTAATTATTTCCATGCATTCCAGAGCATCCAGACGCAACCCCTTGCCGCAATAATGTAACACTTCATAAGAATCTGAATCTAACAATGAATGATTTGATTCCAACAAATGCTTTGCAAAATTCGATCTATCTGGATGCTCATTCCTATATGCCGAAACATGCTCTTTAAATCTAGTATTAAAACTTCGGCCTGTCTGTCCTACGTATATCCCATTGCAGTCATTACAAGTAAGCTTGTATACCCCCGATCTAGTTCCCTTATCTACCTGTTCTTTGTGGTTACATAGCCTAGAGTACAAAGAGTTGTTAGTCTTAAAGGCAACATTAATATTGTTTGATTTTAAAATGCCATAAATCTTATCAGACAAACCCCCGACGTAAGAGATGCTAGATCTATATTTGTTAGTAGACTGAGAAGGTAACGCAGCGTAAAGCATGCTATTTACTAACCGTGCCTGCTTCTTTTGAACTAAACTATCTACCATTGATTTTGTATAACCATTTGAGATCGCTATCTGATAAATAGTACTCAACTCTAAATCAAAATGTTCCTTAGAAATTGTTGTTTTTATTTTTCTCAGTGTATTAGTCAGTGTATTTTCTTTTTTGATGTTGAATAAACTTATGTATATGTCTATGTCTTAATCCCAATGGCCTAAGTTACCTTTCAGGGCCCAAGTAACCCGACTTTACTTTACCTTTTGTAAATAACTTTGCCACAGGCTATTACTTTTTATCCTGAATCTCCGCAACACCACTAAATCTAGAGACATGAGATTTTTCACGAGTATGCTTCATAATTATTTATTAATTAGTTATTATTATTGAGTATGTACTCTTTTTTTTGATGATGAATAAACAAATTAATAATGAAGCTCACGTTGTAATCTTTAGGAATACCCATAGGATAGGAATATAATGAAGTAGTGGAATTTTAATTAATCTATCAAATCTAAAAATTACCGCGATCAAATCTGCAGGTAAAGGCTAGTACATTATTGTTAGTCGACAAAGTATAATCTGTTCGTGACTGCGCTGAGTTCACCGTAGAACATCTGGCTACGAGTATATAACGCGCAGGCGCGGTGAGACGGATCGAGAAAACGTTTCCACGCTTTTACTTAGCAGCTGGTGAAGTTTGGTGTAGTTTATGAGATAGTAACGAAAAACTGGCATTGGGGATAAGCCTTCCATTCCTATTAAACCTACTTCGATCATATGGCCTAGTGGTTAGAGAAACTATGAAACTTGAGGTCCCGGGTTCGATTCCCGGTTAGGGCAGATATTTATATGAAAAATACGATAGTTTGTAGTCGAGTCTTCGATGTTTAATATGTATTTAGTAGCTGTTGCCTGCGATTCCGTCGCTATAAAAAATAGCCTACGACCTTTTCTCAGACCTACAAAACATAGACAAAAAAAATCATAAAAATCAATCAAGCCGTTTCGATAGCAAACACCGTGACACGAGATTTTTATATAGAAGAAGAAGTATTACCCTTACGGGATTTGCAAAATTGTTAGGACTCACTTGTTGTTATACGAGCGCGCGAATGCTTGCGGAAAATATTTACTCGGCTTAAAAAGCAAATTTTCAACCCTTTTTCTCAAAATGATACCCTTAAATAATGGGTTTCAGTTGTAAGTAAATAAATAACATTATGATTCCTGGATCCATTAAATTTCATAAATAAATGAAAATAAAAAATGTTTGTCCAGATCGATTTAATGTCCGGAGTTTTGAAATAACAGGTATTTAAAAAAACACTGACCATCTTTTATTTTTTATAGTAGTTGACAAATATTTAACCCTTAAATCGATACTGGTAATATATTTACCTTCAAACAGAAAACAAAGCTGATTTAAAATAGCATCATTAACGGTCCAAAATCTAATGACATTTTTTGTGCAGCTGGCTGTTTCCGATACCAATTGGTATCAATTGGCTGACAATTGTCAGCCCATACAAAAACTGACAAAATTAACGTGATGTGATGGCGATTGCGAGGGAGTTAGACAATTAGCCTGCAGGTATAAATGTTATTCGTCTGTCACTTGGACCGTTAACAGCTGAGAGTTGGATCTTCGCCAAAATTGGATTCGTTTTACTGCACTTTTCTCACTCGGGTATTATTTTACAGCGAACGGTTACGGGTATATATGAGAAGTTGCAGTTAATGCACCTGGGTTTGCGTTGGTTTTTACCGTATCAGAGTTGAAACATGCAAGGCGGAAATGGCTTCTGTAGTAAGTGCATGTAGTTGTTGACGAGGCTCATTGAAACTTTTTCACATTAAGACGACGATATTAACGAATTGTATCGCCCAGAAAAATCGTATTCTGTACGTAAATTAAACGTACTTAATCGTAAATTAAATTAAGCAGCTGAATATTGTGATTTATCTCAGTTTGCTAGCTAAAAATAACATTAGTATCATTTCCGAAAATTTTAAAGCATGAATAATTCTTATAATTTCGGTATAATTTGCAAAATAAAACAATATTAGTAAAAAAAATATCGAGAAAATGTTTACTACTCGTGTTTTCCGTCTCCCGATTTGCTACAATAATAATAAATAATAATAATTACAGTTTAATTTATAAGCTTTACCTATTTACCTTGGTTACAATAGTGAACAAAAAAATGTTATGCATGGTATTAGCAGGATTGCAATTAAAACGAGTTATGTAAAAATATAAGACAACGACGTAACAAAACTGGTTAAAGGTCGTTGCAATCAAATGCGTGTGCGACTATGCGTGTCACGCACCAGTCGTAATGAATGAAAGTGTAAGAAAGATGACATACCATCCATGTTGACGCATCTAGTGCGCCATCTATCTTACAGTTTAATTTATTACACTCTGGTGCGTATGCGTGACGACATGGACATGCATCTGATCTGCGCCAGCCTTAAAGTTTAGCAAATTGTGTATAGAATTCCTAAATATAACTAAATTTTAACTTAATATCCAACCATTATAAATAGCTTTTTAGGTATTAAAATTGAATTCTCATGCCCAGGCCTACCACAACACGTCAACACTCTGAAGGGATTTTACCTTAAATAAAATATTTTAAAAACAAAGCTGGCTGCGATTCCGCGAACCACTGCCAAACAAACCTTGACGTGATAAAAGGAAATGCATCCTTTAGATGTAAAATGGCTTCCAGCACGCGAAGTAAGCTAATGCTAATATTTAAAACGGCTACCGCTAAGTACCCACTGGCATATTTTACAAGACAGTGTTGAGGTACCATAAGAATTCACTATTACCTTAGGCTTAGCTACACAGAAAAGACGTTGGACAGGGGCGCGTCGCAGTCACGGCGCTCCTTGAATCAGTTGTCATACTAAAATGTATACACCGTGAAATTTTAGTGGTTGTTTTCCCGAAACGAGGTGATTTAGTATCGATTGTACAATCGATTTATAATTACTATTTTGACTAGAGTCAAAAATCCAATTGTGAAAAACGAAAGTCGAAAATGACCGCAAACCAATAGTAACGCTTCGTTGGTACCTAACCTATCGTACGATCGTACGCTACTTGTACCAACGAAGCGTTACTATTGGTATGCGGTCATTTTCGTCTTTCGTTTTTCACAATTGGATTTTTGACTCTAGTCAAAATAGTAATTATAAATCGATTGCACAATCGATACTAAATCACCTCGTTTCGGGAAAACAACCACTAAAAATTCACGGTGTAGAAGCGTCACGATCCAAAGCAGACAGAAGAGACGGGTGGAGACGCGAGCTAGAAACAAACAACGCGGTCTGCGACGCGCCCCCGTCCCACGTCTCTTCTGTGGTTGGGCTTGGGTGCTCTTTTACTCGTATCGTAGCAGAAGTGTGTACAATCGATCTATCGATGTTATATTTAACTCTGTTTAAAAGTAAATTTAAAGGAGAGAGAGAAATGTATTTACACATATTCGATACACAATACATTTGGCAGGAAAAAATACAAATAGAAACATGGAATAGTATGAAAGTCAGTCAATAAATGAGATTCGTAGAATTTTTTGAATGTCAGTGATTATTTGATTTTGAGTAAGGATTAAAAAAAAAGCAAGACTGTTCTTGTCATGATTTAATTCACACGGAAGCTTGATTTTTCATATACTTAAGATATTTTTCATATACTTAAGATATTTTTCATATACTTAAGATATTTTTTTTTCCTTTTGAAATACAGAACCAGGTGACCGTACCTGGTTATTGTTGAGTTTTGGGGCACGATGTGTGCGTAGGTATACCCGTGACTTTCAATAGTAGCGCATTACTGTGCTTCCTAACCGTTACAAATGATAGCTGTTATTGCCAGGAAAACTTTGCATTGCAGTCCCAGTTGCACCTTAGTTATACGATTCATTATAGTGGCAATTTGAACTGCAGAGAGAGCAGAGAGCCATTTGCAACCTCAGAAAATAAAAATATCGTAAAAATATAAAGGTGAAGAAATATTTTATGGTTTGAGATACAGAGTTGTGTACTGAATAAAAGGTATACTTACTTAAGGATGACCTTTATACCTATCTTTTGGCGGAGGCTAGGCATTAAGTAAATAGGCTAGACGACTAAAAAAAAAACTGTTTAGTCCGTCAGTTAGATTATTAAAAAATATTGTACACGTATTTTTTCTTTTGATCGACAAACGAAAAATGACGAGGATACAGTGCTTAGAAGTTTCGAGTGACGTCACAAGCCCCCACTCCGGAAATTTGATTATCTATGCCTTTGTCGAATTTTAATAATTTGATAAACCAAAAAATACGTGTCCCATATTTTTCCATAATCTAACTGACGGACTAAATAGAATGACAAGTCGTCATCCCTATTCTGTGGTCTATTGATTGATATTCAAGTCTATGGAATACTAGCTGATGGCCGCGACTTCGTCAGCAAAGAATTCGCTTATCGCTATCCCGCGGAAACTATGCAATTTTCCGAGATAAAAACTACCATTATGTTCTTTTTAGGGACTCAAATTGTCTCCATACGTAATTTAATGCCGAGTTTCTTTCGCATTTAAATAACGGGCTGATTCCAGTGGCTTCGCCCTCGTTCAAGTAGATTAAAACGTGTTTTCCCGTAGGAATGAGATATTTTCCTGTGGTAAAAAGTAGCCTATGTCACTCACCAGCCCTTCAATTATCTCCATACAAAAAATCACGGCAATCCGTCGCTCAGTTTCGACGTAAAAGAAGGATAAACAAACAAACACACTTTCACGTTTATAATATTAGTATAGATAATATTTAGTATGAAAGTGAGGATTATGGTATTTAATAATCATGTAATTTACTGTAAGTTAAACATTCCTGTGCTCGACACTGACCCAATACATGGCACCTTAAATCTTATGTCATACTAAGACAGGTAACATGGGTGTCATCTACCTACTGGGCGTTGAGGTGTCGTGCATTGGTACGTTTACCTTATTATTTTACTTATTAAAACCTTCAAAATATGGCAACACACTAACAGTCGTTTTCTATTAATTTAACTGCCAATTATGTAGAGTCAGTGCCATGGCAACCCAGCATACGGAACTAGCCTGCGGGTCTGGCTAATGGCTGAGACAAAAACCTTGATTACTTAATATCGTAATGACAATTTGTGATTCATACTGTGACATTACCGGACTTTTGAAAGCTTTTCTAGGCTTTGTGGAAGGAATATTTTAAAGTACCTATTTTAACGTGTTTTAAAGCATCTATTTTCTTTATAGCCCAGTGATTTATACACTGACGAGCAAAAATAAAGGGTCGGTTACAAAAATGACCATAAGTACAAAACCCGCTGTGATAGCTTCTTCGGTTGAAATGAGTTTAGTAAAGAGTTTTATTCTCAATTAAACTTTTTCTTGTTAAGGATAAAACTCTTTACTAAACTCATTTTACTCGAAGAAGCTATCACAGCCAGTTTTGTAGTTATCGACATTTCTGTAACCGACCCTTTATTTTTGCTCGTCAGTGTAGTAGGTACACAAATTTGTTATTCGCTGTACATGTATGTTCGTCGTAAATCTGTAGGCACAATATTTAGTTGTCTTAAAACAGTCTTAATTTCATTAAATGTTCTCGGTAATTCAACTCACTTAATACCGTCAATATAGCAAAGGTCAAGGTACTGAAGGTAGGGTTCCGTCGCAAATGGGCTTTAGCTATATGACTAAAGAAACAGAATAGAGACTAAGCTTCCAAAGAACTAGCACAACTTATAATTACCTATTTTAGTGGAGTTGGCACAGTAGGATTACGCTAAAATCGATCTGTTTGTGTTTCGTCATCATCATCTCTGGTCTATAATTAGACACAGGCCTCCTCTCAGATTGAGAGGCTGTAATTTGTACGCTGACCATATTATTTTTTACTAACATAAGGTCAATCTTAAAATTATTTAGTTTTTATAATTCTTTTTTTTTTAATAATTTCTTATACATTTCGATCTATTTCTTTATTATACACTACTTTTGGTCATTAAAACAATGTAACAAAATCGTGAGACCGTGGGACGAAAACAAACACGACGCGCGATTTGTTTCCCTTAGCATTAGCACAGAATAAGTACTAGTACTAACGTACAGAAGGATCACTCTCGAACAAAAGTCAACTTTAGGTATAAAAACTTGTCTACTCTTACTGCTTGCACGCGTAATTGAAACTTATCGTGTGATACGAGCGTTCATATTCCGCAGGGCACCGCTGATCCGAAACCAAGGGCACAGGGTTCCCACTCGCCGATATTTGGTAGGTATATAAATCAAGAAAGATAACAGTGCGTATTAATTCAGTAAACTACCATTAGTATGTAAGTAAGTTATTTATAATATTGTTTCGAAGACATTGTTTGTTGCAAAAATCACAGAAAAAAAGATGCTTAATTACGCGCGACGCGACTAGCGTGCGTAATGAAGGCCGCGCGACAACCTACTGTCATGCTCTTCCCGGGAGGAGCGCCAGCCGAACATACCTAAACTGCGGAGTGAATCCCCCCTGGCATTAGGTACTGGCCAAGCAGGTCTTAAACGCAGTTTGAAATTCAAACTTTGTGATGCCATCCCGCTCACGGTAATAGTACTTAATAGGAGAGTGAGGGGGATGTTATGATACGAACTTAAATTCTAACTTGGAAGTAGAGCCCCAGATTCAAACCAGATTCCTTCCGTATGCGAATGAAGCGACCAATGCTTACAAACTCGCGCGGCAAGGTTGCACTACTTGTATTAGCGTATTTAATAAATAAATAAATAAATAAATATCACGGGACAATTCACACCAATTGACCCAGTCCCAAAGTAAGCTAGGAAAGCTTGTGTTATGGGTACTAGGCAACGGATAAACATACTTATATAGATACTTGTATACTTGTATAGGTATTTGCTATTATATAGCGTGGTTGTATGAATCTTAGTCTCTGTTGCGTTTCTCTACTATGTGCTTTAGCTCCAGACCACTTTGCTAGCTCCCAACTGCTTCCTAAACGATGTGCACATGTGTCTACGACTTTCATGGCGGACACGACTTCAAGCTAAAAATAGAAAGCCGATGGACACTTAATCACAGGAGCAACGTGCAACTTCAGCTGCATGTATGTATTTCTTTTTACCGAGTGCTAGCCCTGGTATTGGACGGATTTACAAAATTTCATTTTTTACTGAACAATTGAACGTCCATTTGTCTATTCTGTCTTTATTTTAATGAGATATCTCCTTTCTTCTGTCTCGCTTATTTTTTACATGGGGTATTTCAATCCAAATTTTTCATATTAAACAATCGCTAAGTAGTTTATTTTCATTCTTCCTCTTTGTTAAACTTACCATTTCTAGCCGGGTCTATCTGCGCGTGCAGTATGGACAAGCCAGGCACCACGATGGCTGGCAACGTGCGCGAGCGGAGGAGTGGCGGCGGCGGGCGCCGGCACACGCCGAGCGCCTCCGCCGCCGCCGCAGCCGCCGCCGCACTGAAACAAAACGACCATTTAACAACTAGCTTTGAACATTAAACTACCGTTAGACAGGGGTGGTTTCACTCCGCAGTTTCGGTATGTTCGGCCGGCGCTCCTTCGGGGAGGAGTATGGCAGTAGGTTGTCGCTCGGCCTTCAGTTCGCACGCTAGCCGCGTCGCGAGTAACTAAGCATCTTTAATTCTGTGATTTTTGCAACCAATTTTGTACAGTGTTTACGAGTCCTCTGGTGCAGTGGAGCCTCAGAGGTGCTAGGATGAGACGAGGGAACATTTAATTCATCTTCAACAGTTGATGAATAAAGTGGAGACAGCAGCAGCAGCAGCAGTCAGAGACAGCAGTTAGTGCTTAAACCAGTCTGTCTACACCACCCTATGATAAGATAGTCTGTTAGAGACACGTCTATAGCCTGAGGCTCTTATGAGTAGCGGTTGTATAAAACCCCCTGTCATCTCTCCAACCTAATCAGAAGCAAGATGCCAGTGAATAAGTTTGGACACTACTTAAAGAATGGTGGTGGTGGTGGCGGTTCGGAAAAAAAGGATTATTCTTAGCTAACGTCTATAGCCTGAGGCTCTTATGAGTAGCATTTTTCAGACCCTTGCTCATCTTGCCCGCCCTTGCTCGCTCTGTTTAGTTCTACATGTTTCGGGCTAATCCGTAGCCCTTCTTCCCGGAACAAAAAGAAAAGGAAAAGAAATGGACTTAAATTCGTTTAAAAACGCGAGTAATCCTTAGTTTTTCACTATAATAACTAGCTGTTGCCCGCTAGTAATCAGCTTTCATACTAAATGTATAGAAGCGTTGCGATCCAAAGCAGACAGAAGAGACGAGGCCGCATCTCCGCCTCCCGCGACGCTACTATGCCTACTATACATTTAGTATGAAAGCTGATTTAAGGGGCGCCGCAACTGCAACGTGCCCCTGTCCCACGTCTCTTCTGTATGGCTTGCGCCTATCCGTGTTAAGTTTCAAGATGATGCCATTAACCGTTGAAGAGTTCCGTCCTGCGGAGACGATCCTGGCCAGAGCACTAGAATTTTACACACATTATAATAATGTCATCAGACTTATATAAGTATGCCAAATTTCAGCTCAATCGGATACCAGGCATTGATCGAAAAATGGTTTGCAAATTTTTAAAGCGCAA
Source organism: Archips crataeganus (assembly GCA_947859365.1). NCBI lineage: Eukaryota > Metazoa > Arthropoda > Insecta > Lepidoptera > Tortricidae > Archips > Archips crataeganus. The sequence goes on from OX402052.1 coordinate 5,277,690, forward strand.
ATTACAAACGACATTTAGGATGTTTTTCAAAGTTCTAGTTCTGGTTCTGGGTCTGGATCTGATGAAGGTCACAGGAATCACTTGGATATGGGCAGCGCAGGCCTGATCGTTCTGAAACTCTTTGGAGGAGGCCTTCGTCCAGCAGTGGAGGTCTTGTGACTGATATAATGACATGAGATAATTATGCTTTTTGTAATTCAGGCAGTTGGGTATATTATGGAGATTAGGTGTACCATATTATTCTAAAAACTTCACCGCAATGCAGGCTTTATCATTATTATAGTCTCAGTTGTCTCTTTATCGTTACAAGATCCATGTTAAAAGGTAGAAATTATGGCTTGAAATACCGTTAAAAAGTTGGTATCGTTACCACTGTGAGACAGATTTAACGTTAAGTTGTAAATAACGTCAACCAATGTATCGTTACTTATACTAAAAAAAAATCGTAATGTTACCAGCTGTGCATTGAGCTAGTAACGTTAAGTCAAAGGTATCGGTAAATCATTTTTAACGTTATTAGGTAACGTTACTAGCAACTTATTTATTTTTGATTCACTGATGGATGGATATATTGTAGGTAAGGCTCTTCCTTCACTTCATGCACGCTCAAAGTAGCCATGGCAACAACGCCAATCAACCAGCGCGTCTATCGGTAGCGCAGTGTGGCAACGTAGCATTACCGATTAAAATAGTGTTACTATGGTAACTTTATAATAATGTGAATTGGGTAACGTTAACAAGCCCTGCAATGAAAATCAAAATTACCGATAAAAATATCGTTAATTGGGTAAAGTTATAATAATGATATGTTATCAAGTAACGTTATAAATTACTACCGTTACTAAGGTATTTTTATGATTTTAACGTTTCCTAACGTTACTCATAATGTGAATTTGGTAACGTTAACAAGCCCTGGTAGAAATAGAAATAGAACAATGTCAATAAAGTTTTAATCATATTTAATCACAACTAGGAATCCATCTATTCATGATTTTGTAGTACTTATACTACTGCCATTATTTGCCAGAAGAGTGGTAATAACAGGGGTTGTATTCGTTAAAACTGTAGATATTGAACTTAACGTGCTGTTTTCTGCGGTCGTTTCATTAGCAACAACTTCAGTGAGGGCTGTAGTATCACTAGTATTATTAAAATTTCCATCTTTAGTAGTTGTATCTGTAACTCCTGTACTATTCGTATTAGTCTCATTAGTTCCACTAATTTCACCAGTATCACTTCTTCTGTAAATAACATCACCTCCAGATCTTTGATCAGAGGATTTTACTTCAGGTTTTTCGTTAGCGTCATCATCTTCATTTAGTTTTTGCTCTCCGCAAATATTTTTCGACATGGATCCTTTGGATAAATAAAAGATGTGAATTTGGACAATCAAAAGCCAAAATGTTCAGTGATAATTCTAACTCACCGGCAAAGAGATTACCTAATCCAGGTATGTGTATGCTTCCTTCACCGCCCCCTAAGTCCAAATGAGCTTTTCCAACATTTGAAATTCCATTCGCATTAAGATTTAATGAGCCATTGCCTAAAAAACAAATATGTATGATCATTGCCGTCTTAATTGGCATCAGAATAAAAATCATCACATGAATACAACAATTAGGTAACTAAAAATATGATTATTCTAAAATTTAAAAGCATTTTATAATTGGAATATCCCTATTCAGATTATCAATAAAGGTGTTCACAAAAGCTGATAAAGCAAGTAACAATTCTCTGGGGTGTTCTTGTGTTTTTTATTGCAAAATTTGTTCCTCAATATTTAGGAAAACTGGCTTGTGCTAAAACATTTTGACTGTAATTTTATTAATTGATTGTAAATATTTCAGTATGGTTACCAAATTTTCCATATTTAAGCAGTAAGTCAGTTTCTCCAACAGCGCTGATTCCATTGGCTCTCAGCTTCATGTCTACATTCTTTGGCATCGTTTCACATTTCACTGATTCTGTTTCGGCTTTCTTTTTCTTATGGTCTTTCAATTCTTTCAATTTTGTCTCTAACTGAAAAGAAGTTAGGTATATATTAGATTTAAGAAATTTTTCATTTCGCTCGTGGAAACTTCAAATAGGTTCTCAACTGCATCATCTGTTGTATATTTTTTATGTTAAGCCTCTTCTGATTAGTAGAAAATACTGTCTGGCAGAAATATAATTGTATTTATTAAGCATTTAATAAATTAGCCTGTTATAATTTACCATAGTTAACAATACATCTTTCTGATCCACGAAAGCCTCGTCTATTTCCATTAATTTAGTTGTTAGTCCATTAGTCGACGCCATCTTGTTCATTACCATCTATATTGGGTGGTCAAAACATATCATATAATAAGATAATCACTTTAACGAAAACATGTGTCAAAGTGAAAATAAACGGATCTTTTACGTCTTAAAACGAGTTTAACTTGACATGTTTCGGGCTAATCCGTAGCCCTTCTTCTCGGAGCTACACGTCACCACCGCGTCGCGACCGGGGCGGTAGCACGCAGTGCGCGTTTGGCAGCCGCCGTGACGTGTGACTCCGAGAAGAAGAGCTACCGATTAGCCCGAAACATGTCGAGTTAAACTCGTTTTAAGACGTGAGTGATCCGTTTATTTTCACTATGAGTGAGTCTCACGGTAGTTTCATGTTTAAAGCATAAATGTATCAAATAAAATATTCAGTTATCATAGCACTTATTTATAACGGAAGTTTCAATTTATAAGTAACTCATTAAGTAGAAAAAAACTCTTCCAAAATAAAATTCACAGAAGGAGACATGAATTTACAATTAACGTGATAAATTTTGCACTTTACCGCGGTAAAAAGTGGCTTATAAGTGACAGAATTTTCAAAATTGGTTAAATAGTTTTCGAGTTTATCCGTTACCAACAAACACACAGTCACATCTTTTATCTTCATTATTATTAGTTTGTGACAAATAGCACCAAACGTAGGATAGAGATAAACGGTGAACAGATCGCATATGTCCATGAGTATATTTACTTGGGCCAATTAGTTTCCTTCCAGGCACGGCAAGAAAAAGAAGTCGAAAGACGGACAGAAAACGCCTGGAGGAGCTATTGGTCCATGAAACATCTCATGAAGGGTAACTTCCCAATTTCCTTAAAAAAGAAACTCATGGGCATGTGCGTACTACCAGTTCTCACCTACGGTGCTCAAACTTGGTCTTTGACGGAAGCTCTGAAGTCCAAAATCGGGGTTTGCCAGCGGGCCATGGAGCGCAGCATGCTAGGTGTTAAATTAATGGATCGGATCCGGAACACCGACCTGCGCTCCATGACTCAGATCACTGATGCAGGTCGAACGGCGTGTAAGCTGAAGTGGGACTGGGCTGGCCATGTTTGCCGCATGCCAGACGAGTTGTGGGCCAAGATAACCACCGAGTGGAAACCCAAAAACGCGAAAAGGCGACCTGACAGACCCAGACGGCGATGGCGAGATGAACTGGACTTCTTCACGGAGGACTGGCCCTCGTATGCAGCGGACAGAGAGCAGTGGAAATGTTGGGGGGAGGCCTTTGCTCAGCAGTGGGACAGAATAGGCTAGTAATAATAATAATAAATTATTAGTTTACTTTGAAGTAAAATTGATATTTTCTACTTCTCTCTCCTTTACTTGTCAAAGCTACCCCAGCAGACCAAATCAAAACATTAAAACACAAAGCCGCTGATACTTCAAACACATTGAATCGAATCGAACAGATAGAAATATTCAACGTAATCCAAACCATTGACAATAAAAATCGGGGCAGCTGGCTACAATAACGACTTAACAATATAAAAACAAGGCATACGAGTATAAATACGATAAAATTACCAGCGCAGCGAGAACCATATACGATACGGCCATGTTGAACCAATAAGGGTTTTACGAGTGTTCGCGTTTATAAATAAATACAATTTGCTTTATGGCTTGGGCTCGCTTGCATAAGCGGAACGCATTACAACTGGAATAGAAACTCATGCTGGTTTGCTGAAGACTTATCAAAGGAGTTAGTTTTTTTTATGAGAAACGGGGAATGTGAATAAAAGACAGATTTCATATAGCTCAATAATTCAAGTCTCTGTCAAACAGGGGAACGTAGGTTCGAACTTAACTTTAAGTTTTACGGATTTGTACCTATATGTACAGTCACGAGCTTTAATTTTGGGACCCATTTGAGGTTGACAGTCCGTGGCTAAAAACAATAAGTTACACGGACATTGAGAACCTAATAAGTAATCAATTAACATTATTATAGAGAATTTAATTTTGAACGCCTATTTTTAGGTAGAAAGTGGAGATTCGGACTAGTTTTAAGATCATTTATGTACACCTGCTTTCAACAAATAAATATACTTACTTACTTATTACGCCTTTTGTGCATATTTTGAACTCTGTGCAGCACTCACAAACAAACACACACACACACACACACACACACACACACACACACACACACACACACACACACACACACACATACACACACACACAAACACACAAGCACACACACACACACACACACACTCACATGCGCACACTCACTCTTAATTTTGTGATGCACCTATTTGCTTATCTAAATGTGTTAAGTTAAATGAAGAACAGCTTGCTATTACCTAGTATGAGTTAGTTTCTTAATTTTATATACTTAGTTTTCTTACTCTTACTTAAAAACTGTTACCCACATTGGAAGAGCGGTGTCTCTTAGCACAGGTATCACGTATACTTAAAAAGAGGCACCAACCTTTGTTACTATGTATCCATAAGTGATTGAATAAACGATTTTTATTTATTTACTAGCTTTTGCCCGCGACTTCGTCCGCGTAGAATTCCAATTTGTGGTAAAGCTTCTTCATCTCTTTCATTGTATAAAACAAAAATCCGGCAACGGGAACATCCATCATTATTATCATTTCATCATCATCAGTATCAGTTAGTGAATATTATAAAATCCCGTTTATTCTCTATCCCGTGGGAATTTCAACGAATTTGTCCTTATTCTATGCAAATTTTCGCTTATTTTTATCCCGCGGGAAATTTGCATATTCTCCGAGAAAAAGTAGCCTATGTCCTTAAAGGTGTAGCTTTCTACCGGTAAAAGAAGTTTTAAAATCAGCCCCGTAGTTGAATTCACTTATTTTTTTCCCGTGGGAATTTTGCTTTCTCACAGAGAAAAGTAGTCTATGTAAATAATGGTTGGTGAAGCTTCCTATTGGTGAAAGAAATTTTCAAATCAGCCCTCAAGTGATATTCACTACTTTCTATCCCACGGGAATTTTGCATTTTACCGAATAAATAGTAGGTAGCCGAGCCTATACCAATAAAGGATAGTGTAGCTTACTATTGGTCATTTTTTTTAAACTCAGCCCCGAAGTTAAATTTACTATTTTCTATACCGCGGGAATTTTGCATTTATCCGGAAAATAGCATCCTATGTTAATCAAGGACAGTGAATCTTTACTATTGGTGAAAGACATTTTAAAATGAGCTCCGAAGTTGAATTTTTTTTTCTATCCCTTGGGAATTTTGGATTTTCCCGGAAAAAGTAGCCTTAAGCCTGCCTATGTCAATAAAGTATAGTGTAACTTTTTACTGGTAAAAGATTTTTTTTAATCGGCTCGGACGTTTCAGAGATTATCTATCCCACAGGAATTTCCAAAAATCCTGCAATAAGTTTTTTTGCTGTTATGTATGACCATTTACGTTTATACTGAATTTGAAAAGTTTAGTAATTGTAGTTACGGCGATAGGGTCCAGTTGATTTGAGTATATAAATTCTGATTTATCCTTATCCCGTGGGAATTTTCAAAATTATTGAAATTAGCTTTATACCTATTCTAACAGTCTACTTGCATGCCCAATTTGAACAGTTTAGTAATTTTCGTTATGGGGATAGGGTCACTCTTGATTGATGAAATATATACATCCCGTATATTCCTTATCCCGTGGGAATTCCGGAAAATTCTTTCTTATCGGATGCCTTCGTCATACAAAGAACACATCCTCCAAGTTTCAGGTCTCTACATACAGCGGTTTAGGCTGTCCGCCAGTCAGTCATTTAGGACTTCAGGACAAAGCATTTTATATGTATTAGCATTGCACCAAGCTTTTATGCGAGTTCAACAATGATGTTTGAATACTCAATTCGATTTTATTCGAAAAAGGTTGAACTCACATAAAAGCTTCATCATCATCATCATCATCATTTCAGCCGTAGGACGTCCAGTGCTGGACATAGGCCTCCCTCATTGACGCCCAATCATTACGGTTGGAAGCGGCTTGCATCCACCCTGAACCTGCGGCCTTCATCAAAACGTCCGTCCATCTCGTTGGTGGACGTCCCAGGCTGCGTTTGTAAAAGCAAAAGCTTGGTGAAATGCAAATACTTATACATATAATTAGTTATTATCAGAGTTCAGATCAGGAACTGGTTGACAAACGTAGACAAATGGTTTGCAAAATTTGAAGTTTCGTTTCGTTTACATTGTGTCAAAATAAAAAGTAATTTAAATCAAAAGCACTAAGGAGTATTGATATCTACTTGGAAGCAAATCACCCCCAAAATAACTTTCTACTCCTTTTTAACCCCGTCAAGGGATGAATTTCAATAAAATACGAAATATGACTTCCATCAATTCTGTTATAGAATGTTTTTGCAAAATTTGAAGTAGATTGGACCAAAGAATCACGTTGTCCCATACAAACTTTGCCCCCCTTTTTTACCCCCTTAGGAGTAGAACTACGAAAAATCATTTCTTATCGGATGCCTACGTCATACAAAGAACACACCCTCCAAGTTTCAGGTCTCTACGATCAGCGGTTTAGGCTGTGCGTTGATCCGTCAGTCAGGACAAAGGATTTTATATGTATAGATTATTTATTTATTGTGTATGTAATATAATAACATTGTAGATCTGTTTAAAAAAATTATATACCTTGTAGATTCTTCGACATTCATAAGTTTTACTTTGTCTTTTGACTTTTGTATCTTCTCGACTCTTGTACATTTAATAAAATCGAGTTATGTGACTTAACACCTTCTCAACATCGAAAAACGGCATAAATAGCTGACACAAATGAGTTAGTCCATCCTTATGAAAATCATAGCTTATCAGCATCCAAATTTACTCAGTGTTTTCTAAGTCTATAAAAAAAGCCTTATCGATTTCTGTTTGACACAAATTTACTTTTGATTACTGAGCAGCCCTTTTTAATGTAAACTACAATGTAAACTTGATATGGTTGGTTACCGAATAAAACTGACGCTTGACAACATTCAAGCCGTGTTATGAAGGGGTTTCCTGGCGTTTAAATTGTTGTAAAATTGAATGTATTGGTTTGAATTTCATTTAATTTGTTCCAAACGTAACAAATTTAGGTTGTAGCTAAAAACGGTCTTATAAATATATCTAATTACAAAAACATTTAAATTCTAGCTTTTTTAGAATCGTTATTTTGAAAAGAATTACTAGATAACGCGGCGGCGACATAACAGCCTTTACCATATTGTTGAGAAAAAGAAACACTTTATCCAATTGAATTTCGCAAGAACGATCATAAAAGGGAAATCCAATAACAAACTAAGTTTCACAATAAGATTTGATTCGCTTTGAATTTCTATCAATATTTGTTCTGAGGTTCGAAGCGGTAAGTCCGTTTGTAACTTTGTAAAAACTAATAAAATTGATGTAACTTGAAATGGATCCAGTTTTTTTTAATTTCAAGCTAGATTGAATAAATTTCACTTAGCCAAATCCAATTTTGTAATGCGATTCAGTCCAAACCCTAATCCTAAGAAAAAACACTTAAAGAATTAACAGTGGTTGAGTGGTAATTTGTGCTCATTTTCTATCTCCTTTTTAAATTTTACTTCAGCAGCTGTTTTCCTCTATACCACTGTTTGCAAACACGCAATGAGTTTATGACGTACCTACTACTTCCTTAGTCAACAACAATAATATCACTGTCGCTTCTACGCTTTCTCAAAAATTATTATACGAGGTATTTAAAACTGCACGTATGTAGGTTGCCAGGTCGGAAAGCCAACGAGTTTGATTCGCCGCATTGTAATGCAACTTGCACGATTTTTCTTGCAGAGGGCGTATTATCTAACGCGCGCACGCTTGCTATTCCATTCACTATTTATTTCTGTCTAACGGTATAATGTGGTGACAGAAAGAGACGGTGAAAGCGATGGCAAGCGCACGCGCATTGCACAATACGGTCTCGGGCCTAAGCTGGGCTTAAAAGCTAAGCATAATGCACGTCTTGATTTCACTTTGCTTCTTGTCACTTTTACAGCGTGAAACAAACAAACATGAACTACCTACATGTTCTATCTGCTTCGCCAGGCGATCACCTGATGTTAATTATGGAAACCTGAAACACCAGAATATGGCCGATGCATTGCCATTCTCTCTTAGCTGAGATAGAATATTTTTAACATTTTATTATTTAACATTTTTTGACTTACAGATCATGTTCACCTTCACGCTCACTCTAGTGGGATGTTTGAGCCTCGTCAGTTCCCGCGAGCTTGCTAAACCAAAGCCAGCGGGTGGACTCGGCAACTCAATCCTCAATTTCGGAAAGATGGAAGTCAACTTCATCCTAAACTCTGATAAGAAGACTGAAGACAGCATAAAGGACTACGGTATTTAAAGCTGCCGCAAACTGCTTAAGTATAATGCGCAAATCTTAATCTCAATCTTTATTTTTCAGAATCTCCGAAAAGCCAATTCGAATGGGTACACCCATCAAGATCACATACTAATTTAAGACCAAATCCTGTTGAAGAATGCCCCTGCTCTGGCAATTTGAGGCACAAAGACCTTTCTCCAAACCCAACAGACCTCATTAGTAAAATCCTTATGAGCAACGACCTGTTCTCCTTTAAAGACCCTATCAGTTCCAACCAATGTTGCACGTCTCACGAACAAATACAGGAAGAATTCTACATAGAATTCAGCCCGAAACAAAATCAAGCGTCTATCCCTCGTCAACTAATGCCACAAAATACAATGTTCCTAAACCAGCCGTTCCAATCGAAGGGAGTCCCTTATCTACCATTCTTTACCGACACTTTCTTTCCCGTTCCAAACAAGGAAGCGGCGCAAACGAAATCAAAATCGAAAGCTATAGAAATATTCTTCTTCCCAACGAAGAAAACTGTTGAGCAACCGAAATTTAAGCCAACTCCAATCAGAACTGTCAGTCCAGATATTCAAGTTGTCGGCGACAAAATGACAACAATGTTGATTGATCTGATACCTCCAAAATCTTCTGTGAAAAAGGATTTAACTCAAGACAAATTGGATATTGAACTAAATACAGAAGAGTCAGTTAAGGCTACCGTATCTGAGAAGAACCTTAATACACTTTAAACAAACAATTAAGACTTTTGTATTTGAAGACCCAGGGCACAACAATACAATACCATAGTCAAAAGTCTTAATCTAACAGACCCACATTCATCCACTGTTGGATTAAAATTATTCACGCCATATTTAACAATAAATTATAATTAAAAGCAAAACCTTTAAATCGACACCCGATAGCAAAAACATTGTAATTATTTTAAATAGGTTTACAGTATGACGTTTTAACTAATTTCAATACTTTGGAGTGGTGATATTTTTTATTTTTCTTATTTTTTTCTAATTTGACAATGTGGTTTTATGTAACTTTTTATGGCCACATACATACATACATAAATCTTGAATTATTCTAACTATTATAGTTTCTGATATACATACAGTTACAATGCAAAAAAATAAAAATAAAACCGCATAAAAAGATTGTAAGTACTACTTACCATGGTCTATTATCGAATTTATATTGATGCATAGATGAATTTTGTGTAACTTCATTGTATATCTAATATACTTTTACCTATTTTTATAATATTTTACAATATTTCAATCAATTTAAGTAGTTTTAATGACAAAAACCTTATTAAAAGTAACACTGGGTACTATCATAGAATAAAACTTGATATGAACCAGAAATTATATTTTAATGAGTTATGTATATCAACACCAAACTACTATAGCGATACAATGTCTTAGTATTTACAATTATTAAGTGTCATTGACAAGGTAATTATAATATACTCAAATTTGTGTAATTATTTTTGTGTCTGTGAACGGGTTAGTTTGCATCTGTTTACACGTATTTATGGTCAAATTTGCTGTTCAGCTACCATCAATGTATAAAAAGACAGAGTCAATTTTACTGATGATTACCAATGTTACAACTTCATTGCTCAAAAGAATTATTAATAGCCAGAAAACCAAAACAAAGGCTTTTGATTTGGTGTTCTACGGTATCATATGGGATAAGCTAGCTAGTACAAGTACACCACGTGAGCTCGTCAATGTTTTTAAGTTTTGGTACAGCAATCAGCTCAACTACGAAAGATGAAATGGTTCATTGTCGGAGGCTTATAGGTTGGAATGCGGGTGAGATAAGGGGGTTTAACCTCACCCAAGCTCTTCAACCTGTAGTACGTCAACAGTCTGATCAGGGAGCTCAGCAGCATGCATGTCGGATGCTATGTGGATGGTGTCAGCGTTAACAATTTAAGCTACGCCGACGATATGGTGCTGATGTGCCCCTCGGTCTGTGCTCTCAGACAAATGTTGAGCGTGTGTGAGTCATATGCAGAGAAGCATGGTTAAATATACAATTGTAACAAAAGCGAGTACATGGTCTTCAAGTCGCATAGGATGAATCCCAGTGTTTACTATGGTATATCATTATTTAAATGGTGAGCCATTCAATCGAGTAACTCAGTTTAAATATCTGGGACACATCCTGTCTGACGGTTTGTCTGGGCGCTAGCAGTGCGAAGTAACATGCGTAGGTTCGCTCATTGTTCAAGACAAGTCAAAATTACCCTTTTTAAGGCGTTCTGTCAAGTTTTTTACACGAGCAGCCTATGGATTAATTACACGCAGAAAGCGTACAATGCCCTCCGTCTCCAATATAATAATGCCTTCAGGATGTTGTTGGGGCTACCTCGCTACTGCAGCGCCTCGGGGTTGTTTGCCGAGAAACACACAGACAATTTTTATGCAGTTAAAAGAAAGAAAATCCCATCCCTGCTGAGCTGGGAGCGGGGTAGCCGCAACAATATTCTGATGCCATTTGCGAATAGGATCAATAGTTCCATCCTCAAATTTTGGATCGGGTTAATTAATTAAATTAAATTCAATTGAATTGAATAATACAATTACTTTAGAATCATTCAGTTGATTAAATTTAATTAATTGAAAAGCACATTATTCTATACTATTAGTATTACCTACTGCTATCAATTAAAGTGAATTTTATTTTTTAAGGACTAACATAGCTGTAAGTAACGATACTAACATTTCTATGGATGCAATTATCTGAATCAAATGGTTATTATTATTATTATTATTCATGTAAGTCTTCTTACCATATTGTTGATCATTATACTCCCCGATACCTAGATCGCACGAGAAATAAAATAATAGCAATATTATTTACAATGTTTTTGCTGGTATACTGTTTACCAATCGAGATTTTATCACATTGTAACTAAATTTGCAATAATGTTACACTAAAAAAATAAGACCAATGAGATAAAAATAATTACTTACAATGTAATCACACGTACTAACTTTTTCAATTTTCATCTTAGGCAAAAAGCAAATAGATACGCAGATAGGTCAGCTTTTGCTTATTTCAACCTTTGAATATTAAATTACACTGTAAAATTACTTACAATGTTTTTGCTATCGGGTGTCGAAATGTTGTCTGATTTAAATTTGATAAAATTGCAACTGTGCATTATGTTTTGTAAAATAAACCTAGTTACGTGGAAAGCTAACAAGATTTAAGAAAACGAAGCTAAAGAAACTGGTTTACTTAGTTGTCATCAACTGAATTTGATTTTTATTATTGAAGGAATTGATTGCAAAACACATCAAAATGGGACCCATTTAAAATTGGAAAAATGGAAAGAATATTCGAATATTCTGGTACTATGCGTCGGAAGCGGTTTAACAAAACGTTGCTTAAAAGTTTAGATTGGCGTTGGCACTTAACTGGCAATTCAATTTCTCAGAAAATTTACTCTTTTTAAACTATTTTATTTCACGATTTATTTTCTAATGCAATGTTTTGGATTTAAGCGTTTCTAAATGACGTTTATTGTTCTTTATCTAATAGTATTTATCGGAGAAGGTAAAGGCTGATAAAGGAAAACAAAGCTGTTTTTACTAAGTATTTAAGGTTTGATCGAATTGCTCATTCGTGCCAACCTGTTTAGATTATACAATGGGTAGTGCATCGTCACTCCATATTAAAAAGTTATTTCCTTTCACTTTATCGTAGACAGGTAGTAGTTCCATTTTCATTGGTATTTATTACTAAAAAACGTACTCTGTGAATGCTAGTAACACCGTGAGTGGCGCATCGCCTGGTGATTTAAGCCCCCCACAGACCGCTGCGCGGGTCGTGCGCGCGGCAGCGACGCGCGCGCTGCATAACACTGAATCATATACGCTGTGCCGCGCTCCCGGTTTGTGTCACCGTATATATGATTCAGTGTTATTGACCGCGTTGCGGTCTGTGGGTGGCCTTTAGCGGCAGTTAAACGTGAGTGTCGCACCTGTTCCGTAGTAGCTATTATGAATGTAATATGTGGTATGGATTCAGTCTATCCCATACGATAATGAGAATTGAATAAATAAATAAATATCATGGGACAAGTAACACAAATTGACCTAAGTAGTCCCATACCAAGCATCGCTTGTACTATGGGTACTATACATACATATTAAATATCCAAGACTCGAGCGCAAACGCTCATATTTTTTTTATACAAATATCTGCCCAGACTGAAGATCGAACTTGGGACCGTAACCACAAGATTCTAACCACAAGGTTATCAGAATGATTATTGATTGCCCTGTATTTAAAGAAAAATATAACAGCGACGAGGCATACTTTGACACAGTAAGTAAAACAAAAAGCTGGTCATCTATACATATAATAAATCTGTAACAAGTCGGTGTCTGTACATTGAAGATATTTGAGAAAAACTGTCACTAGGGCTATTTATTAGCACAATAGAACCCAAAACAATGATTTTTAGAATTATTGTCTGTTTGTCTGTTTGTCTGTGCGTTTGTGCGCGCTAATCTCAGAAACGGCTTAATCTAGAAGGATGCGGTTTTCACTGATATGTTTGTATTTTTTGGGATTAATATTTAGTGTTTGTTTCATTTGAATCGGTTCACAAATAAGAAAGATACGTCTATTTTAAGAATTTATCGAACAGGTTTTTTTTGTTTGAGCGCGCTAATCTCAGGAACTACTGCTCCGATTTGAAAAATTCTTTCAGCGATAGATAGCACATTTATCGAGGAAGGCTATAGGCTATACATCATCACGCTAACACCAATAGGAGCGGAGCGGAGCGGAAGAATGTTTCAAAATCGGGGGTTTTTGAAGTAAAACTTCTATAGGCACGCTTGACTTGGGAGTACGGTGTTGAATGTGAACGCGGGTGTGCGGGGGGGGGTGGGGGGGTGCGGGGGCGGGTATTTTTTTTATATCGAGGAACTAAGGAGAGCCATAATTGATGAAAAAGCAAATTGGATAAAAAAAAATAAGCTGCCCAAATTACTAATTCCGCGCGGACGTAGTCGCGGGCAAAAGCTATGTATAAATAAGTGGAAAAGGTAACTGGACACTGGCCCACGTTTTCCGGGATATTTGAATGCTAACAGAATCAGTGGGCCCTGCAAAGCCGGTACGTGATGACAATAACTCCTGAGCCACAGTAAACAGGTGAGAGCAGTAATTAAATCTCTCCAGTCACCTTCATCGCTGCAGAACATAAACTTTCCACAAAGACCTCCACGAAGATCTGTGTTGTGCTACCGAGTGGCGGATTATACATCTGAAATCAATTGCATAGTTATTTAAAAATATATTATGTCCTGTCCGTCCATTAAGTTTAAATACTTAGTTTTTCCCGCCTCATGTCAGTAAATATCGGATATAATCACACGATATAATAAATTAACCTCTCAGTATTATGGGCTGACTCAGCCACAGCTCTGGCAAGACGCCAAGACTGAACCCCTAATGGGTTTATAGGTATCAAACGGCTTCCTTTTCAATTACTGTAATAGCCATGCTTAAATATTGGCAATTTGACAAATTAAATTCGTTGTACAAAAAACCGGCCAAGTGCGAGTTGGACTCGCGCACCGAGGGTTCCATACAAATTTATATGTATCTATGAACATCCAGTCTTAGCAGACCCCTGCTCCTTAGCAAAATGTGCGCAGTGTGGGATCATTGTAGATTGGTTACGGTACAGTCAGCAACGAAAGTCGCCGAACAAAATAAGATTTTAAAAGTTACTAGACACATTCATTGTACATAAGTTACTGAACTGAAGTACAAACAAAAATACATTTACATCTTAAAATGCCAATAGTAGCTAAACAATATAATTTCAAAAGTTGCTGAACAGTATACTTTCAGAAGTAACTGGACAGTATAAATCAAAAAGTGACTAGACGTTATAATTTAAAAAGTGGCTCAACAGTATACTTTCAAAAGTAGTTGGATATTATAATTACAAATGTCAAAGGAAATTATAATTCACAAAGTATTTGGTCAGATTTATTATTTTCACATCCAATTCAAACCAAAAAGGTTGCTACACATTTTACCTAAAATAAACAAGAAACACTGGCTGGTGTAAAAAAAGACAACGACGATGTCATATACATACCCACAATGAAAGAAAGAGATGAAATGACGTGACAGGTTGGCACTCTTCTCGATGATTGTCAAAATTCAACTGAAGTTAAGAAGTACGTAATCTAATAAACATGTTCAACAACTTTTGAAAAAATAGTGTACACCGTTTTCTGTTATTTGCAAGTGTCCAATCGATATTTGTATTACATCATGTTCAGTAACATATGAAACTTTACAGCGTGCAGGTGTTATGAAAATTTGGATGTGTTCATGGACATTCGTTGCTGACTGTACTGATATAGACAGACAGACAGACAAAAAAATAATGCTTTTCGTAATTTTTCCGTATCTGTGCTATAAGACCTTGCTTCGTACCAAATTTTAAGATTCTGAGTTCACGGTTTTGATTCCCTTGCGAGTGTCGAAAATTTACGGCATAAATGGTTGTATCTTTTGATTGCGTTGGCTTAGAGGTTTGATTTTTTCACAGCTCTAAGGGACAGTAGACCTGAGTATTTGATATAAATTTCAGCTTGATAACTCTTCGCGTTCCTGAGAAAAAGGGTCTTGGCAGACGGACGGACGGACGGACGGACAACAAAGTGATCCTATAAGGGTTCCGCTTTTTCCTTTCAAGGTGCGAAACCCTAAAAATGACGAATGATGAATGATAGAAGACGTGGCGTAGGAAGAGCCACAACAAGACGGACCGACGATGTTGTAAAAGTCGCAAAATCGGATTTTTTTGGCTGATATATTAATGACGAAAATGTAGGTGTATCAAGTGAAATGAGATCTTTAACTCATTAAAACATGTATTTTCAAACACTGAAGGAAGTATATTTTAGTTTAAGTAGTCTCACAAAAAAATAGCCGTGTTTCAGCAAAATATTTACAAATTTTTCCCCTTATTATTCTTTTATCACAGAAGGATAAAGGCGAATAATTTAAATTTATTTGTTTCTTCTTCGACCAAACAATGATCAGCGTCAAGTATCTTTAACTTTCCAGCATCAACTCTGAATATGATTGTTCTTTATCATGATCATGTCATTGTGAGCCAGCGAAAGACAAGAGGGCTGTTATAAATGTCTGTTTTATACTACAAGCGATGATAAGGAATAATGCACCGCTCTACGCCGCAACATACGGGTTCCCTTAATTAAATAATACTGAATGTCTTAGAGATGTCACGCAAGACAGAAGTTTCTCTAAGGATTTCCACAACGTTCTCTCTCAAACTTTTAGATTTGATTGGAAGAAACATCGTATCCAAAATGTATTCAATTCCTTACTGATTAAATTTTGTTCAATATGCACTCCCCTATTTGAGTTCCAGATTATACCGACAAGCGCCATACCTACAATGTTTTACGAGAGAACTCCCGACGTGAGCTAAATCAGTCCCAGCCTAGATTATATCAACTTTATTTGACTGTAAACTGAAGACGCTGACTTTCAAGTATTAAATGGCTCGAATTATATAGGTACTGGGTGAAATCTAAATGGTGATACAAAATTAGTGTTTCTCACACAGTTAATGCTGGGCAACTTAATGCATTAACTCAATTGTTAAAATTAGACTAGTAAAATTTAGGATATTTATACTTAATTGAAATTAAATCACAAACTTAATGTATGAACATCTCAAATTAAATAAGACTAATAAAAATCAAATAAGTTAGAAAGAAAAAAAGAAGAAAGAAAGAAGAAAGTTTATTTATAACAACAAATAACACGTACACGGGCTAAAAGTAGGAGTACAAAATAAATGTACATACATATACTTAGTTAGTGCATTATATTGTCCAGCATTAGCTAAGTTAGAAACACTAATTTTGCATCACCATTTAGATTTCACGCTGTAGAGGCTGCAGGTGATACATGAGAAAGTTTGTGAAGATGTTTGGATGTTTGAATGTTTTTTAGTCAACACCGCTATTCATAGAAAACAGACATTTTAATTTGTCTAAGACGTCGAGTTACTCTTTGTGATTAAGCCAAACTTAAATATTCAACTTACCAATTAATTTATTTGACTGTGTTTAGTAAGTAGGTTCATCAGTTTAATTTCATTAAACGGTAATCAGTTAATCGAATCATCTCCTCCCTATCGGATGAGCCGTCTCTTACTGAATAAGGAAAGCCATTCGTTACCTAAACGGCTGATCAGAGACACAAGTCCATTTATTCACAGTCTTGACCTTGGTCTAGTTCGAAAAATGGTAGTAGAATCATGCGCGTAGATTTTTAAATAAAGCGTAAAGTTGACAACAATACATTCATTTTCGGTGCCCCCTTTCTCCCATAAAATTTTAAGTCATAATGTATCATTAGTCGTAATCAACGTTAGTCATACAGTGATTTATTTCTGAAACGGTATTTTTTTCAGGACTTTTTTAAATGCCGTCTTATAGAATGCAGTAGGTTAAGTTAGGTTTGTTTTATAGCAATTCCGAAAAATAAATTGTTTCAGAAATAAATCACTGTATGACTAACGTTGATTATGAATAACTCGAGTAACTTGAATGTTACCAATTTATTTTGATAGCAAACAGACTCATCCTCAACTACACTACATACTAGGTACACTACATTTTCCGCTGGCGTTCGTGTCATCACAATGTGTTGTTTTTTTTTTTTGTGTTTAGTTTTTAAATGGGTGCCACTGAAAAAGAAGCGTTGCGGCTTGCCGCAACATTATGCTGAGTGGGGCCCAATTTATACTATTCGATGATTTTTATTTGTATCTTTTCCTGTCAACTGTATTTCCTGTGTATCGAATATGTGTAAATAAACATCTCTCTCTCTCTCTCTCATCCTGAATTTTTGACTCAATCAGATGCCATTGATATAGTATTAATGGCAGTGACAGTAATGTTAGTTTACATTACACTATCTAGGTGCACCATATAATTAATATATACTAATATTATAAAGAGGAGGAGGAGGTGGAGAGAAAAGATTTGTATTTTTGTACGTAACGAATAAACTTAAAAACTACTGGACCGATTTCAAAAATTATTTTGCCGTTAGAAAGCTACATTATCACTGAGTGACATATGCTACTTTTTACCGCGGGAAAATACCTTTTCCTACGGGAAAATTAATTTATCGCAGGCGAAGCTGCGGACGGAAGGCTAGTGATAAATATGATTGTGACTACGATGATAGTAGTAAACCGAACAACGGCCAGCCGATAGTGTTTTTCTCAACCTTAACATTGGCAGAATCATCGATAGTATCGATGGAGATATATTTTTAAATAATAAATTGAATGGTAGTTAAAGAACTCACTGTTTCTCCTTCCGCTGCTGCCGCTTTTTCTTGAAGGCGCGCTTGACACGCAAAAGCAGGAAGGCGGCGCGATCGATGGTCAGCACGGAGGGCCGTTTGGCGGCGCCGGCGTCGTCCATCCCCTCCGCGCCCTCATCGCACAACCTCAGGCCGAGCCATCTCAGCGAGCCGGTGCGCGTGCCGCCGCTCGTCGCGCACAGATTCGAAATAGTGAAAACACCACCATCAATATCAGTAAATCACAAGCCTAAAGGGCGGATACCTATATTTAAAATATAAGATTGGCAATCATCACTTGTTTTTACTTTTAAAGTTGTGAGGAGCGCGGATTTTTAACCGACTGACGCGTAAATGAAATGTATGAACTTCACTCTTTTTGATAAGCTTTTATTTTAACACTTTTATGCACCATTTCACACTTGTAGTTGACTACCTGTAACAAAGAAAAAATGTTAAAAATTATTAATTATTAATGAAAATATTACATGGTACAATTTACACTGGAGCAATTAACAAGTTATGTTAGATACTTGACGATATTTTTGTAATTTTTTTAATACGTAATTTTAGCTCTTCCTTCCTCTTCCGTCGTATATCCTGGGGCTAAATTCAGGAACGGCCCAACACGGTTTGCGAGCGGAAATTCAATCGTTTGGGAGAGGATAGGAATGAATTGAGCTTGGGATGAGCCTTATTTTCCTGTTAATTGGCTTTGTAAATAAATAAATAAACAAATAAATAAGGCTCATCCCAAACGGCCTAAAACCTCTCGCAAACCAGTGATTTTTGTCGTTCCTGAATAGCAGTTCAAACCAAACCCAACCCAAACGATTGAATAACCGCTACCAAACCCGTGAAGGCCCGTTCCTGAATTTAGCCACTGATTTGCATTACACGACTTAAATACGAACAGTGGCAAGTGGCTCATCAATTAAAGTCCATGACCGTACTCAAGTCGACGCGTATATATATATATTTTTTGTTTTATGCAATGAAAGAGATGAATAAGCTTTTCTACAAATTTGAAAATTCCACCAACGAAGACACGGACAAAAGCATAAAGTTTTATGATAACATTAAAATGTATTATTAAAATAATGTAATCAGTTAGCTACTCTTTCGCATTAATTACAGCATCACAAGAAAATAAGAACCTCCAGCTAAGCACTTCTTGTAAACGAATTATAAATTCATAGCAATTTCGCCTAAAAGAAACGAAATGAACATCATTTTTCTTCGCTTTTAGCCAGAAAAATGCTTACGTTTCTTGTTCTAATCGCCTCTTCAAGGCAGCTATGAATAATTGAGGAGATGAAAACGGTGAATAACAAAGGTTGAAATTTTTAGACAAATTGCAATTATTTTGCTTTCAAAAAGCGTTGTGCTAAAACTACATAGAGCGATAGTGAGAGCCGTGTAAAAACTTAGGTATAAAACATTACAAGTATTGTTGAATTTTCTCGTCTTTATTAGGTACATGATTTTATTTAACTTGCAATATATTATTGTCTATGTTTTATTTTATTATGTTAGTTTAAGCCAAAGCTTCAAATTTGGTACAAACATTCAGATAAGAAGATGACAATGCAGTGCAATTACCAAAAAGTCCAGTCGACAAAATTCTCATATTGAAATTACTTATCTTAATTTTTAACAAGAACTTTCTTTAGGCGACGTGTATAGAATAGTGCACGAAGAGATAGACGAAAGTAATGTGAAGATTTTTAGCTTCCCGTTTCCTCAATTAAGCAGCGGTAACATCGAGAAGTTTATGAAAATGGAATAACATCGTAAGTTAAGTGAAAAAGAAGTAAATCTGCAAAAAAAGGTTATAGATACTTATCACGAAATATATTTTTTACAAAAAATATTTACAAGTTAAGTATGAAGTATCTTTTTCTATTTTTTTTTTTTTTTTTTTCCCTTGAAAAATCTGGACAATAACTTAAAATAAATATCACTGTGCTTCGCACTATAGCCAAAAAACCAGCTTAAAAACGGCATCTCGATCCTGAATCTTGTTAAGAAAAAATCTATCATATTGCTAACAATAAAACATTAAATACCAAATATATATTTGTCATATTGCTCACCAATCATCGAGTCATATAAATTGGTCCAGTCACTATTATAAACAACAAAGCTGCCTAGGTGCTCAAAAATATCTGTACATGCACTAATACGATTAAGACCACGAGCTCTGATGTTTGTGATGGTGACTCTTAGTTGACCAAAGTTGCGTAAATTCAATTCCCCTTACACAACGCAGTTGTTTTGCAAAACAGAATAGCAATAAAGCGTTTATGTATACGACTATTATACCACGTACACACTATGCCGTAAATTGCAGCCACTGCGAATCGTACCTAATTATTTACAGAGTCTAGACTACATAATATACACGTATCTAACGTCTGAAAATCTTATCTTAGTGAGAAATTATTGTAACACACGTAGGTTTAATATTATGATGTACAACTAGCCAAAGATCTTTGTTGAAAATAATTGAGAACAGGAGAGGGAAGATGTTAGGTCATCTCTTACGGCACGATAATTACATTAAGACTATAATAGAAGAAAAAAATAGAAGGGAAAAGGAAAAGGGGAAGACCAAGAAGGACATATTATGGAGCAAATAAAAGAAAAAAAATGTGTCATTATATAAAGAAGTGAAGGAAAGAGCGGAATGTTGAATAAGCTGGAAATTACTCCACCGACAAGAGCCTAGCTCTTAAATATATGATGATGATGATGACAACTAGTCCTTGCCCGTGGCTTTGCTCACATCAAATTTGGTACACTCACACGCCTGTATCCCCAAACGCTACATTTGCGTTTCGGGGCTACTTTTAGCAATTTTAGGTTTAGTGTTAGATAAATGTGGTACAAAAATAGTGACAGGTTCCTAGCCCATCGCCTACAATACACACTCGGGGTAAAAAAGGTTCGTCACCTTAAAGTTCACATTTGCTTGCACCAAGGCAATAAGTAGGGATGTTGACATGACACCATCAATCAACTGCCGTACTTTTTATGAGCTGTCAAAACACAATTCTCCCATAGAGTTTGAATGGCAATAGCAACTAATGACGGCACTTGTTCGCCAACTCAATCAACTAACTGTTTATTTGTTTTAAAGCATCAAAAAATCTAATTTTGCAGTTAATCGAAAATTAAACTGGTTTTCAGGGCTAAAATAAAGTGTTTTTTTTTTACTGGAGTCGTGTCTTTGAATTATTTTTTAATGGCGCCAACATCCCTATTATCAGTCCTGTCAGTTATATTTCAAACGAAACAGAATACTTATCGCATTGACATTTCCAATTTCTAATAAAGTACTAAGAGTCAATGACTCGATAAAGGAATCAGTTTAATAACTGACGAAGGTTTTCGTAACCCGACTGTACCGTAACCTATTTCCTTAGTCGCTTCTTACAACATCCACGGAAGAAATGGAAAGGTACAATTCTAACCCCGACACCACACGGGTAATTTGGTAGATGAATCAAAACACCTAGTAATAGCTCAAATAGTACCTGTATACTTTTAGTACCTAAACATATTTCTGAATAAAAATGTAACCACTTTTTTGCTTAATCATGATTGGCTGTACCAATAATCGTGATCGAAAGGTCGATCGCGATAGACCGGCAGGCCCCTGAACTACGGAGTGTTCACCCAATGCTTTCAGCCCGGATTATGATGTAGTATATGAAAAACTACCCGAATAGCCTCGTATTTCAGAGTTACTTGAGCAAGCTGAAATCTAAAAAGGTAACCCGAACATGATCCCTTGGGACGAGCCGGTATCGAGATAACAAAGGCTGTCAGCAGCTTGACATATCCCCTTAGGGTTTAAGTCACCACGCAATATGAAATGGCAGATAAATAACTTCATTTAACTCTGCAAAACTAAGCAGAGTTGCAAAGAAGTAGAACTGAATATTTCAAAATTTTCAAACCAAGTTACAGTAAAGATTTTAGTAGTTTTATGTGCACTTTTGTATCGCATTGAAAGTATATAACAAAAAACAAACAGTTCTTAACTCGATTTAATTTGTTTCGCATTTTGTTTTACTTTAAAAAACTTTGTTTACCTACTTTTCAAACTTTACATTGTCATAGATACAATGACACAGTACCTCCGCCGAAACTCCAAGATGATATGTGGAAAACTATTTACTTCCTTGGTAATATATTATAATGTCTGCTATTTGAAAGGAAGGGCCGAAAATAGAAAGATAAGTACCATTGTATTTGATATATGATTTATTATGTGATATTTTGTGTACTATCACTTGCATATTTCTTATAAGATGACAGAAAATTGTATGATAAAATATAGGTAAAGTGATAATATATATATAAGGGTATTTATTGGTGACCAGGTGGTGATGCGGGTGGCACAGGACCGAGCATTGCGGCTTTCATTGGGGAATGCCTATGTTCAGCAGTGGACGTCTTTCGGCTGACGATGGTGATAAAAATGATACTCAAGAGACTTTTGAGTGAAATACAAATGGGAGCTAGTTTAAAATAAAAAATATGCGTGATTGTAGACTTCGTAGACAACAGAATTGAGATCAAAATGGGTGCCAAGTTCTGTAGATAATTCTGAAAAGACAAATAAAAAAAATAAAGGAAAATACGAGCCTATGTAGCTAAAATAGATCGTGATAATAGTTCATAGGCTACTTTTTATTCCAGATTTCTCACGAAATTGGCATGTGAGCATGTAAAAATTACGAAATCTCTAACGCTATGTCTAGAGACATGACATTTTGCAGTATTCTTCAACATCGACACGATGTAATTTTTGGACATTCTAATAGGGATTTGGTAAAATCCCAAAATTTCAATACCATTGCCAGACCTAATAGTATTCATGAAGGAAAGCCGCGGGTACAGGCGAGTATCGCATAAATACGAGTACAGCAGAAAGTTTATTGCTTTTATGGGGTTGTTTTGTCGATGGCGGCAATTTGATATCATAAAATGAACCCTTTTTACCCACGACGGTACATATGATGTCAAAATCGGCAAAAATACTCATTTATTTACTCGCTATAATAATGTTTTTTACTGAATCTAAATTATTTACAAGTATTAATTGCCTCCGTCGAAGAGTTGTTCCAGAAGGCTATTGATAGAGAGAAGTAAAGGAAGCTACTTAACGGCCAACTGAATTGAAGAGGCGCTAGAAGAAGAGATGAGACAAGTCTTAAGCCATAACATAACTTGTTATACCTATATTGTTCAGAAATTATGCTATTTTTTTTCTTAAAATAAAAACAAGGCCACAGCTGCATATGGTCAGAACGTTCAAACTACTCATCTGCACCAAATTTCAAACCATTCCAAACAAATAGTGAATTTCGATTTGCAAGATTTGGCTCGAAGTTGCAAGCTATGGTATAGCCAAGGGTGCCACTCACCAGGGTCCTCACGCTCATTATAGATAAAAAAAACACGCTTTAAAAAATAAAAAATAAATTTTAATAAATTTCAATTCACTATTCTTATAGTGCAGTAAAAAATCTTAATAAGTAATTATTATATTGTTATATCCAGATCAAAATTTGTAAACAATTCTAAATATTGATAAAATAAATAATAATAGTTTAAAATATTTTATTGTAAAAAAAGCGTGGGGTGCATGGTGTCAATTGTCAAGGATTGTCATTTTGATAACATCTTAAAAAGCACCCCACGCTTTTTTTACAATAAAATATTATAAACTATTATTATTTATTTTATCAATATTTAGAATTGTTTACAAATTTTGATCTGGATATAACAATATAATAATTGCTTATTAAGATTTTTTACTGCACTATAAGCATAGTGAATTGAAATTTATTAAAATTTATTTTTTATTTTTTAAAGCGTGTTTTTAGTTTTTTTAAACTATTATTTATTTTCTATTTTTTAGTTGCATTTTTTTCTTTCTAACTTTACCCCCTCACCTACAACCCCCAAACCCCCTAAACCCAACCCCCCAACATCCCCCACCCCATTTCCCCAAACCCCCCCCCAAACCCCACACCCATACCCCCAATCCCCTAAACCCCCCTTACCCCCTCCTCATTTTACAAACCCCCGAACCACCTAAACCCAACCCCCCTAACACCGAACCCCCATACCCCCGGAAACCCCCCTCCCCCCCACCCCCACTCCCCCCACCCATCACCTGCCCCCCCCCCAACCCACCCTTCCCACACCCCCCACCCCGCCACCTACCGCCCCCCCTTCCAGTTCCATCATCAAACCCTTGTTACCATCTAGGCCTCTTACCCCCTCCCCATTTACCACAACACCCCAAAATCACTTACTCCCGAACCCCCCAACACCCCCACCCTATTTCCCGTAAACCCCCCCCCCATCCCCTAACCTCAACCGCCACACCCTAACACCCAACCCTCTAAACCCCCGACCCCCTTACCCCATACCCCATTCCCCCCCCAACCCGCCACCTACCCCCCTTCCAGCTCCATCATCAGACTCTTGTTACCATCTAGGACCAAAGTACTCGTCAAAACTCGATGGGGTTGTTTCGTTTTATTGTGGAGTGCCTTTGGCCATCTTCCAGCTCCATTATCAGACCCTGGTTACCATATGGGATCAAAGTGCTCGTCAAGACGAATCAAACGAGCCCAAAATCGATGGGGTTGTGTCGTTTTATTGTGGAGTGCCTTTGGCCATCTTCCAGCTCCATCATCAGACCCTGGTTACCATATGGGATCAAAGTGCTCGTCAAGACGAATCAAACGAGCCCAAACTCGATGGGGTGTGTCGTTTTATTGTGGAGTGCCTTTGGCCATCTTCCAGCTCCATCATCAGACCCTGGTTACCATCTGGGATCAAAGTGCTCGTCAAGACGAATCAAACGAGCCCAAACTCGACGGGATTGTGTTGTTTTATTACATAATTCCTATGGCCACCATCCAGCTCCATCATCAGATCAGCTTTATGTTACAATAATATTGCATTGTCATCCAATTTACACATATGTGCAAAATTTCAGCTCAATCGGAAACCGGGAAGTGGGTCAAAATCGCGCCCTAAGGAGTCGGTTACAAACAAACATACATACAAACATACAGGTGAAGCTAATATAAAGCGTGTAAAAATAAACCTAGTGGTGCTTTTTAGCGTAAACGCCAAGAAAGAAAAAATAGTAAGCATTTGGGGGCCCCATTTCCTTATTGCACTAAGCTCTTAGGTTACCTTCTTGCCTCTGATTTGATTTGCAAGATTTTTTTTTTATTTGATTTCCTCTTTGTCGTGCAAGTTATATAAAAGCTTTTAAAAAAAAATGTTTGACTAACTGACTGAATCATCATTACCACGGTTTGGATCTAGAACATTTACATTTATTCATATACAGGTTCTTTTACGACCGCTTTAGCCTAGTTGGTAGTAACCCTGCCTACGAAGCAAGAGGTCCTGGGTTCGAATCCCGGTAAGGGCATTTATTTGTGTGATGTAATCTGTAATCTCTCGATAGAGGGTGTAACATAGATGTGCGCTTGTCACTGCATAAGGTGATGATTTAGCAGATTGAAATGTATGATGTATAGGAAAGATTCGTGTCTAATCTCTAGACCAGTGGTGGTGTAGGGGTATGGCACACGGCACGGAATGCTGAGGACCTGGGTTCGATTCCCAGCATTGGTCTTTTTTCTGGGGTTTTTTCTGTGCATCTATATTTCAGTTTGTGTTTAGTACGAAATCTATATAAGTATGTTTATCGTCGCCTCGCCTAGTACCCATAGTACAAGCTTTGCTTAGTTTGGGACTAGGTCGATTTGTGTAAGATTGTCCCCTAATATTTATTTATTTATTTATTATTTATTTTATGATGTACGGTCAGCTGGCAGAGAAAAGGTACCCCCCTGGTGTGGTTGTCCCGGGGTACCTTTACTCTGCAACTGACTGTACCTAGATAACGACAACAGAGAAGCCGCAGGTATAATAAAACAGAGAGAACGAGAAGAAATACATAATTAATTCTGAATTTAATTTAAATTAAAACCCGTTTCCAGAGATCTGCAAACTTACGTGTGTATTTTATTAATCGAGCACCTTTTGGTCCTGATTATGCGAGAATTAGCATAAAACTCGGGGGGCTGTTCTTCAGTCTTGTAGGTCCACGCCTGAGAGCATTAAGCCCACTGGAGAAGTTAATGACGGGCAATACACCTCTGTAAAACTTGCGCATACCGGGTATGTTTGTGAGATTGATTGTGTAATTTTGTTATTTATATCTAGAGTAGCGTGATCGTGAACATCATGCTGATTCGACCCTCTCCCAGAAGAGTGCCGACAGAAAAGGAGGTTGATTTCTTGAGTGATGTTTGTCTATTTCTTATACACGCTCTGTAACTCGAACTTTACTGCTTGAGGCATTTTTACATTCGTGGTGTCATTTGATTCATCTCAATTATGACAGTGAGATCAATAAAAAATGGAGATTAGGTGGGCAACCTTGAAACATGAAATTGATGAAATTGAAATGAAACATAAATAAATCAAATACATATTAAATTAAAAAAAAAAAACATTTTCTTAGAGTTCAAAAGACAAAATTTTAACCTCCGTTGTTTCGTCCTGTCCGTCTGTTATTCAATACATTCCTTTGTGTTATCGACTAGGCGATGTTCCGGTTTACCATTTTAACTTTATTTGGGCTACGGAAGTGTGAATATTAACTCTTCCAGCTGTTTTTTTAAACTATTCACACTTTTTGTTTAGAATGACTGCTCCGGTTGGTTTGGTCGTCTAAGATAAGCGCTTAGTATGCAAAGCTCGAGTGTCTTTTTGCCGTCACTCCAAAATTCTCGGAGAGGGAAAATATCTTCTAATTTTATTTAGGCTCGCGCGAATGTCTATGTTCTAGGGTTTTGAAGAACTACAATTGGTTTATTGTTACAAAATCAAATTAATTTTCTGCATATGTTATTTAAGTTTATTAAGTACAGGATGTTCCAAAACTCAATGATAATCTGGTACCAGGCAAAAATTCAAGTTACACCAGTTTTTTTTTTATGTTAGAGAGGCCAGACAAACGAACTAGTGGGTCACCTGATGTTAAATGATCACCACTGTCCATAGACACCCGCAGCGCTTTACGCGATGCCAGTGCGTTGTCGGCCCTAAAAGGGAGAGGAAAAAGGAAAGGGAATAGAGAAGGGGGAGAGGTATTGGGCCCCCGGCGCTCTCGCTGACCGTACGAAACGCAGCAGGAGTACAGTACGCTTAGTATAAGTTTTACTTCACCAAAATACTTCTCGATCGCGTTTACATAAAAAAATCAATTACCCTAGAAACATGGACAGCGCCTCCGCGGCCGCGCGTCCATGTTTCCATAGAATTGAATTTTTTACGTAAACGCGATCGAGAAGTATTTTGGTGAAGTAAAACTTATACTAAGCTGTGGCAGAAAATAAAAATGAAACCATGTCACTCAGTAAAGTGATAGTAGTCACATAACTATAATAGTCTCATCATCATCGCTTCAGCCGAAAGACGTCCACTGCTGAAAGTAGGTCCCCCTAAGGCTCCCCAAACAGCAGGCTTATTATCTAACGCGCTGACGCTTGCTTTCGCAATCACTATTTCTTTCTGTCAAACGGTATAAGATAAGATGGTGACAGAAAGAGATGGTGAAAGCGAAGGCAAGCGTCCGCACGTTAGTAAATACGGCCTCAGATCGGTACTGTGCCATCAGCATCCAACGTATTCCCAAAAAAATGCCTAATGCCTATTATCGCTTAAGTAAGTGACATGGATTTTATTCTTATTTTTTTTACAAGTGTCCTAGCTTGGCCTCTTGCCCGGTCTGATTTTATTATTAGACTGATTTTACTATTCGAATAACAAATATAAATTATCATAACAAATATCTCCCTTCACCGCAAAACTTAGAAGCCGTGGTGGCCTAGTGATTTGACTTATGGCCTCTCAAGCAGAGGATCGTGCGTTCAAATTCCGGCTCGCACCGAGTTTTTCGGAATTTATGTGCGAAATTACATTTGTAATTTACCATGAGCTCTACGGTGAAGGAAACCATCGTGAGGAAATCTCCATAACCCTGCGAAGAATTGTGTGTGTGTAGTTCCCGATCCGCACTGGGCCCGCGTGGGTACTACGGCCCCAGCCCACTCATTCTGAGAGGGGCCTGTGGCCTGCAGTGGGACGTATATAGGCTGGGATGATGATGATTGCAAAACTTGCAGTAAGTATGGTAACAAAATATACTTTTCACTGACGACCTAGGATCATTCACGGATGGCCTAGTGGTTAGAGAACCTGACTACGAAGCTTGAGGTCCTGGGTTCGATTCCCGGTCGGGGTAGATACATGTGTGAAAAATACAAATGTTTATGCTCGAGTCTTGGATGTTTAATATCTATTTAAGTATGTATTCATCTATATAAATAAGTATGTTTATCCGTTGTCTAGTGTACCCATAGTACAAGCTTTGTTTAGTTTGGGACTAGATCAATTGGTGTTAATCGTCCCATGATTTATTTATTTACTTCTTATGCTCAAAAAGTTCCCTGCCCCGCACCGCACCAGACTAGACGACCAAGTTTCCTCACTGAGAGAGAGAGAGAGAGAGACAGATGTTTATTTACACATACCTATTCGATACACAGGAAATACAGTTGACAGGAAAAGATACAAATAAAAATCATCGAATAGTATAAATTGGGCCCCACTCAGCATAATGTTGCGGCAAGCCGCAACGCTGTTTTTTCAGTGGGACCCATATAAAAACTAAACACAAAAAAAACAAACAACACACTGTGATGACACGAACGCCAGCGGAAAAAGTAGTTCGCAACAAAACCTAAATAGGTACAAACCGGAAGTATGTATGGCAACACTTGATCAGTTTAATCGTATCTGAACCATTAAACCGCAACAAATTACGCCAAGGATTATTCTGGCTACTGTAGTGAATTATCAGCAATTTCACTGGTTGTTATTACGCTGTGGCCATGGTAGTAAAGTACAACGTAACTTTCAGGTACAACTAAAGTGGTTAAATTTCGTCTAGATACATAAAAACTAACGCCGAAACTTATAACCACATTACAAGGGTACTGCTCAAATGGAATGGTTCACGTTAGTAATTGACGTAATAATGAAAGTTTACCTGTTCTGAGATCTCTTTTAACCTCGGGTGGAAGTAAATTCGAGAATTTCAGTGTTCAGCTGAGTTTAGACGATGCTAGTTACTAGTTCAGAGCATTAAGTGTTTATTTAAACTTTTGCGATTTTCACTTAACTACTACCACTCATGGGACTTCATTATATAAATATAAATAAATATAAATATCACGGGACAATTCACACCAATTGACTTAGTCCCAAAGTAAGCTAAGTAATGCTTGTGTTATGGATACTAGGCAACGGATAAACATACTTAAAATAAATAAATAAAATAAATATCACGGGACAATTCACACCAATTGACCTAGTCCCAAAGTAAGCTAGGAAAGCTTGTGTTATGGGTACTAGGCAACGGATAAACATACTTATATAGATAGATACATACTTAAATACATATTAAACACCCAAGACCCGAGAACAAACATTCGTATTTTTCATACAAATATCTGCCCCGACACGGGAATCGAACCCGGGACCTCAAGCTTCGTAACTCGTTCTCTAACCACTAGGCCATCTGGTCGTCTAAATTATGTAATGGCATATGGTTTATATAAACTCAAAGTTTAGACCACATTGCGTTGTTTTTAATTGTAACCACAACCGTAGCAATGTGGCTGAAACGTCGAGTTAATTTTAAAGAATATTTCATTAAATAATAGTAATTTAGTATCAGTTTTTTATCGCAACAAACGCCATGATGGTATTTGATTACTATAACAGTTTGTTCCCGATACGTGCCGCTAGAGACCCTGAAAATTTTCCAATAATATTTAATTGTGACTTAACATTTCGCTTGAGACGAATTACTGTGCCAAAATTTACACAAGGAATTCAGAGTGCAGAATAGTGTGACTTACCCTTCATGCCAGTTAGCTATAATGGATTACTTTGTTTGTTTGTTTGTTTATACTCGTTATTGTACAAAAGGAAAACAAAAAGGTTACAGAAAAAAAAATGATAAGTACAAAGGCGGACTTATCCCTATTAGTCGAGGTTTATGCCATTATTATTTCTTCCTATTCGCGATTCTGCACAATATGCATTCCACACATCTGTGATTGATCACATTTGTTATTTTCACAGTCATTATTTCTACACTATCGTCTTTCTTCCAATTCGCGATTCGAAAAGAATAACAAATACACACGCAAACACGCAAATTTTTATTTATAATATTAGCAGTATCACAAGCACACGTGCAGTGCACATACCTAAACCAACACAAAACAAAATTTTCCTTGACCTCAGCAAGTAACTCGCCTTGCAACTGGCGCCGTTTGAGCCCGGCTTAAGGAAGATCAGCCGTAATTGAAGGGCGTATAGCCCCTTCTTATGAAGCGTAAATTTGAGTGCCTCTCCGTTGTTATGGGGGTGAAAATTACTGAGCATTTGGCGGATAGTCAAAATTTTATGATGAGTGAGTCAATGAGCGATAACAACCAAGCTGTGAACTTTTTCATGTTTTATTTGGGCGTTCGAACTCAAGGGCGGTCAAGGTCAATAATAATAATCTTTGACATATTTTTTACCGTAAGCCGTGGTGGCCTAGCAATTTGACCTATGGCCGCTATGGCCGCTCAAGCAGAGGATCGTGGGTTCAAATCACGTCTCGCACCTCTGAGTTTTCGGAATTCATGTGTGAAATTACATTTGAAATTTACCGTGAGATTTACGGTGAAGGAAAACATCGTGAGGAAACCTGTATACACTTGCGAAGAAATTCAATGGTGTGTGTGAAGTTACCAATCCGCAATGGGCCCGCGTGGGAACTACGGCCCAAGCTCTCCCATTATAGCCTATATGTATAGGCTTATAGTTAGAAGTGAGCAGACGTGCGCTGTCTATCGTCTCCCAAGAAAAATGGCACAGACAATAGTAACTCACGTCGTAAGTGCTTCTAGCGATAATGTAATTAAAATTTTCTTTACCCTTCAAATCGTATCAAAACAGAGTCGTTTTACCGTGCGTTTAATTAAGGCTTGGGAGATTAGTGGTCCCTTTCTGACCTCACGTCGCTTCACTCAAAGTACTTTATAACTGGACCGATCAAAGATCATCGCGGTGAGGTTACCGAAGGGGCGATTCGGAGTTTACCTGGTTAATTTGTGAGTAAGCTGCTCGTTTTAAAGGTTTTGCATTCAAATGACAAAAACAGAACACTTATTTTTCGATGTGTCTGCTCACGGTTGAGCTTAAAGACTAAAATTACTAAAAAACTGGCCTCACATGACTTCGAAGACAAAGTCAAACGTACCTACGCCTTTCATAACGAGTGCAAAAAGGGCACAAAGCGTATGTGCTGCCGCTGCGTTCGAAACATGTTTTTCGGTCATGTCGCGAGCATGTGACGTATCTTTATTTATAAAGCCGTTAATTGTATAGGGTAAAACGCCCAGTGCCTATCCTTTTAATACTAGTTGGGCTCTGCCTATCTTTCACACTAGTGGGAAGAGCACGAGAGATATCTTTCGTACTTTTCGTACTCATTATACCCGCCCGGCTAACTACCGGGTATTTTACCCTACAGGGTGAACCGAAACTTAACGATAACTTGGTAAGGTAAATGTCTCTGTGCTCGACACTGACCCAATACATGGCACCTTCAATCTTTTGTTATAGTAAGAGAGGTGACAGGTGGGTGTCATTTACTGGGCGTTGAGGTGTCGAGCATTGGTACGTTTACCTTACCTGGTGAGAGATAAATTATATCAGTTCTGGAAAAATAAGAAAAAATCCATGTCACTTAGTTAAGTGATAAGAGAATCACATAAGATATCACTTTTTGTATTTTTGAAAAAATTTATATTTTACTGTCACTTAATTAAGTGATATGGATTTTTATTCTTATTTTTTTTCTCAGAACAGTTAGAATTTGGCCTCTCTCCCAGTACCAGGTTAAAACGCAAAATTGTGTTATTGACACTTGAATGTGAGTTAGTATGTTTTAAAAAACCTAAAGAAATGTATCAAACAAAGCACAGGCGTTCGAACTGAACTAGTCAACTAACACATAAAACTCCGAGGAACCACAAGTAATGGGACCAAGGATCTCTGATTAAGGGCGATAGGCACGTTTATGGCCGTGACATTGTCTACCTTGCACTCATACATTTAAAGAGCGAAATCGCGCGGCTTATCTCGATTATATTAAGTACCTAATTGTAGTTTGGCACGAATTTTTGGAACTATCTTTTGTTATTCGTTTTTGATGCCGTATGATGAATGTTTTTGCACAAATTCGGCTTGTGTATCGGCACTGCAGAGCAAAGGTGTCCACTCAGAATGACAGGGCTTGGGCCGTAGTTCCCACGCGGGCCTACTGCGGATCGGGAACTTCACACGCACCATTGAATTTCTTTGCTATGCGCGGGTTTACTCGCGTTATTTTCCTTCATATTAATAATAAATTACAAATGTAAATTCGCTCGTAATTTCCACAAACTCAAGTGGTGTCAGCCCAAGCTTAAACCTACGACCCTCTGCTGGAAAAGCAATAGGTCAATCCACTATACTACCACGGCTTTATTACTTTGTACTAATTTTTTTATTTATACTGTTCGATGTTTTTATTTCTAAGGTAAACGTCCCTGTGCTCGACACTGACCAAATGCATGGCATCTTCAATCTTATGTCATAGTAAGAGAGGTTCCGGATGTGTGTCATCTACTGGGCGTTGAGGTGTTGAGTACTAGTACGTTTACCTTATCTTTTCCTTTCAGTTGTATTTATTTTGCTGTGTATAGGCATCAAACGTGTGTAAATAGATGTTTCAGAGGTGCAATTAAAATAACACCAAACTTAATTAATTGTTTCAGTTCATTAACACCAAACTATTATCACAAAGAGCCTATGATCAAAAAGGAAAGCAATTTAAAAGCTAAAAGGTCATAAATACAAAACGGAAAAATAATTAGGACCTCTGAATTACCTTTTCAATTCTTTCTCGATTCCGTCATAATTGGAATCTCGATACAAACGGTCCCAATCAGAATATATTTCTAAAAGAGGCTATTGACTGGAGAAGTCATTAAAACTTTAAACGGACTTGAAAGGTATTTGATTTGGTCAATTATCCTTGTTCAACCGAATCAATTATCAAAATTAAAACCAGGGTATTTGGGCACGGATATTTATAAGAGCTCTCCCTTCCATCGCAGTAATTTTGCTTAAAAAATATATTTTGAGGCAATTTTTATGAAATTACTATCGTTTGCCCGAATTCCATATGCCATAATGTATTGTTTTACATAATTTTCATTAGTCATAAGGTAGTTTGTTCTGAAATAGTATTTTTCTTCAAAATTGTTATTATATCTACCTACCTAACCTACTTTAAGATTGAGATGATTTAAGATGACATTACGAAGGGTTTCGTACCATTATCTATAAAAACGGCAAAAAAATCACGTTTTTTGTTGTATGGGAGCCCCCCTTAAAATATATTTTATTCTCTTTTTTAGTATTTGCTGTTATAGCGGCAACCGAAATACATCATCTCTGAAAATGTCAACTACCTAGATAATGTCATTATAAAGATATACTTAGTTAAAAACACTGAAAAAAACGCGTTTCTAGTGTGATGACCCCCTTTAATTTTAACAACAATACATCATCTGTAAAAATTTCAACTGTCTAGCTATCACGGTTCATGAGATACAGCCTGGTGACAGATGGACAGACAGACGGACCGCAAGACGGACGGACAGCGGAGTCTCAGTAATAGGGTCCGTTTTTATCCTTTGGGTACGGAACCTTAAAAAATCTGAAAACAGCTCGCTTCAAAATGGAAATGGCTATGGAATAGCAAGTGAAATTATGGCAAAAGAAAATATGGAAAACGGAGGGGTTTTTCGGGATCTTTTTTGCGAGAAAAGGTTTGATGAACTAAGAGAAAACGCTTTATGATTTATCTTTTTAATTTCTTTTTTTTTGATGTGTAATGTTTATACTTACATCGTGTTGTGAATCTTTAAGTACAATCAAGAATACAATCAATATTAAAATAAAAATCTTAATTTGAAGCGTCGACGAAACAAAAAAGATTAACCGAAAGATTTGCCTAATTTAGATTTAAATGTGCAGTCAAATCACGGCAGAGGGCGTAACAAACGCGGCAAATAATTCGTATTCGTATTCGTAGTTTTAACATTTGGTAGCATAGCATACGGTTGTGGTAACTCTGAAGATGAGCTCTGGTTGAGTTCGAAACGCGTCAGTGTAGCTTGGTGGTGGTGATGGTTGGGTTTATGTGATTTGTGTGTGTTCGTACAGTGTGGAGGTGGAGGAACTGCATGAACGCACATTTCTTGCATAAACGTAACTATTGTAAGGTCGCGGGTGAGCAAAGTAATTGTTTTAGTTCATTAAATAATTCGTAAACGTTAACTAACCACGGGGAGTTAATTGTACAGCGTTTGTTGAATACTTTACATAGAACATTCAAAGGCCAAAAGACTTTATGTCCATACTAAAGAGGGATAAAATGGTTACTTTATGCGCTAATCCATTAAGTCTTATAATACAATATCAAACGACTGTGTTTATGTCCGGCCTGAATATCTGGAAGTTGGAGAGCAACATTTTAATAACGTTCTTGTATTTGGAATCCAATTTCAGTTGTTTATTTTCTTTCTTTGTGTAAAAAAAACAGGTTTAGTTTTGAAATAAGAATAACTCGAATTAAGTCAGTTTCATAATTAACGGGCGGTACTTTATTTTTTAAGATTTAATAAATAAATGGACAACAAAAATATTTAATTCATTAATTTTCTCACAAACTATTGAACTAATTTAAATGCGGTTTTTCACATTTTGATTTCTTACAATTACACGGCAAGTTCGTGGTCTTTTAGGTTAGGTTGATTTGTGCTAGTGTAAAAAATTAT
Organism: Archips crataeganus; assembly: GCA_947859365.1. NCBI lineage: Eukaryota > Metazoa > Arthropoda > Insecta > Lepidoptera > Tortricidae > Archips > Archips crataeganus. The sequence goes on from OX402052.1 coordinate 5,312,805, forward strand.
ACCAACGCTTTACTTAGTTACTTTAACTAAAAGATATTTTTATGAGAATCGTTAATCGTCTAATCCGAAATAGGTCAAGAAAGAAAACATTCCGTTTGATTTGCATTTGTTTAACAGCTACAAAGTTCCCGTTGTTCTGCGCTCACCTTTCCCTACCTCCATGAACACAAGGTTGAAATTCAGACGTGTTTCACCGCACAATTAGAATCAGCGGTTAATTTCGTACTTAACGGCCCTACGTTAACGTTTACTCGCTTCGGACTGAAAATTGCTTTTTTTACAAGCACCCATTCATTTTTTTTGCTTTCCGGTTAGGAAATAACTTTAATCAGCGTATTTCGTTCAAAAATTAAATTTATATTATTATAAGTAAATAGCTGTTGCCCGCGACTTCGTTTGCCAAAACTAGGGGCATAAAAAAAAATTAAAATAAAAAATAAAACCTCCTTCAAAAAACCCCCAAAAAAACATAAAATAATAATTGATTGAACCGACCACAATAAGCATGAAAATATCTTTCTACTAATCTGTTTGAAGTTGGTGCCTCAGCACGAGCCAGCAGGAGTGTAGAAGCCCTATAATAGGTATGTAGGTAAGTTAGATTACTAGGTCCACTCCTGCTGGCTCGTGCTGAGGCACCAACTTCAAACAGATTAGTAGAAAGATATTTTCATGCTTATTGTGGTCGGTTCAATCAATTATTATTTTATGTTTTTTTGGGGGTTTTTTGAAGGAGGTTTTATTTTTTATTTAAATTTTTTTTATTTCCAAGTTTTTTTTGGGTGTTTTTTAAGGCGGTTTTATTTTTTATTTAAAATTTTTTATTTTTTTCTTTTTAGTTGTTGCTAATGGCCTGGACTGGCACTCTTTACTGACTGTACTTTTTGCCTCTGGTTACCAAAGTACTTATCAAGACGAATCAAACGAGACCAAACTTGATGGAATTATGTCGTTTTACTACGGAGTTCTTATGGTCACCATCCAACTTCATTGTCAGACCCTGGTTACCATCTAGGACCAAAGTACTCGTTGAGACGAGTCAAATGAGTCCGTACTCGATGGGGTAAGTGCCGTTACTTTATGGAGTAACTTTGGCCACCTTCCAGCTCCATCATCAGACCCTGGTTACCATCTGGGATCAAAGTGCTCGTCAAGACGTTTCAAATGAACCCAAACTCGACGGGGTTGTGTTGTTTTATTACAGAGTTTCTATGGCCACCTTCCAACTCCATCATCAGATTAGCTCCATGTCACAATAATATTGCATTGTCACCTGATTTACACATGCATGTAAAATATGAAATCAATCAGAAACCGGGAAGTGAGTCAAATTCAACTTGCAAGATTTGACCCGTTGAGGAGTTCCGTTGGCCATCTGCGGTCTTCTTCATCAGATCTAGTTTACCAAATGACACTTTATGAATGCAAATGCTCGATTTGTCACTGAAAATACTAAAATCGCTTTACATTTCCCTTGAACTTTTGAAGAGTTCCTTCAATTCCTCATGGATCCCATCATCAGAACTGGATTCCGGTAACAACGGGACCAACCTTGAAGCATATGCTTTCAAACAACGAAAGAATTTTCCAAATCGGTTCATAAATGACGGAGTTCTGAGGTAACACACGTTAAAAAAAAAAAAAAAAAAAAAAAGAACATACAACCGAATTGAGAACCTCCTCCTTTTTTTGAAGTCGGTTAAAAAATAGCCTACGGCCTATTTTCAGACCTAGTAAATATGGATAAAAAAGTTTCACAAAAATCGGTCGAGCTGTTTCGGAGGACTTCGATAACAAACACCGTGACACGAGATTTTTATATATTAGAGAATATATTTACATGGCTTTTACCTGCAAGCCGCGGCTTCGTCATTATAGGTCTAGAAAATAATTTGAAAAGTTAATTTGAGAAGTTAATTGGAAATTCTCAGATTTAACTAAATTTACATCCTAAACAACTGCAGGGCACATACCTACTCTGAGAATGAGAGGGCTGGGACCGTAGTTCCCGCGCGGGCCGTGCGGATTGGGAACTTCACCCACATCGTTGAATTTCTTTGCAGGTGTGTGCAGGTTTCCTCACGATGTTTTCCTTCACCGTAAAGTTTATTGTAAATTGCAAATGTGATTTCACATGTGAATTTCGAGAAACTCAAAGGTGCGAGCGCGGGCTCCAACCCACGACCTGCTTGAGAGATCGTAGGTAAAACCGCTGTGCTACCACGACTATACGAATTACGAGTATAAAGATCACATGCACACTATTAACAATTTAGTTTTAACATGCGTACATCCTGATCCCAAGGAAATATCGGAATATTAGCCTATTTGCTATTCTCAAGTTCCAACCATTTTTTCATCCAAAAGAGTTTTAAAAGCTTAAAAAAATAATAAATTAAATAATCAAAAACCCGCCTGCAGATATACTGAAAAGGTGGAAGCAAGATAAAATGTTCAATAACAATAAAACGAATTTAAAACACGTCGATGGCAGTCTTTCAAAATTGAATGCAACGATAAAATGCAGTCGGAGGCATGGGAGTCAGTGGCTGCATGAGATTTAATGTCACTTCATGTATGCCTCCGACTGCATTTTATAGTTGCATTAAATTTTGAAAGACTGCCATCGACGTGTTTTAAATTCATTTTATTGTTATTGAACATTTTATCTTGTTTCCACCTTTTCAGTATTTCTGCAGGCGGGTTTTTGATTTTTTAATTTATTATTTTACTTACACCGCAGGCGGGTTTTTAGTTTTTTTAATTACTTTTTTGTTTCTTGCTTTTTAGTGTAACCTCCTGAGACCCAGATAAATTATTGAGTATTTGAATTAGGAATCCTAAAATCATAAAGTACAAAACGAAAAACCAAAAACAATTTTGAAATATGTAGGTACTTAATTTTCCACATGGGTTTCATCAAGAAAATTATTGCTCAAAGATGTCTTAGTAAGTAGGTAGGTACGTCGTCGTTTTAATGCACTGATTGCCAATTTACTATTCCAAATTAAATTTAAACACATGACTTGTACCTATATATTTTTGTAATCTCTTTTAAAATCCCTTTATTTTGATACCCTACTCGATAGGTATGAATAAAAAAAATTTTTTGAAGACTCACAATTTGGCGCCAAAAATCCGCCATTTTGATTTTTCAAGAATTTCATGTATCCAGTGTTACTCGCGTTATCAAGACAAATCCAATGACGTATCATTTATCAAAATCGGTTCAGCCGTTGTGTAGTTACTAGAGGACATAGGAACGGACATACATACATACATACATACCTACATACATACGGGTCAAACACATAACCCTTCCTTCCTCGCAGTCGGGTAAAAAGAGGAATATGTAGTTGTTATTGACACTCTAACCTACTGAATGAAATCTTCGCTTGTTAGTGTGATCATTTAGATTAGAGTTAATCTACGTAACCACTGTTTCTTTTAACCCTTAAAAAGGTAGAGGTGATTTACCGACCACATGCATTGCTTTGGAAATTCAACCTTATTGCTGTCATAATACATCAAAATATCCATTGTAATAATTGAAAATACGACTAGCTTTAAAAATATACTTTATCCGGTATGCAATAGATAGCTGCTTTTGATTCTGTGGTAGTATTTATGGTCCAATAAATGGGGCCTTATTAAGGGTTAAAGAACGCTATACCTGATGTATCAGCTACTTTTTATCCCGGGTAACAGCAAAATTCCCTATAGTAAAGTCTAGATGGGATAAGGCTGCCCTTTACAATATCGAGTTCAAATATTTTGTCAGCATCGACACTTGTTAATTATTCTTTATATAAAGAGGCAGCGGCCTTTGTTGCCGGCACGCGCTCTTTTGTTTCAGAGAGTGGCAAGCGAGGTGTTAAGTGCCTTTCAGATAGTGCAGGCGTATCCAGGGAGCTTGTTATGATATTATATAAAGAGCTATGAACTGGTTAAAAACTGCGATGTTGTTGATACAATACACGGAACTAACTAATAACCAGTGATCGGTTATTTGGTTTCTCCCTCGCGGGATATCAAATAAAAAGTTAATTATAGAAGAATACCGAATAGAATAGCGAACAAAACGTACAAAAATAAAACAATTTAAATTATCCCTAAGGAATTTTAACTATCTATATTAACTTATCTACTTGATATCCCGCGAGGGAGAATCCAAATAATCGATCACTGCTAATAACTTAACAATATCTCAACTACTTAAGTGTAGAAAATACAAAGAAAACGAAAGAAAGAAAACATTTATTTTTGACAACATGGATAAAGAGATGAAAGAAAGAGAAAGTCTCCAATTATTATTTCGGTGCTACACACTTTTGTATCTAGACGGCTTACTTGTATTCTAATTTCTGTTGACGTATCTTTTTCATATAGCTATAATTAATTACACAGATTTCATCTAGCTATAACTAATGGCGAGCAACTCGTATAGTAGATCAAATAAATTGTTTTGAACTCGTGCACGCATGTAGACAAAGCTACAGAACTAGTTACTTAACTTGTTGTTAACCTCTAGTTTGTAAGAGCTCATGCAGTAAGGATGTGATCACGAGAATGCCTCCATTTTGATTTAGATAGGGCTGTTTATGTAGTCGTCACTATTTTTAGTTTCATAACATTGTTTTATACTTATATAACAAGTGCATACTTATGCTTAACGAAATCCCACCATTTAGACGACCAGATGGCCTAGTAGGTAGAGAACCTGACTACGAGGCTTGAGGTCCCGGGTTCGATTCCCGCGGCGGGGCAGATATTTGTATGAATAATACGAATATTTGTTCTCGGGTCTTGGGTGTTTAATATGTATTTAAGTATGTATCTATCTATATAAGTATGTTTATCCGTTGCCTTGTACCCATAACACAAGCTATGCTTAGCTTACTTTGGGACTAGGTCAATTGGTGTGAATTGTCCCGTGATATTTATTTATTTATTTATTTATCTAACCTTTTTAAAACAAATAAGTTTTTTATTTACTTGGCTCTCCGCGTCATGCGTGTGGCGGCCTTTACAAAACCATCCGTCCATCTCGTTGGTGGACGTCCCACATTGCGCTTGCCAGTCCGTGGTGTCCATTCGAAAACTTTTCGGCCCCAACAGCCATCTCTTCTACTTGCTATATGGGCTGCCCATTGCCATTTCAACAAGATAAACCATTTGGCTATGTAAATAAATAAATAAGTAAATAAATAGCGTGGGTGGCGCTTGTCCTTCTACGAATCTCCTAATTCTTGATTAGATCCCATAGATAAAGCCTGAGCATATAGCCCTCTCCATAGCTTGTTGAACGTCTCTGACTAACAAGGAAAGGTACCCAACTGTCCGGTTCTGATTTGATTCATTTTGATATATGTATATAGAGAATAGTCTAAAATAACAGACCCATATTTTTTTTATGCTGCCCAAATTCAACCTATTTGGAGAAATTGGCCTCAAAAGTACTGGAAATTTACTAAACCCTCTAACTTCTATAGATTTTTTTAAGCAAATTGCTAGTTATTAGTACTGATTGGATTATATGTTTGAGAACATGAAAAAATAACGATGACGTGTTTTGTATATCGGCTCAAACTCATATTTTCCTAAAAAAGCACCAATGAGAAATATAAAACTTTGAAGTTTAGACTACTCTCTAACTCTAACATAATATCAAAATGAATCAAATCGGAGCCGGACAGTTGAGTACCTTTCCTTGTAAGTATTTAAAGCACCGTCAAAACTTGTATATAACTCTTAGACAGACTATCCTTCACAGTTTGACTCTGCTACAATCCACGAAACCCAATAAATAGTTTTCTCTCTCTTCGTTAAATTTACGATTCTCATGCAAAAGACAATACTCGTTACGCACCCCTTAGCATTTGTGTACGCCGCAAATGTGCAAAGGGTGTTGTAGTTTCTGGTTTGTTAAACTCTTTAGCCTTTACCGTCTTGGCTGCTTGCCCGCTGTAGGCTTGGCTAAGTGATGTTTATTAATTGTAAGTAATGGTTTGGGATAGCTAAAAGCTATATTTTCATAACCGCAAATCCCTTCAAGATGTAGTACACAAAAGCTCATTTTACTAATATTATAATCGCGAAAGTTTGTATGTAAAATCAGCCAATTTGATTCCTTGACCACCACAAAACGTTGTAACATTTTTTTTACGTCATTCGATAAGCATTGTTGTTGACAAATAAAATTATTCACTATGATAAGGTCCTATATAGTGGCCTAGGAATCAAATTGGTTGACTGTATGTTTGTTACTCTCCCGCTAAAACGGTTTGACAGATTCTGATGAATTTAGGCACACTTATAGTTTAGAACCTGTATTAACATATATCAATATTTTTATCCAGAAAATTTTCACAATTCCTGAGGGATAGAGAAAAACAAATTCTTCGCAGATGGAATCGCGGGCAACAGTTTAATTGTAATTAAAAGAAAATAGATAATAGCAAATACGAATATTCTAGTACTGTAAAAAACCATCACTTGTCTTAATGCCATTTGATAGGTATTTAAAAAAACCGGCCAAGACCGTGTCGGACACGCCCAAGGTAGGGTTCCGTAGCCATTACGAAAAAATCAAGTAATATTTTTCTAAGGATTTCGTATGTGTACGGAATCATCCAAGTTTAGGTATGTTTTATACCTTAGGCTACTATTTACTCTTAAACTACAAATAATTTCCAAGCAATCTTAGCCGCTATAATTTTCCTAGTAAATTTGATATATTTACTACCCTTCTGAATTTTTTCAAATTTTTTCACCCAACAGTTTAGATTTTAGAGGGGGGGACGGCCGATTTTAATGAAATTTTCACTTTAAAGTTGAATATTTCGCAAACAGATCACTGAATAGAAAAATCATGTTAGCAACCCCGCAATGATTTTAAAAGACCTATCCAACGATACCCCACACTATAGGGTTAGCCGAGAAAAAAAAAATCACCCCCACTTTACGTCTATGGGAGGTACCCTAAAAAATTTTTTTTTACTTTTTTTTATTCAATCACTTTGTCGGCGTGACTGATATATATATTCATGCCAAATTACAGCTTTCTAGTACTAACAGTCTCTGAGCTTAGCCGCGGACAGACAGACAGACAGACAGACAGACGGACAGACATGGCGAAACTATAAGGGTTCCTAGTTGACTACGGAACCCTAAAAAGAAAGAATAATTTATTGAACACTGAACTGAAACAATTACTTTGCTCACCCAACGCAGACGCAGATAGGTGAGCAAAGTAATTGTTTCAGTTCATTAAAGAAAATAATACCAGGTCAACGATTTTGTACAGAGTCAACAATCTTAATAAACGCTCAAAATAAGAAATACTTAAAAAGTTATAGATTATGTGGATAAAAACCCAAGTTCATTTTTTTTATGGAAATCATCACCGAATCAGATGAACTTTGATATACTTAATGAAGACCATTCGAGTGCAAAAATATTCAAAAAGGGACCTGCTCGCCCGCGCGAAGCTTAACACAGAAATTTTGCAAAGAAAATAAAGTTATGGTTTTTTTTAAATTATGATATAGTAACCGTTAAATATTCTTTTAAATGTCATCATTTATTTTTAGATAGATTTTTTGCGAGAAAGTAATTGACGATAAACTTAATTACAAACCAATAAAACGGCCCTCGACTTACCTTCTCGATTTTTTTTCTAATTGTCTTCATAGTTTAAAGTATCGTGTTCGGAATTGTTAAATAATCAAGACATTTTTTTAATATCTAATACTTGTCCCGGCGCACACAACTTGATTAAAGAAGTGCAAAAGCGTCTGGTCGACACCACTGGAGACCAAAGGGCTGGCAGCTATCTCACACGAGGGCCTTTTTTAGACTAATCTAGTAGTTTTTAAGTTAGACATTTAGTTTATAGTTAAGTTTTATTCATTGTTATTTTTTCTTAATATTTGTATTATTAGTTTCAGTAAATGTAATATCTAATACCAAAAATGATATTTAGTGACTCTATTATCACTTAACTAAGAGACATGGATATTTTCTTATTTTTTTAGAACTGGTATAACTTGACCTCTCGGCCGCTGAGTCACACCCTCAGTGAGTGGGACACCCTGTATAGTATAAAGCTAAACCACAAATTGGTTTATTTGAGATAACCTTAGCCTTAAGGGATTGGCGGTTAAGAAGTTACGCCCCGTAATTACAATAGTAGAGTTATTATGGAGTCTACCCGACTTGAGTAGTCTGCTTTGTTGTGAAGTGACTAACCGGGGCCCTTTTGTTTAACGAGCGCGGTCATAATTGCATTCGGCGTCACTTTCTACCGCAACTTTTACCAATTTGACGAAAGAAATATTGACTGCCATTGCGATGTTGCGTGTTACGTAATAAGTATACTTACCTACTACGTTAACAAGCGGACTGATTGGTGGCTACCTAACATTAGTAATGTGCCACATACTATCCATATCTCCACGTTTTAGCTACGTATGGGAACTCCAAAATTTATCTGAAAACTCAATTTAAAAAACCGGCCAGTTGCGTATCGGACTCGCGTACAAAGGCTTCCGTACCATTAACTATAATAAAAATGGCAAAAAAATCACGTTTGTTGTATGGGAGCCCCCCTTAAATATTTGTTTTATTTTAATTTAATTATTATGAACAATAATGAATGTTTGCTATTGAGTCTTGGGTGTAAACATAAGCATTCGGTGCCTAGTACTACCCATAACACAGGCTTTGCTTTCTTTAGAAGTAGATCAAATTGTCCTGTCTTTTAGTTGTCATTATTACAAAATAGCATCGCATTGGAGTACTTATTACTGACACTAAGCCTCGTTCAGATGGTGCCATTGGTGATCGGTCACTTATAAATTATATTTTTTATTTTTTTTTTAAGAATTTACACGATGAAGGGCTTTAATTGAAACAAAACTTGATTGATTCCTTTGTGTAACGAAAGTTACCCATATACTTTGCATGGCTAACTTTGGTTACACAACGACTCGCCTACTTCCCGGTTACCACGACTTTTATCAATCTCTTCTTTTTATTCCGGGAAAGTACAAGTTCCCGCAAGTTGCGGACAACAGCTATTAATTAATACACGCATTACTTTCCTTTCATTTGCGAAACAAATCGATAACGTAATTGTTCACATTTCCTTAACCAGCGTGCCAGCTGTATCGAAGTATCCGATATAATTGTGCCAGTAATTACTCAGTGACCGCTTCACAGCTCGCCCAACAGCGGTGTTATGGAATTATTGTGATACATTGCGTGTGTTGACAATTAACGGCAGTGCGGTGAGCGTTTAGACCGCGCAATGAACAGAGAATTTGTGACAAACACCGTCGGTCACGAATGGGCGTGCGCGGGTCCTAACGATTCGTAATCTAGTCATTACTAGAACGATTAGGCTATCTGTATCTTGTGCCTATTGAAGATATTGTGGGTGAAGTTTAGAGGTTAAGGTTTGAAAGTAGTTTACAGTCATCACCGTCTCAGAATTAGAGGGTTTGGAGTCTAGAGTCCACTAGAGTGGGAACTAGTTCCCGCACTGGCCCTGTGCTGATTGCTTCTTAGTTGTATACAGATACAGAACAGAATACCTCACGATGTATTCATGAGCTTTACGGTGAAGAAAAACATCGTGAGGAAACCTGCACACACCTAAGCAAAAATTCAGTGGTGTGTGTGAAGTTCCCAATCCGCACTAGGTCCGCGTGGAAAATATGGACTTAGCCCTCTAATCTGCAGTGAGACATCGAAAAGCTTATGAAAAAATTACGAATATAATTTGGCACATAAATTCTGAAAAACACAGGTGAACCATTTACCACATAAAATGTGACATTGAGCGGGAACGAAAGGCTCTGTCAGTCAGGGCGAACATGATCGCACGCAGGTTTGCGCGTTGTACGGGGGAGGTGAAGGTGATCTTGTTTAGGGCCTACTGCACCGCCCTGTACAGTTACACCTAGCCTGTGGCTGCGGTACACGCAGCAGGCCTACGGGGCTCTTCGGGTCCAATTTAATAACGCGTTCCGGGTGTTGGTGAGACTGCCTCGTTTCTGTAGCGCATCAGGGATGTTCGCAGACGCTAGAGTTGACTGTTTTTATGCCACCATGCGCAAGAGGGCGGCATCCCTGGTGCGCCGGGTGCGCGGCAGTCCCAACAACATTTTAAATATAAACATTATAAACATTTTAACAGAATTGACTGCCCTTACTTGCTTCACTGTCAGGGGTTACATGCTCCTAGTCAGTGAATTAATTTTATAATTTTCTTTACTAACATTTAGAACTTAAGCTACTAACAAACATATGAGTCTTTGATACTTGAAATCAATTAATATTATTTATTTGCAACGTATTCACTGCACTCTTCCTTCAACGAAAAGCGTGTGGTAAATTTCCAGCACTAGGATATGTACCTTAGTTATTATTATAACTAGCTTAATTTTACTAGAAATAAAAAGTGTCCAATAGCAATGACATCTCTTCGAAAAAGAATCACATAAAACCTAGGATAAAACCTACCTCAATCCGAACTTCTTCGACCGTGAATGTTCTTAAACCACTCAATATCCATTGTGTGAAATCGGTCGATAGAGCTGTAAGGTGAATTGAGTCTATTCAATAAATTGGCACCTTTGGTCGCCAATCAATTGGGATTACGTGCCGTGGTCTATAACGATAGCCTGTGCGCCCGAACGGACGATACCTTAGAGATTTCGTTGACTCTATTTTATTTTAGAAATGGCAAACCTGTATTTTCGAATGAACAAACTTCATTAACGTTCATGCGAAGTTCATTTATTAGCAGTAGCGAAGGGTACTAACAACCCGACTCCTCCGGGTTTACTAAACTTTCGATGTAACCAAACGCTTTTCTTCCATGACAGCACTGCTTTTCAAGAAGAGGATAAATGGGTATGTTTTTAGGTTTTTTTTGCTCCGGGTTTACTTGCAAATTTTTTCCCCTCCCGACCGACCACTGTAGTTTGGCCAACTGCTTTTCGACGGGCAATCCCTTTTGTGGGTATTTTGCCCTTCGGGCAACTGAAGGTACCTAACGAACCTAACCTACCTATTTTTGTATTAAAATATTATTGAGTGATTCAAAATAATGGCAGCATTTTTTCCGGGTTGGACAAATTAGTTGGACCACGGGTACGTAACTATTTTTTCACGCCCCGCCACTGTTTATGTCATGTTGATATATTTAACCCGGGAACAAATATTTATTAATAAGAATAAATACAAGTTTAATATAAAAATAAATAGTAAACATGACAAGTAAGTAGGTCCATAATATTAGTTAAAGGGATTCTAAATAGTGCAGAGCTACGCCTTCTTTGAAGTCAAGGAAATAATTTTAGATAGTGGTAAAAAGACGGATAACTCACGTCTATGATCAAGTTTAGTTCAACATGTTTCGGGCTAATCCGTAGCCTTTTTTCTGTAGAAACACGTCACGGCGGCTGCCAAACGCGCACTGATCATAAACGTGAGTTATCCTTATTAATATTTTTTCACTATGGTCTATGAGTGATTCTCACGGTAGTTTCATGTTTAAAATTATTTTAGATCTTAAATAGCCCGTTACAGCTCTTACTTAGTATCTTTATTTTTATTATTTATAGAAAACTAGACGTTGCTCGCGACTCCGTCTGCGAAGTATTCATTTCTTATCTCATACGAGTTTACAGCGACCACAAAAAAATATTTGAGACTTATCATTCATATCTTTTTGGCGTGCTTAAATGTGCTAAAACTAATAAATAAATAGATATCACGGGACAATTCACACCAATTGACCTAGCCCCATTTAGATGAGATTTGGTATGGAGATAGTTTGAGACCCTAGGAAGGCCATAGGATAGTTTTTATCTCGGAAATGCATAGTTCCCGCGGGATATCGATAAACGAGTTCTTTGCAGACGGAGTCGCGTGCAACAGCTAGCACTTAAATAAATATGAAACATCTAATAATCGAGCACAAACATGTATTTTTCACACAACTATCACCCCGACACCGGGAATTGAATCTGGGAGCCCAAGCATCGTAGTCAGGTTCTCTAACCACCAGGCCATCCAGTCGTCTAACTGATTGAAATCTACCCGCAAACTATGCAGCCTGAAGCAGTCTGTTATCTGCTTCCGTTTCCCGTTTGGCGAAGGGTTTCTGTGGGGTTTCATAGTAAAGTAACGACAGACTAATAAATTCAAAGTGCATTTATCTTTCCTACTGTATCAGAGTACTTAATTATAGTTCTAATATGTAGGTACTGTGAAGGTTGGTTGCTAAGACTGTGTCAATAACTTATGTATAATTTTAAGATATTTGTTCTAGAACTTTAGTAAAATAATGAATAACAGTCAAAACATAGTCGAGGTAACAATGCGCCGATAGACTTTCACAAGAATAAGACGTGTACTTAGTAGGTATTCATAAAAATATTAAAGTATATCATATCGCGAGTTCTTTAATTTAAATGCTAGGACTACGGTTAATACCAAATAAGCTCCCTATGAGCATCTTAAAGTAATAAGTGTAATAACTCTTTGATACTCCCTTACAGTACTAATAATAATAATAAAGAATTAAAATTAAACAAAACCAATGAATTTTTACGCATCATTGCTATCGAATTGGCCCTTCTGTATCTCCTACAATGATTTATTTATTTATTTTAGATTGACATTAAACATAAACAATGCACTCTACTTTCTAATCAATGTGTAGTTAACAATGTCAACTTTTAGGAACATTTATGTCAAATACAATTTTGTAATATGGTAGAATTAACTGGTATTACAAAAACTTTTGCTGTGCCTTGAAAGACAGTTTGCGTCGTAGACCTTCTACGGCGTAGATCATCTACGCGCGTAGATCGTCTACGAAAAAAAGGTAATAATCTTTGTTTTTGTTGTTGTTTTTTTCTTTGTCTACTAAATTTTATTATAAAAAATAATTTCTTAGAACTTTCACAGATTTTCATCAAGGCTTACTTCAAAACTAAACAAAAACAAAAGAAGCAAAACAAACGTAGATTATAAAAACGCCACAAATTCGCGCGAATGTTCCAAATTTAGCCGACAGTGCCATAAGCCCTCATTATCCGCCTTAATTCGGTTAAGCCCTTTTGTGATTTGTTCGAGAAAACCCGATCTCTTCAATTCGCATCGCTAACTAAGAAAATATAATGAATGGCTATTGGTAACGGCCAATATTCATCTGTGTTTACAGAAATGCTATCGTTCTTCATAAAACTTGCGTGATTATAATTTAACTAGCTTTTGACCGCGACTTCATCCGCGCCAAAATAAAATTTATCAACAACACTCGTTCTACTATATCCCGTGGCAAATTCCAGAAATCCCTCTTTACGAGAATTAGGGTCTCATTGAATTGAATATACAAAATCCGGTTTTTTCCGTATCCCGTGGGATTTTCCGAAAATCCTAAAATTGGTTTTTTATTGTTAAAATCACCAACTTTCAGTTGACTGAACTAGTGGATAGGTAGGTTAGGTTAGTTGTTAGGCATCTGCAGTTGCCCGAAGGGCAAAATACCCAGAGAAAGGAGCTTCGCCCTTGCGCGGAGCTCCGTCGAAAACCAGGTAGACAAACTGTAGGTTGACCACAGATCTGTCCTCGTGAGAAAGAGAATTTCTATCAGTCGTTTATTCCCTCTAGTTCAGTTAACTGAACTACCGAGAAAAAAATCTCACTAGTTCAGTCAACTGAACTGGACAACTCGCCACTTTCAAGCGAAAATAGAAATCCAATTTATTTCATATTTCGCAGGATTTTGAAAAATCCATAAGGCTTGCTGGTAATGCGAATTAACTAATAAGTTCGGTTGTATTCGTATGTGTCTATTCCGCTTCAACGTACACCTTTATGCAAGACCTGAGAAATACCGTTCTGAATGCTAAAACTATACGCCCACGTTATTGATCCCATAGACAAGATAGGACTAAGTTTATGAGGTAATAAAGTAATACGGCTTTATCAGACGGAATATAAAACTAGATTTACCACCGTACTGTTAATTTTCATTGCGATGACATAACACCTCTCAGGATCTGATCCCGAAGTTTTCTAGGTTTCACAGATTGTACTTTTTTTTTGCAATACTATACAATGACGCTTTACTGTACACCACAAATAATACAATACAGAAAAACAAGTACAGGAAAAAATATCTAGGTAAGGTAAGCAATGGGCGGCCTTATCGCTTCGAAGCGATCTCTTCCAAGTAACCATTATAACATAAAGCAAGCAAGGGATAGATTTCAGCAGGTAGTGTTATATAAAATGAATAGTAATAAAAACAGACATTTTATTAAAACAACTAAAAACAAACAAAAAAAAACATACAATTTCATTCATGCTTGCTAGATTCATTTATTTTTTCAAGTAATTGGCCGTTAACACGTTCACTGTCAAAGTACAAAATAATTTGACGTCACACGTCCAAGTGTGCTTCTACTTTGAAATTGTGAACCCATAGTGGAAACACGGACTCCTGGAAAAATGCTTCATGACCCCACATTTGGGGCACCCAGCAGGCAAGGTGTTAAATCAATCATCAATCAGTGTTAAGTATACTTACTCCATTATCAAGCGGGCAGATTGGTGACTTTTTTTAAATTGAGTTGTCAGATAAATTTTGGAGTTCCCATACATAGCTACAACGTCAAGACTTGCACATTACCAACGTTAAGTTGCCACCAAACTGCCCGCTCGATAATGGAGAATAGTGATAAGGTGCCGGAACAAAAAAATAAATTTAAGCCTTATGTTATATTTCCTACAGTACAATTTTCAAAAATTATGTTTAGCTAGCTCCGTCACTTTAGGTCCCCATACGTCAGCCCCGCGGTGAATATGCGCTTGCGACTGAAAAGCATTTAAAGACGAGCTGACCCAATTGACTACGCATTTCCCACTCGCCAACATTCTTTGATTTTTAATGTCTCGGATATTTCATTTTTCGAATTAGTCCGCGCAGGGTTATATACTTGGCAAGTGAGATATACTAATTATTTTTCACTAATTTTATTTATTTATTTATTTATTTATGGAGAACCAACAGCTTATATATACATCTTAAGCATTACAGTAAATACAACAAGCCAATTACAGGTGCTCGCCGACAATTACAGTGTAACAATAAGGCAGTATGCCCACACAAAGTCCCTTCGGACACACAAAAAAGAAATAAAACCGGCCAAGAGCGTGTCGGACACGCACAAGGTAGGGTTCCGTAGCCATTACAAAAAAATCAAGTAATATTTTTCTAAGGATTTCGTATGTGTACGGAATCATCCAAGTTTAGGTATGTTTTATACCTTAGGCTACTATTTACTATTAAAGTACAAATAATTTCCAAGCAATCTTAGCCGCTATAATTTTCCTAGTAAATTTGATATATTTACTACCATTTTGAATTTTTTCAAATTTTTCCACCCAACAGTTTAGATTTTAGAGGGGGGGGGACGCTCGATTTTAATGAAAATTTTCACTTTAAAGTTGAATATTTCGCAAACAGATCACTTAGTAGAAAAATCATGTTAGCAACCCCGCAATGATTTTAAAAGACCTATCCAACCATACCCCACACTATAGGGTTAGCCGAGAAAAAAAAATCACCCCCACTTTACGTCTATGGGAGGTACCCTAAAAAAAATTTTTTTACTTTTTTTTATTCAATCACTTTGTCGGCGTGACTGATGTATATATTGATGCCAAATTACAGCTTTCTAGTACTAACAGTCTCTGAGCTTAGGCGCGGACAGACAGACAGACGGACAGACATGGCGAAACTATAAGGGTTCCTAGTTGACTACGGAACCCTAAAAAGAGAAAATAACTAAGTACTTAGTGACAAATAATTCAGCGGCGGAGAAAAAATAATCAATTTTCTTATTATTATTTGTTTTTATAATTCACAAATTAATTTTTTACGCATGTAACCTTATGTAGCTATTAGTGTGCAGTTTATTAATCTATCCAAACAGCGATCCGGGTGTCACCAACGGTACTGGTTGAAAATCAGCGCTGGGGTGATCAGCATTATGCTGAGCCAGTGTCCGATTTTGTGCTGTCTTTTGTTTTGTAAAAATATTGATGATGTATCTTGTGATGTTGTAAATAAATGTATTTTCTTTCTTTCTTTAACACCATGTTTTCCACTAATGAACATTGGGTGGATCACCTAGTTAACTATTCAACCGAAAGCTTGAGTTGGGTTGATCCCTCAGTGGTGTGGAGTTGGTGAATGTGCGTAAACCATTATGGTGAAGGTCAGACGCGGTATTTTGTGCAATGCCCTCAAATAAGATGTCAATGACCTTCCAATTAAACACATTCGCCGACCCTACGACCGCGACAGTTGATGTGGGTAGGCCAGTGATTATCCATTGTTGCTACACGAGAAAATATGACGGATAAATTGTCTCGGCAATTTTCGACGGATTAGTGGGACGATTATGTCATCCTTTTGTGAAAAGAAAATTTTTGGAATAAGGCTAATATTTACGGATGGTAAGACCTAAATGTACGACATGATTATAATGCAACTAGCTGGTGCCCCCGGCTTCGTCCGCATTAATCATTGATGCTCCGCTCTTATTGGTCGTAGCGTTATAGCCTTCCTCGATAAATACCTATTCAATACAAAAATATTTTTTCAATTCGAACCTGTAGTTCCTGAGATTATTCAACCAAAGATGATGATGAGAGATGTTTCAACCAAACAAACAAACTCTTCAAAATAACAAAGATAATGACACATTAAAACAAAAATCGTGCGTGCAGTTCCTCCGCGCGGAAGAAGTGAAACTTCGTAATGTGGAAATGAAAAAGGCACTTATACATCAATATGAACCTTATTGCAATAACTTAAAGAACTAAATTTACTTATGCATCTATGTGTTTAAATTACTCACTAGATGGCGTTTTTATCAAGTTTCATACATTTGCACAGACAGTATGAGTTCTGCATCGCACTATCGAAGTCTTTAACATCCGTTAGTATATATATACAATGCGAGATTACTTGCTTCGGCAGTACATATACTAATGCTTTCATACCCCCTCCATGGTAGCGTTAAACGTTTAACGCAACCTTGTTGGATGTCGCATTAGTAGTTTCACTTCAATAATCACAAGACACAACTCTAGCAAAACACGTTTTATTTCAGCCCTGAAAACCAGATTAATTTTCAATTAACTGCAAAATTTGACTTTTAGCTGCTTTAAATGAAATAAATAGTTGATCGAGTTGACATAAAAGTGACCTTATACTTATAACTAGCAATCACCATACAAAATCTAAGGGAGAAACGCATTTTTACAACTTGTAGCGACTACTAGCGCCATCTAGTCATCACATAAGAAACTAATTACTACAATCCTGCATCGCACTATCGAAGTTTCTCAACTAAGCTGCATAAATACAACTTCCAACTTTCATCCAACGGACTTTGGTCCCCAGGCATAACATCTGCCTGGAGAGAGATCTCTCTATTGTAGCTACCCCCCCAAAAATTGTGTACGTCAGTTGGTGGAGTTTTTGTTTAAGAAGTCGTAATAAGTTTAATTTCAATACCAGATTAAGCAAACTCGCCTGTATAATTCTTTCCCATGGGAATTCTCGGAAAATATATTATATACAATACGGCAACTGAGACGAATCCAATTGTAATGACACCTCACACTTTAAAATCCATTGAGGCATTTAGGATACAGAAAGTATTTACCAAAAAATTACACATACATAAATACATCGAACAAAAAACCTCCTTCGACAGTCGGGTGAAAAGAGAAACTCTTTAGATACCTATACCTAATATACAATTTAATAACGATAAGGCCTCATCCTAATGGAATAAACAATAAACAAGCAGGTAAAATGGAAGAATCGAACGAAAAACAAAGAATTGCAAGCGGAAAATAGCCTATCGAACTCTAAAGCCCTCTCTACACGAACGCCCACAATGACATGCCTAAGTTGTACTGGTGCTTATTAATTCAAAATTTCACACCATTTACCTACCATTATTCAAAGCTCGAGATAAACTCTAGTAACTACCATAAAGGCTTGGACGGTGTGTGAAACACCGTGCACGTTGTACATTGCGTAGTCAATGGATTACTTAAAAAGTATGTGGCTTCAGAAACGCGCAATGTATCGCGGCTTGCGCGATGTCACTCGCGTGTGTTACTAAGGTTTCAGTGTTATTGGTAGATTTTGCATGAATTTCCATAGTGTAACGCGAATTAGTACGCGTGATCAGGTTCACATATTATTGACATGTTTGGAGCGGAGTATGCAAATTGAGAGACTATGGTTTTGTTTGCGGATAATTTTGTGGATAAACTTAATCATAAAGTAGTTTTGACGGTAGTTGACACGATAACTTATAATGTAATATAATAAAAATCTCGTGTCACGGTGTTAGTTACCAAACTCCTCCGAAACGGCTTGGCCGATTTTTATGAAACTTTTTTCTCTACACTCGGTAGGTCTGAGAATAGGTCGTAGGCTATTTTTTATCCCCCCCCCCCCCCCCCATTCTTCGCGGAAGTTTCTAGTAAGAAAAATAGAAATCCATGCGAGCTACATTTATAAGGCGCATATATGTCTAAAAAAACATTATTAACTGTCTCAACTCAGTCTGTGACGATGTTAATTGCTTTAAGAATGAACTCGTAAAGAGTTCGAAACATGTTAGCATTTTGCGTGGTGTTTGTGATAGTTGTCACATGGTATAGGGTGAGGGCAGTAAAGATCGAATTCGTAACGAAGTGATCCGACAGAGAACCACAGTTATCGTCATAGCCTACCGCATTAGCACGGTGAAGTGGCAATGGGCCAGCCATATAACCCGAAGAACCGATAAGTGTTGGGGTATAGACGAGTTATTGAGTGGAGACCAAGTGTCGGCAAACGTAGCGTAGGACGTCCTCAGACTCGGTGGAGCAATATCTTCGAAGGGGGCTGGCAAGAGCTGGATGAGAGTGGCCGATAAATACCGAGTGATACTGGCCGGTAAAGCTAATCTATCTAGCTGATTGCTATGAAAAAAAAACTAACTGTCTTTTGTTTAAAAAAATATACGGTAATTTCTTTGCAATGCTATTGAGTACGTTAGCGTAAATGGAGAAAATTGAACTGCGCGCCGTTATCAAATACTTGTATTTGAAAAATTTTTTTACGGACCAAGTCAATTTGGATTTGCGGGACACTTTAGGGTCTAATGCTCCTCCGTATTCGACAGTCGCACGTTGGTGCGCCGAATGTAGCCGTGGAAGAACATCGACAATAGACTACCCCCGCTCCGGACGCCCTACTACAGCAGTAACTGAAGAAATTGTGAATAAAGTCGAAAACTCAGTTTTGGCGGATCGTCGTGTCACAGTTCGTTTTATTGCTGAAAATGTAAAGATTTCAACGGGGAGCGTGCATAATATTTTACATGAACGCTTGGGTATGAAAAGGTATCTGCGCGTTGGGTACCAAGAATGCTTACTGACACGCAAAAACAAACTAGACTAGAGATTTGTCAAGAAGCTTTGAACCTGATGCAGCAAGACCGGGAACTTTTTTTGGCGCGATTTATAACAATGGACGAAACATGGCTCCATCCATCATTACGACCCTGAAACGAAACTGCAGTCTATGACATGGAAAAGGCCATCATCTCCAACTCCGAAGAAATTCAAGGTGAGCCCATCTGCCGGTAAGGTCATGGGCTCTGTTTTTTGGTATGGTAAAGGGGGGATTGAGTATCTCGAGCATGGAGCCACTATTACGGGCACTTTATACGCCAAACAAATAGCAACATTGCGCAATAAGATCCGCGAAAAACGGCGAGGTAAACTCTCGAAAGTTGTGCTGTTCCACCAGGACAATGCCCCGGCACACAAGTCCGCCGTTACAATGGCTGCAATTCGTGATGCTGGGATCGATATCCTTAAGCATCTGTAGTAGTGTAAGAATATATATTATATAAGATACCTTTACATGCGTGAGTACATGTATGTATGTACCTACCTATGTGTGCAACGTAGTACCCAACCTACTACAGCAGTAACTGAAGAAATTGTGAAAAAAGGCGAAAACTCAGTTTTGGCGGATCGTCGTGTCACAGTTCGTTTTATTGCTGAAAATGTAAAGATTTCAACGGGGAGCGTGCATAATATTTTACATGAACGCTTGGGTATGAAAAAGGTAGCTGCGCGTTGGGTACCAAGAATGCTTACTGACACGCAAAAACAAACTAGACTAGAGATTTGTCAAGAAGCTTTGAACCTGATGCAGCTAGACCGGGAACTTTTTTTGGCGCGATTTATAACAATGGACGAAACATGGCTCCATCATTACGACCCTGAAACGAAACTGCGGTCTATGACATGGAAAAGGCCATCATCTCCAACTCCGAAGAAATTCAAGGTGAGCCCATCTGCCCGTAAGGTCATGGGCTCTGTTTTTTGGGATGGTAAAGGGGTATTAATGATTGAGTATCTCGAGCATGGAGCCACTATTACGGGCACTTTATACGCCAAACAAATAGCAACATTGCGCAATGAGATCCGCGAAAAACGGCGAAGTAAACTCTCGAAAGTTGTGCTGTTCCACCAGGACAATGCCCCGGCACACAAGTCCGCCGTTGCAATGGCTGCAATTCGTGATGCTGGGTTCGATATCCTTAAACATCCTCTGTATTCACCAGATCTCGCTCCCAGTGATTTCTACCTATTTCCGAGATTGAAACAATACCTGAGAGGCGAGAAATTTGTAGACGACGACGCGGTAGTCACTGCAGTACAAGATTTTTTAAGTACTCAAGATGAGACCTTTTTTAAAAATGGAATTTTAAGTTTAGAAAAAATATATACTAAGTGTATTATGCTAAAAGGTGACTATGTCGAAAAATAAAATGACATTTAGTAAAAGTTGTTTATAACATACTCATTCTCACTTTTTATTGAACGCCCCTAGTAATATTAATTAAAAACGAAAATAGACATAAGAAGGATCCCTTGTACTTGGGACCATATACTGTTATGAGAGACTTAGCACCTAATGGAGAAATAAGTAAAGATGGTAAATTAGATATAGTTCATAAAAATCGAACTAAACTGTTTAAAACTACTTAAATAGTTAAAAAAAAATAAAAACTGTATTTCATTTGTTTTTTTTTTCTTTTTGTATGGGAGGTGTAGTAGTGTAAGAATATATATTATATAAGATACCTTTACATGCGTGAGTACATGTATGTATGTACCTACCTATGTGTGCAACGTAGTTTATAAGAGTTTTACTTATAATAAATGCAGTTGACCTATGACGTTCGGTCTATTCATTTCTCTCTCCAACACACGTCCTTACACATCCTCCGTATTCACCAGATCTCGCTCCCAGTGATTTCTACCTATTTCCGAGATTGAAACAATACCTGAGAGGCCAGAAATTTGAAGACGACGACGCGGTAGTCGCTGCAGTACAAGATTTTTTAAGTACTCAAGATGAGACATTTTTTAAAAATGGAATTTTAAGTTTAGAAAAAAGATATACTAAGTGTATTATGCTAAAAGGTGACTATGTCGAAAAATAAAATGACATTTAGTAAAACTTGTTTATAACATACTCATTCTCACTTTTTATTGAACGCCCCTAGTATTTTAACTTGCGCGATAAATATTTATTCAGTTTCAAACTATGCAAGGGCCGACTCGCGAATTGTACAGCTTACATAGCCACTAGTTTTTAATTGAAGACTCGGACTAATTGGTTTTATTTACAATGCAGAGCTTAAATTTTAAATGACAGCAGCCGCGGAACTGTGGTGATTTACATAGCTCGAAGAACCGGGCAACGAAATCTCCTTGTTTACAAGCTTTTATTTAAGTAACTTGAAATCAACATCATCATAATTTCAGCCGAAAGACTTTCACTGGTGATCATAGGCACATCCGCTAAGGTCAGGATTTAAGGGGGGGGGGGGTGAATCGGAGCATTCGCCCTGGCGCCAGTTTCAGGGGGCACTAAAATCATAATATATTATGAACAAAAATAAAAAAGTGGCTCCACAAAGCGCCTAGCGTACGGAAGCCTGGTTGGCTCACCGTCGACTTCTAAAACTCAAACTGGGGCGCCGCTATCAAGTTTCTGCACCGGTTTGAAAAGAAAAAACCCGCCTAAGGTTCGCCAAACAGATCGGTCCTGTGCCATCAAATCAAGTTGTAAAAGTTTCGGAAAAATAAGAAAAAAATCGTTAAGACTTAGTTAGCAGTCATATACCTATATAACATATCTATCACTTTTACTCATATTAGACGTGGATTTTTTCTTATTTTTTCAATTTTTTCTTATTATAGGTATCAGGTTATCGTTGAATGTTGAAACACCCTGTATATTAAATTAGAAACTAAGCAAAAACAAAAAATAAAGAATCAAATTAACTTTCATATTGCTATTTTTATTGCAATACATTTCTGAGTAGCATAAAGACTAGGTACTTACTGTACCTACTATTATATCCTGTTATATCTTGGGTCACTATCATATTGCAAAGGTTAGACAGGGAAACGTAATGCGCCAATGATTTGAATTCGACCTTTCGCGGGTTGTGGGTGTGAAAGTCAAATAGTTGCTATGTGAAACAAAAGCTACACAAAAAAGAGCCTTCAAAAACTTTGGGATTGTGCTTAATAAAAAACATTAGAAAAAAATATCATCATCATCATTTCAGATGTAGGACGTCTACTGCTGGACATAGGCCTCATTCATTGATACCCAATGATTACGATTGCAAGCGGTTTGCATCCACCTTGAACCTGCGGCCTTTACCAAATGATCCGAGTATCTCGTTGGTGGTCCTCCCACGCTGCGCTTGCCATTCAGTGGTCTCCATTCGAGAACTTTTCGACCCCAACAGCCATCCGTTCTGTGCTATATGGCCTGCCCATTGCCATTTCAACGAGCTAATCCGTTTGGATATATCGGTGACCCATATGTTCTTCTACAGATCTCTTTAATCCTGGTTCGGTCCCGTAGAGAAACCCCGAGCATAGCTCTTTGAGCGACTCTGAGTAAAAATATGGATTAATTAAATCCACCACAGGCTCTTCTTAAGGCACTGGTCCCACCGCCGATGATGAGCGAGAAGCGATTAGAGCTAGAAACTAGAAATAAGTTGGCGCGTAGCGAGAAGCGAGTGTGTAATTCGGACAGTTTTGTCGCTCGGCTACAAGCGAGTATTCAAGTGCGACGGGCGATTACTCGCACCTCTCGCTCGGGCGGGGCTCCACGCTGTACGTACAGTAAAATGATCGCTGGTTGGTCTCTCAGCGTGAGTTATGACTGCCATTACCGCCAAGCGAGCATCGCTGTGCGAGTTTTATCGTTGATAACTTTTATCGCTGCGATCCACTAGTGAAGAGCTCTCCGCCGGCTATATGAACAGTCAGCGTTCAACTATAAAATAATGTCTTTCTCTTTTACCGACACGGGATATTTATCTTTTGTTCGTTGCTTGAGCGAGACAATAGTCGATAGCTAGTAGCTTTCTCTCCCTTGGTGGGACTAGTGCCTAATGCACTTGCACATCAAATGAACCGTAGCTGCATAGCGCATAGTAATATTTCACGTCAAACAAAAACAATTATGTTAAATTTGTGACAGCCCTGCGATAGAAAATTATGAATGACGCTTAAGCCGTATTCCATTAATAACCGGACTAGGGCTGGCACTTGCGACGAATGAACGCAATTAATTATTTCCGAGCAAACTTTTTCTTCGACAATGCTAAGCTTAAGGTTTTAAAAGGGAATATTTTGGCAAGTAAGTTGGCCACTTTTGTGAACCCTAATTTAAATTAAGCTTTTAGTTTTTGTCCGAACTGAATATCTTTTAAAGAGTCTTAAGATGAAAGTAAGTTTACGCCATTTTGTTTTGGATTTTTTCTCTTGATAATAAAACCTGATAAAGTGCGAGTCAGCCTAGCCAGTATTGCCTAACGCATTCACTATCTCTTTCTACCGTATGACGGAAAGAGGTGAAAACGATTGTGATTCCGAGTGCTTTAGAAAATAAAGCCCAGTTTAGACCTGTAAGAAAATTGTGTCAGTTGCATTTCATTACGCCGCTTTATTGACCACTTCAATCTCGTTCGCTTGACGGCCTCGCAAAGTAATGCAACTTGCACGGTTTTTCTTGCAAGTCTAAACTGGGCTTTATGCTCAGACTTTTAAATTAGGAATGCTTTTATGTCCTAGAGCTGCCAGTAATTCCGATATCGATATTCAACCGCCAAGCAGTTCGATATTCAAATTGATTTGGCAGCATTTTCAAATCTTCGAGTATTACCTGCCAGATGCAGAAGAATTTTAGTTTTAAGATAGTATTTTTATAAAAACAGGTTATAGTGCTCCTCATTTGATCCAGTCAAAGCTTCACTGGTAGAGATACCTTCGTATATGTCTCTCAACTGTTATCAATAGTGTTTTTTTATTCTTCTTTATATATGTTACAATGAAGGGTTTACATACATAGAAACATCCATACAGTGTACGGTAGGTACGTAGTGTGCAAAAATGTGTGTTAACGAGATATCAACCAAGAGAAAAAACTTTAAATTTGTACAAACTCACAAAACTGGGCGTTCTGGGCTCAGACAATAGCACTTGCCTTTTTAAAAAGTTAGGACTTACGAGGATAGACATCCGCGAAGCGCCTGAATCAAATAGTTTTCTTAAACGTTAACTCTACGGACGTTAACTTATTTACTTATTTTATAATCTCTTTGAATCCCTAGTTTAACCACCGAGGTCATTAGCACCAGCTACCGGATTAAGAATAAACTAAAAGTAATTTAAAAACGTCACTCCAATTTAGTTTTTCGAGCATTTTTAAATTTAAACATTCAGATGCAGTTATATTTGTCGTCTCGCTGTTATAAAATAACGTTATCTTGGACGGTGTTTTTAATTGGCTATTTCCTGGCTTGGTATAGTTTTTTTTATTGGAATTTGTGGGCAATAAAATAACACTAATATAGGTTTAGCAAACAACTACATATTTTTGACTTTTACTGTTGAAACTCTTGGGCAGTGATAGCCCCAAGCTCAAAGACATTTGAATTTTTAAAAAGTAAGCTTTTTCCCGTCCACATGTGACCATAGATCTGGCTCTTTCCTCGGTCAACGTAATGGCATTGCTATACAACGAGGGCACGAAGCCACGCTTATGGGCATCCTACTCAATAGCAGCTATTTAGACGATATTTGTAAAATAGAAGTTTTTAGGTTTAGGTTAAGTTAGCTTAAGTATTTCTCATTCCTTTCCTGCAAAACATTCTGTTAATTTTGTTTATTTTATTTCAAAATAACTTATGTTTTCTTTGGTTTCAATAAAGAAAAACTAACCTAAATATTCTAGCTATTAAAGATATGTTCTCATCAACTCATGTGCTTAATTATTACCGACTTTCTACTTCATCACTCTTTCATAAGTTCCTGGTATTATAATCTACCGATATCTGTAATGCCATTTCTGTTTATTCTGTTCGAATCGATTTTTGTCTTTTCCCAGCTGTTTCATTTCCCAAAATTGTTTTTTTTTTCTGAAACTGTAAACTTTACTACTCAAGATATATTTCAGGAGTATCCTGTAGAACCCTGTAGATTAGGTTAGGTTAGTTTTATAACAATCCTCAGTTTCAGATTCAGAAAAAAATGGGAAATGAAACATTTGACAAATTAAACAGTTCCGAAAACGCAGAGAACCGTTCGAATACACAGAGAGAGCATTACAGAATATGTTATACCATAAGGGCGGGTTATTTTGGCCCAGAAGGCTAACTTTGACCATAGGGACAAAACCTATTTTATTGGTTTTCTCCATACAATAAAAATCGTATATGGGCCAATTTTTCTTTAGTTGTATGTTTAAAATTTGTTTAATTTGAAAAATTGTACGTGATTTCTACTCAGAATCACGAGCTTTTTCGATCCTACTAGGAGAACAAAAGTATACCAAGTTTTTTTTCCATTGAGCTACCATTACCTATTCATAAACTTTATATGACTGTACTGTAACTAAATGGAAGAATCGAAAATTATATGAAAGTTTTAGGACACTTTTTTTCTCCTAGTAGAATCGAAAAAGCTCATGATTCTGAACAATAATCACATACAATTTTCCAAATAAAAAAAAATTCAAACCATACAAGAAATTAAAACTTGGCCCAAATCATGCTGTTTTTTTTAAATTGTTACTAACTTAAGATCATAAATAATGCATTTAATTGAGTCACCACTCCTTTCTGCCCACTGTCCTATTTTTAGTTTATTACTGAAACACATGTGATGTGCATATTTATTGCTTCCGAAGGGACGTGATTAAAATAAATGTTTACTCTGAATAATGACAGAGTTTTGAAATAGCTAGTTTGTAACAAATTAAATTGTACGTACGTGATAACCAGTGTCCCCTTATAAAATAAGTCAGTATGGGTATCCCAAAAAATACCACCAAGAACCCATTTTTCTAGATCAGTTATTGGTGGTGGTCGCGTTTACGTCGCAGTTACATGAAACAAAACATCTATTTAAAAAAAATATTATTGAATATCACTTTTTAATTAAAATCATTGCCACCCTACACATGTAGTCTATGAGCCTGAAACCTCTTTGACTTTTGGAGCTGTCAAATTCCCCGCCAAAACGATGACACTACTTAACTTCAGCAAATGTAGGACGGCCATGCATTCGGTGGTTGGTGGAAGTTTTAACAATACCTAATTTTTTTTAATCAAACAGATACTTAATTGTATGAAACCTCATCAACTAAATTTCATTTCGGCTCGGAATTAATATTTTTCAACTCCTGATCACTGGTTAAAAACGGGTATGTATTACAATACCGAAGTACGAAAGACCGAATGTGTTAAAACATACGACGAAGTACAAAAGACCGACACGATTTTTTTCTGAAACCGTTAACTTTTAAAGATTGTTATAAAACAAACCTAACCTAACCTAATGGGTTCTGTATGATGCCGTTTTAATAAATTCTGAAAAGTTTACGGTTTCAGAAAAAAATCATGTCAGTCTTTTGACCCATTCGATGTTTTAATACATTCGGTCTTTCGTACTTCGGTATTGTAATACATACCCTTAAAAACCATCATGTATATGGAAAGATAGGCAGGCTTATTGTCTAACGCTTATGACGCTTGCTTTCGCAATCGCTATTTCTTTCTGTCAAATGGCATAAGATGATGACAGAAAGAGATGGTGAAAGCGAAGGCAAGCGTCAGAAGCATTAGACAATACGAGCTCTGTTCTGAGGAACCATGTCATAAATTTTAGTGACAAGAAAAACTATATTCATAGATTTAAAATAAAATTATACTCGGTTAGACAATCAAACCCGGAGTTCAATAAGGGACCCCAAAAACTAAATTCACCGATATAGCTCGAAGAATCGCCAGACCCAAGCGGCAGTGGGCAAGACACATCGTTCGTAGAACTGATGGCCGACGGGGCCAAAATGTTCTCGAATAGCGTCCACGGACCGGAAGAAGCAGTGTAGGTGGTAGGTCTCCAACAAGATGGAGCGACGACTTGATTAAGAATGCAGGAACGCGTTGGCTGCGGATGGCGCAGGACCGGATGTTCAGCAGTGGACGTTTCTGGCTGAAATGATGATGATGATCATCAGGGAGTAATTACGCAGTCTAAAAATTTTATCTTCTGGCCAAACTACCAATGATTAATTCCACGAAAAATGCGTGCACAATTTGAAAATGATTAAACTCGAATGCGTGACGAGGGTGAGACATTTTGTTGAGAGCGTCATTAAAATATATTAAGGGTTTTTACCAACTAGCATAACCAGAGCCGTTGTAACAACGCGGTCCTTAGAAGCTTGTTCGAACCTAATAGGGGTCTAAGGGCATTGAGGGGTCTACTTACAATGGCGGGTAATTTGCCCAATTTTCTGACTGGATAAATTTCTCTAATACTGAGTGATACTTTAAATGATTTGCTGTTGGTTTCCCAATTTGTTAGATTGGTTTGATGTGAAACCAGTGGTTTTATTTACAAATGGATCGGTATCCAGAACCGCAGCAGTCGAGTAAAATTAGTTCACCGTAATTCCATCTCAAAAAAGTTCTCAAAAGGTTTTCAAAGGTTCTCGAGTGGCGTCCGCAGACCGGAAGACGCAATGTGGGTAGGCCTCCAACAAGATGGAGCGACGACCTGGTTAAGGTTGCGGGATCGCGTTGGATGCGGAGGGCACGGGGCCGATCAGTTTGGCGAGCCTTGGGGGAGGCCTATGTTCAGCAGTGGACGTCTTTCGACTGAAATGATGATGATGATGATGAATTCCATCTCTTGGCAAATTTGAACCTTTTTGGGTTCCGTACCCAAAGGGTGCCAAAGAGACCCAATTATTGAGACTCTGCTGTCTATCCGTCTGTCCATCTGTCCGTCCGTCTACACATTTTTGTATTTGTGTAACTCTACACAATTAAAATTTTCACCGATCGTGCATTAATATTAATATGGCCGCTATAACAACAAATACATACCTACTAAAAATAAAGTTAATAATTAAAGAGGTCATCATACAAGAAGCGTGTTTTTTAGCGTTTTTAACTCACTCTTTTTTTTTACTTGACTATTTTTTTACATATTGTACAGAAGTACACTTCACGTATAAATCCAACTCGCACTTGATCTTTTTTTTAACCACCAATACCTTTTCTCAGAGCTGTCGTTTGGCTTTTGATCAAATTACTAATTTGTTTCTTTTTTATAGATTCCGACGTTTATTCGGCGAAATCAAGTCCATTAGCGGACCACAAAATCGGCCAAGTACGAATCAAACTTGCCCACTAAGGGTGCCGTACCACCGTACAATTTTCATTACGTATTAAAATGGATCGAAAATACCAGAAAAAGTTTCCTATTTATGTACCCATTTTAATTTTATCTTTACTTTTATTTTATTACCTGTTGTTTGGTGGTAAAAGGATCTGTTTTGAAAAAAGAATCCAAGTGCGCAAAAATATTTTCTTACTAGCTGTTGCCGGCGACTCCGTCTGCGAAGTATAGGAGTATGAAAAATAGCCTACGACCTATTCTCATGCCTACCGAATCCAGTAAATTTTTTACATAAAAATCGATCAAGCCGTTTCGGAGTTCGGTAACAATCACCGTGACACGAGATTTTTAGATTAGAAGATAGATTTTTACCTCCATAAGTGGCCTTCATGCTTAAAATTCGTTAATTCGTTCGTAAGTATCAAATTTCAACTCAAATTCAATAGGAAGTTTTGGAATCGTATAATTAGTATCGGAAATCCGTGTTCCTGTGTAATTTCCGTTTCCACATATTATTATAATACCCTATGCCACTGTCGCAACTGAAACAAATCTAATAATACTTACCTAACACTTTAAAATCCATTGAGCCGTTTTGGCTGCAGCGCGTGTCAAAGAATGATACCTACATTATAATACACACGTACGTACAGACTCATATAAATACCTACGCTCGAAAAACATAACTTTCCTATATTAGTCGGGTAAAATCCCTGTGTGAAAAATTCAAGTGTCTACGTCATATTGATTTACAAATGGACGGATGAACAGACTGCAGACCGTACATAATGTATAGGTAGTATTGATAGGGTTTTGTTTAGTACCCCTTCCACACGGAACCCTAAAAATCGACAAATGTTCGAAACTCGATTACGCCAGAAGCTATTTTCTCTGATCTTACTTGCTTTTTAGACTGTCCACGTTTATATTTTTACTCTTTGGTTTTATTAAGTTGGAAGAAAATTAGGAACAACTTTGAGTAATTTGAAAGATAAGACCGTATTATTTAGATATCCTTCCTAATACTTAATTTATTGAATCAGGCGTTACTTTGCGGAGGCCCATATTAATGAACTGAAACAATTACCTACTTTGCTAACCTGCGACCTTGCGTTAGTTACGTTTATGTAAGAAATGCGTGTTCATGCAGTTCCTCACCCTCCACACTGTACGAACACACACAAATCACACAAGCCCAACTACTACTATCACCACCACTAAACTACACTGACGCGTTTTAAACTCAACCAGGGGCTAAATTCAGGAACGGCCCAACACGGTTTGCGAGCGGTAATTCAATCGTTTGGGAGAGGATAGGAATGGTTGAGCTTGGGATGAGCTTTATTTTTCTGTAACTTCGCTTTGTAAATAAATAAACAAATCCCAATGCTCAATGTCCCAAGGCTCATCCCAAACTCAGCTCAAACCTCTCGCAAACCAGTGATTTTTGGCGTTCCGGAATAGCAGTTCAAACCCAAACGATTGAATTACCGCTACCAAACCCGTGAAGGCCCGTTCCTGAATTTAATAGAAAGGAACTGTCCTTTCTAATAATATAAAAATGGGAAAACGTACTCTTATTAGTTGCTTATCGGTACTAATCGACATGATCCTATGTTTAATTAGCAGTTGCCCGTGACTCCGACTACGAAAAACTCGTTTATCCCACGAGAATTATGTAATTTCCGGGATAAAACCAATCCTATGTCCTTTCTAGAATCTCAAATTATGTCCATATCAAATTTCATCTAAAACGGTTCTGCGATTAAAGCGTGAATTATTCATTTAAAAACGTCACAGTTATTTTCGTAGTTCATATGGGTCCTCACAAAACTGACACAAAAAAATAGTATGGAAAATTAGGGTTTTTTTTTAATAATCGAAATCAATAGCCCCAAAGTTTTCTCATTTAAAAAATGTGAGGAGTACAGTTATTATTTAAAACGCCCTTTACCATTTTTAATGAAGTTCCTACATCAGAATAAAAACAATGAGGCTGATTCTCACATTGACTTGTGAGTGAAAATAGCTGAGAACTTAACATAGATGGCGCTGTATCACTGCATGATGTAATTTAGCAAGCTGAGATGTGCGATGCATAGGAAAAATTTGTGTCTAAACTCCTGACCAGTGATGGTGTAGGGGTTTAGCACGCAGCACGGAATTCTGGGGATCTGGGTTCGATTCCCAGCGCTGGTCTTTTTTCTGGGGCTAATTCTGTGCATCCATGTTTCAGTTTGTATTTAGTATGAAATATATGGATTTCACGGGATTACCGTAAAAGTAAAAAAAATGGAGTTGAAAAAATAAAAATACAAAAAGCACTTCATAACAAACTTGTTTTAGTAAAAATAGTCTTTGATGTTTTAAACCATACAACTAACATTGAACCTTAGGGTGCTAAAGGAATTTCTTGGTTGACTATATTAATACATTACAATGTAGCAAGATACTTACTTACACGTCACTTAATGCGTTCAGAAGACGTCCCCGCTGCGTTTAATGTGCTCAATGCGACGCCTTGCCGTTTATACCGGTCCCCATAAAATAAAGTGATACTGTGGTTGTAAAATAACAGTTAGTATTATTTTAAATGAAAGAAAGAATGAAAAACATTTATATTCGTGACATTTTTTAAAACAATAAAGAAAAAAACGGAAACCGAGGCAAATGCTGTCACGAAATGCTCCCGACTCAGCATGATTTCAAAGGAGACATTCAGTGTAATTTATTGAATCAGGCGTTACTTTGCGGAGGTTCACATTAATGAACTGAAACAATTACTTTGCTCACCCGCGACCTTACGATAGTTACGTTTACATGTAAGAAATGCGTGTTCATGCAGATCCTCCACCTCCACACTGTACGAACACACACAAATCACACAAACCCAACTATCACCACCCCAAACTACACTGACGCGTTTCGAACTCAACCAGAGCTCATCTTCAGAGTTGGCACCACAACCGTACGCTGAATGCTAAATGCTAAATGTTACACAAACAAACCAAAATAAACGTTTTAGCTTGTCACTACTATAACTTCTCAAGTACTCACTTTATTTTTCTCAAACGAACTACTCCACAAAAATTAACTTTTATTGTCGTATAAAACTACCTTGAATTTTTGTTTATTTATCGATAAGCCATATTTAATTAATACTAACTGTTATTGCTCAAATTAGACCCAAGCTGCAGTAAAGGAGAAGATACTAAATTTACCTGTTCATTAATAATAGATTTGTGTGATTTGTGAGTGTTCGTACAGTGTGGAGGTGGAGGAACTGCATGAACACGCATTTCTTACATAAACGTAACTATCGTAACGTCGCGGGTGAGCAAAGTAATTGTTTCAGTTCATTCAGTGTAATGTTCTGGTACACAGAGGTTGAACTGTGGCGTTTCGGCGTGGAGAAAAAGGTAGCTGACGAAATTCTTCGCACATCTTTGTTCCATCTTAACTCTCAGTGTAACATAAAAATGAGAGGAGCTAAAAGCGAGAGGCTTCTATCTGTCTAAAAAACATTAAATAATTATTTGTTCCGACTCAGTGTGTAATATTTCGACGCTCAAATTCTTTGTCGTCATCACCATCATTCCAGCCTATACCTATACG
The DNA here is from genome assembly GCA_947859365.1 of Archips crataeganus. NCBI lineage: Eukaryota > Metazoa > Arthropoda > Insecta > Lepidoptera > Tortricidae > Archips > Archips crataeganus. Next base: position 5,345,322 of record OX402052.1, read on the forward strand.
TTCCACTGCAGGGCACAGGCCTCCTTTCAGAATGAGACCGCTGGAGCCGTAGTGCGCACCTAGGCCCAGTACGGCTTGGGAACATCACACTCGCCATTCACTCTCTACGCGTTGCATAGTGCCCATAACACAAACTTTGCTTACCTAGAGGCTAAGTCAATTTTGTCCCCTGATATTTATTTATATTTATTGGTAGCTTCAGAGAGTACGACGTCAAAGGCATGAGTAGACTTTGAATCAAAATTGGGACGAAATTTTATAAGCGAAAAATATCTTGTACAGTAAACATGAAGACTTATTTTACTTGCAAAACGGACACTTATTTTCACGGGCATTCATTTGAGGCATTCAAATAAACTCTTAGCTCCTTATTATTTTTATTGCTGCCAATTAGACTTCAGGCATTTCAGAAGTTTCACGAAACCTGGGACACAATTGCTCGTATCTTTTATTCGTAAAATTTCGGGAATTACCTGCTTTTATGATTAACACGTGACGTTAGCTAATATTTACTGAAAAGAAAATTGGATTTCGTTCTCTCCTCTGAATCAGAGCTTTTTATCGCGTAATTTTCTTCATATTACCTCACGCCTTGCAAGCACAGAATCATGTTGACAGTAAGGAAAAAAGTGTATATTTATATACAACGTGTCTCTGCCTTCTGGACATGGGCGAATAGGACGTGTTGATTAGGGTATTTCTAAGCTATGTACAAAGCCTCGCATTAACGGAGATATGACTGACTTACGACTTAATACTTTGGAACAACCTGTATGTAGAGCCATGGTAATTTATGAGTATTTCAACTCGATCAACCTCTGAACTGCAAAACTCATTGCGAATAACTGATACAGTATGATTTATTGAATCAGGCGTTACCTTGCGGAGGTCCATATTAATGAACTGAAACAATTACTTTGCTCACCCGCGACCTTACGATAGTTACGTTTATGCAAGAAATGTGTGTTCATGCAGTTCCTCCACCTCCACACTGTACGAACACACACAAATCACACAAACCCAACCATCACCATCACCAAACTACACTGACGTATGCTATGCTACCAAATGTTAAACTAACAACATTTAACAAGTTTAACATTTGGTAGCATAGCATACGGTTGTGGTGCTGGCTCTGAAGATGAGCTCTGGTTGAGTTCGAAACGCGTCAGTGTAGTTTGGTGGTGGTGATGGTTGGTTTTGTGTGATTTGTGTGTGTTTGTACAGTGTGGAGGTGGAGGAACTGCATGAACGCACATTTCTTGCATAAACGTAACTATCGTAAGGTCGCGGGTGAGCAAAGTAATTGTTTCAGTTCATTGATACAGTATGTTCATACTTATTGTTGATTTGTTTGTGTATGGGTAATATTCATTTTATTCCATTTTAATAATTTTACAAAATTAGAACATTCCCGAGAAGGAACTCTACTCAGGATTTCGGTCTGTGTCCAGAGAGTAGAGACACGTTGTATATGTTGCTTGTAGAGGGTAGTTGACGTCACAGGGGACCGAAGAGCTAACATCTGCCTAGAGAAATAACGCAAAGAAGGAACGCAGCCAGTATCTTCGAAAACTAGGCTAAGACTTGTTTTGAAATAGTTTTAGTTTTTGTATGTGCTTTTAGTTGAGTCTATTTAACAATATGTATTGGTGTGTACCTCTATGTATATGTATGTATTTTTAATGCAATATTTATTTGGGTTAATTTTAGATTTCGGTTCTTTTAAGTTTATATTACGTGTCTGCTCTTGGTTTGGATGCCCTGTCAATCGTTCAAAGATAAATTGACAGAGATCCCTCATAAGGGATAAATTCGCTTTTAATTTCATAACAGTGTATTATGGGCATTTAAATTTTAAAGTGTACCACTTACTTTTTTTAAATGAGTCTTTGAGGTTTTCTCATTGAAACTTACGAGTATACTTATTCATTTTCAAAAAGAAAAAGTGTCCTTATTTTTGAGTCAGTTTTGTGACTTTTTTTCCATACATTTACACTTATGACTCGGCACAAATTTTTTTATAGAAAATCAAGGACTTTTTTTAATCATCATAATCTCTGTCTTGATTTTGAGTAAAAAAAAACCTAAAATTTCCTCATTTAAAAAAAAGTGAGGAGTACATGTTTTATTGAAAACGCCTTTAAAATAGAGATGTGTACTGTACTGTACTCGTTATATGGGTGTTAATTTTTTTGAAAAAGTTTCAATAACAAACCTTGTTTAATGAGACCTGTCAAAAAAAGGAAAGAGAAAAAAGGGGATTGGTGGATTGACATGGGAGATGTCAGGAAGAAAACCGAGATAACGAAATAAGAAAATCCAAAAGGATAAAAGTAATCCTTAGAATGGGATCCGCGATTGCGGGAGTGAAGTGTCGTGTGGTGTGTGTGTGTATTTTCCAATGGTTATTTCCTCGTACTTTCCACAAAAGTGACAATTTGAAATGACTATGATTTACGACGTTGGGAGTTACAGCAATGGAAACTTTATAAACAACAGTTGATTTATTTACCAATCATCATATAGCGAGACCGTGTAAAGCTGAGGGAAAACTCCGCCTAATCAAAGATAGCTATATTTGGTTTCCAAAGAAAGAAACATTGGGAAATGTCAAAGTGATGGCTAATCTAGGAGACAGACGAGTGAAGTTATAATAATAACAAGCTTGTGATATTGTGTTTGGGATTAAATGACTATAACTCAGTGTCTATTGAATCGGGAGTGTTCTAATAATGAGAATCGTGTAGCGAATTAAATGGTGTATCAGTGTGAGTTACTGCCGTGAGTCCAAAATGATATTTCGCAGGATAATTTAACTATTTTCAGAAATAGCGGGAGCCTAGAGGCGCGTGACGTCAGCTGTCATGTGGAATAGAAGAATAGAAGTGAGGAGTCTACGTCAAAGGATGATGGAGCGAAGACCGAGAGGGATCATTTGACGTGTAAGTCAAAATACTGATGTTTTATTGGGAATTTATGGGGAATGTGGACAATGGAGTATTGATGAATTACATGAAAATATGACAGGGATTAAAGTGACGACTGGAAATCCAATAATAATTTATATCTTAAATCAAAGCATAATGGACTTATTTCCAGTATATTATTATATCCATCATACGTCAGGCATTGGAACTATTGGACCAATATAATTGACATCGCGGAAATATATGATCTATGGAATCTCCTGAATCATATCAGGATTGAATAATGATTTTGATACATTATTAATATATAATTTGTTTGACATGGATATCCATTCACTGGATATGACGGCGGGTTCCTGATTGGAGTTCTGCTGAGAGCTGCGAGATGCCGTAAGCTGTGAGGAGAGCTGCTGGAGTATGGAGATGCAGACTTCAGGGCTGTATGCTGGGAGCGCGATGCGTTTGGACCATAATCTTAGCTAAGTGTCTTTATAATTTTATTTAACGTGTCAGTAGGAACTTATACGAATATTAAGAACTTCTATCTGCTATATCGGCCCTCCGTATATTTTAATCAAACGCGATCTTAACTTAAACCTACCGGGGTTGACTCTCGCGACTAAACATTTATTGAAATTATACATATAGAACAAAGCTACATAGTAAGATAGATGTTTAGGTCAACGAAATTTAAGGTTCAATTTTAAACAAAATTTTGATGACTGACTTAATGTCAAAATGAGTAATAGGGTTCTATTTAGCTAATGCAAATAAACATGACAATAGGTTTAAATATTTAAATTTTAGAACAGGCCAATTGAATCTTTGTTTAAATAAATTAGAATGTCTATTGGCATTTGATATCGAGAAACCACCTTGGGTTGAGCTATACAATGTTTTGAATTGATTTTATTTTTATTGTCTTTTCTCTTGGAATTATTATTTAAATTTAAATCTTTTTGAAATCCGAAAGGAATTATCTTCGATAATTGACAGTGGACCTGAACAATATTCTGACTGAGAACCTTGTGCGTTTATGTTTTCGTACCTTCGTCTTGAAGTAATATTTGAAGTGAATATTATCTGAACTATTGAGGACCTTGTCTTGAAGTAATATTTGAAGTGAATATTATCTAAGCTACCGGGGATCTTGTAACCTACTGGGGAACCTATCTTCGATAATACCACAGAGTATTTAAACAGTGAAACAGTTGTACCTCCTAGGTAAGGTCTCCTAGTATGATTTTAGTAGGGTTTATTGCTATTTAACCTTGTGGTTTTACTATGAATTTATTTTTGGGAAGTAATTGATCAATTACTGATAGAAATGGATAAACGGCCATATTATTACTGTTTATTATCTTTGTTGTGCTGTTATACAAGTCCATTTAGGTTTAAGGTGTATTGTATTATCTATTTTATTTGTTCTTGTGGAAGAATATCATTTTCAAAATTCATCCCTTGATTTTGGTATAAAATCTGTTAACCTATTAGAACCTAGAATGGGGTTTTCATAATACTTGAGACTAAATTAAACCACTAATACTTACCAGTCCTCAATATTAACCTTGAATTTAATCAGACCAGTATAGGGAAAGTATTTCCCACACTTCTATCCGTACTATTACTCTGAGAGTGGGGAAGTGACAATACTGGTAGGCACAAATGCCAGTATAGTTACGACCGACCAAGTGAAATGGTCCTGATAGCACGCAGCTACACCACCACGTACCATAGTACAGACGATACAGTTGCGATGGCTAGGCTAAGCAACGGTTGATGTGAAGCTTTCATTATGCGGTCTGTAGATTATCAAAATTATTATTTTGGGTGCGAGGATTGGCGATATACGTATGGTCTCCAGGGGTCAATTCTGCCTCTGGCGTGCTGAATGTTGCCCCCTAGTGTTCGGTCTGACCAATCGGCACGTAGTGATAATGCGTAATCCAACGGGGTGTCTACTTACTCGCTCGGCAATAGGTGTCGTTAGTGAGGTTGCGGCTAAGGATATTCATCCCTAGAGGTGATCCGTGCAGAATTGGGTGTCTTAGGGAGGTACGTGGGGGGAGGCCAATTACTCGATTTGGGTTGTAGACCAAATAATGGAGCGTCCTTCAACTTACTCATACACTAATCGAAGTACCTTCTTATTATACTAGAGTCTAAGGGGGGAATAGAAGTAGTCTCAAGTGAGTAGGGTAGTTACTCCGTGTAAATTTTAGGAGTAATAAAATCCTACCACAGGGGTAACTACATTCTTGTTTGATCTCTTATTCATTTGGTGACTGATACATACGATCTATAGATCTATTGTTGTTCCCTTTGAAATGGTGATGGTAGGCTCGAGGAAGAGCGACCAGTGTGGTGTCGAGCTCTACTGGACGGAGCGGGGAGAGGGCTCCTCCTTTACGAGTATAAACCATATTTTTATACAATGTCTTCCAGAGCAAATAAATAATACTAATTGTTAAACCTTTGTCCATTTCTGTCTGTGGATTTATATTTAAGAATTTATACATATATTCGCTATAACCTATTTATTTACATGAGTATGTAAAGTCTAATAGTTCACCTAGTTGTGAACCCTGGTTATTATTATTATTTTAAAAATACACAACGTATATACGGTCCAAATTAGACGATCACGTCAAAACAAAGAAAATAAAATGTTATCGAAGCCCCAAAGGCTTAGCACAGTACCAATAATACCGGTATGAAAGCTTTCCATACCGATTTCAAGCCCTACCTAGGGTAAACGATTCAATGCGTGTACGCGTATCGCTAACGACGCCCGCGCGACGCAGGCGAGTTATGAGCGCTCTGACCCCGACAACGATTGGCCATATTTATTTAGGAACAACACAACCTACGGGCAGATACGTCAGTTGGTAATGAAATTAACGTGAATTATTTCCTACCGATTCACGTTTACCATTTCTATGTGTTGGTTTGGGCATTGGAGAGGATGGATGGAGGAAGAATTACGAAATATGTATTTTTAAGTATACAATATAGGCTTCCATTTGACCACAATCACGCCTGAAAGCAAAGATGAGGCTTACGATGGAGCGCGCTTGCCTAGTAAATACTCATTCACCCTAGACTTGAAGTCACACGTAGGGGATTTCGCTCCTTAGCTGTATGGTTGATGACTGCATAATCCGTTGCTCTAGTTTTATACAAAGCACAGCTTTACATAAAGCTTTAAATGAGGAAACAGATAACATTATTACTGTCTGTGTCATACATATTGTAAAGGACAAAGCAAAATGAGTACCGCAGAATTTACGTATGTATGTAAATATGTGAACCGTTTGTTATCCCACTAATATTAGAAATGTGAATGTTTGTGAGTGAATTAGAGGTCATATGGAGACATTTGTTAACAGAACCTGAAAAACAATTACAGTAGCACTGAAACATTTCTGGAATAATTTTATGACACAGTTTACAGACATAAGTAAAATAACAAGAGAGATTTAACTATACCAACAGATTAATTTTCCAATTAGTTTTTTTCTGAAACTGTAAAATATTCAGAATATATTTCAGGAGTATCCTGTAGAACCCAATAGGTTAGGTTAGGTCAGTTTTACGAGTATAACATTCCTCAAATTACAGTTAAAAAAACCTGCCAAGTGCGAGTCGGACTCGCGCACGAAGGGTTCCGTACCATTATCTATAAAAACGGCAAAAAATCACGTTTGTTGTATTGGAGCCCCTCATAAATATTTGTTTTATTTTAATTTAACTATTTATTTTTAAAGTGAATTTATAACTAAATATTCTGTGAGTATTTCAAGCGTCTACCTGTCGCCGTTATCAATATCGAGCAAAAACATCACGTTTTTTGTATGGGAGCCCCCCTAAATATTAATTTTATTCGATTTTTTAGTATTTGTTGTTATAGCGGCAACTGAAATACATCATTTGTGAAAATTTCAACTGTCTAGCTATCACGGTTCATGAGATACAGCCTGGTGACAGACGGACAGACAGACGAACAAACGGACGGACAGCGAAGTCTCAGTAATAGGGTCCCGTTTTTACCCTTTGGGTATGGAACCCTAAAAATAGTTGGGAAATAAATCAGTTGGCAAAATATATGTTCGCCGAAAAATTAGAGAACAAACGAGACTAGATTAGAGAACAAACCCTTCTACTGATTTACCTGTCTCTGTGAACTGCGGCTGCCGGCCAATCACAATGGGTCTTGGAAAGGATTATTGCTCTTACGAACGGCTACTCGACGTGCTATAAATTTTCCAGTTAGTCAAGCCCGGGGCATGAAAAACCGGGCGTATTTGTCAATGTGTAATTCTGTGTTCCGCCGGTCGCAAATTTTCGGTGTTACGCTTTTTTCACGCTCATTTTTTGTGTGTATTTCATTTTCGGAGCGGAGGTCTCAGGGCGCTTATTGAATGACAATTGAGCTGTAAACGAGGGGTTTTTTGTCAAATAACATGTATTTAATAACGCAGTTATGACTGTGATGCAATAGCGTTGGCGTGGTGCCGTAACAACTCGATAACAAAGAAAGAAATAAAGAAAAACATTTATTTATTCGTGACATTTAATACCTAGTAGATTGATAAACAAGGGTCGTTAGTAATTGATAATTTACACTCGAGTTGAACACTCTACTTTTCATCACAAATGCGAGGAAAAAAGAAAAACCGTTATGTTAAAAATGTATACCTACGCAATTTGTAATAGAGCGGAAGAAAATTTATCGCGCCAAACCGACTTTTATTTTTTTAATGGCCTCGCGCTCTTTGGCTTTGGCACATTCAGCCAGCACTGGCCAGCAGCATTATGCAAGCATGGAAGTTTGGAGGTAAGTATTACGCATTACAATCTCCTTGTTTACCAGCTCGTGAATACAAAGTAGTTTTTTTATAAGGAAAACGGAAACAGATAAATTGTCGCGAAATGGTCCCAACTTAGCATGATACCAGCCTTGCAGGCGACGCTAATCTTCCGTTAGAACCGTTTACTACTGCCGTAATTTTTACAACCTTCTATTTACATACTCGTAACTTGCATACTTCGTATTTTCAAAATTTGCAAACCATTTTTCGACCACGTCCCGGTATCCGATTGAAGTAAGTCTGGTGACAGTACAATAAAGTGGTAGTAAAATTCTGGTGCTCCGGCCAGGATCGTCTCTGCAGGTCGGAACTCTTCAGCGGTAAATGGCATCGGCTTGTAACTTGCTACCGATTATGTAGTTTGGATGACAATGCAAGTACAGTCAACAAAAAGTACGGTCACCAAAAAAATCTGCACAGAACCTTAACAAAAAATTTCGATACTGTAGACAGTATTAGTCGCCCAAGTAAGTGCTTTACCACTTTTTATGACATTCCCTGTATCAGAATAAAAAACAATAAAGCTTATTGTCACATAGACGTGAAAATAGCCTTGAAAGTTTTAAGCCATATACCTACATAACTGATTGTCTGATTGAACTTTAGGGAGGTATAGGAATTTATTTTTTGACTATAACACAGATAATTTTAATTTATGTAGTTACTACTAAAATTTTGTTTTTTTTTTAATTTGGTTTGATTTGATTTTTCTTGCTTGATTCACGGATACGATTAGAAAACTTTTTCCGTTTTAAAAAAACCTTAAATGATATTTAATTTCCCTTGTTTCCAATAACTATTTGATTACAGTGTCACGGTCGGCGGCCTATCAGCTGATTAGCAGATAAGGGTTGACGCAAAACAATTTAACACCGCTAATGCTCGATAGCAAGGGCACGGTTAAAGGGCTAGTGAAGGTCCTGATAACGCTGTTTGGGGTAAACAACAATAACAAAACGACCGCTTTAGCCTACTTGGTAGTGACCCTGCCTACGAAGCAAAAGGTCCTGGGTTCGAATCCCGGTAAGGGCATTTATTTGTGTGATGAGCACGAATATTTGCTCCTGAGTTATGGATGTTTTCTATGTACTTAAGTATTTATTTATCTATATAAGTATGTTTATCGTCGTCTGGTACCCATAGTACAAGCTTTGCTTAGTTTGGAACTAGGTCGATTTGTGTAAGATTGTCCCCCCTAATATTAAAAAAAAAAAAAAATTTTTTTTTCGTGTGCAGTTCGTAGGTTGCTATGGTGGTAGCTACATAAAATGACTTTTTTTTTTAAATAGATGTTTCTTGGTTAATAGACTTTTTTTTAATCTAATTGGTCTTACCAGCAAAAAATCAGATGTAATAATATTGTAGCGACTAGCGTAGCGACGCAGCGACAGATAAACCGTGCTCGGATTTTGTTCACTTCTTAGGTGTTAACATTGTGAAACCGAACCCCTCCCCCCGAACTTCTCCCCGAACTTGCAATAAGTGCGCCTACAGTAAACTATTTTAATAACTTTAATGGGAATTCCGGGAAAATATATATCCTATCTCACTCGCGGAACTGAGACGAATCTAATGACACCTCACACTTCAAAATCCATTGAGCTGTTTAGGCTCAGGGCGTGCATGCATGGATTTTTTTAATATTTTTTTTTAAACTGGTATATCTTGACTTCGCGGGCTACCAATTTATCCTTCAGTTTAGGGATACTCTGTTTACGTTCCACTGCAGGGCACAGGCCTTCTCTCAGTTTGAGAATGTGTGCGGTAGAAGTGAAAAAGTACACACGATAATACATTTTTCATTATTATTTTTAGACGACCAGATGGCCTAGTGGTTAGAGAACCTACTACCTACTATGAAGCTTGAGGTCCTGGGTTCGATTCCCGTGTCGGGCAGATATTTGTATGACAAATACGAATGTTTGTTCTCGGGTCTTGGGTGTTTAATATATATTTAAGTATGTATCTATATCTATATAAGTATGTTTATCCGTTGCCTCTAGTACCCATAACACAAGCTTTGCTTAGCTTACTTTGGGACTAGGTCAAATTGGTGTGAATTGTCCCGCGATATTTATTTATTTATTTATTATTATTAGTTAGGTATATATTTATGTCCACGAACCGGAAGACGCAGTGTAGGTAGGCCTCCCAACAAGATGGAGCGACGACCTGGTTAAGGTTGCCGGATCGTGTTGGATGCGGATGGCACGGGACCGATCTGTTTGACGAGTCTTGGGGGAGGCCTATGTTCAGCGGTGGACATCTTTCGTCTGAAATGATGATGATGATGACTATGTTTAATTGTTTATGCCACTGCTAAGGACTCTGAGGTATTGCAGATTTACGAGTTGCCCACAGTGGACTAAGATAATTTTTCGTGTTACTTAGCTAACTTGAAATAAAAACTGAATTGTTTCTTTCTTTACGTCACTAGGGGCGCAAAGTTTACTAAGATTTAAATAGGCAATATTCTCACTTCGTTACGTCTGCGACCGCAGCCAAGGGTTACAAGTTTACCCACAAGGGCATAAAGTACAACTTCGGATTAGACTCACTAGGGGACATCCGCTGAGCTATTGTACAAATTTTTGAACAAAGATATAGAAATACGTTTATTCAGACAACACATCACAACAAAAAATAATTTACAAAATAATATAAGAGTATATTTTAGTTGTTTCATTTTTTATCTAGGTATATCATAACTTCCTTATGTTCAGTCAGAAGCGATAAACAAATAGTCTCTCTATATTAAGACACCTGTATCTGTGGCTGAATCTAATGTTTAGTTTGAAGTATTGAAATAGTTCAGATTCTGAATATCTTTTTGAAAAAAGTCATATTATTTACATAGTTGTGATTATTGAATTATTTATTGAATCAGGCGTTACTTTGCGGAGGTCCACATGAACTGAAACAATTACTTCATTCAGTAATTGTTTCAGTTCATTATAGAATTAGTCGATTTGTAATTTCATTTTATGTGAAAGTTTTGTTTCAAACATTTTTTGAATATTACAATCAATTTGAGAATCGGAATCGAAAGTCTAGATTGTTTATGAATTAAAAAATACATAAATGTCAGTCAGTTGTTTCGAATTCGAACTGTCAAAAAGCTGTGAAATATCTGGTGAAAGAAATAGTACTTAATGACGGAGGCTTATGATATGGACGTAGACAAAATTATGTATGCCACAATTAAAACACTCGTGTGTTCTTATTATGAAACAAGCCGAAGGCCACCCCATAAAACCACACTTGTGTGTTAATGCCTCTCATTATGCACCATTAATAACTATTATTTGTAGGTCTTATATTTTAATAACCTGTAAAATTCGTCTAAAATAGTCTTGTAATCAGTACGTCGTTTCCAATGGGCCTCTTAAGAACGCTCAAAGGCACTCAAAGAGCGATGAAGCGAGCTCAGAGTTTCCCTGCGTGATCGAATTAAAAATGAAGAGCTCCGCAGAAGGACCAAAGTTACTGATATAGCTTGGAGATTTGACATTACTTAAGTGACAGTGAATAGGGCGGGCGCTTAGGGTTCATTAAAGCAAAATTGCATAATGCCTTATTAACTAATTTGACTAAATTTCAAATGGCCATGATCGCATAATGCCTAAATATCAAATTGACGCATTATTAAAATGAACGAAACTCATAATGACTTTGACCGAAAACGTCCAATTCCCGAAATGACTAAATATTGATACTTATGTACATTTCCTTCAAACACCGGAAAGGCAAAATGTCACAGACTCTAAATACCTAAATTTTTTTACAAGCTTGTATCTAGTTTAACTGTCATGTAAATGTCATGTCATAAATGTTAATATTTAGGTATTTTGGGATTTGGTTGTTTTGCGATGAAGGTGATATGTTTAGTTATTATGAGACAATGACATTTTAAAATTCAGTCGTTTTAAAAATCCGGTGTTTTGAGAAAAAAATATAGGTATTTTGGGATTCAGCCATTTTGACACCAAGTCATTTTGAGATCTAGGCATGTTAGTAATAGGGTATAACGAAATCAAGGTAAAATAAGACCTAAACTTCTATGACGTAGAATAGTGATCGCGAACTGGAAGACTTGTCTACAGGCAGCGCAGGACTGGTCGTTGTGGAACATTTTGGGGGAGGCCTTTGTTCACCAGTGGACGTCTTTTGGCTCATCATCATTATCATCATCATCATCATCATCATCATCATCATCAGCAGCAGCAGCAGCAGCAGCATCATCATCATCATCATCCCAAACTATATACGTCCCACTGCAGGACACCGGCCTCCTTCAGAATGAAAGGGCTTGGGCCGTAGTTCCCATGCGGGCCCAGTGCGGATTGGGAACTTAACACACACCATTGAATTTCTTTTCCTTAGATACGGAAAAACTTTAGCTTCATATTCAGGGTTAACCCACCTCAGTAACGTAAAAAACATAGCTCCAATATATAATACCTACAAGAAAGCTATTAATCAAATGCTAAATGTGTCAGTTTGTTACGAGACACACTTGAACGAACACCATTACCCGACCGACTAAACGACCGGAAAATATCGTTATAATTTAAAGTTACGCTTGCATTTGTATTTTCAGCTCTATTTCATACCATTTAAAAGCCAAAATACATCGGCAAAATTTTGTCGCTTACATCATTTAAAATTAATACCCAAATATTGCATGAGTATTGGCAGATTAACGGCGTTTTTCAACTCAATGGACACTTATTAAAAACGTCAAAGAAATTTCATCACTGAATTTAAGGAAAACGATTCAGTTCGTTGTTGAACACATATTTACTTTGCTTTTTCTACTCTTACAAATTAAAACTGTTATTTTAGAAATAGGTAAATATGTAACGAATGAAAAAAAATGGTTAAACGTGGTAAATTTTATTTCGGAAACTGACAGTATTTAATTTAGAGGTAGAGTGGTGGGATAAAAAACGAATCACACCCATCTATTTAGTAGGCACGATCGTGCAAATTAGTTCGGTATTAGTTTGGTCTTTAAGTAATATATAGTATTAAGTAATACGTAATAACGTACTAGTGTAGTAGGTACTAAAAGAACTAGAGTCTATGCACGGTTTTCTCTCGTTCGAAGTCTTTATAGGTAAGCAGAGGGCTCAGTACAAGGACCTGTTATACCACCCTCCTTGTCATGCTGCGATCTATCGTAAAAATGCGTATAATATGTGCATTATTTTATACAATAACCTTCCAGCAGATTTGAGACAAATGGAATTGAAAAAATTTGTAAAAGAAATAACTAGATGGCTGAAGATAAATTGCTTCTATAGTGTAAAAGAATTTCCAGATTTCTAATTGCCACACTTTGGCTTATTATGTATATTTATATATTTTATTTTATAAGTATTGTATAATTTTAAACACTGAGATTGCTATGCACATAATTTAATTTATAAATACCACAAATTAGATTGATTAAGGAATTGTGTAGAACTTTTGCATGTTGTTCACCGACTGAAAACTATTTCTGGTGTACCTTAACATCCTGTACTGTGTTTATAAGTATTCTGGCAAATAAAATAATTCTCTTCTGTTCTTCTATTCTATTCTATTCGTTCCAATATCTATTTCGTTTCTTCTTACTGTCTCTCTCTCACACAAACTAGGACATTCAAGGAATAGTTTACACCGTGCAGTTTGATTCACTTGGCGCCTGGCTGATCGGTCAATCGCTATTTGAAGTACTTCGGAGCGATTCAGTTCGATTGCTCGCTTTCGAGATATTGTACTACATGAAATGAACAGAAAATACATGGGAATAGTTCATTCTACATGGCAAAGTGTCAAGAACTACTTAGTTCTTCTTAGTAATATTGAAATGTTACTGTCATTAGCTCTGGAAATTTACACACAACTACAATATTATTTAAAAACTGTGCTCTCTACATTTGACAACCATAATATGAGTGACTGCACAAGATGCAAACCCGCTTTATTAAAAAAACACAACACTGACGCTCGCGAGTGCTTAGCCGATCACAAAACAACTCGTCTATTGTCGCCGTAAAAAAACAAAAGCGATATGTGTTCCATTTTCAATTTACGAGTTTCACTGGGGTGTTTTTCACGCGGCATGCTGATGCGTGGTCGCGCACCGTCGGGCGTGAGTGCCGCGAATTGAGCGGATTCCCGCTGCCGACGTGAAAAACGCCTATCGGCTTACGATTTATTGGTATTGTACAGATTATTGGTGTTAGCGTAATCTTGTTGGATATATCGGTATAAAACAATAATATCTATAATATCTTCTGCTCGCGACGTCGCTCGCGTAACACATAAGATACAGCCGAAATTAAATTTCAGGAATTAGCTAAATTCCTTCTTGAAACTTACAACGTGGTCATATACGTTGAATGAATAGCACCCATGCAAACTTTCATAGGTACAACTTCACGTAGCGGTTAAGATTTTGGTCACACGGATCCCGTGGGAATATCGGGATAAAAATCTATCTACACGTCAAAGTTCATTCAAATCCGTCCAGCCGTTTTATTGTGAAGGAATATCAAACACACGCGCATACAATGCTCACAAACTTTTGCATTTATAATTTATTAGTATATACGGAGAAGGAAATACAGACAGGTGAATAATTTTAGCAATTTTGAACGTAATAGTTTAATAGGACACGTTTAAGCATGAAAAAATTTGTTACTGCAAAATACAACCGTGCCCATAGTTCCAACGGAATTAATTGAAAATTTTCGGCGTTCGCTGTAATTTCCGTGAGCGATATAAAGAGAGGCTGCTATGTATTCCTTTACTCATGAAGAAGACTATTGTGATAAGATTTTCTCATAAATTTAGTGGGTTTAAATCTCGGCTCGCACCTCCGACTTTTTCGGAATTTATGTGCGAAATTACATTTGTAATTTACCATGAGCTTTATGGTGAAGGAAAACATCGCGAGGAAACCTACATACACCTGCGAAGAAATTCAATGGTGTGTGTGAAGTTCCCAATCCGCACTGGGCCCGCGTGGGAACTACGGCCCAAGCACTCTCATTCTGAGAGAAAGCCTGTGAACTGTTGTGGGACGTATATAGGCTGGAATGATGATGATATGAAGAGAAAGGAAACCAAAATTAACATGGTATAATAATCTACAAAACCTGTCGAATTTGCGGTACATTATGTGCTATTTTTTAAAACCGTCATAAGTTGAAACGTGGCAATAAAAGAGGGACATGATAATCCACTCATGTTTACTGCGGCCATAAACATCAACACAAACAACTTCCTATGGTTTTGAGGGTAGAATAACATTTGTGGGTACGCTGGAGTTTATTGTTTGGGATCATTAACCTGTGGCTATTGGGGAACGTAAAAGAGCAAGTAGAATCCTTTTGGTGTGGCGACCGCGAAAAAATAACTTATACAGAGAAAAAAGTTTCATAAACATCGGTCGAGCCGTTTCGGAGGAGTTCAATAACAAACACCGTGACACAAGATTTTTATATATTAGAAAGAATAGTGGATTTTGTGCCATAAAACTATTTAGGATTTACATCCCGTTAAACTTAATTTAGACGGTACGAGACATTCGTCTGTGTCTCGTTACATTGCGGATCCGCGTACTACAATATTACAAACGATCGAACAATGACGACAATGAACCGCAAGTACCGCAACTCACACTATAATATTTCTCGCACCATCTAAACGCTTTACGTAGCTTAACCATGGCGCCATCATGAAGTTGCCGACATAATTATTGCACGTACTAACGAGGATAGTCGGGAGAATTTGTACAGTAAGTAAGCTAGCCGGGTAACATTAATCATCATCATCACTACCACCAATATCATCATCATCATCATCGCCGTCGTCGTCATCATTATTCTGAAAAGGCCTGTGCTCAGATACAAAAAAAATACAAAATTCTTTATTTTCAAAAATTTAGAACGTTCATTTATGGTAAGGGATGGAGCTGCCCGGTAAGCAAAAATGTCTGTATTGGGAAGCCCAGCTCTTTCATATATTATAATTAGACCCCGGATATTTGTGGCAATGACGTCACATTAGGGTAGTTTGGGGAGTCAATGGAACGGTGTTAATTAATACGAAAAACTAACTGGTTTTAACCGAGTACATTTTATTAATTCAGGATAAAAGTTACATAGTAAATTAAATAAATTAATCAATTTTATTTTTTGGTATATTACTGCAAACCACCACCACCACCACCACCACCACCACCATCACCATCACCATCTTGATGATTGGCATTCTAGTACCGTGCGTTTTAAGCGAAACTTCTTTCCTCGCACGACAAAGATCTGGAATCAGCTTTCTGCGGCAGCATTCCCGGAGCGTTACAACTTAGGGATCTTTAAAAAACGAGCCTACCAATTCTTAAAAGGCTCGGCAACGCACCTGTGATGCGGGTGTCCATGGGCGACGGTGATCGCTTTCCATCAGGTGACCCGTCTGCTCGTTTGCCACCTCTTATATAAAAAATAAAAAATAAAAACCATACATTTGTACGTTGAACTGGCTTTTCATTAATAAAAAGTGACTGAAGTGAAAATCTTATTATGTTCCAACTGTTCCATTTCCTGAATGGAACTTTGGTTTTTACGGCCGCTTACTTTTTATTCGTCAAAAGCCAATTTACCCTACAGATGTGTGGTTTACAATTACTAAGTAATATACCAAAAGATAATATTGATCAATTTATTCAATTTACTAGGTAATTATTATCGTGAATTACTTATTAAAATGTATTCGGTTAAAACCCGTTAGTTTTTCGTATTAATTAACACCGTTCCATTTACTCCCCAAACTACCCTATTGTGACGTCATTGCCACAAAGATCCGGGGTCTAATTATAATAAGTAGTACTATAATATCTAAAATAACATAAAAAATAAGGAAATATATACGTAAACTAGAAACTAGGAATGGGTGTAGGCATGCGAGATCAAATGAGAGATGCAGTTGGATGTAGGGTGGAACCTTTTCGCTACAAATGTCATGCTGACATTTAATATATCCGCCAAAGAAATTATCGTGGAATTGACTGTTGAATAGGACCCAATCTGGCCCTTGATTCAGTGTCCTCGATTGTACATAAACCGAGTCACCGACATAGCTTGACGAATCGCCAGACTCAAGTGGCAGTGGGCAGGGCACATCGCTCGTAGAACTGATGGCCGATGGGGCAAAAAGGTTCTCGAGTGGCGTCCACGGACCGGAAGACGCAGTGTAGGTAGGCCTCCAACAAGATGGAGCGACGACCTGGTTAAGGTTGCGGGAACGAGTTAGATGCGGATGGCGCGGGACCGATCTGTTTGGCGAGCCTTGGGGGAGGCCTATGTTCAGCAGTGAACGTCTTTCGGCTGAAATGAGGATGATCATATCTTAAACCGAGACGACGACGACGATGTATTGCATTGCATTGAATGACCTTGCTGTTTGAAACCTTTCAACTGCGACCAGCGACCCCTAATGAGTGTTGGAGCAATAATACAGCAAATTGGCCAGAACTGTGAACTCTGCTGACCTGTCTGCAACCCCGAGCGACGGTCCGAGGAGATTGCCCGATGCATCGTAAACATTGGTTAGCTATTAGCCTATTAGATAAATAAAAACAAATAAATAAATATTAGGGGACCATCTTACACAAATCGACCTAGTCCCAAACTAAGCAAAGCTTGTACCATGGGTACTAGACGACGATAAACATACTTATATAGATAAATAAATACTTAAATACATGATAGAGAGAGAGAGAGAGAGAGAGATGTTTATTTACACAAATTCGATACAAACACAGAAAAATAAATACATTTGACAGGAAATTTACAAATAAAAAAGAAATATATCAAATAGTATAAATTGGGCCCCACTCAGCATAATGTTGTGGCAAGCCACAACGCTGTTTTTCAGTGGGACCCATAACATAGATCATCATCATCATCATCATCCCAGCCTATATACGTCCCACTGCAGGGCAGATGCCTCCTCCCAGGATGAGAGGGCTTGGGCCGTAGTTCCCACGCGGGTCCAGTGCCGATTGGGAACTTAACACACACCATTGAATTTATTTTAAGGCGTGTGCAGGTTTCCTCACGATGTTTTCCTTCACCGTAAAGCTCATGGTAAATTACAAATGTAATTTCGCTCAAAAATGCCGAAAAACTGAAATGCGAGCCCGGACTCGAACCCACGGCCCCCCTCTGCTTAATATAACTTAATCCCTGAACTTTACCACTAATATTTTGTCCAAATCCATAAAAAGTTATATATACATCTATTACATCTATACAGGGTAATTCTTAGTCAGTGCACAAATTTTGATATTTGATTCAGTATCGTTGATAGCTCACAATTATCTGTTCGAGATTTTTTTTTTACATTTTGAAATTTGGATTGGATATAGTAATTCATCCAATAAATTGTTTGAGTTACTATGAAAAACAAAAAAATTAAGTAATAAAAATTATAATGAAAAATTCTGAAATTAGTTATTTTTTAACGATACTGAATGACATATTAAAATTTGTGCGCTTATTAAAAAATTACCCTGTATACAGGATGTCCCCAAACTCAACGATAACTTGGTACAGGACGAGAATTCAAATTATACCAGTTCTGGAAAAAATAAGAAAAAAAATGCATATCACTTAGTTAAGAGACACATAACATAAAACACTTTTAGTATTAGATATTTTTTCATATATTTTTTCTCATTTAAAATATTGGTATGGATGTAGATATAATTAAATATTGGAATTAATAAATAAACGAGTATGAGCAAAACTTAAATTTTAATATTAATGTCGACTCTATAGTTCGCTTTCATCTTAGAGTACTACAAAACCTCCGAACCCTGTTTCAGGTACTATATGCCAGTAGGATACCAGCCATTTTGACATTGAACTTGGGGCATTAGGTCCCTAATCCTTAAGCCCTTCGATAATCCCTTTATCTCGAGCGCAGGAATAAACGATGGAATATTTTCACTCGCGCCCGCCGTCATAATCTACCCCTATCGCGCTTACGCATCTGGGACGCGAATGTTGTACACGGTATGAAACTTTAGCGGAGATGACCATAATGCGATTTTTTCTTGACTTTTTTAACCGACTTCAATAAAGGAGGAGGTTTGTGGAGAGAGGTTGCAATAGAGAGATCTCTCTCTAGGCAGATGCTTTAACCGAAGTCCGATGGAAGAGAGTTGGAAGATGTATTTAAACAGCCGAATTGAGAAACTTCGATAGTGCGATGCAAGTTGTCGTAGTTAGTTTTTCATTTGATGACTAGATGGCGTTAGGATTTGCTATAGGTTCTATGGTTCGACTGCTTGTATTTTGTAAAATTGCTGTTCTAGATCTATTTTAGGATTAGGTAAGAAAGCGAATTACCATGAGAGATTGTCCCTATCTGATTATATTGTACTACTAGGGTTTGCCCGCTGCCTCGCTCGCGTAAACTATTAAGTCTGGTAGTCGAACTGAGAGGAGGCCTGTGCCCTGCAGTGGGACGAATATAGGCCGGGATGATGATGATGAAATCCCCGTTTATACGTCATCCTACTGATTTGTCCTATTAGAAGCACGACGAGGGAGATATATTTCTGTCTGTCCTACTGTCCTACTTTATATTTATATGTAAAACCCACCTCCTGTATTATGCTGAAAATGTTTCCTAAAGGTTTGTGTTTTTTTTTAATAAAAACGCTATTATTATTATTCTGTAGTCTACGTACAAATTACAAAGTAAAACAAAGATATATGAACAGATAGTTGAACATATTGGAGTAGAGGAATAGCGTTCCAATTCGAATCGTCCAATAAGGCAACTTAAATAATTGACAACCGCTACATAGACACACAATAGGACAGACAGAAATAGGTCTCTCTCGTGGTCCTACTAATATGACAAATCAGTAGGATCACGGGAAAACGGGCGATAATAGTACTTTTGCATTATACCTGCACGTGTAATATTAACAATACCAACGCAAAACTCAACGTTAGCTATAGACAAATTACCGAGAGCGTGGAATTGCATATGTAGTGATATTATGTGTTTATATGTATTCCACTTTAGTGAGAGAGAGACAATAATATAAAGATCTCTCTCTCCAATGCCTATAAACACACAATACCACTAAGTACATATGCAATTCCACGCTCTCGGTAATTTGTCGATGCTTTCCTTATCATAAATTGATATTTTTTGAGCTACTCCATTATTTCTCACAGTGGCTCAAACCGACACTGCATCTCATGTTTACAGAGTGGATTTATGTAAATGTGGGTGAAAAGTAGCGATCAGTCGGAGATCGCGCCCGCGCATTATAGGGGATGGTGTCGAATGTCACGGTGGTTATTACCATTAAGTCATTTGGATGAGTTATTATGAGTCATGAATGTTTTGTTAAAAGTTAATCGAATGAAAATCTTACACAGATTGATGTTTTTTCACGGAAAATTTTTGTTGTAATTTTTTGAAAAAAAAAAAATTGTTTACGGATTTATGAATAAGGTTCACTTTTGGATAAATCTGTTAGACATGTAAAGTAAAGCTATGTTGTGTAGAAATTGTAGTTTAAAGAATTTGATAATAACTAATTTATTGCGGAGGTCCATATTACTTTGCTCACCCGCGACCTTACGATAGTTACGTTTATGTAAGAAATGCGTGCTGATGCAGTTCCTCCACCTCCACACTGTACGAACACACACAAACCCAACTATCACCACCACCAAACTACACTGACGTGTTTAGAACTCAACTAGAGCTCATCTTTAGAGTAGGTACCACAAGTGTACACATCTAATACATTTGGTAGCATGTTAAACGTCCCACATGGGCTCAGTGCGGATTGGGAACTTCACACACTATTAAATTTCCTCGCTGATATGTGCTGGTTTCCTTACGACGTTTTACTTCACGGTAAAGCTCATAGTAAAATTTTTAAATATAATTTCACTCATAAATTGCGAAAACTCAGAGGTGCGATCCTGAGCTTGAACCCACTACCTTACTCCAGTAGCCACATTCTCGTGAAATTCTGTGAGAAGTGTACCTACAGCTCACTAAAACACCAGTGTTGGTCAGTGGCGTAGCGTGCCTTGGCGGGGCCCCGTATAAAAATTTGTTCGGGGGCCCTTATGAAGGGTAAAGATTTCTCACAAAAGAAAAAAAAATGTTTGCATAAAATTAAAAGGAATATTTATTCATCATAATTATCTATCTGTCACTTTTGCTTTTTTTGACTTAAAAAAAAATTGGGAAGTTTTTATAAATTTTTGTTTGTCAATTGAAGAGTACACCGAAAGAAAATGCCTAGTCGACTTTTAAAAAAATGAGATTTTAATCTTAAAATATAGAGGTCGCAAAGTACAATATAACTTACTATTGGATGAATTATGGATAATATAAAAATAATACATATGTATTTTTTTCACTTTTAAAGTAATTGTTACCATAGTAATTGTTCGTGATGATCTGATGATTAACTTTCAAACCGCCATAACACAAAAATTTGCTCTTAGATGACTAGACAAGACGTGTTCTTTCCGTGTAACCTACAATTTATTTACACGTCCAGTGAACTACATCTTCGGCATCATCTTCCCATCAGTTCTTCTCATCAGTTGCTGCTTAGTGTGTTCATGTCTCGGTAAAAAACTGTTCCTATAGCGTCGAGAAAAAGTGCCTCCGAATTACTTAACAAGCATAAAAGAAAAGTCGGCCCGGAAGCAATATCCACTGTCCCCAGTAAGAGCCCTCGAGGCAGTCCCATTCAAGAGGGCACACGCACTCGTTATATCAACTCCCTCCCTACTGATGCTAGTATTTGGGACACATAGTCAAAAATACAAATAATAAATAATTAATAAATAAATAAATAAATATCACGGGACAATTCACACCAATTGACCTAGTACCAAAGTAAGCTAAGTAAAGCTTGTGTTATGGGTACTAGCCAACGACTAAATAAATAAATTCGACTTGAAAATACAGCCTTTTACGTTGCTACTCCGTTAACACACGTGCAAGACAACTACGTATATGCGACATATGTGTAGATAAAATATATGATACGAGTTGCGCAGACTTACCTGATTTATCGTGTGGTAGAGGAGCAGAAAAGTATATGAAAAGTAAAGGGCGTTTTAAATTCAGTATCAGATTTGCAGCCACAATGACACGTTAAACTCAGTCTTTCAGTGGAGAAGGGTATGTACTAACAACCCAGTTCCCCCTCGGGTTGACTAAACTTTCAAAGTTACCAAACGCTTCCCTTCCATTAAGTACTGCACTTTCAAGAAGAGGATAAATGGGTTTTAGGTTTTTTTTTTTCTTCAGCTTTACTTGCAATAATGATGACGCCCCGCCACTGCTGTCTTTATCATTCGTGTTGTCTATTTGTAATAATTTTGATGGGTCTTGTTTTGTTGTGAATAAATGTATTTTCTTTATTTCTTTCTTTACATTAAAATGTGCTTATATTTTTGGGAATCATTTACTTTTTTCGAACTGTCAATGATTGTTTGGTGTACGTCTTGCCAATTTTAATGTTGTTCAAGTTTTGTTGTCGCTGGTATTTAGATGTAGAACTTATTGTTACATTGGGTTTGTCTCTCTTAGGTTAAGTTTTATACACATATGTAGGTATTTATTGTTTTGTTTTGTATATTGAATCCACTTAAAATCTGCGTGGTTGCACCCTGTGCCGACACTTGCTTAATGGAATCCTATTAAATAAATATTAGGGGACAATCTTACACAAATCGACCTAGTCCCAAACTAAGCAAAGCTTGTACTATGGGTACTAGACGACGATAAATAAATACTTAAATACATAGAAAACATCCATAACTCAGGAACAAATATTCGTGCTCATCACACAAATAAGTGCCCTTACCGGGATTCGAACCCAGGACCTCTTGCTTCGTAGGCAGGGTCACTACCAACTAGGCTAAAGCGGTCGTTATTATGAGATAACTCCCAACTTCATACATAACTATCTTGTTTGTAATTATTAGGATTTAACTTGTACTTCTTGTGTTGGGTTTGATCGAAATAAATCATTCTTTCTTTCTAGTATCGTCAATTCCTATATCTAACACTCCAGTCTATTAATTCCAACGAAGCCTGCATTTGTCACGGCTTAATATAATCACGTTCGCGTCGTGGTCTTTTTCCATTATTTCCTGTCCGATTAATGTCACAGCCAGCCGGCCCGCTTGCTCGGCTAGGACTAGGAAAGTGCAAAACACACGGCGATTCTCTTGAAATGGACTTTATTTATGAACCAGAAAGAAAATGGACGGACACGTTGCTTTGGTTAAGGAAGATTTGTTTTTGTAACCGGCTTGGGGTTGACCTGGTTTGATGTGCGGAAGTTTATATGGCTAGAGCTTAGGTATTTGTGTTGTGGAGGTTAGTCGGTTCAGACTTGGCTACACCGCATTAACACAAAATTTTTTTAGATAGTTACACTAAAAAGCGAAAAATAAAAAAAAATACTATACTTACTAGGGATAGGCCGAATATTCGTTTTATGTTCGGTATTCGGCATATTCGGCAGGTTTACCGAACATTCGTATTCGGCCGAATATTCGGTAAACCTGCCGAATATTCGGGACAGTGGTACTGAAAGATTTTAATAACAGTTACTCTATTGTGAACTATATTACAATGAGAAAGATTGATTGAACGATGCATGTGCATATTATAAATAGCCCTAACCTAAGTAAATCACTGTGTAGCTTTATACTTTGCACGTGGTGCCGTTTCGTTTCGAACTGGATGATGGAATAATAATGACAAGTATTGACAAGTGTAGCGGGGGAAGCGAGGGGAGCGGGTGGGTGCGCCCGGCGTCTATTCGCGCGGTTAGCGTAAACACGTATAGACCTGCTCCGGTATGCCGAATATTCGGTTCGGTGAAAGTTTAACCGAATATTCGGCCGAATGTTCGTATTTGGTGAAATCTATGTTCGGCCCATCACTAATACTACTAATCTTATAAAAGCGAAAGTGTTGTTCATTAAAACCTTCGATATATAGTGACTGTCACCAAGGCCGTGGTTATTCGTTTCTATGCAGCATTAAAACTAAACAACAATTTATGAACCACAAACCTCAATGAAGCCGACTTCGATAAACGCTTGCTTAGCCCATCCGTAGAGCCGCAAAGTCTGCTCCGCCACTTGGTATTACGCATTACACTAAATAATGTCCGTTATTTATCATTAGTACTAGATAACACTATTTACAATGTTTTTTATTTACACAGCACAATGCACGATATAATAACACGTCCGCCGAAAATTTAACAAGTGCCCCCCTGACAGCTCCTTTCTTTTTTGCCGCGGTGCATGGCATGGGCTTAGCGCCAATCAGCCACCGATAGCCAAAGAGGATAATGATTCAAAAAATTGTTGCTTATTTAAAATACTTGCAAAAGTGTGTCTGTCTGTCTCTTACCTCTTCACGCTTAAACCGCTGAATCGTTTTACATTAAATTTGGTAGATCTATATAGAGATAGTTTGAGTCCTTGGGAAAGGACATTTAGGATAATTCAAAATGATACGCTCTGCAATTGCAATTATACAGCTTACAGGCACTAATTAAAGTTTTAAGTTGCACATCGTACTAGAGGATTTGCTATGGATTAGAGCGTTGTTTTAGAAAAGCACCGTAATATAAACTAGACTGCCTATCCCTTTCGAACCCGATTGATACAATTGTGACGTTTAATGGCAATTAAAATTGAACTTTACATCATTTTGAAATTTGAACTTTACATCATTTTGGGGATTCCAAATTTAAAGATAATATTAGTACATTTCACAAAGTCCATTATTGTAACACTTTTCATGCTCACTTGGGTTCGAAAGGTTTATAGAAGCCAATAATTACGTAATTATTATTTTTTTAGGTTTTTCGCTGACTGTACTTTTTGTTGACTGACTTACATTGTCATCCAACCTACATAAGTATACCAAATTTCAAGTAAATCTGACCACTGGAAGTGGGTCAAATTTAACTTGCAAGATTTGAACCGTACATACATATATACATACATTGCTAGTTAAATAAACGCTTTTAAAAAGATCACTGTACAGGCAAAAATAAGCGGTAGAAAACCTCCATTACCAAGGTTACTTTCAAAACTTTATACAAGAACAACAAGCAAAAATTACTTTGTAATGAGATATCTTTGGCATTAGCGAGTACTCTACAAGTTTGCGCGGAGTTTGTGACGCAATTAAATCTCATCTGAACTTGGACGAATTCGGCGATCTCGTCTAACGAGGCTCGGCTAAACTGGGCTAACGTGATCATACTTTGATTGTTGCAAAATGTGATTGTTTGGGAATTTTCGACAAGGCTCTGCCACAAAGTGAGATCGCAAAATGTGACACTTTATTAATAGTGTTTTTGGTGTGCGAACTTTTATGGAAACGTTAAAAACTTATTTACCTACTAGCTTTTGCCCGCGACTCCGTTCGCGTGAAATTAGTAATTTGGGCAGCTTTTTTTTATCCAATTTGCTTTTTCATCAACTATGGCTCTCCTTAGTTCCTCGATATAAAAAAAATTACCCCCCCCCCCCGCACACACCCGCGTTCACATTCAACACCGTACTCTCCCGAGTCAAGCGTGCCTATAGAAGTTTTACTTCAAAAACCCGATTTTGAAACATTCTTCGGCTCCGCTCCGCTCCTATTGGTGTTAGCGTGATGATATATAGCCTATAGCCTTCCTCGATAAATGTGCTATCTAACACTGAAAGAATTTTTCAAATTGGAGCAGTAGTTCCTGAGATTAGCGCGTTCAAAACAAAAAAACCTGTTCGATAAATAGACTTATCTTTCTTATTTGTGAACCGATTCAAATGAAACAAACACTTAATGTTAATCCAAGAAAATACCAACATATCAGTGAAAACCGCATCCTTCTAGGTTAAGCCGTTTCTGAGATTAGCGCGCACAAACGCACAGACAAACAGACAATAATTCTAAAAATCATTGTTTTGGGTTCTATTGTGCTAATAAATAGCCCTAGTAGTGAAAATAAACGGATCACTCACGTCTTAAAATGAGTTAACTCGACATGTTTCGGGCTAATCCGTAGCCCTTCCTCTCGGAGTCGCACTCCGGAGTCGCACTCCGAGAGGAAGCGCTACGGATTAGCCCGAAACATGTCGAGTTAAACTCGTTTTAAGACGTGAGTGATCCGTTTATTTTCACTATGAGTGAGTCTCACGGTAGTTTCATGTTTAAATAGCCCTAGTGACAGTTTTTCTCAAATATCTTCAATGTACAGACACCGACTTGTTACAGATTTATTATATGTATAGATTATACCTTAATTATAACAGGACGACGGTAGCGCGACCCTGCGTGATGTGTTTTTTTACCGTCATTTCGCTACATGTCACCGCTGTTTTACACATTTTATACGGTAAAAATCTATATGAGTGTGCTGTTTTGTTTTAAAGGTATTGCAACAATTACTAACGTACCTATGACTTAGACGGACTTGCGCAGATCACAATTTTGACTATATAACTAATTATAGTCAAAATTGTGACGACATAATAATAATAATAATGGCACCTAATGTAATGAACATGATTTATAAATGAAATAAATACATAAATAAAATCATAATAAACGACCAGATGGCCTAGTGGTTAGAGAACCTGACTATGAAGCTTGAGGTCCCGGGTTCGATTCCTGTGTCGGGGCAGATATTTGTATGAAAAATACGAATGTTTGTTCTCGGGTCTTGGGTGTTTAATATGTATTTAAGTATGTATGTATCTATCTATCTATATAAGTATGTTTATCCGTTGCCTAGTACCCATAACACAAGCTTTCCTAGCTTACTTTGGGACTAGGTCAATTGGTGTGAATTGTCCCGTGATATTTATTTATTTATTTAACTCCGAACTATGTGCTAACCCAAGGTTAAGGAGTGTCATTATCATTATCTATAGAACTCTCAACCATAAACCAGAGAAAACGATTTAATTTTTTAACCCTGGTCCTTGGAAGTGTCCCTTACTAAAATTACCTCGAAATTTCCAGCAATTTCAAAGGAGTAATTAAGTGTGTGTACGAAAATGAATTATTTAAGTGTGTGTTAATAATCAATAATCATTCCTAAAGTCTATTTATTTATTCCGAAGAATAAACATACAACTACAAATTTTAATGTCAAACGTAAAAATAATGACATGTGACCAGCTCAAACAGTGCTAATCTTTGATTTCGGTTCATGGTGTAATTGTAAATAATCGATAAAATAAAATTCAGGCAGCTGAGTAAGTAGTTATGTATGCAACACCTCGCAGTTAGGTCACTTATTGTTGCTACGCCACCTACCTAATTTACTCCTGAAATATGTCATAATTTGTCAAATTCAAGCAAACACTCCTTCGTACAATCGCGCGCTGTAGTTAATTCAGGTGGGTAGATAACGCCATACGGGCACGCACAATGCGAAGGTAGTTTAATTAAATTAATTATTAAACTAATGCAGACCTGAGTAATTGAAGTTCGCGATTATTAATTGTTTGCGAACAACATAATGGAGTCGAGTGTGACGTGTTTGTTAACTTTGAAGTGGGTGCATGGGCACTGATTACATAATATTAGTAGTCGCGGTCAAAGATATTTTTACACTTTACTATTTTGTCAGCATCATGTTCCTGGCCTTGTTGAGGCCTTTCAATCAGAGGGTCGTGGGTTCACACCACCACGTTGTCAGTATTCCCAAATTCCGCACAAAGCGTTTTCGCTCTTCCTTCATCAACCGCACAGCTAAGGGGTGGAATTCCTGCGACTGTGTTCCCTGAACACTAAAGAAGAAGAAGAAAGAAAGAAAGAAAAAACATTTATACGTGACAGTTACAACAGGCATACGAGATAACAATATGTAAGGCAACTACAACTATCACGAAACGGACCCACCTCAGCATAATGCTGGCTCGAGAGCCAGCGCTGGTCTTCCGGTGGGACCGTGAGGCCGTCATTTGCTCGCTGCACGTACGACCGGACCGTGTCTAAATTGTGAACGCGACCATTTTAAGCTCAGCGCTACCACTACCAACACAAGGGCGTTATATTTGACTACAATTTGGCCGCTTTCAAGTCTAGGGTGAATGAACATTTACTAGGCAAGCGTGCTCAATCGTGGGCCTCATCTTCGCTTTCCATCAGGCGTGATTGTGGCCAAACGCAAGCCTATACAGTATAAAAAAAAATGAGCTTTTCGGTGAAGGGAACCAACAGACCACGCACATCCCAAAACCTCTAGAACTCAGAGCTAGTCTTAAATTTGGTAGACTTGAGTATCATCTAGTCTAATGTATAAAAATCTCGTGTCACGGTGTTTGTTATTGAACTCCTCCGAAACCACTCGACCGATTTTTATGAAACTTTTTTCTTTGTATTCGGTAGGTCTGAGAATAGGTCGTAGGCTGTTTTTTATACCCTTATTCTTCGCAGACGGAGTCGCTGGCAACAGCTAGTATAAATATATTATGTACCCATAGTCTACAATAAAAATATTTGAGTTGGACTTTGTGGGGGGTCCTTATTAATGAACTGAAACAATTACTTTGCTCGTCCGCGACCTTACGACAGTTACTTTTATGTAAGGAATAATATAATATTGTGAGTCTAACATTTGTAGCATAGTGAACGGTTGCGGTACCTACTCTGAAGATGAGCTCTGGTTGAGTTATAAACGCTTCAGTGTAGTTTGGTCATGGTGGTGGGGGTTTGTGTGATCTGTGTGTGTTCGTGCAGTGTGGAGGTAGAGGAACTGCATGAACACGCATTTCTTACATTAACGTAACTATCGTAAGGTCGCGGGTGAGCAAATTAATTGTTTCAGTTCATAAAGGCAACTACTTACATCTAAAAAAATATTTTCGGAATTCCCGTTAGAGTAGCGATAAGCTTATTTTTATCCTTTCTCGTAGGCAAAGCTACGGGATGAAGCTGTATTACAAGTAAATATCTGATACATCCTCCATAATTCAAAAGGTACTGTGCTGTAATGCCTGACACAAACAAGCACTGCACGGAGGATAAGGATAAGTATATGAAGGTAAGTATGTCACAAATAGGGTTGCAACAATATACAGGGTGACATCGGAGACGTGATCCAAAATTATATTTTCTGGATCCACTCATGATTACGATCAACTTTTAATATGGGACCAACTTCGAAAACGTAAACACAAAATCGACATCTCCATACAAATTACGAAACCAGTTGATTGCTTTTAGTATGGGAGGCTCAAATTTTTTCTACCAATTTCGATATTAACTACTCCCATAATAAAAGTTGATCGTAATCATGAGTGGATCCAGAAAATATAAAGAATAAAAACATTAAAATTATCGATAAATTTCAAACTGTCGATAGTATCGATTATCGATATTTTTAAGTTTTCGATATAATTATCGATATTAATATCTATATTTTAATTCTCTTACAACCCTAGTCACAAAGCCGCAGGGATACCTTTAAGGGGAACATATCACACTTCCGGTGCCCTCCAACCTCTACAATATGTCTACCCTATAAATGGGTCACCTGAGTAAAATTATGTATAGCACTGAAACAACGCAACTTTTTAGTGTACGGAGGTTTTTCTTTAAAGACACGCATTTTTGAAAACGATGCACAGTTTAATAATGTTTGGACAAACTTTAATTTTTATACTTTTCACCCAAAGTGTTTAGTGTATCTGACTCATTCTTGTCCGTTTTTAATATTTCAGTTCAATCATTTTGTCCACTATAGGAAATAACTCAAAACCTATGTTAAGGTTTTTCAATGATTTAAATTTAAGTAGATAAATAAATAAATAAATATCACGGGGCAATTCACACCAATTGGCCTAGTCCCAAAGTAAGCAAAGCTTGAGTTATGAGGTAACGGATACATACTTATATATGTATATTTTTTTTGTATATATAAGAGGTGGCAAACGAGCAGACGGGTCACCTGATGGAAAGCGATCACCGTCGCCCACGGACACCCGCAACACAATATAGATACCCGCAATATAGATACATACTTAATAGTATTTTATCTACACCCATATATAGTAAATCCTCCATTATG
Source organism: Archips crataeganus (assembly GCA_947859365.1). Lineage (NCBI taxonomy): Eukaryota > Metazoa > Arthropoda > Insecta > Lepidoptera > Tortricidae > Archips > Archips crataeganus. The sequence goes on from OX402052.1 coordinate 5,375,279, forward strand.
CGTTCAAAACCCATAGATAATGACCAGCATTACGACATTGGATTCTATTATGAACACGGCAGTATCGTAATGGTCATTATCATTACGATACAGAAAACTGTAACATAATGACTACCGGTGCAGGAGGAGCGCGCAATCACGTCGCGCAGCGCAGGTCCTCGGGCGCAGGTCGTGGGGCAGACATACCTAGTTCTCGTTAATGCAGGTCATGAACAATGGTTCTTGCAAGTATGATAGAGGATTTAATATATGGATGTGGATAAAATATTGTATGCAACTGTACGTAATTAGGCCTTAAAACACTCATGTGACCCTTTATGAAACTCGGCTACGCGTTTAATGAGTTTCATGAAACAACACTCGTGTTTTAAGGACCCCTATTACGATACAATTGCATAAAATACTATTATTAAATTTTTTCGAAAATATCTAATAACTATAAGTAGTATAAGTCATCGCTGGCACCACACATTGGTCAAAGACTTTTGACTTGTGACACTACGGTAGGTATATTGGCTAACGATGCATGGGCCTCATAAGAAAGCTCAAAGTCACTCAGAGTGCGACAGAGAGGGCTATGCTCGGAGTTTCTCTGCGGGATCGCATTAGAAATTATGAAATCCGCGCAAGAACTAAAGTCACCGACGTAGCTCGAAGAATCGCCAGACTCAAGTGGCAGTGGGCAGGGCACATCGCTCGTAGAACTGATGGCCGATGGGGCCAAAAGGTTCTCGAGTGGCGTCCACGGACCGGAAGACTCAGTGTAGTTGGCCTCCAACAAGATGGCGCGATGGCCTGATTAAGGTTGCGGGAACGCGTTGGATGCGGATGGTACACAAGCGATCTATTTGACGAACCTTGGGGGAGGCCTATGTTCAGCAGTGGACTTCTTTCGGCTGAAATGATGATATTGATCTAATACAAAAAGTTAAATTTTATATGACTTTATTATCGTTTAACTAAGTGACATGGTCGTTTTCCTTATTATTTCCAGGTCATCGTTGAATTTTGGATCAGCCTGTATAAGGCTGCCGGAAAATAAACCGATGGGTTTGCGCATCAATTAACTAAAATCCTTCTTATGACAATAACCCTCCGCTGATTGACAATATGCTAAACGTATATTAAGGCCAACGCATATCCCTTTTTTGACATGTGACGTGCGAAAGGGACAACAATTTTAAGCCCTATCTATATCCACTCCAAAGCTTTTATACCCCTGTCCACTTAACACGGTATGAGTAAGTCATCCGAGTAGCATTACATTGCGGGCCTGCCGAGCTAACGAAGTATAAGCGATGTACTTAACAGCGTAATTACTGGTGCTTATATCATGGATATATATACATTTTAAACTCAAACGTTTCGGGGTAGGGAGGCAGGTGGGGAGTCTCTACTAGAGATTATGAACCTGTCACTCATCGCCAACATGTTTAAACTGATTAATACTCCTCTGCTCGCGCTGTCAAATGACATAACGTGATTAATTGTCGATTATACAGAAGCTTAACATCCAATTAGTATTTAAATTATTATATGTTACCGGTATGCGGGCGTTTCATAGAACTGATGGTGATTATGTTGCATTAACAATAATACGCGGGCGGCTAAGTTTCACTTGGACTAAAATTCGATAACACGCGATTTTTTAGAGACAAAACCAAGCTAGAATTATTGTGAGCCCCTGAAATCACCCATATGCCAAATATCATCGAAATACAGCCTAGAGAGAAGTAAATATGTATGCAAAAATTGTTCGTTTAAATTAACAATTATTTTCAAATGTTATTAGGTTCAATCAAATTACTTCAGATAACTTCACAATTTGGATTTGTTGTGCTGTTTTCAATATAGTGTGAACTCTGTGCCATCGTCGTAATCAGTAACACTATTGCTTGGTACAGTCAACGTCATAAATAAGTGATCATTTTTGTACCTTGTCACTTTCAGTCGTTACATAATTTCGTATGGCTTTTCAAACATGGCGTTAAAGTGGCAAGGTACAAAAGTGATCACTTATTTATGATGTCGACCATACAAGACATTATTGTCTCTTCAATATTATACTTATATTGTTACAAGGTTTTGGTGGGATATACGGAGTTACGGAAGAGGATTATTGTTGAATAAATACTGGCTGGTTTGATTTTTGATTTTAAATTGAAGTAGACATTTTCACAAATAAAAGTAATTTTTTGAAAAAATTTGGTGGTTACACACTGTATAAATAAAGTAATTTTTATCTGTCTTCTTAAAATAGTCTATTGTTATGTTTAATGAAGACAACATTGCAAGATGCATTTTAATGGTTGCGACGAACTTAACCGACGTGGCCGAAGTTAGCCGACAACGCCCGAACTTTCTCAAAACTCGCGTCGACGAAACATAAAGCCGGCAAAGTTAAATGAAAATACTTTTATAATTAAGAACCCTTTGAAGTTGAAGTAAAAAAAAAACATGTCATCAAACTTTTTAGCGGTTATTTTTTATTCAAATGTAGGTACTTAAAGCCATGTTTATTCATGCATTGTGCAATTTGCATTAGGCGGCCCCTAAACGATCAATTATATTGCACAATATTGCGAACTGTGCAATATTATTGACCGTTTAGGGTTAATATTGAAGTTTGCGCAATGATTGACCGAAAGTTCGAGCGAGTTTAATTTTTATTACGCCATATTTTTCCATTGCATCGTGTAGGGTCAGTATTGTGCAATATTTTAGTATCCGACTGAACACGAAAACATTGTGCAGTTCGTATTATTGAGCAATATAATTGCTCGTTTGGATTCAGAGCGCCTTTCAATCTTATTGTACAATAAAAAGTATTGTACAATGTTATTGTAGGTCTAGGGGCCGCCTTACGCTTCAACTAAAGCTAAAGAAATATGTCTTCCTCTTTTAGCGACACGGGATCTTTATCTTTTGTTCGTTTCTTGAGCGAGAAAATAGTCGATAGCTAGTCGCTTTCTCTCCTTTGGTGGGACTAGTGATAGTGCCTTAGACCTACCTACAAGAAAAATCGTGCAAGTTACATGACATTGCGAGGCCTGAAAGCGAACTAGTTCAGTGTTGCAGAACTATCGATCGATAGCATCGACGGTGTTATGTTCAATAGAATCGATATTATAGTATAGTATTGCAAAATGAGCAGCAGTGAACAAAAACAATCGATACCGCATCCAACGTAGAGCTGCTCGATTTGTCGGTAATCAGGCACTCTCTGGCCTACTCGATCCTTTGGCTTTGCGGAGGGATGTGGCGTCTCTCTGTATATTATACCGTATCTATCATGGGGAGTGTTCTGACGAACTGTTCGAATTGCTGCCTGCGGCTAAATTCCACTACCGCACTTCGAGGAACCGTTTGTCTTTCCATCCTCACCATCTTGATGATTGGCATTCTAGTACCGTGCGTTTTAAGCGAAACTTCTTTCCTCGCACGACAAAGATCTGGAATCAGCTTTCTGCGGCAGCATTCCCGGAGCGTTACAACTTAGGGATCTTTAAAAAACGAGCCTACCAATTCCTAAAAGGGTCGGCAACGCACCTGTGATGCCCCCCGTGTTACGGGTGTCCATGGGCGACGGTGATCGCTTTCCATCAGGTGACCGGTTTGCTCGTTTGCCACCTCTTATATAAAAAAAAAAAAAAATACTATCGATAGCATCATTTATTTTTTGTAATTACCTGATTTGGCAATACTAGTATCATCGATTCTATCGATTCTGTTGGACGTAAACTATAGATATCGATTGTACCTATTGCCATTTTCAATAGTAAGTATTGCTTATAAATAAAGCACTGTTGCTCAACGTGCTATGGAAAGGGCTATGCTCGGAGTTTCTCTAAAAGATCGAATTCGTAACGAAGTGATCCGACAGAGAACCAAAGTTATCGACATAGCCCACCGCATTAGCACGCTGAAGTGGCAATGGGCCGGCCAAATAACCCGAAGAACCGATATAACCGTTGGGGTAGACGAGTTCTTGAGTGGAGACCAAGGATCGGCAAACGTAGCATAGGACGTCCTCAGACTCGGTGGAACGATGATCTTCGCAAGGCGGCTGGCAAGAGCTGGATGAGAGTGGCCGAGGATCGTGGACGAATATAGGCTGATGATGATGATGATGATGATGAAAGCACTGTCGATATTATATTATCGATAGGTACTATTGGCCTTTCTACTGCCTTAACTACCGATAGTATCGATATACTGGACTGTCGATATCCAACACTAAACGAGTTTGAAGTGGTCAATGAATCGCCGCAATGTCATGGAACTTGCACGAATTCGGCTTTTGTTCAAGTTAAAATTAAAACGGTTCACGGTGGCTGTCATGACGTGCAACTCCGAGAGGAAGGGCTACGGATTAGCCCGAAACATGTCGAATTAAACAAGTTTTAAGACGTGAGTGATCTGTTTATTTTCACTATGATATTTGATTATTATGTTAATTTAATCTTTTTAAAGATTAAAATGTCTCATAATAATCTACAAATTATCTATTCGTGTATGTAGTCTTATGTTAAGTACAGAGCCCATACATTTGATGCCGATGTCGTCACGCTGCGTACAGGATGATTTAAATTCGAGTAGTTGAGATAATCAATCATTAATCATCAATCATTAACCAAATGTGCGACACAACAAACAAAATACGATTACAAAACAAAAGTATTTTTATGAATATTGCATTACGTATGAACATGAACACGAAGATAACTTAGATTTTCTCTGCGTAGGAATTAGTGCAAGAAGGATGGCGTGCTTCAAGTTAGAGAGGAATTCTATTTTCTACGTAATTATTGAAATGTGGTAACAATACATTTTAATAATATGTATACAAAACAACAAGTTTAATTTACGCTTCACGTATCAAGTATCACGTGTGAATAGATTACTCGTAACTTTGAAGTCATTTGTACATTATTAAAATGATTGACGACTTATGATTAATAATTACAATAAAAGTATTTGGGATCATCTTAAATGCAGCGTGACGTCAAATTGATGTCATCGGCATGAAAAGTACGGGCCCTGGTTACGTGGTTATTAGTGTGTAGTTAGTGTGTAGTGTAATCTATGTATACAAAGTTATATAGCGATCAGATGCCGTATTGTACCATCTCTTTCTGTCATCGGTTTAGGTATACCGTTTGACAGAAAGAAAGATTGAATGCGAAGGCAAACGTCAGAAACGTTAAACAAAAAGCCTGCCGAGTGTCACCGCAATGCGGGCTGAAAATCAGCGCTGGGGTGCTATAAATCTAATCTCACTAATTACCGCTACAAATCCCTAGCCTAATAGTAATAGCCTACAGAGTTGATTAGGGAAGGTCCTAGTCATATCTCTAGAATCACCTGTACAGTCGAGTTCACCAATATCTGTACAGCCAATCTTTCATAATTTTCATAAATATCTATACATAGACCTTATTACGGTAACATAAGGTCTATGTATAGATATTTATGAAAGGTTGGCGATACAGATATTGGTGAACTCGACTGTACTTATGTAAATGTTGATGCACAGTAAGACAGCTATTATTGCGCCCAAGAAACGATGTGACTGAATAGAAACGTTACTCGTATTTATACTAATTAACGCTCGTTACCGTAAACGAGACTTGCTCCTCGGCGGATATTGCTTTTTGTGACTGCTTCTCAGTGTCGTGCGTCAAGTGTTAAGCGTGTCACACACAGCGCAGATGCGGTAAGATTTTATCTGCGTATAAAAACTTATCCGTCTGCAGGTATCACACACAGTGCAGATGCGAGGTGATACATTCACTCTAAAATTTCGGAGCTGAGTAGACGTGTTTTGTTGGTGCGGATTGCTTATACAGGGTGTTTTTTTATATAAAAGGGGGTAAACGAGCATGCGGGTCACCTGATGGGTAGCAATCACCGCCGCCCATGGACACCCGCAACATTAAGGGTGTCACAGGTGCGTTGCCGACCCTTTGAGAGATAGATAGGCTACAATGAATTTTCAATAAAAGTGCGTTACACTTTCTTTCTTTCTCTTCACGTCTAAATGTAAAAAAATGCGAAAATGCATTTCTACGCAAGGATGACATGTTGTTTGCTTAAGTAGTACGTAATTTTTATATTTATTTTATTATAAACTGAAGTTCCCGATCCGCACTGGGCCCGCGTGGGAACTACGACCAGAACCCTCTTATTCTGAGAGGAAGCATGTGCCTGCAGTGGGACGTATATGATGAAAGTGTGCCTCTGCGCAACCACCTGTATTTATCTGCAGATAAAATCTTCACATCTGTCGATATATGTCGGTGCTCACAGGTACGCAGATAAAAATCTTATTGCATCTGCGCTGTGTGTGGTCCTCCATTGAATTGTATAGGGAGCGATATTGACAGACATCCGTTCAGATACAGATATCTCACCGCATCTGCGCTGTGTGTGTGATACGCTTTAGTAATACTTCAATTTCCAGGGTGTTACTTCATCATCATCATCATCCCAGCCCCCAGCCTACAAAGGTACGTCCCACTGCAGGCCTGTCTACTCAGAATGAAAGGGTTCCCACGCGAGCCCAATGCGGATTGGGAACTTCACGCACACCATTGTATTTTATTCTCAGGTAAATATAAAAAATAAATAAATATTAGGGGACAATCTTACACAAATCGACCTAGTCCCAAACTAAGCAAAGCTTGTACTATGGGTACTAGATGACGATAAACATACTTATATAGATAAATAAATACTTAAATACATAGAAAACATCCATAACTCAGGAACAAATATTCGTGCTCATCACACAAATAAATGCCCTTACCGGGATTCGAACCCAGGACCTCTTGCTTCGTAGGCAGGGTCACTACCAACTAGGCTAAAGCGGTCGCTAGGTGGATCCATGTTTTTTTACAATATTTTCCTTCACTTTAAAGTTCATGGTACGACCCTCTGGTTCAGAGGCTGGTCAAACTACTAGGCCACCATGGCTTCTTAAGTAAGGTTTCACCTGTTTTAATAAAAAGCTGTCGTAGCCTACTTAGTGGTTTGACCTGTAACCTCTCAAGCAGAGGGTCGTGGGTTCGAGCGGCTTGCATCTCTGAGCTTTATGAAATTTATGAGCGGGACATTTAAAATTTACCTTGCGATTCAAAATGAAGGAATTGTAAGAAAAACCGAATACACCTAAAAAAATATTGGAAACAGTGATATTACAGATTCCATAATTTAAGTTTTGCACAGGAACAGTTTCACCGTTCTTAATCTTTATACATATTGTGGTTACCCGTGTTACCTACACTAGGCTAGGCCTGCCCCGTAGGATGACACCTTACAATGCTTACCTATTAAGATATTTAAGCGTTAAAGAAAGTAATGAAAATAAATGCTACTCAATTACTTTTATACTTATTTTAATAAAAAAGTTCAAGTGAATAGAAATAGATAATTAAAATGGATGCGGGCGCGTGCGTGCGTGTGTGTGTGCGTGTACCTGCGAAGAAATTCGATGGAGTGAGATTCCTAATCCGCACTTGGGCGGCGTGGGTACTACGGCTTGAGCCCTATGATTTTGAGAGCCCAGTGCCCTGCAGTAGGATGAATATTCCTGAAATTCCCAAAAAAATACATGTCATGTCATGACTTAGTGGTTAATATTTTGGGATTTTGCATGGATTCCGTGGGAAAATCGGGATGAAAAGTAACCTCTGTGTTATTCCAGGCGTTCAGCCATCTACACACCAAATCTCATCCGAATCCGTTCAGCTGTTTTAGTATAAAGGAGTTACAAAGACACACTCGCACGCACAATTTTTGTTTGCTTTAATATTTGTACGGAACCCTGCGACCACGCTTGGCTGGTTTTGTATTAGCATCCGCATCCGAATCGTCTATAAATCCCAATCATCGGTAACGTCACTAGCAAGTCGTGAAAGAGTCATAAACATTTTATACGTGCACCGCATTATCCAGGGTTTACGATCCCTGCAGGTTTGCACTCCGCGTATAGTAGGTGTAGGGATGGGCAAATTAAAACAAATCGATTACTTATATCGATATACATATACTACTCAAAAGAAAATAATGGCCACTTGAGTTTACTCGATAAAATTAAAATAAAAAAATTGTTAAATATTGGAAAAACTATTGATAAAACTCTATTTTGGATAAGGAACGGTATTATTCATATTTTCAATTTTTTTTTTATACTATATAGGCTTGCGTTTGGCCACAATCACGCCTGATGGAAAGCGAAGATGAGGCCTACGATGGAGCACGCTTGCCTAGTAAATGCTCATTCACCCTAGACTTGAAAGCGGCCAAATTGTAGTGTTCAGGGAACACAGTCGCAGGCAGGGAATTCCACTCCTTGTGCGCTTTGTGCGGAATACACCAACAACCAACGAAACTCAAGGTCCTCTAGTTTCTTTTGATGCTACTCAAAAGCAACTAGGAAACATAAAAAGCTTATACCCGGCGATATATATGCAGTGATTCTTCTTCTTCATTAGCGCGTTTATTCTGATCATTTTCCATCCAGATACTTTATCCATTTCCCTCTTTCAGACTGGTCCTGCTGTCTCCTTAATGCCAACGATCCATCGGGCAGGTGGTATGCCCAAACTTCTTATTCCGGGATTCTTAAGCCGGGATCTCCACTAAAAACGTGCTTGTTCGTCGTGTCCCCCATATTACCCACGTCCTGTAGTGAAAAATATCGATATTTTGACATATCGATATATTTGCCAAAACCTAGTTGGAACATCACTCTATTCGGGTCTTAATATTAGTACATTTAAGAGGTTTATTTTTGAATAACTCAAGAGTTATGGGGAAATTTCAGTCCGCGATTTACTAATACTGCTCTCGTCATATTTACAAATGGACAGTTCTACTAGCATTTCAACCGCTATAACAATGAAAATAATAGCGACCCCTAGCCCCATCTAGTTAACAAATAGCGCACTATAGAAGTTTCTATTACTGAATTTGAAATACGAATCGGATAATAGAAAAAATATAACCAAGGTAATACAAACTTAAATTCATTTAATTTTCATTAAATGGAATCAAAACTAATAATAAATGAAATTAATTAAAACAAACCCTATTTTACACACAATAAACAAAGGAGAGTTTTCGAAATTGAAGGAGATGGTAAAAGTCACATCTTCCTCAAGCCTTCACTAAACAACACCATGGAGGGAGATTGCCTGATGGAGGTCGGTAACCCGTTCCACAGCCTAACCGAGTATGTTCAGTAGTAAACGTTCCCGACTATCCTAGAAAATACAAATTACGAACAAATCATAAGCCAAACTTCACCACTGTTCCCGAAATGCTGACATTGTCTGCTGACAACTCCCTGCTGTGAGTGTTTGCGGAATTCCACCGAAAACCGATTCATGTCGACGTAATCGAAACAAATATTTGTTGAGAGTATCACGGTAGGGTTGCTGGTGCGATGAACTTTAAATAAGTATTTATTTGTCGTAGCTTCATTACTTTGGTAACACCGGTGATATTAAAAAAAAACCGGCCAAGTGCGAGTCGGATTCGCGCACGAAGGGTTCCGTACAATTATCTATAAAAATCACGTTTGTTGTATGGGAGCCCCCCTTAAATAGTTTTTTTATTTTAATTTAATGATTTATTTTTAAAGTCAATATATAATTAAATATTCTGTGAATATTTCAAGCGTCTACCTGTTGCCGTTATTAATATCGAGAAAAACGAGCAAAAAAATCACGTTTGTTGTATGGGAACCCCCTTAAATATTTATTTTATTCCATTTTTCAGTATTTGTTGTTATAGCAGCAACCGAAATACATCATCTGTGAAAATTTTAACTCTCTAGCTATCACGGTTCCCGAGATACAGCCTGGTGACAGATGGACAGACAGACGGACGGACGGACGGACAGCGGAGCCTCAGTAATAGCGTTCCAGTTTTTACCCTTTGGGTACGGAACCCCAAAACATCAACGCTTTGTACTAAATTGAAATAAATTAAGTTGATGTTGTTACTGTCACGTTAATTACATTTTATTCTAGAACAGTGGGATCTCCTGTCACATGTATATTCCTATACCTACTAGGAGGTCTTTAACCTTCTTGCGTATACGTTTTCGTTTTAATTTTCAATGTAATTTAGGATGAAAAGGATTGTTAACTAACCTTTACCGTAGTTTCGCCCGCGTGCATCATTAGATCAAACAGTTTAATTGATATTCCGGGATTCCCAAAAAAATGTGTCATACCTACTTGTTCGTGTTTAATGTGCGTACGTTTACTACTAGGGGCGTTCAATAAAAAGTGAGAATGAGTATGTTATAAACAACTTTTACTAAATGTCATTTTATTTTTCGACATAGTCACCTTTTAGCATAATACACTTAGTATATCTTTTTTCTAAACTTAAAATTCCATTTTTAAAAAAGGTCTCATCTTGAGTACTTAAAAAATCTTGTACTGCAGCGACTACCGCGTCGTCGTCTTCAAATTTCTGGCCTCTCAGGTATTGTTTCAATCTCGGAAATAGGTAAAAATCACTGGGAGCGAGATCTGGTGAATACGGAGGATGCTTAAGGATATCGAACCCAGCATCACGAATTGCAGCCATTGCAACGGCGGACTTGTGTGCCGGGGCATTGTCCTGGTGGAACAGCACAACTTTCGAGAGTTTACCTCGCCGTTTTTCGCGGATCTCATTGCGCAATCTTGCTATTTGTTTGGCGTATAAAGTGCCCGTAATAGTGGCTCCATGCTCGAGATACTCAATCATTAATACCCCTTTACCATCCCAAAAAACAGAGCCCTTGACCTTACCGGCAGATGAGCTCACCTTGAATTTCTTCGGAGTTGGAGATGATGGCCTTTTCCATGTCATAGACTGCAGTTTCGTTTCAGGGTCGTAATGATGGAGCCATGTTTCGTCCATTGTTATAAATCGCGCCAAAAAAAGTTCCCGGTCTTGCTGCATCAGGTTCAAAGCTTCTTGACAAATCTCTAGTCTAGTTTGTTTTTGCGTGTCAGTAAGCATTCTTGGTACCCAACGCGCAGATACCTTTTTCATACCCAAGCATTCATGTAAAATATTATGCACGCTCCCCGTTGAAATCTTTACATTTTCAGCAATAAAACGAACTGTGACACGACGATCCGCCAAAACTGAGTTTTCGGCTTTTTTCACAATTTCTTCAGTTACTGCTGTAGTAGGGCGTCCGGAGCGGAGGTCGTCCATTGTCGATGTTCTTCCACGTCTAAATTCGGCGCACCAACGTGCGACTGTCGAATACGGAGGAGCATTAGACCCTAAAGTGTCCCGCCAATCCAAATTGACTTGGTCCGTAGAAAAATTTTTCAAATCCAAGTATTTGATAACGGAGCGCAGTTCAATTTTCTCCATTTTCGCTAACGTACTCAATAGCATTGCAAAGAAATTACCGTATATATTTTTAAACAAAAGACAGTTAGTTTTTTTTTCATAGCAATCAGCTAGATAGATTAGCTTTACCGGCCAGTATTTAATTTCGTAATATTAAAAGAGTTTGCATCCCATTCTCACTTTATATTGAACGCCCCTCGTATATACGTACGTTACGTTTATTGTACAGAAACGGGCGAGGGTCGGTCAAGGAAGTAACCAACGGGTTAAAAACTTAAAACATAAAAGACCGACCTAAGCACTCCCAGTGCCCAGCGGGAAGATGCATGGTCCTCTCCCGGCCTTTCAGCAAGCACAAGTCACCCTTCCAATCCTTAAAGTAAAAAACAGCAAAGACTTCGCGTCTTTGGCCCCTCTTTCGACTCATTCAAAAAAAAATGTTTGTACGTGTGTGCGTATGTTATTCATGTGTTTTTCAGATGTTCAGATGTTCAGATGTTCATGTAACATTAATGTTGAAAAAAAAATAACTTATGTAAAATTATGTTCAAGTAATTTATTTAATATAATTATTCGCTTCTATAATCGACAAATTATATATTTACGCATGTAGTCTTATGTAGCTATTAGTGTGCAGTATAGCGATCGCAATGGCGCTCATTGGGGGAGGCCTATGTCCAGCAGTGGACTGTTATAGGCTGATGATGATGATGATAGCGACCTGGGTATCACCAACGGTGCTGGCTGAAAATCAGCGCTGGGGTGCTATAAACGCCTCAGCATTATGCTGAGGCAGTGTCCTATTTACAACCGCAATGACACACTCTATCTTTAGCCATCGTGCTGTTCTTTTTGTAAAAATGTTTATGTCTCTTGTGTTGTTATAAATAAATGTATTTTCTTTCTTTCTTTCTTTAAAATTACGTGTCTCAAGATGTAGCGGTTGAGATTTCGGATTTTTTTTCTGCGTACATCCCTATCTCGTGGGAATATAAAAAAACGAATCTATGTATTATATTCCCAAGACCGAACTATCTACACACCGAACAATAAAAATAAATAAAATATATAAATAAACAATGGTAAATTTTGATAAGGAAGTCAAACATTCCCAAATAAATTTGTTTTATTTGGCCAAAAAGTTTGTGAGCGTCCGGGCTCCACGGACCTAAGGTTTTTACAGCAAAAGCTGCAAATGCGTAGTTTTATTCTGTTTTTTATTATTTGTTGTTATGGCGGCAACAGAAATACATCATTTGTGAATATTTCAACTATCTAACTATCACGGTTCATATACGTACAGCCTAGTGACAGACGGATTTCGGAGTCTTAGTAATAAAAAGTAAAAAGTTTTACCCTTTGGGTGCGGAACCCTAAAAACCACATTGAGACTGAGCTGTCAAATATAAAGTGTATATCTGACAACCCTACATGCCACTAACAGCTAAAACTGCACAGAGAAGTGCTTGAGGTCGGAGTACTCTGTGCATAGATTATGTATGGATAATGTAAATTTAAGGCCTCCTCCATATGTGATATACTTTCGCATATCTATACAGGGTGAAATGTAAATGGTGATACAAAAGTAGTGTTCCTAACTCAGTCAATGCTGAGTAACATAATACATTAACTCAATTGTTAAAATCTGATAAAATTTAGGATGTTCATACTTTGTTGCAATGAAATCGCAAACTCAATGCAAGGACACTTTAAATTAAATAAGGCTAATAAGATAAATGAGTAGGTAAATGCATTATATAACAAGTTTGATATGAAGTATCTTTTTGTATTTTTATTTTTCAACTTCATTTTTATTACTTTTACGCCGATGACGATGATGATGATGATGATGATGATGTTTTCACGGGGTGACCGTACAAGTAATAAAAATGAAGTTGAAAATAAAAATACAAAAAGATACTTCATATCAAACTTGTTAAAGTTTGGACAGGTAGCAACATCTCTTGTCCGGGTGAGCGGGTAGTTCCAAAGGAGTGTTGAAATCTCTCGATGAGGGTGTAACATAGATGGCGCTGTATCACGCAAGTGGTGACTGGTGATCTAACAAATTGAGATATGAATTTATAGGAAAAATTCGTGTCTAGACTCCTGACCAGGGGTGGTATAGGGGAATGGCACACAGCACGGAATGCTGAGGACCTTGGTTCGATTTTTTCTGTGTTTCTCTGTGCATCCATATTTCAGTTTGTATTTAGTATGACAGATATGCACTATATAATATTATAAATAAATAGTTTTTATTAAGTAAGAGTAAAGAATAATACTTGAGTAGATTCTGTCCTCACGCTAAAACGGTTGGATGGATTTGAATGAAATTTGGTATTTAGATGGCTGAACGTCTGGAATAACACATCGGCTACTCTTTATTCCGATATTCTTATGAGGTCGAGATAAAATCCCGAAATCTCAACCACTAGGTACTTATCATCATCACCCCAGCCCATATACGTCCCACTGCAGGGCACAGGCATCTTCTCGAACTGAGAGTGGTTGCAACGTGGTTAACACGCGGCCCCAGTGAGGATTGGAAACTTCACAAACACCAGATGTATGCACGTTTCCTCACGATGTTTTACTTCACTGTAAAGCTCATGGTAAATTTCAAATTCCGCACATATGTAAGTGCAGAGAAACTCAAAGCTTCAGAGACCATAGGTAAAACCACTAGGCCACTACGGCGGCTAGGTCCTAATAGACACATGTGGCACGAGAGTTTTTTTGCGTACCGTTATACCTTGACAAGCTCGTGCGCGGCGCTCGGCGGAACCCTGTCGCAGGGAGCCTCTGCTAATAATAAGTAGTAATTTTAATAAGTGCGGCAAACGCTGACTGCGACAGGGTTCCGCGGAGGGTCGCGCACGAGCTTGTCGGACTATAGTGAAGATCACGATGTGTATTTCAATTTGACACTGCCAGATCTAACTATTTACGCGAACGAAGTCACGGGTAAAGATTTGTTTAAAATCATTAGCGTCCGACCGAAGTTTCGGTTTCGGTTTCGGCCAATTTCGGCCAAAAAAGTGATTTCGGCCGAGGTTTCGGTTTCGGCCAGAATCCGGCCGAAACCTTCGGCCGGGCCGAAATTACTTCGCGGCCTCTAGCGGCTCTCGCATCGGGAGCGCTCGGCTTAATTCGGACACGCTCGGCCGGGTAGGTATAGGTAATGCATCGGCAGCCGGCCCAGCTGGGACCAGCGACAGTAGTATGTATGAGTGTCGTTTATTTATTAAATTATTATTTACTTTTTAGAATCTGTTTGGCGACCGCTTTAGCCTAGTTGGTAGTGACCCTGCCTACGAAGCAAGAGGTCCTGGGTTCGAAACCCGGTAAGGGCATTTATTTGTGTGATGAGCACGAACATTTGTTCCTGAGTTATGGATGTTTTCTATGTATTTAAGTATTTATTTATCTATATAAGTATGTTTATCATCATCTAGTACCCATAGTACAAGCTTTGCTTAGTTTGGGACTAGGTCGATTTGTGTAAGATTGTCCCCTAATATTTATTTATTTTATTTGTTACTGCATTTTATGCTGTGATTAATGAACAATACGTTTGATATTAGGATTGTGAATTTAGTTTAGACGTGATAAGAATAGGTTATTTGTTTTGAATAATATAATACCTATGCCAAGACATATTTCATTAAAAATAATCGCTTTTTATTATGTTTAACAAAAAAAGTAACTGTTCTCATATAAGAAATCCTTGCAATAACCTTTTCCTTACGATCTGTACAGTAATTTTGAATATTTTGTTTGATATGATACGTCTTCAAAAATTTCGGTTTCGGTTTCGGTTTCGGCCGAAATCAGAAAAAAACCGAATATTCGGTTTCGGTTTCGGTTTCGGCTAAAAATCGTGTTTCGGTCGGACACAAAATCATTTATACACATACCTCGGATTGATGGGATCAAAAATTGTACCAGTGCTATTGATTCTTTAAATATCGACTAAGATTTTATCAACATCGATAAAAAGCAATTGTTCTAATATTAAAAAGAAAATAAGAAAATTGAATACCTTTTAATTATGTGAAAACCTCTTTTATTTATACTTATCGCAACTATAAACAACCGATATCTGACATTGACTCTAGACTCGAGTCACTTTTGACATAAAAATCTAATATATAAAATTCTCGTGTCGCGGTGTTTGCTACCAAACTCCTCCGAAATGGCTGGACCGATTCTCATGAAATTTTGTGTTCTTATCGGGTAGATCTGAGAATCGGTCAACATATATTTTTCATACCCCTAAACTCGCGGGCAACAGCAAGTATTGATATAAATTATATATTTGAATTATAAATATAAAATTCAAAAGTTATTTTTTTTGTATGTGATTATATAAAATCTGAGAACTACACAAAGATTGTACGTCATTTTTATCGATATCAACTAATAAAATTAGTTTAATTTGTCCTCGCACTAATTAAACGTCAGTACAGATTTGCTTTCGTCAATCCAGAACATGAAAGGCATGTGCTAAGAGAATTGTTCTTAAAACCCGCGGACAAAAGGGACATTCCGCTTCCATTTACAGCGGAAATTAAAAAAAAAAGGTGCGAAAGAATGAGAGCTCTCGAAATGTACGCGGCCTCATTTCCGGGCACAAAGGTACGCAGTTATGTCAGATATTTATTTAGGCTGTATTGAGTCTTGAAGAAAATCGAGTAAGGGAAAAGTGTACAGCGATTTTTGGCACAGCTATTATAACCACGACAGAGGGCTTGAAGGCCGATTTCTGATACCATTTCTGTAAAAATACCACTCAAATACAAACTCTAAATTAAACATTAAATTAAGATTTAGTTAAAGTGACATTAAGTTAAATCATCAATCACGACCGCTTTAGCCTAGTTGGTAGTGACCCTACCTACGAAGCAAGAGGTCCTAGGTTCGAATCCCGGTAAGGGCATTCATTTGTGTGATGTGCACGAATATTTGTTCCTGAGTCATGGATGTTTTCTATGTATTTAAGTATTTATTTATCTATATAAGTATGTTTATCGTCGTCTAGTACCCATAGTACAAGCTTTGCTTAGTTTGGGACTAGGTCGATTTGTGTAAGATTGTCCCCTAATATTTATTTTTATTTATTTATGTTCGATAAATCAGAGCTGTAATTTTCTACTATTGTATCTATTCATAATTTAAAATCTTGTTGGAGGCCTACCTACACTGCGTCTTCCGGTCCGCAGACGCCACTCGAGAAACTTTCGGCCCCATCGGCCGTCAGTTCTTTTAGCGATGTACCCCTAACACAACACACACCACAACAACAACAACACATTCTCTCTTGTTGTAACAAGATGGAGCGACGACATGGTGAAGATGACGGGAACGCATTGGACGCGGATGGCTCAGGGCCGATCTGTTTGGCGAGCCCTGGGGGAGGACTATGTACACCAGTGGACGTCTTTCGGCTGAAATGATGATGATGATAATTTTAAATTTTTCCACATTTAAGTGCTATTTCAATGCCGCGGTTCCAAAAATTTGCCTCCTTCTATCCTAGGTTTTGTAAAGAATAGAAAAGCTCCTGTTGCACTTGAAATTACGTAATTTGCAGTACATTTCCGCTCTCAGACGCCTACCTTCCAACTCGTTCGGTTCACGAACTCGCAATGTAATTTTTCTTACTAGTATAAGTGCGGGCTAATGATAACTCGAGCCCCATCGGGACTGGGCAGAACACAACGATGATGGATGATGATCATAATAGAACTACGCGGCCCTCACCATAGTTTGGAGCTCTGCGTAACTTGAACTCATCAAAATCCCTGCATAATTTGCAGAAGCTGCTTGACCTTGAAGGAAACCATCTTCCTCCTAGCTCCTCCTTATCACCCATTCTATGATGTCATCCATTCCGAGATCATTGTGAGGCAACTAGAGCCCTATAGTAACCGATTAAAAGTATAAAATTGAGTGCAATGGGCTAACGAGCGGCATTTGCATATCGAGTGGCAGATCCAATTGACTAGAGATGTTACAGCCGTTAGATGGCCAGTAGTCGGCTCAACCGTCAAACCGCATGAAGTAAGCAACAGCATTCTTGGTGTCAGCGTAACAAGTGTACAAAGATTGCGGTTGGTCCTACCTTAGGCCAAAAATTGTCTAACGCGATGACGCTCGCAATCGCATTCACCGCCTCTTTCTACCTTTATTCTATGCCGTGTGAGTCCGTTAGACAATATAAGCCACTGGCTACAACTGGAACGTTATCCATTGTTTTGATAACGATTGAATAAAAGCAAAATGAAGACGTCATGCGAAATTGGGGATGTCTATTTTTTTGCAATGTATAGAAAATCGAAAACCATTTCGAGATAAATGCTTTTTAAATCGTTTTCTGTAGTTATTCAATTTTAATATTATGTAATGAATTTATTATATAACAAATAAGCAATGACCTTCATTTGACATTGGTGTAAATTGCGTGACCGGTTCAAGTCGTACTTTATTCTGTGTGGTTAGAATTCTTTACAATTTACGCGTGGATTATACTACAATTCAATTCAATTTTTGAAAATATAGCTCCATCGATACTATCGATGATTCTGCCAATGTCGAGGTTGAGAAAGACACTATCGATTGGCCGTTGTTCGGTGACTTTGGTGTGCAGAAATCGGATGAGAACCTAAAATAGACAACACAAACAGGATTATACTACGGAGTTTGATTTGGACCCGCTGTCAGTGCCAGTAAAGTGACACAGTGTATTGTATAGTGTACCACTACGCAAAAAATAATTAAAGGGGTTGCCTTATCGTACACATTTAGATAGATTTAGAAATATGACATTGTGGGAGCCCTCAATTATAATCTGACGTCATCAACTAAAATAGTTTCAATAATTAATTTTCAAAAAAGTAGAGAACTAAATGACAAAATATTGAAATTAGTTTCTTATAATTGACTTTTCTATACAAAAAAAAATATAAAAACCACTGGTAATTTTTTTTAGACATTCCCAATTGACCACTGGCATTTAAAAGTACTTATAAACTTTGAATAATCAATATTAATTCTCGTATAATTCGTAGAAGTCCGTGTTTTGTTTGTAGTGATGTAAGTGTATTATTATGTATACTGATTTCTATAGAGAATTATATGTATTTAAGTTTTTATATAACGAATTATAATGTATTATGAATATGATATAAATTAATAATTATCCAAGTAATTATTAATTTATATCATATTCATAATCTATACTAATATTATAAAGAGGAAAGATTTGATTGTTTGTTTGTTTGCATTGAATAGGCTCCGAAACTACTGGACCGATTTCAAAAATTCTTTTGCCGTTAGAAAGCTACATTATCACTGAGTGACATATATACATATACACTTACATCACTACAAACAAAACACGGACTTGTACGTGTTCAGTCATATATATGCATTATGCAGATATACTCGTAAATCTGCATATTCTGCTTGAAACATTTTAGTGGTTCCCCAAGAGACACCCTCGACGCCGCATCGTCGCAGTGCACTTTGTGACGAAATAATTATTTTAAAACAATATGACACTCTAAAATAGTCTCGGCACTTTAAAAAATAATAGCTTTTTTAAGCGGCAGAGCGTAGGTTTTATTTTTTATTTAAATTTTTTTATAGCCCCACTACTCTAGGCAAATGTCCCCTCCTTTTTTCCATCACTCATATATGTCAAGAACATGCTCTTACTACCCAAAATTACATGCGTCCAAGACCTAATGTCATCTTCCTCCTTCGATAGCTATCCAATAGGACCCCATGGATAGCAATTTGGGTCCACCGTTTTGGGTGCACCGTTTTGCGGTCTTGGTGCTTGATGCGATCAGTTCTATGAACACTACGCTCCATATTGCACGTTGGCAAACCTTAACCCTGAACGTTTGCGGCCCTTTTTCAAACATTTTCAGTACGCTCACCGATGTTTTAGGCTATAGGTACCTGTTTTAAAAAAATGCTATCTAGTTTATGAGAAAAAGTCCTCTCTTTTCAACATCTGAAGTCGGAAAGAGACAATTGTATCTTTGTAGTGATTACGCATAATGGACAATCTGTAGCACTCAGGGTTTCTATCCAGCGCTGTCACGTTTTCCACAAACGTTGCATGTCTGTAGCAGGGCACATATCAAAATGTCGAATGGATTAAAATGTTGAATGCTTGTTGAATGGGTTATAATATGGAAAGGGTTTTTTTTAAACCGTACAATTCTTAAGATTTTTGTAAAACTAAACCTAAGCAAATGGGTTCTATACGATGCTGTCATCAACAATCCCAATTCTCCTTTTCCTTGCGCCACATCCATCGGCGCGCCGATCCCGAGGAAAACCCCGAGGAATTCTTCTCGAATAGGCAGGAGGCTCCCAGGAGCATGCAAATGCATAAAACCGGCGAGATTTTTGGAATTATTTATATGACGCATTATTGTCTAGAACTTCTAACCCAGTTTATATTCATTGGTTGGGGATTAAATAAACTATACAATATGTTATTATAAAACTTAAAAAACCATACTCATTTATTCGTAATATTTATCTTTATTTGTAATTTAGTTAAAGTATTGTTTATTATGATTATGATATATTGAGGTATACGTAACGGATGTTGCATGTAATAATAATAACAATAAATACAAATATTAAGGAACAATAAAAATAATTAAAACTTAACTTTAAACTAAATATCTAACTTAAAAACTACTAGACTAAGAGGCTGTTTCACCACCCATTGATTAATATTAACTGACGGATAATTTATATATTTCATAATAAATACAAACTGAAATATAGATGCACAGAAAAAACCCCAGAAAAAAGACCAATGCTGGGAATCGAACCCAAGTCCGACCAGACCAGTGGTGGTGTAGTGGTATGGCACGCGGCACGGAATTCTGAGGACCTGGGTTCAATTCCCAGCATTGATCTTTTTTCTAGGGTTTTTTCTGTGCATCTATATTTCAGTTTGTATTCAGTATGAAATATATGGTTTCACGGGATGACCGAAAAGTAATAAAAAAAGAAGTTGAAAAAATAAATACAAAAAGATACTTCATATCTAACTTGTTGACGGATAATTGTGATGCCGTCTCCGTCTATTCGAACAAAACAAACAGAGACGGCATCACATTTATCCGTCAAATAAATTTGATCAATGGATGGTGAAACAGGGGGTAAGTCTAAAAAATGCCCCCGTGGCATCGTACTCAAAAGGCTGGCAGCATTCCCTCGTTGAATGGCGATGGCGATTCGTTGAGAGAGACAGCTGCCAGCCCTTTGGTCTCCCGTGGTGTCGACCAAACGCTTTTGCAGATCTTTAATTACTTAAGTTGTGTGCGCCTGGACCCCAAGGACCCGGTCTCAAAACCGACAGCAACAAAATTGTAAGCTGAACTGAGACCCTGGTATTTTAATACTTTCCTATTCTCGGCCGGTTCAGCCGCTGCGCCAGCTTTTTTGTTGTACCCTGAAGGTGTGAAGGGGCTAGGGTATCGACGCAGGTTGCGTCCCAAACTAAATCCCGACCCATCCTCCAGGGAATCAGAGACATACCGTCCGGCCTTTTGCCATCATCCCGCGCAATGCCATTTGGTTCTACTATTGAAGGCACGTTTATGGTGGCAAGAGACCGGTGGATAATTATCATTCAGCGCAGCGTGTCGGGAAAAGCGGCCAGCACTTTTTGGCAGGAAAGCCCATGGTGGCCCATTTGGTCGACATTGACACCACAGGGGCAACGGTGTGGAGAACACAAAGCAGCGCCCACCCTCAGCCCAACTGCAATAAATTGGCATGAGGATTCTTCAGACAATCATCGTCATCATCATCAGCCTATGTTCTTCCACTGCTGGACATAGGCCTCTCCCATGGCTAGTGATGTGTCGAGTCGCTTTTTTGAAGGATCGAGTCGACTCGAGTCATTTTATGTGGTATTCGAATGCTGACTCGATTCCGCGACTCGAGTCAGTTTATAATGTTATTCGAATCTTGACTCGATTCCGCGTTTCGAGTCCAGTGAAGACCTACTCGAGTCTATGTTTGGTATCTATTCAAATGTTTACTCGAGTCAAGAAATTCGAGTCCAGAAATCAAGTCCGTTACCAATTTTATAACAAAAAGGTAAAAATCGAAAAGGAGTATCTTCAAACAGCATAGTATTCATTCATTGCTTAAGTAAAAAGAGATTGAATTCAAGCGAGTCAATCTGACTCGAATAATACTAGACGTACTCGCATAATAGAATCGAGTCAGCGAGTACGAAACCGATTCTCTTTGACTCGAGTACCGAATCGAGTCTGGCGTACTCGAATCAAAATATTTTTGTACTCGAGTAGGCGAGTCCTAAGCTGGAATCGAGTCTGACTCGAGTCAAGCCGTACTAGGGCCATGGAACGCCACTGAGCACGATCCTCGGCCACTCTCGTCCAGCTCTTGCCAGCCGCCTTGCGAAGATCATCGCTCCACCGAGTCTGAGGACGTCCCACGCTACGTTTACCGATCCGTGGTCTCCACTCAAGAACTCGTCTGCCCCAACGGTTATCGGTTCTTCGGGTTATATGGCCTGCCCATTACCACTTCAGCGTGCTAATGCGGTGGGCTTCAGACAATATGCAGTCCTAATTAAAATACTTATGTTTTACATTCTAAATTTCTAAAATTTGGAGAAAATGGTTGTTCAAGTTGAACTTTACAGTCAACAGATTATAAAATTGCGATATTGTCCCCTGTGAGTTGTTAGGCGATACGTTTTTGTTTTGCCGTGTATTTGCTATACATTGTTAGTGCTATTAGCAGTAGCTATTGGAAAATGACATAAAAAAGATTTTAACAATACCTAACTAAATTACAAATGTAATTTCGCACATAAATTCCGAAAAACTGAGAGGTGCGAGCCGGGATTTGAACCCACGACCCTCTGCTCAAGAGAGGCCATAGGTCAAACCACTAGGCCACCACGGCTCTTAAAACTAAATAAAACAAGTTCCCAAATTAAGTCCATTAGTAAATAAACCGAAAATACGTTGACATCAGTATATTCTAACACAATTTCCGTAAGACCCTTGTAGCCGTCGTAGGGACACCTTTCGTCTAGGTTTTCATTAAAATGGACAGTGGCCCCGACAATCCATTTTGAGATGGATCCTTTTCCAAGAGATACGTAAAATATGTTTAGATATTTTACAACTACTCTTGAATTCTCTGAAGCTACATCTTACCACTTAAATATACCCATATTTTTGCTCTTGACTATACCATGTCCTACATAAACATTGCCATAATATTGCCAAGAAAATCTGTATTATAATAAAAAACAACCGTTACTGACTGATCTATCAACGCACAGCTCAAATCACTAAACTGGTTGTGCTGAAATTCGGCGCACGGATAATTGTTATGGGCCTACCGAGTTTTTCGCGCTAATCGATTTTGGGTGGGCGATTTCGGGCGTGGGGCCGCGTGGGGGAGGCACGATGGCTCAAGATAGGTTGGTTGGACTGCGCGTGGTTTTGGGTATTTTCAACTTATTACTAAAACAAATACATATTTTAAAAATGTAGCAAAACTACGCCCTAGAAAACATCTTGTTTTATTAACATTCAAAAAGTCATGACCTTCCGTGCAGTATTAGCGTCGTACTACGAGTTTATTTTATTTTTAGAGACGACTTTGGATTTTTTTTTCTATCGAGCGAACTACAAGTAATCGTGTTTCGATAAATACTTGTCACTAGAGTGAATCCTCAAATATCTTACATATAAATTTCAGGACTATAGCAATGATAGCAATGATGAGGATGCTAGTAATGATACAGCACGAGTTTAAATGAATGCAATAAATGCGCCAAAAACACGGTAGGGCCTTATGCCATATAGGCATTTTTCGAAATATATATAAAGGGAGTAAATAGTATTTATATTTTTTGCTTAAAAAAGTTATCTCCGTAACTACAATTATTAGAGACTTCAAATTTGGCATACAATTAGGTAAAAAAATAATTGAAAGTTTATTAAAATTCCCACGGGATAAAGTAAAAACTGTATTTATGTATAAACTAACTGATATCGATGATAATGACGCTGGATTTTAGGATTTTTGCTTTATTAAATGAGATAGTGAAGATGCTTTACCACACATTTAACGAAGAAGAACAAAAGCTAGTTCATGGAAATAAAGTATAATGTATTTTTTACTGTATTCTTACAAATAAAGTTAATTTGAATTTGAATTTGAATTTGAAAGGAGGCTTAAATTTAGAGGAAGTGCTACTTATGATAAGGGCTCGTTAAGCCGCGGTGGCCTAGTGGTTTGACCTATGGTCTCTCGAGCAGAGGGTCGTGGGTTCGAGTCCGAGCTCGCACATCCGAGTTTTTCGGAATTTATGTGCAAAATTGTATTTGAAATTTACCATGAGCTTTTTACGGTGAAGGAAACATCGTGAGGAAACCTGCATACACCTGAGAAGAAATTCAATGGTGTGTGTGAAGTTCCTAATCCGCATTGGGCCTGCGTCGGAACTACGGCCCAAGCCTCTCATTCTGGGTAGAGGCCTGTACCCTGCAGTGGGACGTATATAGGCTGGGATTATGTTGATAATAAGGGCTCGTATTACGAAAACTTCAGAAACATCGGATGAAATGAAAGAACGGCTTTCCCGAGCAAACCCGTGCTACGCTGTTGTGGAAGCTATAGCATCTTGTAAACAAAGTAACTTCATTGAAATCCTCCATACACCGTACAAAGCATCAATCGGCCATTTACCTCACCCACCGCAACAATCTACGATAGTCAGACACATACACTGTCACTCAAATTCCGAGGAACTGCCAGAAATGTCCCTAACGAACGCGCTACCCACCGCTCTAACCCCACCGTCTCCTTTCGGAGACACTTTATTGAACAACGCGAGTTCTCGGGCACCCGAGTATTATAGTAGTGGCGCGTTTTGCGGGTATGAACGTGCATGTTTTTGAAAATGGAATACGAAATCCCTTTCAGCCCAGCATACCTCTCTGTGTGGTTCACTCATCTAGACATTCAAGTTATTTCGGTTTAAAACACGTGCAACCAGCCAGCCATATATTACGGTTGATATATTCTATTATGTCTATACCATGATTTTATCTATGGGATTCTAAGTGGCCAGTTCGACAAAATGAATGCCTACAAAAGAGACGATGGTAATAAAGAATTCATATTTTAGTATTTAACATGTACACAATGAAGAAGAAAACATAATTATGTTAATCGCAGTGAAAAAAAACCTAAGAAAAAATTAAGGCCATAACAAACCGGGAGCGCGGGGCGCTGACGGAGTGTGCCCAGCGCGGTCAATAACACTGAATCAAATACGGTGTGCCGCGCTGCCGGTGTGTGTGTATTTGATTCAGTGTTATAGAGCGCGCTGGGCACGCTCCGTCGGCGCCTCGCTGTCCCGGTTTGTGGTGGCCTTTTTATGAGTGTTAGTCAAACTTGCTTATTAATCTGCTGAAATATTCCGGATTTATTTTAAAACAGTGTATATTATTCTTAAATTTTCATAGAAGTAGGTACGTATTTGAAATGAGTTTAGGATCCCTTACAAGTCTGACATCTTTGAGTGCGGCTCTCATCTAGAGCGACATCACTTTTGTTCGTCAATTAAATTACAGAATCGTCATAAAAAGGTTTGTTAATAAAATTCCAGTCCTGTTATTTGGGACAGACGATGACACTTCGATATTTATGAGCATTTTATTTGTTTGTCCACAAATAAATAGAGTGGGACAATTAAATTCAACATCTAACGACGCGATGCTGACCTCGTTTTCTTTATATTTAGGGTTGCCGACATGAAAAATTACTGAGATCATAAAGAAGTTACGACGAAGTTAGGTACAAAGTTACACACAATATCGTAGAATAACGAGTCGCCATCTCGGGCTATGAATTCTAAATTTGAAAATAACAATTTTTCAAACTTTTTGAGTCTCTACACTATACAATTATGAGTAGGTGCCATTCTAAAACAACTTAAAATTGATTGAAAGAAAATGTCTGGGTTTGATTCCCCGGTGACGGAGTAACTTATATTTTTTATTTTTATTTCATGGCACTTCTTTTTAAATCTTAAGAGAAATTCATGAAACACTGCCTAGTTCACTTAACGAGTTCCTTAATATTCAGATTTTCCCCTAAGTACCTGGTAACCCCCCTAAGTAACTGGTTTTTGAGAAACCCTTGTTCATAGCAAAATTTCTTGGGTATTGACAAAATACGAAGCGGAGCGTATTCACAGCGAATGCATAATGTATTTGCCGCAAATGCGTAACGTTTTTGTCGCGAGCCATTGGGTTGGGACACCATGATGTACAAAAACTGAAGTGGCTAAAATAGATAAGTATATAGTGTATATAGTGTATAAGTATTATATTTAATGTATTTGTTTATTTATATAATTTATATTATATTTTTATTGTTTTTATTGTTTGTTGTCTATTAAGTAATACTGCGTTTCTCTTGTCTGTTATTTCTGCCACCTACATTAGTCTGTTGATATTTATTAATTTCTGACTAATTGGTTGTCTTGTCTACCTGAATTTTTATTTTTGTAATGTCACTGTACTGTTTTTGGTGATCAATAAAGAATATTATTATTTTAACGACCGCTTTAGCCTAGTTGGTGGTGACCCTGCCTACGAAGCAAGGGGTCCTGGGTTCAAATCCCGGTAAGGGCATTTATTTGTGTGATGAGCACGAATATTTGTTCCTGAGTTATGGATGTTTTCTATGTATTTAAGTATTTATTTATCTATATAAGTATGTTTATCGTCGTCTAGTACCCATAGTACAAGCTTTGCTTAGTTTGGGATTAGGTCGATTTGTGTAAGATTGTCCCCTAATATTTATTTTATAATTTATTATTTATTTATATTTGTATTGTATTGTAATGTAATAGAAATCAGCTGACGTACGTGAGTGTCGATCATAGCGTACCAGCCCAGCCCTATAGACGTGACGAACTCGCTGCGCTTGCGCTCCGCGTGTATTACGTTCACAAATCGCCACGCCAGTGTGTTATAGCTCTTATATTTCAAACTAAATACAAACTGAAAATATAGGTGCACAGAAAACCCCCAGAAAAAAGACCAATGCTGGGAATCGAACCCAGGTCCTCAGCGTTCCGTGCTGCGTGCTCACCCCTACACCATCACTGGTCTAGAGGTTAGCGACGAATCTTTCCCATACATCGTACATTTCAGTCTGTTATAATCACCTTATGCAGTGATAAAGCGCGCATCTATGTTATGCACTCCTTCGGAACTAACCGCTCACCTGGACCAAGAGAAGGCGCTACTGTGCCAACTTTAACAAGTTAGAAAGATTCGTCGCTAACCTCTAGACCAGTGATGGTGTAGAGGTAAGCACGCAGCACGGAACGCTGAGGACCTGGGTTCGATTCCCAGCATTGGTCTTTTTTCTGGAGTTTTTTCTGTGCATCTATATTTTCAGTTTGTATTTAGTTTGAAATATATGGTTTCACGAGATGACCGTAAAAGTAATAAAAATTAAGTTGAAAAAAAAAATACAAAAAGATACTTCATACCTAACTTGTTATAGCTCTTAGTTTTCAAGTGGCAACCCTAGCACTGGTGGAATGAACTCGGGAAGACATAACAAAGCAGTTTTAGCTTTGGGTTCGATTCGCTCAATAAGAGTTTGTATCTTTCTCACGTTTATATCGATGTTATGATTTCAGTGATATCGTTCACACATTACTGCAGACACAGAATTGCAATAGTGCAGTGAGTTCCATTCCAGAGTAAGAAGGCTTAGCCTCGTAAAACCCATTTTCCCGAAATGTGTAATTTCTTTAAATGTGCACGTATTTAGATGAATCTCTCTCTCCTAAAGTCTCTGCTGGGCTATTTGATAAAATCTCTGAACATCATCATCATCATCACAGGCCTCCTCTCATAATGAGAGGGCTTAAAAATAAAATAAATAAATAAATAAATATCACGGGACAATACAAACATCTGCCCCGACGTGGGAATCGAACCCGGGACCTCAAGCTTCGTAGTCAGTCACTACCTACTAGAACTAGCGTCGTCGTCGTCGGCTTGGGCCGTAGTTCCCACGCGGGCCCAGTGCGGACTGGTTCTCAGGTGTGTGCAGGTTTCCTCACGATGTTTTCCTTCACCGTAAAACTCATGGTAAATTACAAATGTAATTTCGCACATAAATTCCGAAAAACTCAGAGGTGCGGCCGGGATTTGAACCCACGACCCTCTGCTATACGTATATGCAATACGTATGGCAATGATGGGCCTTACAAAAGCGCTGGTAGTATTAAAAAAGTGACATGTAAAGAGCCCTACTTGCAGAATAAACTTTTGATTTTGATTTTGAAATCTTGCAAGTTCAATTTGACCCGCCACTTCTCGGTTTCAGACTGAACTGAAATTTTGCATACATGTGCAAACCGAATAACAATGCAATAATATTATGACATAAAGCCGATCTGTACGCTTAGTATAAGTTTTCCTTCACTTCAATACTTCTCGATCGCGTTTACGTAAAAATTTCAATTCTATGGAAACATGGAAGCGCGCGCGCGGAGACGCTCTCCATGTTTCCCTAGTAATTGATTTTTTTACGTAAACGCGATCGAGAAGTATTTTGGTGAAGTAAAACTTATGCTAAGCGTACTGATGATGGCCATAGGAACTTCGTAATAAAACGATACGACCGTATCGAGTTTGGGCTCGTATGATTCGTCTTGACGAGTACTTTGGTAACCAGGGGTGAAAAGTACGCAGACAGAAAAAAAAAAGCTTGTATTAAAAATTGATTTCAGCAAAACTTATTACACTAACTACGTCATTATATGCCAGTTCAATCGACTCACTATTTACCCTCCGTAAACTTAATTCACCTGAACTGATTCACCTAGGTGCATTAAGTACACTTTTAGTCAACTTTAAACACCTAGGTGCATTAAAATTATTTTTAGAAAACTTTATTCACCTTATTCACCTGGGAGCTTTAAATAAACTTTTAAGTAAACTTTATTCACTTATAACATAAAAAAACCCCTTTATTCCCAGTAGTTCCGCGTGTAATGTTGTTGTAAAGATGGGAGTATTGAAACAACTAGAGTCGAGTTAATACTGAGTATATTAGAATAAAGGTAGCGATTATATACTACATAGTGGGAGAGTGTGTGTGTGGCGCAGCTCACACTACACCAGCATCTGCAAGCGTTTCTTCGACATTTTATAAGAAACTGGCTGAGCCAAGAAAATATCGGACTATGGACAGTTTTTGGAGAAAGGCATCGTACGTTGAAAGTTTTCATACTAATCTGAGCAAAAGGGTTTAAAAGTTCAACAGAAACCTCCTAGATCTGATCGCAGCTTTTAAAAAAGACGCAAACTCCAAACGCACGCCAAAACAACGCAGATCTAGCGTTCAAATAAATGATAAAATTATATGCGAGGCCCAGTTACAATTGTTACATGGACATATTACCATAGGCCATTTTCTAGAAATGATGCGTTAGAAAGATTTTTAGTTTTTAGGGTTCCTTACCTTTTTTGTTTGGGTGAATATTTGGGTTTGGGTATTTATTTGTTTTAAGGCAGTTTTAAACGTCTGTCTCGTGCTTGTTTTATTTCAAATATCCTATCCGGGTTTCCGCTTACTGTTTTTCTTGCTACATGCGTGACTAACGTATTTCAGTTATTAACAAACGATCGACATCCAATGCATAAGTGGTTATTGATTACTCGCTTTGCCTACACACATTTACAGAATCAAATTAGTTCAAGTTTTTACGTTGTTATTAATTTTTTTTTTTTTTTTGTTGTTTATTTGCATGTCCTTGTGATAAAACATGTGAAGCTATTTAACTTGTCTGTAAATCATCTTAATTGTACCATGTTTAAGCAAATAAATGACTGATAGAGTGATTGATTGATTGAGTTTTCACAAATATTTTATGTTAGGTTAAAACCTAACATAAAATAAAGACTTTGTGGAGACCTGAGGCCATAATATTGCCTAAAGCGCAGACGCTTGCCATCGCTTTCATGATTTTTTCGACTTATATTATTAGACTCTAACATTTGGTAGTAGCGTACGGTTGTGGTACCTACTCTGAAGATGAGCTCTGGTTGAGTTCGAAACACGTCAGTGTAGTTTGGTGGTGAGGATAGATGGGTTTGTGTGAGGTGGAGGAACTCCATGAACACGCATTTCTTACATAAACGTAACTATCGTAAGGTCGCGAGTGAGCAAAGTAATTGTTTCAGTTCACTTTTCTTGTACAATAAAGGGTGTAAGATACATAGAGTAGTCATACATACATAACTAGAAGTACTAACTGAGTATCATGTAAAAAAATTCAACTGATACAAGCGACTGCAAAAAACTTGCCAACGTGTGTCACGCACTCATACATAATTATTTACGTCACTTCAAAGCCCGGAAAAGCGCCATCTATCGTGTAATGTAATCCGCATCCACTCATGCGTCGCATCTCTTTGTGCTGTATTTGATAAGGTACAGTCCGAAGGGTAATAGTATTGTAGCTTTCACTAAGCATTTCTGACATTTAACTTAGGTACTTATTGTCGATACCTTGCTAAATGCTCCTTTCATTCACTCAAGGGTTGACTGGTAGAGATCCCTTAAAGGGGTAAGTTCGCATTTGTACATTAATTTGAACGGTTGTTATTCTACAAGTTAAGTATGAAGTATCTTTTTCTATTTATTTTTTCAAATCCATTTTTTTATTACTTTTACGGTTATCCCGTGATACCATATATTTCAAACTAAATACTAAATATTTTTTTTATTTTTTATTTTACCACTTTGTTGGCGTGACTGATATGTATATTCATGCCAAATTACAGCTTTCTAGTACTAACGATCTCTGAGCTTAGCCGCGGACAGACAGACAGACAGACAGACAGACGGACAGACATGGCGAAACTATAAGGGTTCCTAGTTGACTACGGAACCCTAAAAACGGTCTAGTGCTACTCGGGCTCGTAAATGAAGGGTTCAGTACCTCTGTCTCCGGACAATTTATTTGACATTAGTTGTAATTTTTTTTATACAATATATTTAAGTAGGCCTGCGTTTGACCACAATCGCGCCTGATGGAAAGCGGAGATGAGGCCTACGATCGAGCGCGCTTGTGCGCATTTTGGGAACACTGACAACGTAAGGGTGGAGACCCCGCCTACTCCTGGTCGACCTGTGGAAGAAAGGAGCACGTTCATAGTGGGTATAACAATACACATTCTATTCTGTGAAAATTTCAAGTGGCACCTAGAAATGGTCACATTAAAAGACAAATAAATGATTTTATAGAGGATATTTATTTAAAAGAAAAAACATACACAGGTGTAAATACAAGACTAAAACTACTATTAAATTAAAATAACTAAAACTAAACTTAATTAAAAAAAGAGAGGTGGGCCTCTTGGCATGGTGCCCATCACGCAGGCAGCATTCCCGCGCTGAACAGCGATTGCGATTCTTTGCGCGAGAAAGCTGCCGGCGCGAGGGTTGCCTGTTGCCTCTCTCAACCTATTGCTGAGCTCCCTGTGTAACTCCAGTGCACCCTTACCCCAAGGACCTAGAGTCTCGACGCCGAAAGGAAAAAAATGATATTGGGCGCCGACACAGCTATATTTTGTGGCCTTGAGGCGTTCCCGGGCGTCCGCCGCCGCCCCCGCACGTTTGGTAGTTGCTGGTAGGTAGGACGCCGCCAGGGTGTCTGTACAGGTGGCGTCCCACACCAGCGCACGGCCAGTCTTTACTTTTTTATAAATTCAGATTCTTTGCAGCTTCCGAACTTGTGTGCCGAGAGACACTTTGAAAATTTTTACATAACCTAAATACCGCAGTTCTGTCACAGCGTTAAGCTGTTTTCAGCGACGACTGTACCTCCATCAGATATAAAACAAGCCTCCACAACAGAAACACCATTTTGTGTTCTGTAAATTAAAAGTATTTTTTTTTTCTAATTTGGAACGTTAACTTGTGTATACGGACACGTTGCTATTATTCCAGGCTTTATTATGATTTTTTTTACCTAAAATTATATTCACGAAGCGCCACAGCAATAGAGTTTACTCACAAATTGATTTTTAAAAGTGGGACAAGGAACGCCTTCAATGAGTCGCGTGCGCGGACGAGGCTTTTTTTAGTAACAACGAGTATTTTGAATACGAAAATGTACGCATATGATAAACACAGTCGTTTTGTACTCATAATTTACTGCCTCTACTACTGATACGAGTATATATGAACCTCCTCAAAGTAACATCTGAATCATTTTTTTTAGGGTTCCGTTACCCAAAGTGTAAAAACCGGCCAAGAGCGTGTCGGACACGCCCAAGGTAGGGTTCCGTAGCCATTACTAAAAGATCAAGTAATATTTTTCTAAGGATTTCGTATGTGTACGGAATCATCTAAGTTTAGGTATGTTGTACAGGGTTATTTGTAATTCACTAGCATCCTTTTAACCCTAAACTCCTACCACTTAACCAAATGTTTTTGTTTTACGGCTTTTGTCATAACTTAATATTTTTGGTGTAATAACGTTTTGAAAATTTGAGATTACCTCTTATTTTTACGATACTCTGTGTATTTGTATGGGAAAAAAGTGCTTCATTTTAAAAAGTCGTAAAACAAAAAACATTTGTTTGAGTGATAGGAATTCAGGGTTAAGAGGATGTCAGTGAATTACAAATAACCCTGTATACGTTAGGCTACTATTTACTCTAAAACTACAAATAATTTCCAAGCAATCTTAGCCGCTATAATTTTCCTAGTAAATTTGATATATTTACTACCATTCTGATTTTTTTCAAATTTTTCCGCTCAACAGTTTAGATTTTAGAGGGGGGGGGGACGGTCGATTTCAATGATTTTTTTCACTTTAAAGTTGAATATTTCGCAAAAAGATAACTGAATAGAAAAATCATGCTAGCAACCCCACAATGGTTTTCAAAGACCTATCCAACGATACCCCACACTATAGGGTTAGTCGAGAAAAAAAAAATCACCCCCACTTTACGCCTATGGGAGGTACCCTAAAAAAAATTGTTTTAGTTTTTTTTATGTAATCACTTTGTCATTAATTTCATCATTTGTATATTCATGCCAAATTACAGCTTTCTAGTACTAACAGTCTCTGAGCTTAGCCGCGGACGCACAGACAGACGGACAGACATGACGAAACTATAAATAAATAAATATAAATAAATAGTAGGGGACAATCTTACACAAATCGACCTAGTCCCAAACTAAGCAAAGCTTGTACTATGGGTACTAGACGATGATAAACATACTTATATAGATAAATAAATACATAGAAAACATCCATAACTCAGGAACAAATATTCTTGCTCATCACACAAATAAATGCCCTTACCGGGATTTGAACCCAGGACCTCTTGCTTCGTAGGCAGGGTCACTACCAACTAGGCTAAAGCGGTCGTCCCAACTAGGCTAAAGGGTTCCTAGTTGACTACAGAACCCTAAAAAGGGGACCCTGTGCGTCTGTCTGTCTGTCACCAGGCTGTATCTCATGAAACGTGACAGCTAGACAGTTGAAATTTTTACAGATGATGTATTGTTAAAATTAAAGGGGGTCGGCACACTAGAAACGCGTTTTTTTCAGTGTTTTTAACTAAGTATATCTTTATAATGACATTATCTAGGTAGTTAAAATTTTCACAGATTGTGTTTTACTGTGACCGCTATAACAACAAATAATAAAAATATAAAATTAAATTAAACATTAAGGGGCCTCCCGAATAACCAACACAAAATGATCCCACACGGCGTACATTTTTAACCCCCGACACAATAAGAGGGGTGTTATAAGTTTGACCGCTATGTGTGTGTATGTGTCTGTCTGTCTGTGTGTCTTTTTGGATTTGGATGCGGTTTTTTTATTAGAAAGCAGGTTTCTTGGCGATGGTTCCTAAATATGTTTCATCAAAATCGGTTCAGCCGTTTCAAAGTTATCAGCTCATTTGTTAGCTGCGGAAGGGATCTTAGACTCGTAATGGGCATTTACTTTATGTTCAAACATACGTGTGACATAATTGCGTTGGGGGTTTTTAATTTTTTTAATTTATAATTATACTAGGGGCGTTCAATAAAAAGTGAGAATGAGTATGTTATAAACAACTTTTACTAAATGTCATTTTATTTTTCGACATAGTCACCTTTTAGCATAATACACTTAGTATATCTTTTTTCTAAACTTAAAATTCCATTTTTAAAAAAGGTCTCATCTTGAGTACTTAAAAAATCTTGTACTGCAGCGACTACCGCGTCGTCGTCTTCAAATTTCTGGCCTCTCAGGTATTGTTTCAATCTCGGAAATAGGTAGAAATCACTGGGAGCGAGATCTGGTGAATACGGAGGATGCTTAAGGATATCGAACCCAGCATCACGAATTGCAGCCATTGCAACGGCGGACTTGTGTGCCGGGGCATTGTCCTGGTGGAACAGCACAACTTTCGAGAGTTTACCTCGCCGTTTTTCGCGGATCTCATTGCGCAATGTTGCTATTTGTTTGGCGTATAAAGTGCCCGTAATAGTGGCTCCATGCTCGAGATACTCAATCATTAATACCCCTTTACCATCCCAAAAAACAGAGCCCATGACCATAGCGGCAGATGGGCTCACCTTGAATTTCTTCGGAGTTAGAGATGATGGCCTTTTCCACGTCATAGACTGCAATTTCGTTTCAGGGTCGTAATGATGGAGCCATGTTTCGTCCATTGTTATAAATCGCGTCAAAAAAGTTCCCGGTCTTGCTGCATCAGGTTCAAAGCTTCTTGACAAATCTCCAGTCTAGTTTGTTTTTGCGTGTCAGTAAGCATTCTTGGTACCCAACGCGCAGATACCTTTTTCATACCTAAGCGTTCATGTAAAATATTATGCACGCTGCCCGTTGAAATCTTTACATTTTCAGCAATAAAACGAACTGTGACACGACGATCCGCCAAAACTGAGTTTTCGAATTTTTTCACAATTTCTTCAGTTACTGCTGTAGTAGGGCGTCCGGAGCGGGGGTCGTCCATTGCCGATGTTCTTCCACGTCTAAATTCGGCGCACCAACGTGCGACTGTCGAATACGGAGGAACATTAGACCCTAAAGTGTCCCGCAAATCCAAATTGACTTGGTCCGTAGAAAAATTTTTCAAATACAAGTATTTGATAACGGCGCGCAGTTAAATTTTCTCCATTTTCGCTAACGTACTCAATAGCATTGCAAAGAAATTACCGTATATTTTTTTAAACAAAAGACAGTTAGTTTTTTTTTTCATAGCAATCAGCTAGATAGATTAGCTTTACCGGCCAGTATTTAATTTCGTAATATTAAAAGAGTTTGCATCTCATTATCACTTTATATTGAACGCCCCTCGTACGTAGAAGCAGTGCTCTGCTAACACTGGATTATTACAGTTACGCCTGTTTACGGCGTATAATTTTGACATACTTACCCAAAAATTTGTACGGAACCCTCGGTGCACGAATTCGACTCGCACTTGGCCGGTTTTTATTTTATTTACTTACTATCGTTTGTCACCGATTTTTTTTTAACATATAACTGGCCCTTGATCCCTTATCTCACCTGATAAAAAGGGAAAATGAGGCCAAAGGGGTATCTCACTGGTTCAGTAACAGCCTACTACTTGCACTTGCTAGCCTTGAAGAGCCGTAGGTTGAATCTATCTGGAGGCACTTACGATGGAGCAGTTCGTTTTAGGAAAAATGAAGCCAACTGCTTGAAGGTGTGACATGTTTCCTATTAAAATTGAATTTTCAATTTATCTGCCGCAGGGAAGCTGCTCCGAAATTTGAAAATCGATTATGCCCCCTCCCTCACTGTAGTATTATTAACTATTTCACCTAGGTACATGCATACCTATGCGCCGTGCGCGACGACGTGCTGCGGGCCGCGCGCGTGCGCCGCGGCGTTACCACCGCGGACCTGGGCCTGGCGGCGCCGCCGCAGCCCTTTTACATAAACGAGCGCCTCACCGCCACCAACCGTCAGCTGTTCCAGCGGGCTCGGGAAGCGGCGCGCGCCGCCGCCTGGCGATATGTGTGGACCCGTGATGGCAAGTTATTTGCCCGCCAGAGGGATGGCCAGCCGTGCCATCGTTTGCGTCGCCCACTCGATTTAGATATTTTTCGAGCCGAGGGTGGCAATCGCAGCGATGCATAGTTGTTATTGTTTTTGTCTTTGTTTTTATTTTGTTTTCTATGAAAATCTGAAACAATGTAGTGTCGTTTATTCGTTATTATTTAGGTTGTCAATTTACTTTTTTATTTGTATTTTTAATAAGTTTTATTTTGATGTTGTGGCTTTCCTACCTGTAGTGTATTATTTCTTTGGTGTCATTGCGGGTGTGGATTTTGCACTCGACCGTGCATCGCTTGGTAGATCACTCTGGAATGATGTAATGTCAATTAATATATTATGTACTTGTATACACGCTTACACATATTTCACACAGGCAATCCGTTATGATTACATTTTATTTATTATATTTATGTCGAATTGTAGGTACTTTACTTACATGTATACAGCTACCCGCTTGTTATTTTTGTTACGTATTTTCTTATTATTGTCATGCTTAATTTAAAAAACTTCAAAGTTGGGTTGTTTAATGCTGGATCCCTCAGTACTGGGCACGACGAGTTGATTTCGATCATAACTAAGACTGACGCAGACGTGATATGCATCAATGAGACTTGGCTTCGCGCCGGGCAGGAAGGGCGCGCGCCCACTGTGCCAGGATACCGACTGAGACACGTGCCACGGCCGGCTGACGTCCGCGCTAGAGGAGGCGGAGTGGGGTTTTATTTGCGCCAAGGCATGAGCGCGCGTACGCTGCCGCACCCTCCTGCCGCGATCGTCGAGCAAATGTGGCTTAAGCTTACAATTAATTGTAAGAAATTAATAGTAGGCACCGCGTACCGTCCTCCGTGGCTTGATGTTGATACTTTTTTCGACGCTTTAACTGACTCAATTACATCATTTACTAACTACGACCGTTTGATTTTACTTGGTGACTTTAACATAAATTATTCCGACCACAACGACAATAAATTTAAACAGTTGACACAGTTTCTGACTACAGTTAACTTGACACAGTACGTAAAAGAACCAACTCATTTTACTAGCCATAGTGAAACGACCATAGACCTTGTATGCACTGACGCTCGGGTGGAAAATGTGGATGTGAAGCATGTCCCGGAACTCGGTGCTCATGCATTCGTTACAACCGAGTTAAACATTAAAAAGCGAAAACAGACACCAACCAAGATTACTTATAGACCCTTAAAAGACATAAACTTTTTTTGAATTCTACCGTGACCTTGACGAAATGGACTGGAACCAGATAACTCTCCTTGAAGACGTTGACGAAATGGTGAGACGCTTTGATGACCTTCTACTGGAACTTTTTGACAGACATGCGCCAGAGAAGACGGTTGTGATGAAGGAGGCACCAAAACCATGGCTCACCAGTAATGTGAGGCTTATGATGAGTCTACGAAACGAAGCGCATTCGAGATTTAAGCGAACTAAGTTGGACTCACATAGGCAGTACTACTTGGATCTAAAGCATCTCGTTATTGCAGCAATCCACAACGAGAAGCGTGCCTTCTTCAAACAACATATCAACGACACAACTGACAGTAAGACTCTCTGGAAAAATTTGAAGCGCACAGTTCTCCCAGAGCCACAAGTGCAAAACGACCTACCTAACCACTTTAATGACCCTGACTTAATAAATCGCCATTTTCTCAACGTTCCAGGGCAGTCGGAAGTGTCTATATCTGACTTGTCTTTTTACGAATTTCACAGACATGGAGACTCGACTTTTAAACTTACAACAACGACATCGAAGACTGTTGCTAAAATTATTACTAGGATAAAATCTACAGCAAAGGGACTGGACTCGATTTCTGTTGACATGCTTCATTTGACACTTTCAAAGACTGCTGACATTTTGACATTTATTGTCAACAAAAGTATTACGACTACAACATTCCCGAAGGACTGGAAAAACGCTCGAGTGACTCCATTACCTAAGAAACCGAATCCAGCTGACCTATCCGACCTTCGTCCTGTAAGTATTCTTCCTTGCACATCGAAGATATTAGAGAGGGTAATTTGTGATCAGCTGTCGGAATACCTGGAGAAAAATAGCATCCTGCCTGAACTACAGTCGGGTTTTCGCAAGGGTCGATCGACTGCTACTGCACTACTCGATGTAGTCGATAACATCTTACAGGCAAGGGATGCTGGCAGAAGTACCATTTTGGTTCTTTTGGATTTCTCTAGGGCTTTTGATTGCATCAATTTGTCCTTGCTATTATCTAAGATGTCATATTACGGATTTGATGCTATGGCGATTAGGTGGTTTGACAGTTACTTGTCCGGCCGGGCACAGGCGGTTGAGTTACGTGGAATGAATGATGGTGCTTTGCGGTCTTCCCTTAGTTCTGTGAACAGAGGAGTGCCGCAGGGTTCGATCTTGGGTCCGCTGCTCTTTATACTTTACAGCGCTGATATCGTTTCTTGTATAAGGAACAGTAGATACCATCTTTACGCCGATGACTTGCAACTGTATGCATCCAGTGTGCCTTCAGATGCAGTCACCGTCGTGAAGAACATTAACGCGGACCTTGATCGGGTTTTCTCTTGGTCGGGGAGGTGCTGTCTGGCTCTTAATCCTGGAAAGTCCAAGTATCTTATATTTGGATCCGGGCATCAAATTCGTAATACTCTGAAATACCTGGCTTCCGAGGATGTTGCTATCATGGGCGAACCAATAGAGAGGGTAGACGTAGCAAGAAATCTTGGGCTAATTATGGATGGCGAGTTACGCTTCGAGAGCCATATTGCTCAGTTAGTTAGCAGCTGCTTCTATCGCCTTCGGATTCTTTACAATATTCGTGATTACCTCAGTGTGGATTTGCGTGTCCGATTGTGTGAATCACTCGTATTGTCTAGGATGAACTATTGTGACGTCGTTTATGATGGTTGCTTACTTGGTCGTTCTGGGAGATTGCTCCAACGAGTTCAAAACGCATGTGCTCGTTTTTGCTTCAAGGTCCCTCCTCGGTCCCATGTCACTCCGTACTTGAACGCTGCTGATCTGCTTAAGATGCACAATCGCAGGCGCTTGCACCTTGCAACCCTTTTGTTCGGTGTAGTGCGACACAAGACGCCTTCCTACCTTTTTAAAAAAATCTCATGGTTGAAAAGTTTGCGCAGACTTAAGGCTATTGTGCCGCCGCACCGGACGGCGGCGTTTCGAGGGAGTTTTAGGTTCGCGGCGTCTAAGTGCTGGAATGACATCCCCCCTCCCATCCTAAGTGTGACTAGCAGGTACACCTTTGGGCGAAAGCTTAAAGGCTATTTGTTGTCATTGCAAAATCCTTAATTTCCTCTCCTTTCCAGCACTATTTCACAAAACTTCTTTGATTTTTATTGTCTTGGTTATTTCATTTTTCGTTTTAGTCCGCGCAGGGTTGTATACTTGGCAAGTGAGATATACTAATTATGTTCAAGAAATTTTCTTATTATTATTTGCTTTTACAATTTACAAATTATTTATTTACGCATGTACCTAGTCTTATGTATGTAGCTATTAGTGTGCAGTTTATTTATTTATTTATCTATCTAAACAGCGATCCGGGTGTCACCAACGGTACTGGCTGAAAATCAGCGCTGGGGTACTTTAAACGCCTCAGCATTATGCTGAGCCAGTGTCCGATTTGCAACCGCAATGACACATTCTATCTTTAGCTTTAGTATTGCCTTTTTGTTTTGTATAATATTGTGTCTTGTGATGTTGTAAATAAATGTATTTTCTTTCTTTCTTTCTTTCTTTCTTTCTTTCATACCATAACTTCCCTATAAAATTAAAAAAAATAAAAACCTCCAACGCAATTTGGTCGCACATATGTTTTAAAATAATGCCCATTATGCGTCTAAGATCCCTTCTGCAGCTAACAAAAGAGCTTGTAACTTTGAAACGACTGAACCGATTTTGATGAAACATGTCTAAGAACCATCGCCAAGAAACCTGCTTTCAAATAAAAAACCGCATACAAATCGGGTCACCCGTTTAAGAGCTATGATGCCACCGACAGACAGACACACACATGCATAGCGGTCAAACTTATAACACCCCTCTTTTTGTGTCGGGGGTTAAAAATGTTCCAAAGCGATAACCAAATGGCCTAGTATATTAAGAAACCTGTGTGGCTGCATCATAATGTTTACATTAAAGTATCGAAATCGATACTTTAATTACATTCAAATAACGAACATCTTTAAACATTAAACTACCGTAAGACTTTTAAACTACCGTTAAACTCGTTTTAAGACGTGAGTGATCCGTTCAAACATCTTCTTAAACAAAAAAATCATATTTGGTTTTGTTTATCGAATCGAATTAGTCGATTTGTAATTTTAATTCAATGTGAAATTCTTGTTCTACACACTTTTTTTAATATCGAACATTAAAATCGATTTAAGAATCGTAATCGACTTAATTCTAGATTGTATATGAATTTTAAAAAATATATAAGTAAATGTCAGTCATTTGTTTTGAATTCGAACTGTCAAAGAACAAAAAATAAAGTTGCCGTATTTTATTGTGATGTGAAATTAACTATTGAGTGTATGCACACTACGAAATAAAATACGAAGTTCTAATTTTGAACTTGGTAGTGTAAAGCCAGGGCCAATCGGTTTCGGTATCAGTTTCGGCTAGAAACGTTGTTGTTCCTAAACTTCATTTGTGTCAAAAACTTAGACATGAGGCCTTAGGAGGCTTAACACGACCAATATTTGGTCCAAACCACAACTTTTGGCTCCTTGCTCCCGTTTTAGTAACGGACACGTACGTTATAGAAAACTTTCCCATTCCCAGTCGAGCAGTTCAACGGACCATCCCATTAGTGGCATTCAATTACTTATGTCCCTTAATTGTGAGAGGCATCTAATGAGGAGTATCCGACGTACCTAAGTAGGTCGTGTGGCGACCCCACGTGACGGGGCTAGTCTCAAGTCGGCGTGAGCTATGGTTACACTAGTAGGTAAACTTCATGCTGGAAGAAAAGAAGTTTACTGGCTATACTTTCTTTATTTATTATTATTAAGAGTGACGTGGCTGACT
Source organism: Archips crataeganus (assembly GCA_947859365.1). Lineage (NCBI taxonomy): Eukaryota > Metazoa > Arthropoda > Insecta > Lepidoptera > Tortricidae > Archips > Archips crataeganus. The sequence goes on from OX402052.1 coordinate 5,415,895, forward strand.
GATAGACGAAACAGACTAAACAACTGGTATTAGAGATTTGAAGTTTGACAGACGTATATGCTGAGGATCACAGGATTAAAATTTCCCATAATTGAACTTCGTCATATTAACGTTTGTCATAAAATATACAGAAGCGTACCTACTGTTTTCATGAATTTTTGAAATGCCATCTTATAGAATGCAGTAGGTAGGTTAGGTTAGTTTAATAACATTATTAACAATTCCGAAGAAAATACTGTTTCAGAAATAAATCACTTTAAGGCTAATGAAAATTATGGAAAATAGTACGTTATGACTTGAAATACAATTACTATTACTACTTATTATTACTTTGCTCACCCGCGACTCTCCTTTGGCCCTCCTTTGGTCGCGGGTGAGCAAAGTAATTGTTTTAGTTCATTGATATGGACCTCCGCAAAGTAACGCCTGATTCAATAAATTATGTAATTATGTAATTATGTAATTATGTCTGCGGCCCCCGCGGGTCGCGGGTGAGCAAAGTAATTGTTTTAGTTCATCAATAAATTACGTTATGACTTATTAAATTATAGGAAACTATAAAAATAGCCGAGTAGAGGTGGCATGAAAGGGACACGTATTAAAGGGACAATTCAAAATAAATGTCCATTTATGAAAGGGAAAATACACATTTTTTAAAGATGCGATAATGAACAACTAAGAATTGATTAATGACAATTATTGCGTTTCATTTCAATAGTTTAATTTATAAATACTTCCTATAGAAGTAGCTTCCTAAATTTGAATTATCCTTACAATTATTGTAATACGTGTGCTTTCATACCACCTCTCCCCTACTCGCTGGTAGCAGTTGGTCGAGAATGGTTCGGTTGGCTTTGATATTATAACCCATTTGATATTACCCATTTTAACCGTACCCGTAAAAACACCACACAGTGTATTTATAGACTGAGTAAAGGCGGGTTCACCCTCTTCCATTTAAAATGCCTTTGAACATGTTTATTTATGGAACTTTTACTTTCGTTCAAACTTTCCCTGCAATTTGGTATGAAATAAGTTTCAATCTTCGCATGAACCTTACAGATCCGGAATGATAAGTGTAAAATATTAAGTTTGAACCTTATAATAATAGACATGAGATATATTTTAATTTTATCGTGTGTTAGGCGGCGAGAAACACTCTAATCAACACTAAAAACGGCGAGGGGGGTTACTACGAAATTCGAAGTTCGAAGTTCGGATCGGGCGGTCCCTCTCACTCTCGTAATAAATACCATTAGCGTGAGCGGAACGGCATGAAACGAAGTTCCAATTTCGCGCTTCGTAGTATAGGGCCTGAGCCTCTACCATGAGTTTACACTAGTTTACGTGACCGTACTCGCTAGCGACGGCGTGAATTATTTGTATGGAGAATTGTATAGCGCCTCTAGCGGTCACTTATGGAAGTACAATTCTCCATACAAATCATTTACGCCGTCGCTAGCGATTACGGTCACTGTCAACTAGTGTAAACTCATGGTAGGGGTACTGGAGTCGGACTCGCGCATCAAGGGTTCCATGCAAATTTTTAGGTACGTCAAAATATACTCCGTAAACAGGCGTAACTAATAATCCATTCTAAGTAAGATGTTACGCAGTGTGGGATCATTTTACATTGCTTGGTCGGGACCCCTTTTAAGTTTTTACTTTGTTTTATTTTCAGTGCCTATTTGTTGTTATAGCGGCCACAGTAATACATAATCGGTGAAAATTTAAAGTGTCCAGCTATTACGATTCAGGAGATAGAATCAAAATCAAAACGTGTATTCTGCAAGTAGGCCGCAAAGTAGGCAAGTCTGCAAGTAGGCTTTTTTACATGACACTTTTTTAGGGTTCCGTAGTCAACTAGGAACCCTTCTAGTTTCGCCATGTCTGTCCGTCTGTCTGTCTGTCTGTCTGTCCGCGGCAAAGCTCAGAGATCGTTAGTACTAGAAAGCTGTAATTTGGCATGAATATACATATCAGTCACGCCAACAAAGTGGTAAAATAAAAAACAAAAAAAAAATTTTTTTAGGGTACCTCCCATAGACGTAAAGGGGGGTGATTTTTTTTCTCAACTAATCCTATAGTGTGGGCTATCGTTGGATAGGTCTTTTAAAACCATTGCGGGGTTGCTAACATGATTTTTCTATTCAGTGATCTGTTTGCGAAATATTCAACTTTAAAGTGAAAATTTTCATTAAAATCGAGCGTCCCCCCCCCCTCTAAAATCTAAACTGTTAGGTGGAAATATTTGAAAAAATTCAGAATGGTAGTAAATATATCAAATTTACTAGGAAAATTATAGCGGCTAAGATTGCTTGGAAATTATTTGTAGTTTAAGAGTAAATAGTAGCCTAAGGTATAAAACATACCTAAACTTGGATGATTCCGTACACATACGAAATCCTTAGAAAAATATTACTTGATTTTTTTGTAATGGCTACGGAACCCTACCTTGTGCGTGTCCGACACGCTCTTGGCCGGTTTTTTTTAAAACTACCATCGCTTTGGGTACGAAACGTATCAGCCGCTATAAACAGATACACAAATAACAATTGCTGTAAAACTCCAGTGAATTTCTTCAAAGAATCGCTCTTCATTTTTTAGCTAGCAAACCTTATCTTGACAGTGTCTATTTTTTCCATTGCAGGTATTCTGGGCACGTAGGGCTGGCGCTAGACGACACGCGAAGGCAGAAAGACAGGCAGTGCCGCATTGCGATAAGCTCGCCAACCCTATCTAAGCACGATAGAGCAGGGTTGCCAGATGGCCGCGAAATCCAGGACTGTCCCGGAATTACTTTTCTTGTCCCGTGTCTAGGAATTACGCTTTATAAGTCCCGGATTTCGAATACCTGCTGCTAAAGCCCGAACTCAATTACGTCACATAACTGAAACTGTAAACTATTCAGGATATATTTCAGGACTATTCTGTAGGTTAGGTTAGGTTAGGTTAGGTTAGGTTTGTTTTTGGGTCGGCGCGCAGAGGCGCCCTTACAGGACGGCGTCGGAGTCTCGTGGCAGCGGCCAGTGGTCGTCCTGCCATAATAGTCTCTGAGGTGGAGAACGTGGCGGACTCGGACGAGGAACCTGGCCCTCGCCGGTATTACCGCGACATGGTTGTCGCGCACGAGGTCGATGGGGGCGACGAGCTTCGCATCCCTGAACCACAAACCAAGGAGACCCTGGTTGCTGCGGCGCTCCTGAACGTGGCCACAATCCAGGAGCAAGTCCGGAAGAGTGGCCACCTCAAGGGCACAGTCTGGGGCGCAATAAATACAGCCGCTGCAGGAGTGATCGACGCGGTTGAAGCTTTGCGGACGATCACTCCTGCCGAGGAGCACCGCCGTCTCCGAGCGGACAACAACCGGCTCGCTCGAGAGCTGGACATTGTTCGTGCGGAACTGAAGGCCTTTAAACAGGCCTTCGAGAAATCGCAGGCGAGCACCGCCAAGGCAGCTCGCGACCCAGCAGCCCCTGATGTGAGGGAGCTGATGGAGGAGCTGAGGCGTGACCTCCAAATATCCCTGGGCGGGATGTTAAATGCCCGCCTAGGGGAGCTGGAGTCACGACTCCCGCCAGAACCGGTCCTAAGACCCCCGCTCGCGGCTGACAGGCGCCTGGAGCCCCCGCCTCGCCCAAGGGCCCAGCCGAATCTGGCGGACGGTGCCATGCGCCGACCCGCTGGCCCAACGGCCCCCAAGGCCAAAAAGCCTAATAGGGCCCCTACACCTCCCCCCACCAACGGAGGTAGGGAAGAGGGACCACATACCGGTCCCAGGCGCCAGTCTGGTCCCAAGCCGCAGACCACCCCGGGACCAAGCCGGCAGCAGGAAACTGCTCCCACCGGCCATACTGCGGCGGAAACGCCCTGGACCAGGGTGGTGGGCCGCAAGGCCAAGGGCGGGAAGGGGAAACCCCAACCCCAAACCACTCCCACATCGAGGCCCTCCGCACCGAGGGCGGCCAAAATTCGGGTCCCAAGTACGGCCGCCCTCGTGGTGACCCTGAAGGAGGGTGTGCGGGCTACCTACGTGGAGGTGATGGCGAAAGCCAGAGCCTCCGTCCGCCTTTCGGAGGCCGGTCTGGAGACGGTCAAAATCAAAACGACCATGACCGGCTCCAGAATGCTGGAAGTGGGCGGCGACAGCCCTGGGCCTAGCGCTGACCAACTCGCCGAGCTGCTCCGCCAGGCCATCGGTGACTTGGCGGAGGTGACCCGGCCCACCAAATCCGCTGAGTTGAGGCTTACTGGCCTTGACGAATCAGTGAGCCGGGAGGAGATTGTCGCCGTCATGGCCACTAAGGGAGGCTGCGCCCCTACCGAAATCAAGGTAGGGGCTATCAGAGCCAGCCAATGGGGGCAGTGCTCTGTTATCATCCGCTGCCCCGCTGTGGTTGCAAAGGCCGCAGCCACAGCGGGGAGGGTGGCCATCGGCTGGTGCCTGGCCACTGTCGCGCCGGTGGAGGCCCTGCCCATGCGCTGTTACAAGTGCATGGCGCTGGGCCACACCAGGGCCCTGTGCCCGTCAACGGCCGAGCACGGCAACAAATGCTTCCGCTGCGGCGAGGAGGGCCATCTGGCAGCGGCCTGTGAGGCGGCGCCGAAGTGTGCGGTCTGTGCCCAAGCGGGCCGACCGCACAACCACACGATGGGGGGAACTAAATGCGCCCCCCCTTCGGTCAAGGGTAAGGCCCCATTGACCCGGGCCTCAACCGAACGTGGCGGCCATCTGGCCATTGAGGAGCCCGTAATGCAGGTGTCGTAATGCCAGCACACCTGCATTACGAGCTCCTCCAGGTGAATGCCAACCACTCGGCTCGCGCACAGGACCTGCTAATGCAGGTCCTAGCCGAGTGGCGCATCGACGTGGCGGTCGTCGCCGAGCCCTACTTCGTCCCCCCCCAGCAAAACTGGGTTGGGGACACGGAGGGCTTGGTGGGCGTGGTGGTGCCGGCTGCCGGGCAGCAGCGCCTCTCGCTAAGAGAGAGGGGCGCTGGATACGCGGCGGCAAACTGGGGAGAAGTAGTCGTCATCGGAGTCTACTTCTCCCCCAACAGGCCCCTCTCAGATTTTGAGAGGTTCCTGGGGGGCCTGGAGCCGGTGGTTCAAAGAGCATCACCGGCCCAAGTGGTCCTGATGGGGGACTTCAACGCCAAGTGCGCGGCGTGGGGGTCCCCCATCACAGACCAAAGAGGGGCGCTTCTGCGGGACTGGGCCGCCATGATCGGCCTGGTCCTGCAAAATGTAGGGCGCGCCAACACCTGCGTCCGACAGCAGGGGGGGTCAATTGTGGACCTCACGTTCACAACCCCTGCTGTCGGCGCTCGTGTGAGCCAGTGGCGCGTCCTGGAGGAGGTGGAGACCCTGTCGGACCACCTTTACATCCGCTTCAGGGTCTCCAAAGCGCCCCGCGGGCCTCAGGCCCGGGCGGTGGGAGGGCGGGGCGGGGATTTCCCAAAGTGGGCGATTTCCCGCCTCGATCGGGACCGGGCGGAGGAGGCCGCCGTGGTCCAGGCGTGGTGCGCCGACCCCCCCGACACCATGGGGGTCGACGAGAGGGCCGTCAGGTTCCGCGAGGACCTGACGGCCATATGCGACGCGGCCATGCCGAGGGCGCGAAAGGGTGCGCCCAGGCGGGCCGTATACTGGTGGTCGCAGGACCTGGCGGACCTCCGAGCCGCCAGCGACAGAGCCCGCCGCGCCTTTACCCGGTGCAGAAGGAGGCGGACTCGGGTGCCGGGCGAGGAGGAGAGGCTCCTCGCCGAGCTGCGCGCAGCCAAGGCCGCCTTCAAGGCGGCCATCGCGCGTGCCAAGGATTCAGCTCATGCTGAATTCTTGGCCACGCTGGACGAGGATCCGTGGGGTCGCCCGTACCGAATGGTACGGGCTAAACTGAAGGTGTCCCCCCCCACGGAGGACTTCGAGCCGGGAGTCCTCGCCGCGGTGGTCGACGGCCTCTTCCCCGCAAGCCCGCCTTTCGACCCGCCGCGGATGGCGCCGCCAGAAGAGGAGCCCGCTGCCCCCGTCGACGTTCCCCCAGTGACGGGGGAGGAAATGGCGAGGGTGGTGGGCCGACTCAAGGGGTGCCGCAAGGCACCTGGGCCCGATGGCGTCCCGGGGAAGGTGCTTCCGATCGCGGCGAAGCACCTGGGGGACCGGCTCTGCGGCCTAATGGACCGCTGCCTGGCCGCGGGGCAGTTTCCCCAAATTTGGAAGGAGGGCCGCCTGGTCCTCCTGCGGAAGGAGAGCAGACCGGCGGACTCTCCTTCCGGGTGGCGGCCGCTCGTCATGCTGGACGAGACCGGGAAGCTCCTCGAGAGAGTGATCGCTTCCCGGATCGCCCACCATCTGACGAGCGAAGGGCCGGATCTTGCGGGGAACCAGTTCGGGTTCCGGGTAGGGCGGTCCACGTTGGACGCCCTATCCGCCCTGAAGGGGTTCACCGAAGATGCGGCCAGGAGGGGCCAGGGGGCCGTGGCGGTATCTCTCGATATCGCCAACGCCTTCGGGTCCCTCTCCTTCGGAGTGATAGAGGAGGCGCTCCGGTATCACCGGGTGCCCCTCTACCTCCGGAGGGTTGTGGGGCACTACCTGACGGGGCGGGTAGTGCTCTACACGGGGAGGGGGGGGATTCGGATGGCCCAGCCGGTGACCAGTGGCGTTCCGCAGGGGTCCGTGCTAGGGCCCCTATTATGGAACGTCGGGTACGACTGGGTCATCCGCGCGAGGGTGCTGCCCCGGATGGCGGTGTACTGCTACGCAGATGACACCCTCATCGCCGTCCGGGGCACCACCTTCGAAGAGGTGGCAAGAAGGGCGGAGGTGGGAGCCACCCTAGTGATCCGGCGGATCGAGGCGCTGGGCCTGAAAGTGTCCCTCCCCAAGACGGAGGCCCTCTGCTTCCGAGGGCCCCGGTGGAGGCTGCCGCGCGGAGCCGCCCTGCGCGTCAACGGCGAGGCCGTCGAGGTGAGGGCCCACATAAAATATCTGGGCCTTACCCTCGACGGCAAATGGGAGTTCGGGGAGCACTTTCGCAGACTGGCTCCCCGACTCGCGGGCGCGGCGGGAGCCCTGGGCCGGCTCCTGCCCAATCAGGGCGGACCTAATGCCCCCTGCAGACGCCTGTTTGCAGGGGTCATTAGGAGTATGGCCCTGTACGGGGCCCCTATATGGGCGGAGTCCCTCACCGCCACCACCAAAGCCCTCCTCCGAAGGCCCCAGAGGGTCATGGCGGTGAGGATGGCCCGGGCCTACCGAACGGTGGGCTGGGCGGCGGCTGGAGCCCTCGCAGCCTCCCCTCCGTGGGAGATCGAGGCGGTCGGGCTTGCCGAGGCCTACCGGGCCAAGGTGGAACGAAGGGAGCGGGGGGAGTCCCTCGCTCCCCAGGAGTTGGCCCGGGCCAAAGAGGTCCAGAGAGGGGAGGTGCTGGAGCGCTGGGCGGCAGAGCTTGCGGAGGCCGAATACGGCCTACGCACGATCGCAGCCATCCACCCGGTGCTCCAGGAATGGTGCGGGAGGGATCACGGGTCCCTGACCTTCCACCTGGTGCAGGTGCTGTCCGGGCATGGTTGCTTCGGGCGGTACCTGCACAGGGTGGCGGGTAGGGAGGAGACGGCGTCGTGCCACGAGTGCGGCGCCGCCGAGGACACAGCCCAGCACACCTTGGAGGTGTGCAGCGTATGGGCTGAGCGGCGCCGCACCCTGGCGGCGACGATTGGCGGCGACCTCTCGCTCCCCAGCGTTGTACGCGCAATGCTGGAGAGCGAGACGTCCTGGGAGGCCGTCACCTCCTTCTGCGACGACGTAATGTCGCAGAAGGAGGAGAGGGAGCGGGAACGCGAGAATGATCCCCTCGCGAACCCGCTCCGGCGCAGACGGACGGGAAGGAGGCGGCGACAGTTCGCCGCCAACCTTCCCTAGTGGTGCTAGCCGACGGGGGATGGGGATCCTCTGTCGGCCGTAACAGCCCACACGTCTAGGGGAGGGACCAAGTATTCCGGTCCCCCCTCTCTTGGCGCGGGAGCTCCGGCATAGGCTGGGGCGGCCAGCGGATGCTGTGGTGACTCCAAACTCTCCCATGGCATCCGCAAATGGCAAGAGAGGGAATACCGGTGGGTTTTTAGTGGGTATGCCTCCCCCCCTCCTTCCATTAGGGAAGGAGGTTACGGGGGAGGTGAGTCCCACATAACTTCCGCGCCGTCCCCACGGCGCGGTCGTATGCGTAACGCATTTTCCCACCGTCAAAAAAAAAAAAAAAAAAAAAAAAAAAAAAAGGTTAGGTTTGTTTTAGAACAAACCTGAAAAGTTTACAGTTTCAGAAAAAATAAACATTTGGGAAATTAAACATTTGCCAAATGAATCAGTTTGGGAAACGTAATTTGCGAAACATTACCCTCTTCACGTTAGACCGCTGAACCGATTTTGATGAAATTTGATATGGAGATAGTTTGAGATCCTGCAAAGGGCATAGGATATTTTTTATCCAACAAAATAGCATAGATCCCGCGGAATAGCGACTAACGAAATCTTTGTAGATGGAGTCGCGGGCAACAGCTAGTTCTTTATAGTTTGGGAATAATCCATACTAATATTATAAATGCGAAGGTGTCTGTCTGTTACCTCTTCACGCTTAACGTGAAAAAAATCGTGTATTCTAGTCTCAACTGTTTCATAAATCCAATGATACAGATTTAAAAAAAAAAAAAATAATATTATCTTAAATTGGGCACGGATCCGTGTCTTAAGCATACGAGGGGTTAATACCACTAGCCCGATTTAGATGAAATTATACACCGTAAAATTTTAGTGGTTGTTTTCCCGAAACGAGGTGATTTAGTATCGATTGTACAATCGATTTATAATTACTATTTTGACTAGAGTCAAAAATCCAATTGTGAAAAACGAAAATCGAAAATGACCGCAAACCAATAGTAACGCTTCGTTGGTACCTAACCTATCGTACGATCGCACGCTACTTGTACCAACGAAGCGTTACTATTGGTTTGCGGTCATTTTCGACTTTCGTTTTTCACAATTGGATTTTTGACTCTAGTCAAAATAGTAATTATAAATCGATTGTACAATCGATACTAAATCACCTCGTTTCGGGAAAACAACCACTAAAATTTCACGGTGTATAGGTAGGTATGGAGATAGTTTACGTGTCGGGAAAGGACATAGGATAGCTTTTTATCCCGGAACCGATACCCGATAAACCCGCGGGACGGAGTCACGGTCAACAGCTGCTATTATTATATACTAGCTTTTTCCCGCGTCTCCGTCTGCGAAGAATTCGTTTATCGCTATCCCGCGGGAAATATGCAATTTTCCGGGATAAAAAGTATCCTATGTCCGTCCCAGGGTCTCAAAAAACCTCCGTACCAAATTTCATCTAACTCAGTTCAGCAGTTTAAGTGTGAAGAGGTAACAAACAGAACAGACAGACAGACACACTTTGGAATTTGTAATATTAGTATGGATTTCATTTGGTCGGACTCTATGGCTATTGCGATGCTAATGTAATATATCGTGATTAAGTTCCCGCACCCTTCCGGGATATTCGGGACGTATTTTATCATTCAGTCACTTAACCGATTACTCTGGTGCCAACCTGCCAGCAAAAAGGTTAAACATAATACTATGTTTTGAACATGTGAGGATATAGGTAGAGGCTTAAGTGTATGTTTATGTACTTCTATGTAGGATAGCGAGCTCTGGAGAGGCTGTATTCGAGATTTCTCTACGGGATCGAATCAGGAATGAGGAGATCCGTAGAAGAACTAGGGTCACCGACATAGCCGAACGGATTAGTTCGTTGAAATGGCAATGTGCAGGCCATGTAGCACGCAGAACAGATGGCCGTTTGGGCTGAAAAGTTCTGTACGCTTAGTATAAGTTTTCCTTCACTTCAATACTTCTCGATCGCGTTTACGTAAAAATTTAAATTCTATGGAAACATGGAAGCGCGCGCGCGGAGACGCTGTCCATGTTTCCTTAGTAATTGAACTTTTTACGTAAACGCGATCGAGAAGTATTTGGTGAAGTAAAAACTTATACTAAGCATACTGGAATGGAGACCACGGATCGGCAAGCAAAGCGTGGGACGTCCAACAAGATGGATGGACGATTTGGTGAAGACCGCAGGTTCAAGGTGGATGCAAGACGCTTGGCTATCAATGAGGCAGGCCTATGTCCAGCATTGGATGTCCTACAGCTGAAATGATGATGGATGATGTAGGATAATAGTTCATTTTTAGGGTTCCGTAGTCAACTAGGAACCCTTATAGTTTCGCCATGTCTGTCCGTCTGTCTGTCCGTCCGCGGCTAAGCTCAGAGACTGTTAGTACTAGAAAGCTGTAATTTGGCATGAATATATATACCAGTCACGCCGACAAAGTGATTACATAAAAAAAAAACTAAAACAATTTTTTTAGGGTACCTCCCATAGACGTAAAGTGGGGGTGATTTTTTTTTCTCGACTAACCCTATAGTGTGGGGTATCATTGGATAGGTATTTGAAAATAAACCATTTTTTGATAAAGTGAATATTTTCGGAGATATTCACTCCGAAAGTTCAAAATAATGTGTCCCCCCCCCCTCTAACTTTTGAACAGCAAGTCTAAAAAATATGAAAAAATCACGTAAGTTAAACTTAATAAAAACTTTCTAGGAAAATTATTTTCAACTTAATCGGTTGAGCAGTTTTTAAGTTTTTTTTTTTAAATATTCTAAACTAAGATTGTAATTTAACCGCCATTGCAAGCATTTTTTTCTTTAAGTACCTATAAGATCACGCTAACAGTATCTTCTTTCAAATAAAAAAAATAAAATTGAAATCGGTTCATAAAATAAAGAATTACATCTGAAAAACCATCAACATACATACTAGTTCTAGTAAGACTGCACAGATTAAATTAGTTACCCAATTCACCAATAGATGGCTTTGTACCGCCGACGTTGAAATTCTGAGCGTGGTGGGAGTTGGGACCAAAACAACCACATTAATAAAGTATGCAAAGATTTTTTCGTACCTGCTACGGAACCCTATCTTGGGCGTGTCCGACACGCTCTTGGCCGGTTTTTAATTTCATTAAGTTATTTGTATCAATCTATTTACCTAAGCTAGGGCGTGTTTCGGAAGTGCTCTATACGACACTAGAAAGAAATGAATGACTGACAGTTTGTACTCAAGTGTTCTTGATTACATATCACCTTAGCATATCACAATGTTATCATGTCAATTATGACAACTTAAATTAATTCACGTAGATACAAAATCTATTGATAAATGCATGTGTGGTTGCGTGCGTGCGTGCGCGCGCGCACATATGTGTGAGTGTGTGTGTTTGTACGAGCATGTGTGTTTGTTACTCTTTCAGACGAATTTGTGGTTATTGTTACACCCGGGAGTTATTGCAACAATTAATGCTATTAAACCTTGACTTTTCGTCCACATTGCATTGCAGTCTAATAATAACTACGTGTGAAAATCGCGTAAGAGTAAATAAATTTGGAAAAAAAATTACCCCGAGGATGGAAAAAAAGTATAAAATAAAAACTTTTTAACAAAAAATTAAACCGCCGAAAAAACTGAAAAGCAAAAAATAATACCTTTTTTGTTTGACCTTAATCTAGGTACCAGTTTGAAGTCGGTGCCTCAGCACTTAGCCAGGAGGAGTGGACCTATAATCGTCTACCTGATTGGCTTCTATCACTCCTCCTGGCTCGTGCTGAGGCACCGACTTCAAACTGGTACCTAGATTAAGGTCAAACAAAAAAGGTATTATTTTTTGCTTTTCAGTTTTTTCGGCGGTTTAATTTTTTGTTAAAAAGTTTTTATTTTATACTTTTTTTCCATCCTTGGGGTAATTTTTTTTCCAAATTTATAATACCAACTTCAAGGTATACCCTATCTATCCAATAAAAAAGAATTATGAAAATCAGACTACTCTGTAAAAAGTTAGTCAATCATCCCCTGTTTTCCTACCCTTAGGGTAGGAATATTATTTCCAAATTTACATGGGACCACCCTTGGGGTATACGCTTTCCAATAAAAAACGAATCATCAAAATCCGACTACTCTGTAATAAGTTATGCGTGGTCATATAGTACAATCAGTAACTGAACAATCAATCATCCCCTGTTTTTCTACCCTTAGGGTAGGAATATTGTTTCCAAATTTAAATGGGACCACCCTCGGTGTATACGCTTTCCAATAAAAAAAGAATCATCAAAATCGGAGTACTCTGTAACAAGTTATGCGTGATCATACATAAAAAAAAAAAACATATACACGTCGAATTGAGAACCTCCTCCTTTTGTTTTCGTCGGTTGAACAATATACTGATTTGGATTTGAAATTTAATTTAGTTATTAGCATCATATAATTCTAATAGTCTAACTACGATATAAAGGAATTGTGAGGCTCAGACATTAAAATATACTTAGTTCTCGTTCGGCTATCTATTTGAGCTCACCTGGACAAAAGACCACGGATAGAAATTCATAGAAATAGGTCCGAAACATGTGAGCATACGTCGACTTAACAAAATTGTATGATTATACCGATTGGGGTAGTTCTATATATCTGTCTCATATATTAAAGAAATAAGCTACAGTTTCAATAAAATCTTAATGAATTTATATTGTACGTGTGCCAAATTTCTTCAGAGTCCCTCAAACCGTTATAGAGTGAAAGAGTAACAAACATCTACAGGGTTATTTGTAATTCACTAGCATCCTTTTAACCCTAAACTTCTACCACTTAAACAAATGTTTTTTGTTTTACGGCTTTTGTCATAACTTAATATTTTTGGTGTAGTAACGTTTTGAAAATTCGAGACTACCTCTTATTTTTACGATACTCTGTGTATTTGTATGGGAAAAAAGTGCTTCATTTTAAAAAGTCGTAAAACAAAAAAGATTTGTTTGAGTGCCAGGAATTCAGGGTTAAGAGGATGTCAGTGAATTACAAATAACCCTGTATACATCTATACAAACTTTTACGTTTATAATATTACTCGCTGTTGCCCGCGATTCCGTCTGCGAAGAATGGGGGGGGGATAAAAAATAGCCTATGACCTATTCTCAGACCTACCGAATACGGAGAAAATAGTTTCATACAAATCGGTCGAGCCGTTTCGGAGGAGTTCGGTAACAAACACCGTGACACGAGATTTTTATATATTAGAAGACAAGTAATATTAGAATACAAAAAAAACCGGCTAAGTGCGAGTCGGACTCTCGCACGAAGGGTTACGTACCATTATCTATAAAAACGGCAAAAAAAACACGTTTGTTGTATGGGAGCCCCCTTAAATATTTATTTTATTCTGTTTTTTAGTATTTTTTGTTATAGCGGAACCAAAATACATCATCTGTGAAAATTTCAACTGTCTAGCTATCACGGTTCGTGTGATACAGCCTGGTGACAGACGGACGGACAGACGAACAGACGGACAGACGTACCTACGGAGCGGAGCTTCAGTAATAGGGTCCCGTTTTTACCCTTTGGGTACGGAACCCTAAAAAGCATGAGTAGTTAAGTATTGACTATTTTCCTGCCTGTAATATAGTAATCTAACCTCATTTATCTTACGAGTATTAATTAAAAGAAGATTCTTGAAGCGCGCCACGTTAATTTACACCCCGCACCCCGCCCGCGCAAAAGCTACGATCGCCGCGCGCGCCGTGAACTCGCCGCCGGAGGTCACGCTTGCCAGCAACAGTGTAAATAATTTTCAGTAGTGTAAGTTGCGACCGAGACCAAGATCACGCTGTAATTTAAATGTTTAAATGCAATTACTTAGATTACTTTTGTGTTATAAATGTAAAATATGAAACTTTTTCGAAGTGGATACTTCTTTGTCCGCAGCTTATACAGTTCCAGAATTTCAGTTAGATACAAAACTAAACTATTAGTACGGGATCCCTCCATAAGACGACCTTCACCGAGTTGGTTAATGGATGAAAAGTATTTTATGTTAAATTAAATATGTTAATAAATATATTGCAAGTAGGTTGACTAAGAAATTTCAGTCCAGAATATGATTACTAGCTTTTGCCCGCGACTTCGTACACGAAGACAATAACGTTAGTTGTTTGGATGAAATTTGGCACACAGGTAGTTTATTACTTGGATTAACACATAGGATAATGCCAGGAAAATGCAAAGTTCCCGTGGAATATGAATAAGTGAATTCTATCTATAGCCTCTAAACCATGGTGGCCTAGTGGTTTGACCTATGGACTCTTTAGCAGAGGGTCGTGGGTTTGAGCCCGGGCTTGCACGTCTGAGTTTTTCCGAATTCATGTGCTATTTTACGTTTGAAGTTCTGCCCAAGTCCTCTCGTTCTGGGAGGAGGTCTGTGCCTGATTGAAAAAGGCTTTTTTATCCCGAGAAAGTGCAAAGTAAAGTTCCCGCGGGATAGAAATCACTTTTTTGACCTATTTTGAAAAAAATCAGAGACAATGTAGCTTTTTATTAGTGAAATCATTTTAACAATCAGCCCCTATATTCAATTCACTTATTTCTATCCCTTAGGAATTTTGTATTTTCTCGTAGAAAAGTAGCCTATGCCATTCAAATCAGCCCCAAATTTGGATTGACTTACTTCTATCTCGCGGGAATTTCGCATTTTTTCTAAGAAGAGTAGTCTATATGAATCAGGAATAGTGCAGCTTTCCATTGGTGAAAGAATTTTTAAAATCAGCCCTGAAGAAAAATTCAGTTTTTTCTATCCCGCGGGAATTTTACATTTTCCCGATGAAAAAGTAGCCTGTCAATTGGGGATAGTCATATGAAAGTTTTTTTAAAACCAGTGCCGAAGTTGAATTTACTTATTTCTATCCCACGGGAATTTTGTATTTTCCCCGGTAAAAGTACCCTATATCAATCAGGGATACTGTAGCTTACTATTGGTGAAAGAATATAAAATCAGCCCCGAATTTAAATTCACTTATTTCTATCCCGCGGGAATTTTGTATTTTCTCGTAGAAAAGTAGCCTATGCCATTCAAATCAGCCCCAAATTTGGATTGACTTACTTCTATCTCGCGGGAATTTCGCATTTTTTCTAAGAAGAGTAGTCTATATGAATCAGGAATAGTGCAGCTTTCCATTGGTGAAAGAATTTTTAAAATCAGCCCTGAAGAAAAATTCAGTTTTTTCTATCCCGCGGGAATTTTACATTTTCCCGATGAAAAAGTAGCCTGTCAATTGGGGATAGTCATATGAAAGTTTTTTTAAAACCAGTGCCGAAGTTGAATTTACTTATTTCTATCCCACGGGAATTTTGTATTTTCCCCGGTAAAAGTACCCTATATCAATCAGGGATACTGTAGCTTACTATTGGTGAAAGAATATAAAATCAGCCCCGAATTTAAATTCACTTATTTCTATCCCGCGGGAATTTTGCATTTTCCCGAAGAAGAGTAGTCTATACTATACCAATCCGGAATGGTGTAGCTTTTAATTGGTGAAAGAATTTTTAAAGTCAGCTTCGAGGTTGATTTCAAATTTTTCTATCCCGTGGGAATTTTGTATTTTCCCGAGTAAAAAGTAGCCTTAGTCAATCGGGGATAGTCATACCACATAATATGTAAGAATTTTTAAAATCAGCCTCGAAATTGAACTAATTTATTTCTATCCCGTGGGAATTTTGCATTTTTCCGGATAAAAAGTAACCTATGTTAATCAACATCACATTTGCATACATAGTGTAATAGCATATAAACATGTCATTTCATTTCAAGGCTAGTGTAGCTTTCTAATTCTGAAAGGATTTTAAAAATCGGCTCAATAGTTTCAGAGATTCCGCTACAAACAAATAAACAAAGAAACCTTAGATATTTCCCTATCCCGTGGGAATTTCGAAAAATCCTTCCTTAGTGCACCTCTACAATAGGCTACTTTCCTAACTAGTCAGTCTTTTAGATAATCAAAAAATATTGGACACGTATTTTTTATTTTGTCAATTAAACAAAAAATTACGAAGATATGGCGCGTTGAAGTTTCGCGTGACGTCACTTGTTTCTACACTTTGTATGAGCGTTTTAGGAACAAGTGACGTCACGCCTCGTCACGCGGAAGTTCAACGCGCCATATCTTCGTCATTTTTTGTTTAATTGTCAAAAGAAAAATTACATGTCTAATATTTTTTGATAATGTAAAATACGGACTAATAAGAATTATTATTTTTTTACCTAGGAAACATCCCTATACTGAAGGTACATGTGTGCCAAATTTCAAGTCTCTAGCCCCAGTGCGTTGCCTGTCAGTCAGTCAGTCACTCAGTCACGGTACTGTTTTATAGGTATAGATGATTTTTAATCGGTGATCAGGAACCAATTTTTCTAGATCAGTATTCGATGGCGACCTCGTTTAAGTCGCAGTTTAAGAAGCACTCTATGCCCGTACTGTTTTTCTTTGTACACTGTGTACTGTGTATAGTTGCGTGGATGGGCGTTTCTTTTTGCGTGTGGCGGTTACATTGAAAAGTGGTAAATAACAGAAATAAATGATGATACTACTACCTACATCAAGGATATTTAGTCGTAATGTGGAGCGCTTCAAAAATTGGCAAGCGTCCGACCTCCAACACGTTCCGCTCGGGACTGGGCGGCGGGCTGGCAGCGGGGAGCCAGTAAATCGTACCGTGAACTTCGTTAATATTGGGTTAAAAATTATATGTTTTACAAAATTAACAAAATTAAACCCGACGGACATTACATCATTACAGACGTTTATTTTGATGTGACTTTCAACACATCAAGTAGTATAATATTGAAATTAAATGAGTTTAAAGGTACAAAATAGGGGTATGTTTGGATTTTTTTTCTATCGAGCGAAGTTTGTCCAATTATGTAACGAGTGCCCGACGTACTTACAGAAAGGTCTCAAAAGCAACATATATTTTTTTCACGTGTTTAATCATTACCGTTTCTAGATAAAATGAAATTAAAAATTACGTTTCTCAGAGGTACCTCGCCTTAAATTTAATTAATACTCGTAAGATAAATGATTTGCCTTAAAACGACACCTCGGATCGCGGTCCTCGCGGCGGCGACCCAACACTCTGCGGTCGGGGACTGCGAGCGGCATTAAGTAGATTAAAAAATAATTAAAACTATGCCACGGGTCGTTAGAAGTGGGATTTATTTGGGGGCATAGTCAACCTTTTGGCTCGAAAGCCTTATAGTGGTATAGACGGAAACTATTGATAAATGTCCTACATTTAATGTACATAAAAGTTATGACTGTTTATAAACTACTAGCTGTTGCTGTTGTTTATCGCTATTCCGCGGAAACTAAGCATTTTTCTTGGATAAAACTATCCTATGGCCTTTCCAAGGGCTCAATCGATCTCCAAACCAAATTTCATCTTTGGGTCATGAAAATGGTTGAACCATAAACGTATAATTTATTATAAATCTTATTATACCTTTAAATATGATTTTATAAGGATTACTATAGTTTGAAACATAAATACTTGTAAATAAATTAGTTGCAAATTCATTCAATTTAACAAATATTTATTATTCCAACTCTTAAGAGTTAGGTTAGGCAAAATACAGAACGCAATTATTTCAAAAAAAAAACAAGAGGGAAAATTATTACATTTTGCAAATATTTCATTGTCCTTCCTGTACTTTATTTTGTCTTTGTAGTTTTTGTTCTATTTTTAAGAAATAGATATACAAGCTTCGACCAATAAGTGCAATAATATTGGACTCTTCAGTAATATACTATTATTACAATGCAGAATAACAAGCACATGAAGAAAATATATTCGGTATGCAATACGCGGCCTAATTGCTCCAGAGCAATCTCTTCCAGAAAACAAGTGCAATTGCCTTTGATTAGAAAAAAATGTATTTTTTAATATTTTTTTCTTACAGATTGGGCCAATTTGTGAAACTAATTTGAATATTTTAAAATTAGGTCACGTATTTTTTTTTAAATTTAATTTGTTAAATACCGGATATGGTTGACCGGATATACGTCATCAGTGGCACGAAACTCTTGATTTCCTTTGCCCATCTGCTTAGAGAAAAAATACTGTCATCTGTCATTCGAACGTCGTCACGTCGTCAATAAGTTTTTAACCTTCTGGTTCTGAAAGTCTATTTTCCACGATAATTTTTGAAAAAATGCTTACCAGTGGAAACTCCGGTGAAAAATTTATCACGGCTGACACGTTCAATTTACCCATGGGCTAAGACATATGAGTATCTACCTGTTCAATCATCAACATTGAGTGCATACCTATATAAAATAGGCTATTCATGGAGTCATTTGAACAAATAAAACACTTTCTAAAGTCCATTTTTTGATTCAAAAATGAAAATAGACTTTTTGTTTTTGTTTCCTATCCTATTGACATCAGTTAAATTTAAATGACATTATGACAAATGACATTGTTTTTTTAAGTGAAGCGTGAGAGCAAAGGTAAAAGAAAAATGCCTTTGAACCTTTGATGACGTCATTTGAAGATCAAATGAAAGAAGACAACATTTTTTTTGGAATGTGTCCGCTATTAGCTGTTTATTTTTAAGTCCGACTACAGAAAATGGTTGTATAACATTATTCCTCAATGATAAAAATATAAAAAAAAAAAAATATTTAACCAAAAGAAATTAAATTTTCGCCTTGTGGGGTAGTCCACTCCTTCGTTACCCCAATTCCTACAGACCTCTAAATCGTTATCTATATACACACTTACTTACCTATAGGTACCTATTTAGGATTCCTTAACGCTCCCGCTAATCTCCTCCGCAGATTAATGCTCACACGTAATTTCTGCCCCTGACAGCGGGTGGCAATTATCCCCGTTCGCTTCGAACCCTGAACGAATGTTTATAATTTATCCCAACGCAATTGTCTTCTGAACTGAATTAAAAGCTATTTTCAGATTTTCATAATTGTGTTTACGGCGAATTATTTTATGTGGGCAATCGGGAAAAGGAGGAGGGTACTTCAATGTAACCATGTGGTGTACAATTGACGTACCTACTTATATTTTGAACGAAAGAATTATTTCCGATATGAACCTATTCATTATAATATTAAATTGATTAACTGCTGAAGAACCCCTATATATATTAAGATGCTAAGAAAAAGCGTTTATGAGGACATTATTACTAACCCAATATGGACCCAGGCCCTAAGTAAGTGTATGATTATTATATAGTGCTTGTTACTTGACGACAGAACTAAAAAGTTAACCAAGGTCTTGCTGCCGTAAATGACTACGAGTAACTACTAAAAAGTGTTCTAACGAAACTAACACGCGAAAAAACTGTTTAGAAATCTCTAAGGCCACTTTCAGCGAGGCGATAATGTCACTCGGAAAATACTTTTACAAAAGAAATATTGCCACATCGCGGGTGGTGCAAATTTAGACCAAAACGCTTGTGTTTAAAGTGCAGAATTTAGACGTAGCAATTTTGGAGTTAGGCCCTTTTGAAATAACGCTTCTATTTCGCGTGGAGTTGCTAAAATTTACATGTCAGCTCCAGTTGGTGACACGGTTCAAGGTCAACTTGAATTTCCCGAAAGAGTTGTTTGCTTCAGTTTATATGATTAACAAAAACCAACGCCTATATGAAGTGTTCAGTACCTACAGTTAAATCAGGGGCTAAATTCAGGAACGGCCCAACACGCTTTGCGAGCGGTAATTCAATCGTTTGCGATAGGATAGGGATGAACTGCTATTCAGGAATGGCAAAAATCACTGGTTTGCGAGAGGTTTGGGCTGAGATTGGGATGAGCCTTATTTATTTATTCGTTTATTTATTTACAAATCAAATTAATAGGAAAATAAGGCTCATCCCAAGCTCAGCCCATTCCTATCCTCTCGCAAACGATTGAATTACCGCTCGCAAACCGTGTTGGGCCGTTCCTGAATTTAGCCCCAGTTGATCGTAAGCAAGGTTTGTTCATTTGTTTGCATTGTATTTGACATTTTAATGCCAACATGTTTGCGATTCAAGTCTTCTTTCGGTTCTGATTATCGAAGGTTATATACCGAATTTATTAAAATATCGTCATCATCATCCCAGCCTATATACGTCCCACTGTATGGCACAGGCCTCCTCTCAGAATGAGAGGGCTTGGGCCGTAATTCCCACGCGGGCCCAGTGCGGATTAGGAAACTTCTCACGCACCATTGAATTTCTTCGCAGGTGTATGCAGGTTTCCTCACGATGTTTTCCTTCACCGTTTTCTTGTTGGTAAATTTTAAATGTAATTACGCACATAAATTCCGAAAAACTCAAGAGGTGCGAGCCGGGATTTGAACCCACGCCCCTCTGCTTGAGAGGCCATAGGTCAAACCGCTAGGCCACCACGGCTTTCTAGGCCATCACGGCTTTAATAACTGCGATGAGATTGTTTATAATTTTTTTTTCGTTGGTTTAGGTTGACGTCACTTCAACTACTTGCACTACACAGTAATTTAAAAAAATAACGACAATCGTATTGGCTGCACTCACCGTATGCCAATGCAGTATTTATAAACAAAGTGATTAAAGAACGACAAACAATATGACAAAGCGGAAGGGTACGTGCCTAAAAAACAAAACACTATTGAATAATATAATGATGTTGGTAGTACTGAATGTCATAACGTATCTGTGCCATGATTTTGTGGTTACACATTGTAATTATAATAGATACGATAATAATTTAACGCTTTAGACGTTACGTCTAAGGGGATATACAAAGCGTTTCATTTCATCTTTTTTTGCGAACTGATAAAGAATGAAGTTCGCCTCCGTTGTCTATTTTTTCCGTATAAATTTAATACTATAGAATAGTGAATAGTTTCTAAACCAGTGAGCTACATCTTCGTCCTATATAGAGGACAGCCACTGGAAATTTAATAAAAAAAATCATAGATAAAAATATTTTGAACATAAAATGAACAATAAACTGCTTTTGTTATCATTTCATCATTTTCATCATCATTTCAGCCAAAAGACGTCCACTGCTGAACATAGGGCTACCAAGGCTCGCCAAACAGATCGGTCCCGTGCCATCCGCATCCAACGCGATCCCGCAACCTTATTTTAACCAGGAAGTCGCTCCATCTTGATGGAGGCCTACCTACACTGTGTCTTCCGGTCCGTGGACTTTTGTTACCTATGTCTTTGTTTAAATAAAATTTATGGAATACTAGATGTTGCCCATGACTCTGTCTGCGAAGAATATAGACAAAAAATTTCATCAAAATCGGTCAAGCTGTTTCGGAGGAGATCGATAACAAACACCGTGACATGAGATTTTTATTATTAGGTAATGTTTTGTTAGGTTTATATATTAGCTGCAGAGAAAAAGTACCCCCCTGCAATGTTGGTAACCACACCGAGATATTTTCTCAGCAGCTGACTGTACCTACCTATGCTTACCAAAAACTAATCCAACATTAGAATACGAGGAATACATAGAAATATAAACACATTAAAGTAATATTATCGACAGATATTGTAGAGTGTTTAGATAAGATACATATGCTGGTAATCGAGTCGAAAACCACAAATTGCGAAACCGCTACCACATTCTGAGAACAATGTTTTAAAAATACACTTCCCAATGCTCGCTGGGCTAGCAACGGAGTTAAAACGATTTAGAACAACAAGCAATGTATTTAAATAAATAATTTCATGCTAGAATTTCGAGCGTTAGGTTGGTGTCACGCTCGCCGATCAAATCAAATGCGATTACAATGCCACAAAGTTATCTGACCCGGTGGTCAAAAATCGAATTACTCGTAATGCTGCAACTACATCAGTGATCAATGATCATAATAATAACGGCAACACTAAATTCACCAACAGTGACGTTTGTCACCAGGTCATAGTCGCTATAAGTTAAGAAAAAAAACTTTATCCTGATTCTGTTAATCCAGTTAATCGCACTCGCAGGCTACCAAGATACAGGCTCAGCCTAGTTTGGAGTCTGATAAATGTACCGTATTTTTTTGTAACAAGTGTTTTTGGTAAATAAACTATTTTTATTTATTTATTTATTTATTTATTCCAGATTTAAATGCGCTGTGGATTGGAGTGTATCTCCGATTTTGCCATAGACAATGGAATTTTTTTTAAGTCGCTGTTTATAGCAAAACCGTAACTGTCAGCAGGAAACCGAGACATTTTGTTTGTTAATGTTTATTGGTCTATAATTTTACCGCGTATAAATAGAGATCACTTAACTTTTATTAACACAGTACCTACCTATTACCCTACCTAGACCTATTACATAAATATAGTACAGATATTTCTTTATGTTCAAGTAAAAATAACCATATTTTCTATTTTAATTTTACCGATGAAATCTCTGATTAGTGTGTGTATATGTATGGTAAAGCAAGCGTAAAACAGATATACTTACCTACTGTTATTAGATAAAACCATTTTAGAGATTCTGACATGTAACCAATATTAGCAAAGAGAGTGGGTAATATTTCATTCAATTTGTTTAATTAAATTCGTGGCTTAAACTGTCTGCGTTGAATTTAAACTAAAATTTACAGAATTTATGGACAATGACAAAGTTTCACTTAAATTTCGGCGCAGTGGCTTCATGAATACCAACTCTCAGGATATATTTCAAACAATGTCAAAAACTCCAATTTTATGTGTGTTATTTTCAATTGGCAACATCAAAATTTAACTTCTAACGATTGAGGTTATATGAATAGAACTCCAACTTTATTTGTTTGTTATTCCACCGTGAGAAATCTACAAGTAACAGATTTAGATGAAATTTGATATGAAGGTAATATCCCAGAATAACAAGTTGTCTATTGATTTATTCTCCCCCATCGCCGAAAAACAACCATATCTCAGAGAAAAACTAAATTGTTTGTGACCTACGTCATAGTTTGCGACTAATGCTAATTCTCGACTGAAAAATCCTACAACGAGGTGGAATAACTTACTAGGGATAAGTTCGCCTTTGTATTTTTTTCTGTTAATCTGTATTTTTTTTGTGCAAATAAAGAGCTTACATAATACATACGTACTGATTACTTCTGCATGTTTTCAAAATAATTTCAATATTCGAATATCGAACACATTTTGTCCTTGGTAAATCTGATCTATTGGTAATTATTATTTTACTCACAGTTTCCCTCACGTGATGCGGCAGTTCAATCGAAATTTCGAGATTTTACTTAAATAAATAAATTATGTACCTACATCGTAACGCCCGTGCAAAATTTCAAGTAAGTATCTGTATGCTTAGTATAAGTTTTACTTCACCAAAATACTTCTCGATCGCGTTTACGTAAAAATATCAATTCTATGGAAACATGGACGCGCGGCCGCGGAGCGCTGTTCATGTTTCCCTAGTAATTGATTTTTTACGTAAACGCGATCGAGAAGTATTTTGGTGAAGTAAAACTTATACTAAGCATACTGGTCTTGGCGGTTGTGATTTCGAAAGTTTACATGCGTCCTTCCCGATCCCGTAGTCGGAATAGGTACCTATACTCAATTATCTACACTCGAATCTGTCATCCGTTTTAGCATAAAATAGTAACAAACGCACACACAAATATTCGCACTCATGATATTAGTAGGATCGCTATCTGAAGCCAAAACTCTGATTTAATTTAATCCAAATATTCACCAAGACAATTTTGGTGATGGCAACTCTACATACCGCGCGTTTATGAATGAAACTGACTCAATTTGAAATATTCTTATTTCAAAACTTAAATTCGGATTGAGCCAATTTCATTCTAAATGTGCGCACGAAATCACGACTGAACGACTCTGCGATCATAGCCAAAGATATAAAAAAAGTGGTAATCACATCACCACATCACCCATCAAGCAGGCCCGCCACGCTCCCTTTTACACCTTTACAATAACGTGTTTCCAAATGTAATTATTACAACCAGCCCGTAATAAGGGCTGAAACAGATTGTCTGAAGATATTGCCGACAATTACGACGGCGAATTTCGGCAAAGCCGCGGCTGAGTCGCAATTTTTGCCTAATGAAGATTTATACTGCACTGTGGAACGGAGAATGATACGGGGAAGGTAATAAAGAAACTTATTTGAAAACAAGTGTTTTATTGTAGCGTTTTGAGTACCTACGTATTTTAAAGGCAACGTATGGATAAAATTTGGTAAGTACCTAACTACATTTAACTTCGTGTTAAAAGAAAATCAGGTTTATTTTTGAAAAGAAAATAATTTCGTATACCTAGTGTCAGTATCGTTATAAACGTGCGATATATCGACAATTGATTTCGGGAATAATACACAGGTATTTTTATTACGATATTCCCACGTCATCGGGATGTAAGCAAGTAAAACCTCCAAAACGCAACCACTAATTCTAGAGATGACAAATTTAGCACGGGTCTTAATAAGACATCGTAATTGAACACCGTGACGTGAAATTTAGTAAAATGTCATAGCGTCAATTCAACTGCTAGAGCTACACGAGCAAAATCGCGGGTAAAATTCAGTAACCGTATAAACAAGTGAGATTTCCATACCCTTACAATGTGACATGAATTTCCATATTATGTACTATGTACTCTCCAGACCATGTACTCGTATCTACGTTATTCATACACATACCAGCCCTCAAAAAGTTGTCCAAGCTCGTACCTCTGAGATTTTTGAATTTACGAGCGCACTTCATTTGTTATTTATCATGAGCTTTTC
Source organism: Archips crataeganus (assembly GCA_947859365.1). Lineage (NCBI taxonomy): Eukaryota > Metazoa > Arthropoda > Insecta > Lepidoptera > Tortricidae > Archips > Archips crataeganus. Next base: position 5,440,585 of record OX402052.1, read on the forward strand.
GGTAAAGAAAAACATGTATTTCGGCGGAAAAAGAGGCGGAAAAAGAGATGCACGCCACATACTGTGTTCCGTGTCCGATAAAAACGTGTGTTTAAGCATGTCAGTTTATTTAATATTTAGTGCTGGCCATCAATTTCATCCTTTTTTTTTGAGGAACAATGTATGTCAATTTTCATATTATTTTAATAAATCTTATACTTGAAGTATTTTAAGTAGTCTGCCGTTTTTCCCGAAACTTAGTTAGGTACGTATTATTATGTTCAGATGCGCCTTTTTTACTGATTCGGAATATGCATGTACAATACGTTTACTTTTAGTTTACCACTGACAGATTGCTTGCCTTCATTTCATTTCCAACTTTAACTCCATACAAATAAAGTAGTTATTACAAAATCTGCAAACGTGGGTAACAGTATTCTAAAATTGGCTTTATTTGTAGGTCGTTAAAGTTGAATATGAAATGAAGGCAAATCATCTGTCAGTGGTAAACTTTATGTAATTTTACTGTAACTCAGTTTGGCACCCCGATTAAGTGCGCGCGCAGACAGAGAGCGGTCTGGCGTTCCGCGTTCCGCGTTCAGAGTTCTGCTTTCTTTCAAATGTACTGAGTCCCTTACGATAACGCACACAGCAGGCGGTCGGAACTCTCGAGCGGTCAATACACGGTACCTCTACCATGAGTTACACTAGTTTACAGTGACCGTACTCGCTAGCGACGGCGTAAATGATTTGTATGGAGAATTGTGTACAGCGCCTCTAGCGGTCACTTACGGAAGTACAATTCTCCATACAAATCATTTACGCCGTCGCTAGCGAGTACGGTCACTGTAAACTAGTGTAACTCATGGTAGAGGTACAGAACTCTGAACGCGGAACGCGGAACTCCAGACCGCTCTCTGTCTGCGCGCGCTCAAATAGCTGCGATATGGGTGATATTTGTAAATACAGGTTTTTAGAACTAAATTCTTAAATTAAATTAGTGTATTTTTTATGTTTTTTACGAACCTTTTAATTAATTCCTGAATATTTTTCTTGCGTCCCATTAAAAAAATTTTTTTCGAAATAAAATGGCTTTTTTTCACATGACGGCAGTATTATTGATCTAATCTACTAAGTTTTAAAATTGCCACGTAATAGTTTATATTTGCCGAATTATGGGTGAGTATTCAAACTTGACGGCGACTGGGTTTTTTTGTGGCAAAGGCAAAACCCATAATAATGGAAATGGAAGAAGGTTGATAGCATACCTTACCATAGCATTCCTTGAAGCTGCTGAGCCATCATTCTCAGAGATGTTCACAAAGGAGCTTTTTAATACGAAAGAAGATATTTTACGCTTTTTCTTTGAATAGCCTTTCGCTGTTAGCAGTAAATGGCTTTTAAAGTTTAATATTAATAAATTCAAAAGCGCTCAACTACAGTGTAGTAAACTCGGCAATGCAAAGGATAGTCTACTAAACCTTGGACTTAAAACGCGAAGTAGAAAATTCCCTCTTTTTTCCGCTCAAAAGAAATTCTACATTTCAGGATTCCGTGCCTCAAAAAAAAATAAGTACCTATGTTAATTTCTGTACGATCACTTCGTTTATCGATTTAGACCGACGTACGACTGGAAATTATTTTTTTTTTTAACTTTAAGCACTTTTTTTTTTTTTTTTTAAATGAAACTTTATCTAAAGAACCGATAAGCATAAACCTACTAGGTAGAAATATAAAAAAAATTCTATCGTAATTGAATTTTTGTAGTAGGAAATAAAAAACTTTTTTTTATTAGTCTGTTATAGTGTCCCACTGCTGGGCAAAGACCTCCCCTCTTGACCTCCACAACTCCCGGTCTGGCGCTATGTCAGGCCATTCCTTTGCGTACACGTCCAAATCGTCCCGCCATCTCCTTCTTGGTCTGCCTCGTCGTCGCTGGCCGTTCTCCGTCACCCACCAAGTGACTGTGTGAGCCCATCTTTGTGGGTGCATGCGACAGACATGTCCGGCCCAGTCCCATTTTAGCTTAGCAGTCTTTTTCCCAACGTCGGTTAATGCGTGTTTTTGAGCGCACTTTATTTAATAAAATTCCAGAACCAGTTACTTTAATGTCAACATAATATGCTACTAAAATTTTCACAAGCTAGGTACTAAAACGCTTTGGAAACTCGAAAGTTCGTTTAGCCTTAAAAAGGGGCGGAAACTATTACACCGAACGGCACGGTGGACCAAGAACCCAATTACAAAGTAAACGAATTTCCCTTTCCAAGAGCAATCTACGACAAATGAAGATATACGGCCAACGGAGGAATAGATATTAAGAGCTTAGTAGTAAGTACTGTATGTATACAGGATCTTGATCTGTATACCAGTATATACTGTTCCTGTAAGTAAGGTAGCTCAAAAGAATAAAAGTCACATTAAGAGTGAGGCTAAACGAACGTAATTTAATGAGTTATGAGTCGCGTATTTTCGGCTGTGTAATTCTGCTTTTATACTAAAGTCCAGTTTATATAAAACTCATTTTGTGTCGCCGTGTGGCACACTGGACTTTTTTATAAAATTGAATGCAGCAGAAATTACGCGACTGAAAATACGCGCTCACAACTCATAAAAATTACGTTATTTTGGCCTCACACTTATAGGACCACTAGGGCCCAATGGCATAACAAAGTACAACTTATATTACAAGCGGAACTCCCTTTCTAGTTAATATAACTGAAGCGAGAGTTCCGCTTGTGGGTCAATCAACTTTTTTTTGTAAATTTCTATATACTCCTTTACAAGTAACTCTGTAATCTCTGGTTAGTGAAACCATGATTTTGCAGTAATTAGATAAACTGTTTATCATAGTGTGTATGTGAAAACCAAAAAAAAAAAAGTATTTCTATGAAAAAATCCGGTCACCCAGGGGAAATACCACTATTTTCATACAAATTTCGGGGACAACATTGTCCCCTGGGTCACCCACGAAATAGAAGCTAAACAAAATAAAATAAATATGGCAATAAAACCATTATCGACTACAAAAATCTAGGGTTTTGAAAAATATACTTTAAATAAGGAAAAATAATCAGTTTTTTAATTATTTCGGTTTTCATAGAAAGTAGCAGAAAATCGTTTACAAAAAAAAGTTTATTGACCCTTGTAATATTAGTTGTACATTGTTATGCAATTGGGCCCTGGTTGTCCGTTTGACGGTCAGTACTTTTTTGTGTGTACCCGCCCTTAAATTCGTATTTTTTTTTATTGACCACTTGCAATCACCACGCCCATATACACCAACTGTATCTGAGAATCTGGTGTATTTCTTAAAAAAATAAACAGCATAACATCTACGTCGTAAATTTGCTTAAACGGTTTAATCGTCCAACAATAAATAAGTAAAGAAGTATAGGAACATAAAAGGTCAATCTTTACGTATTTTTAAGACTAAAAATACACCCATCCATCGTTCTAAATTTAAATTTTATCCACAAACGCTACCAAGTGGACAACATAATGGAATTCTTTCACCACGAGCCCGACCTGTGACACACTTGCCGTGACGGATTGCGGCGGTTTTTTCTTTAATTAAACTTGTCTTACTATACGACGCAGATATATTGTAGCGCAAACTGGAAAATACGAAGTAAATCCAGGAAAATTTTGCTTAAAAAAAATTTAAAAATCAAGTGAAAAACGTGGTTGGTATAATTAATTCAAAGTAGCTCTCTTTACACCTAAAAACGTTCAATAAAATTGAGACAAGTGTGCCTAATCCTAAGTAGAAACGGATAGAAATTATGTACCTAAAATATCATGTGTAATCAAACATTATGTACTCACCTTAATTAGTCCACAATTAAAAACGAAACCAAAATCACCATAAACAAATTAAAAAAACCCGAACTGACACAGAGAACGCAATCCGGCTCCTCGAACACGGCACTTCACTCAAAAAGTTACAACTGGCAACTTGGACATCTGTGACGGCGGCGATTAATTTGAATTAGTTCGAAATTCGAATCCGGCGCGCGGGAAAGCGTCCCCAAGCGTGCGCTTAGGTTAGTCTTTAAACGGAACTGAAGGACGTCGCGTCTGAATGGCACTCCGTCTCGTCATGCGCGCGACGCCTGAATGAATCTTTTTAACGGACTTTCAGCTTTTTCACACTCACGCTGGAAAATATTTTCGCCCACCCCAGGTTTCGCAAAAGGGTGCGATAAAAAATTCTAAGGCAAGTAGCGCTGTGACAATCTAATAATGACTGCCTGCCTACCTTCCTTTTTCTTGCATTACGTTTACAAGAGAATGTTTAACAAGTGTGTGGGGGATACTTCGCGCTTCTACTTGGTCGAATGAAGAGTAGATAAATTTGAAAAAATAGTAGTAGTAAAGTTTACAGTTTCAGAAAAAATAAACATTTGCCAAATTAATCAGTTTGGGAAAAATAATTTGCCAAAAGAAAGTACACCCCATTAATCATTCCGTCTTCTGCGGAGACTATACTGGCCGTACCACAAGAATTTAACTAGGTGTACCAGATTATTGTATTGTCACCGGACTTACATACCTAAGTAGATATGTTTCAGCTCAATCGTATACCAGGTGGTCGAAAATGGGCTGCAAATTTTGAAATCGCAAGTTACCTAAAACAATCTTACATACGAAAGTTATTTATTTATTCATTTACAAGTCATGTACATTACATACATTATTAACAGTTATAGTTGCAAGTTTAATAAAAGCTAGGTGGCATTCAGGGCCGGATTCACCATTAGGCAGAATAGGCCTAGGGGCCGCGCATCGGAAGGTCCCCGCGCGCGCACAAAATGTTTCATAGAGTGAGAATTTGTATTCTCAATGCCAATAAGTAGGTTGAAGTCTCTCGATGAGAGTATAACATAGATGGCGCTGTAACACTGCAGAATGTGATTATTTAACAGACTGAGATGTGCGATGGATAGGAAAAATTTGTGTCTAAACTCCTGACCTGACCAGTGGTGGTGTAGAGGAATAACACGCGGCACGGAATGCTGAGGACCTGGGTTCGATTCCCAGCGCTGGTCTTTTTTCTGGGGTTTTTTCTGTGCAACCATGTTTCAGTTTGTATTTAGTATGAAATAATAAGTAGGTACCTACTATTTATTTTTATCGACGCGTGCTGGCAGTGGATTTGATTGAATTCGAAATTGAATAGAGCTGATGATCTTCAACCGCAGAAAAGGGGCCCCGAGAATAGCATTGCCTTGGTGCCCCGACATGGTTAATCCGGCCCTGGTGGCATTCCACGGCTTAAACAAACTACTAAACATTGTTACACGTCGAATTATGATAATGATTATGACTGATGAATTCAGGCACTCAAATTAGCCTAAGTACCTACTTAAAAGTAGAACGTTTTCAGATAATAAAATGAGGAATGAGTCGATATCCACAACACTACCGTTCGTTCAAGATTCGTCCGCGTGTACATAGTTATTTGCATACCTATAGAAACAACGTAAGTAATTAGTGCTCATCGCCAGTCCGAATTTTAAATTCGAAGTTCGTACATGCCGTCCCTCTCATTTTCTTGTTAAATACTATTAGCGTGAGCGAAACGACACGATACGATGTTCGATTTTTGAACTTCGTATTTGTGGCCAGCAAGATGGTCACTACTAGTGTTGCCATTGAAAACAATCGTTATTCAAATTCAATTTAGCGTTATGCTGGCACTACACGATGGGCCATCGCGATGGTCCACTATAATGGGTCAGCGTGTGGAGGGCGTAGTGGTGTCGGATGGCTTATGGCATGTGCGGTGGTCGTGGGATGGCGTCGGTGTCGGTTTTTGGCCGCGCATCAAAAGAATCAAAAGATCACAACTGAACGTGCCATCGTGTAAACGCGTTGCAGCCATCGCTGGACAATCGTGTAGAGGAGGTGTTACACGCGACGTCTTTAATGTATGACTGAAAGACGGGGCTAATTCGAAGTTTATATCCGTCCCTTTCAATCTGCTATTAGTGTGAGCGAGGTGGCACGACACGAAGTTCGTAAATCATACTTCGTAGTAGAATCCATCCACAGCCCTCGCAAAGAGAGCTCTCGAATAATAATTTAATCATCACCATCTCGTCATGTATAATGTCCTACTGCTGGGCCCAGGCCTCCTTGTAGTTCTCTCGCGGGCCCAGTACGCATTGGGAACTTCACACATACTTGAATTACTTCGCAGGTGTGTGCAGATTTCCTCGCTGCGTTTTCCTTCACCGTTAAGCTCATGGTAATATAATTTCGCTCGTGAACTCTGAAAAACTAATAGGAGCGAGTCCGGGTTTGAACCCGCGACCCTCTGCTTGAGACGTCATAGCAAACCACTAAGCTACCACGACGGCCATTTTCTTATTTTTAACCCCGACACAAAAAGAGGGGTGTTATAAGTTTGACCGCTATGTATGTGTGTGTGTCTATGGCATCATAGCTCTTGAACGGGTGAACCGATTTCGATGCCTTTTGTTTATTTGAAAGCAGGCTTCTTAGCGATGGTTTCATCAAAATTAGTGCAGCCGTTTCAAAGTTATCAGCCCTTTTGTTAGCTGCTGAAGGGATCTTAAACGCATAATGGACATTTACTTTATTTTCAAACATAGGTATGACCTAATTGTGTTGGGGGTTTTTAATTTTTTTAATTTATAAGTATTTATAATAACGTTAATTTAATAATGGACACCAAGCACAGAATAGTTCAAATCACTGGCTCACAACTCTGCATTTAGCAGAATTTCATGTACTATGTTAATCACATTTGAAATTTACCACGAGCTTCGGTGAAGGACAACTTTGTGAGGAATTCCACTAATGACGGGTTTTGATTAAAAAAAACGAGAATCGTCCGAGATCGCCCCTCAGATCGCGAGGCCGTGAGCGAGGGCCCGTTTCGAACCCACACCTAGCTACACGGTTGTGTAGTCAATTTGAGCACCACAACCGCTCATTCTGTTTTTCTACTAACTGTACGATGAAGACCGCTGACCGGCGCAGATACGCACACGCACCAGTTGCAATAAATTAAACTGTTAAGCTGCGTACGGACTGCGCGCACATTACGCGTACCCTACGCGAGCCCGGGTACGCGTGTCCTGGAACGCCATGTCAGTACGCTATGTACGCGTACACTGTACGCGTAGCTGCAAGTACGGACATGGCGTTCTAAGACACGCGTACCCGGGCTCGCGTAGGGTACGCGTAATGTGCGCGCAGTCCGTACGCAGCTTAAGAAATATGGCGCATTTGATGCCTGCACATGGTGTGCCATCCCAACAAACATTTAAGCGTTAAAACAAGCGTTTGTGGACCTGTATTTAGGTTCTGCTTAGATACTTAAGCGTTATAAGAAGAGTTATAAGAGCGTTATAGAGTGATATACCACCTTTATATCTTCGATTTTGGCACAAAATTCTGACGCTTAAGCCTGTATAAACCCGTTATAGTGGTTCTATCTAACGTTTACTAGAACTATACAAAGGTGCTATGAGATCGTCAGTTAACGCTTGAAACTTTATTGCACCGTCATAATATACTATACATAATATACTGTCTACCTACGTACACACACAGTTCAGTCTACGCTCCGACTTCGACTCACTCCGACGAAAAAGTGGAAGCTATGCAAGTATGAGGATGTCTCCAGAGCCATGCATAGCTCCGGAACTCACTTCACATTTGTTATACTGGGGGGCTTTAACTGAAAACTGGTCAAACGAAACGGTGAAGAGTTTCGGATGGAGCAATTCGGAGTAGGGCGTAGGAAACAACGGGGCCACCTACTGGGCGGCTTCGTGGAGAAGGAGGGACTCTATATGATGAACTCCTACCTATTTCCAGAAGCAAGAGCACAAGAAGTGAACTTGATAAGCTCTGATGGTGTAACGAGGAATGAAGATAGACCTTAATCATGTCGACGAAAAAGCAAATATTCAATGATAACTCCGTGATCAGTGCGGTTAGAACCGGGAATGATCACCGTATGATACGAGGCACTTTGCACGTTACGTTAAGTGTAGGTTAGGTTAATTAAAAAAAAATAGGTTTAGGTTATTATGCTAGAGTTATGCCCAGGCGCGAAGCCCCAAACTACGCGGAATAGGGGCTCCGCGCGGAGCCCCGTCGACATCACCCCAAGACGCTGAACGTAAGGCGACTCTCCTCGCTTAGGTCATTATTAGGTTATGTTAATCATTCTTCTAATATATAAAAATATTATATTTGTTATCGAACTTCCCCGAGACGGCTTGAATGATTTTTAATCATCAATTTTTTTTCTCCATACTCGGTAGGTCTGAGAATAGGTCGTAGGCTATAACTTATGGCAAAACAACGTTTGCGGGGTCAGCTTAGTCTTCTATCTTCTTCTAATACATAAAAATCTCGTGTCACGGTGTTTGTTATCAAACTCCTCCGAAACAGCTTGACCGATTTACATGAAACTTTTGTGTCTACACTCGGTAGGTCTCAGAATAGGTCGTGGGCTATTTTTTATGCCTAACAACACAGCTAGTATTAAATAATAATAGAAACTCAATTGATTCATTTGCGCGAAATAAGGTTATGCGAAAACTAACTTTCTGTGAAACTAATTTATGAACGAGTTACTTTCTGCCAAATTACCATTTGGAATTCAGAAAATATGTTGAAATTAATTCGCCTTAAATTGGATAATTATGCTTGATAGAATTCGGCGACATCAAATTATGCGAGAACAGTTTCTGCACAAATACAATTCAGCTTAAACAAAATTATGCGTATTAAAACAGGGGAAACCGACGGTACACGCAAGCGTTGCGGCAGGTTATATGTACAGAAAACCGAGGAGTATAACCGCCCCCTTTGCTTATCATTTGTGCACCACGAGAAAGCCTTCGATTCAATCGAAACTTGGTCTGTGCTGCAGTCTCCCCAAGGGTGGGACAAGGAGAAGTGATTTCTCTGAAACTGTTCAACCGCTGTACTGGAGGATGCGTTCAAGACACTGGACTGGGAAGGGCATGGCATCAATGTAAATGGCGAATACATATACCTTCGATTTGCCGACAACATAGTGGTCTTGACTGAGATCTTGATGGACCTACCTGGATGGATTGTGATACTCACTGACCTGGAAAAAGTCTCCGAACGAGTTGGTATTAAAATGAACATGGATAAGACAAAAGTCATGTCGAACGAGCGTTCCAACCAACTCCTGTTACAATCGGACTCTTCGCTTGAAATTGTTGACGACTGTATCAACCTGGGACATTCACATACAGTCCAATTAGGTAGGACTAACTTCGAGAAGCAGGTCAATCGACGAATCTGACTTGACTGGGCAGCGTTCAGGAAGCTCCGCAATATCTCGTCGTCCTATAAGTAGGTACACCGCATTGTCTCAACTCAAAAGTCTTTGACCAGTGTGTGTTGCCAGTGATGAATTATGGCACTGAGACGTGACTGCTAACGATGGGCTTCATAAAAAAGCTCAAAGTTACTCAAAGAGCGATGGAGAGGGCTATGCACAGACTTTCTCTGTGGGATCACATCAGAAATGATGAAATCCGCGCAAGAATTAAATTCACCGACATAGCTCTAAGAATCGCTACACTCAAGTGGCAGTAGGCAAGGCACATCACTCGTAGAATTGATGGCCGGTGGGGCTAAAAGGTTCTCAAATGGCGTCCACGGACCAGAAGACGCACTATAGGTAGGATGGAATTGACAACCTTTCATTTTTTTAACACCTGAAAATTACTACAGGAATCGAAAGAGTTTCGCCTCCTGAACACGGAAAAATATTTATTATAATTTATTTCTCCATATTTAAAAAATACAACATATTTAAAAAAACATATATTTTTTTATATATATAAGAGGTGGCAAACGAGCAGACGGGTCACCTGATGGAAAGCGATCACCGTCGCCCATGGACACCCGTAACACGGGGGGCATCACAGGTGCGTTGCCGACCCTTTTAGGAATATATAATATGTACTTACAAATATTGCCACAGAATAGATATGTTTCCTTTACCCTTTTCACTAGAAAAAAGAGCTGTCATAATTTTAAATTTGATAACAACCTTAATAGAGATTTTTTTTAAAAGAGACTAGACAAAAGTAATGGATGTATTCTATCGTTACGCTCTTTTAGAATAAGCACATCTTTAAAAAAAAAATTAATAATCCTAGTGAAAATTTAAAACTATCAGCGTCTTTCTCTTTCCAAACAGTATACAGAGAACGAATCAACAATTATAGTTTTAGAAATAAGAAATTTAATGTTGTCAACAGGCTACTTTCCTAACTAGTCAGTCTTTTAGATTATCATAAAATATTGGACACGTATTTTTTATTTTGTCAATTAAACAAAAAATTACGAAGATATGGCGCGTTGAAGTTTCGCGTGACGTCACTTGTTCCTACACTTTGTATGAGCGTTTTAGGAACAAGTGACGTCACGCCTCGTCACGCGGAACTTCAACGCGCCATATCTTCGTCATTTTTTGTTTAATTGTCAAAAGAAAAATTACGTGTCTAATATTTTTTGATAATGTAAAATACGGACTAATAAGAATTATTATTTTTTTACCTAGGAAACATCCCTATTGTGATCGTGGTCTCAATAACATTGGATTGCTTTTCAAAGCAGAGATCCCGGGTTCAAATCTCAGTCGACACACAATTAGACTGGATTTTTTTTCGGGTTTTCTTTTTATTTTTTGGCGTTTTATTTCTTTTAAGTTTGGATCGCATTATTTTTTACGGTTTTTTCTCAATTTTTTTTAACATATCATAGCACTTGCTTTTTTTAAGAAATTTGTGAATTATTGACAAATCAATATATTTAGTAAACCTATCGAAATATAATAATTCTACAGACCAAGCCGAGAATACTAAGTTTTGGTGATTTTGGAAATTACTGAATATAGGTTCTTATTTCATTGGAAAATTTGTTCTCCAGCAACTAGGTAGTGCATTCGGCAGTTATTCTTACGATAGATTTATATTTAATGAAGTACACGAGGACTTACGAGGGTAGAACCACAACTCGCGCTCAAAACAAACTGCACTAGATGACGACTTACGGACTTGTATTGCAAGCAGATAAGATTCAAATTTGTACAAATTATATTTTGTCAAAATTGATTGGCATAATAACTGTAAAAGTCATTGAAATAATAACTGCTTAGCAACAAGTGGCATCTTGGCTGTTTACGCGTTTGTTATTAATTAGGTAGAGCGTATAGATGTTATCAAATGTTATTGATAACTGACAGTGCTTAGTTACCACTGATTTTCTAGTTGTTATTATCTTTATGACTTTCAAGTGGTGCAAGTATTAATGAAAACTGGGCTGTCAAGAGAATTGTGACGTACTGAGCGTCCACGTGTAAATGATAACTTAGTTGTCAGTGAATTTGTGACGATTGGAATGTACACGTTTATATGAACACATGGGGCGCGTAGATATATCTGATGCTGACTGTACACTTAACAGCGAAACAGTGAAAGAAGAGTAGACATTTAGAAAGGAATAAGGTCGAATTTACCAGTTATACTTGCGATTCTGCCAAAGGCACATTTATCTCAAAGAGCAATTAGTTACTCTCGATAAAAAATAATTCAAAAGCGCTTGAACCATGCAATCAATAAAATTTAGACCCAGTGAAAAGCAAGGTGGTATTCAAATTCCCCATTCGATTTCAACAGTTTATTTCATACCATACAATTGTGGGATCAAAATAATCAATAAAAAAAAACAGGTATTAAAAGTCAATTATCCATTTGAAACATATCAATTTAATATGATTTCTATAAACATTACCTATTGAATAATTAAACTGGAATACGCCGGGTGACATGATGGTTGTGACAGTAGTGACAGTATGGATGTACAAAAACTTGTTGAAATGGTTTGTGAACGATCTGAACCGGATGTTTCCGGTTTTCGAGGTCGGTTATCCGAGGGCAGCCGACCTCCGACGTTGAAGATGAATGGCGACTACTCGATGGTGGTCTGTTCCTCTTTGACAAAGAATTCAATAACTTCTTCAACTGTGTTTTGGTCGGTGTCGAGACCATCCGTGTCCACGTCTGAGGAAAAGAAAAATATATGAAAATGACTATTTATCTTACTAATATTATAAATTTAGTAGCTGTTGCCCGCGACTCCGTCCGCGAAGAATAGGTATAAAATAAACCTACAACCTATTCTCAGACCTACCAAGTATACAGTTCCCGTGGATAAACGAATTCTTCGCAGACGGAGTCGCGGGCAAAAGTTAGTAATCCATAATACAAGTACACATGAGGTAATTTTGGGGTCTTCTTATTCAAAAACACTGGTACAGTTCATTTTCACAAGAAAACAGGGAACAGTGTCCGTATTTTTTGTCAGTTTCCTGACTTTTTTACAGTTTATACATATAGGTCGTCACGAAACTGACACAATATTGTATGGGAAACTAACGGCATTTTTTTTTTTAATTATTAAAATCAATAGCGCTCTTAATTCTGAATAAGAAAAACCCAAAATTTTCCCATTTAAAAAAAAGTGAGAGGGACACTTTTTATTAAAAACGGCCATATACTGGGTGGAAACGATAAGTGATCTCCGATTATTTCTAAACTATACAAGATATCGAAAAACTGGTAACTGATCCTGAAAGTGCTTCACGAGCTCTATCAAACGGTATAAATACAATAAAAATCTAGTTATAAATAAGTGCATAATATCTTTTCAAGTACCTACTTTAATGATAAAATTAAAATAGTATCTCTGTGGCTGTACTAAATGTATGGAAGTTATGCTTCGGATAGATCCAGTTTATTCTGTAACCTATTATTGATATCGTTTGATCGTCCTTGTGAAGCGCTTTCAGGATCAATAACCAGTTTTTCGATATCTTGTATAGTTTAGAAATAATCGAGTGAGATCACTTATAGTTTCCACCCTGTATGGTGTCGGTTTCAAACCCTACTCTCCATTGGTCGTCTGCCGTGCAGGTTAAATGTGTACTCACAATCCCTGAGCTCGAGCCGGCGGGGCTTCTGCTCGTTCCACTCCTGCGTCTTGGCCTCGCGGTACTCCACGTGCTTCTTCATTTGCTCCGTGCGCTTCGCCACCAGTTCCTGAACACACAACAATCCATACAGTACTTGCAATTATGAAAACATAAGAACAATCACAACTAGACTACTATTATTTGTTTTATTTTCTGAATTTTACAACACCATCATCATCATTTCAGCCATAGGATGTCCACAGCTGGACATAGGCCTTCCTCATTGATATCTAATCATTACGCTTGGCTTACATCTGTGATATTTTTATACTAAATACAAACTGAAACATGGATACACAGAAAAAAAACCAGAAAAAGAGACCAGCGCTGGGAATCGAACCCAGGTCATCAGCATTCCGTGCTGCGTACCATACCCCTACACCACCACTGGTCAGGAGTTTAGACACAAATTTTCCCTATATATCAACATTTTCCAATTTGTTTTTCTATAGTCATTTTACGCAGCGACACTATGTTACATCTGTGAACCTGAGGCCTTTACCAGAACATCCGTCCACCTCGTCGGTGAACGTCCCACACCGCTCTTACCAGTCCGTGGTCTCCATTCGAGAACTACACATTAATTGCAATGCTGGTATTTCATATTAACATAAATAAGTTTCTTTTGTAACTACTTCCTTCCACTTCCGGGACGCAAAATATCGTTAAAATTACAGAGGCGTTTCGGCCACATTGGCAGGTTTGCTTTGTCACAAATACACTGAAATGTTGAGTTCAGATAAAGCTTAGGGCATAGCTAGCCGAGATTTAAGTAGTGTCAAAATGTATCGTAAAGTATAAAATCAGATAATTTTTATTTTTTTTTTACTTCCCCTGACCTCCTTATCGACAAAAGCAAGAAAAACATTTACCCCCCTCCCCTCTCCTTCTATGCTTAGGTATTAAATTGAAATATTTATAATTCAAATCCTCTCAAAGCTTCTTGTAACGTTTTAGGATACAAGTCAGTTGCAACAGGATTCTAAAGAGAATTAACTCGCCCATGCTAAAATTTTAGATATTCTGATTATACCCCCTAGCCCCTGTATCCCTCATTTGATGCACCAAAAATGAGCAATGCAAGAATTACCCCTTTTGGTGCTTACGTAGGCCTCTCTATTGTAGAGCTGCTTTCTAGAACATTAGCACTAGTCCCCCAAGGGAAAGGGAGCGATTATCGGGAATTTTCACGTTCGAGAAACGAACAAAAGATACAGATCCCGTGTCGTTAAAAGAGATGTATGTATATATTCATAGTTGATTGCAGCGATAAAAGCTATCAACGATAAAAATCGCTCAGCGATGCTCGCTTGGCGGTCAGAACTCACATTGAAAGACCAACCAGCGATCATTCTATTGAACAGCGTGGATTTGAGTGCTCATATTTACTCTGAATTTAAAACAATCATTGAGCTATCATTATTGTCTAGTAATCTAGTTAGGACGAATCGGTGAATAATCGCCCGACGCATTCGAACACTCGCTTAGGTATAGCCGAGCGACAAAACTATCGGAACTACACACACACATATCTCGCTGTTCGCCAACTCCTTTCTAGTTTCTAGCTAATAACTTGGGTCTAGTTGACGACCAGATGGCTTAGTGGTTAGAGAACCTGACTACGAAGCTTGAGGTCCCGGGTTCGATTCCCGTGTCGGGGCAGATATTGGTATGAAAAATACGAATGTTTGTTCCCGGGTCTTGGGTGTTTTAATATGTATTTAAGTATGTATCTATCTGTACAAGTATGTTTATCCGTTGCCTAGTACCCATAACACAAGCTTTGCTTAGCTTACTTTGGGACTAGGTCAATTGGTGTGAAATGTCCCATGATATTTATTTTTTTTTTTTTTATTTATTTTAGCTCTAACCGCTTCTCGCTCATCGTCGGCGGTGGGACCAGTGCCATAAACCAGACTTCACTGACCTTGCTAGCCTTGTTGCTGCGCATACGATCCTTAGACTCGAACTGCGAGTAGTACTTCTTGAGGTTCTTCTTGATGTCTTTCTGTTGCTTGTCGGGGAGAAGCGTCGGCGGGCGCGGGCGCCAGTGGAACTGGGCGAACCCTTCCTTCATCACCCTGCAAAGATAACGTATTTGATGCCGGTTAAGATTTTAAAACTGTGGTGGCCTAGCGGTTTGACCTATGGCTATACTTCGTTTTTTTTAGCATTACAAAGAAGGTAAGCGATCTTGACGTGTCTTTTTATTGAAATACATCATTCAAATACATCATTGAAATATATATGTATCAATTTGAAAGCAAATACGGTAATTTACACTCTTTTGGTTTCATAAGTAATAGTTACTATTTATTTAGAAGCGTTTTTCAATAAAAAGACTCGTCAAGATTGTTTACCTTATTCCTAATGCTAAAAAAACGAAATCTATCGCACACTTAGATCAAAAGAGCGTCAACTCAAATTAATATACCAATTTAATTTAGACCTTTATGAAATTGACTGAAGTCTAAATTAAAATGGTACATTATTTTGAGTTGACCCTCTTTAGATCCAGGAGTGCGCTATGGCCTCTCAAGTAAGGACGTGGGTTCGAGTCCCGCCTCGCCGCACCTCTGAATTTTTCGGAATATTTATTTCAAAGGAACTAAAAATACAGGAAATTTTATGGTAGAAACAATCGATAAGATAAAGAGTTCTCGGTTCTTATAATACTTCTAGTAAAACTTGCACATACCTCCTAAGAATCTTGCCCTGGAAGGACCATATGTAGTAACCACAGTCCATCTTGCACTTGAGCGAGGACACCCCAGTCACCACATAACGGCCAGTCGGGTCCCACTCAATGCCAGACATCTGAAAGAACGCATTTGAATATAATAACATTAACTAAATAAAGTTAAAAAAGTATAGTATCTCATCTTCATCTAAAATAAAGCTCGCAAATAAGAATCTATTCTCTTTTACACATTTTAATTTTGATATTTCTACTTAGAAAGTAAAGATCATCAATCATCAGTCATCCATCACTATCCAACTTCAGAAATTTTACTTCCTGATTTTTGTATTTATTTTTACGGTAGGTATTACAATTAAGAATTAAATAACTTATTGAATCAGGCGTTACTTTGCGGAGGTCCATATCAATGAACTGAAACAATTACTTTGCTCACCCGCGACCTTATGATAGCATCATCATAAGCTATCATAAGGTGGCGGGTGAGCAAAGTAATTGG
Organism: Archips crataeganus; assembly: GCA_947859365.1. NCBI lineage: Eukaryota > Metazoa > Arthropoda > Insecta > Lepidoptera > Tortricidae > Archips > Archips crataeganus. The sequence goes on from OX402052.1 coordinate 5,456,827, forward strand.
TTCAGAATGAACTGAAAAACATTAAAAAAACTAGATGTGTAAATGCTGAAGTCATAGGCTCAAGCTTAGGGTGGTGTGGTACTAATACGACACAGCTAGCATCCCGGATTGACAAAGACCTGAGTTAAAAAAACCGGCCAAGGGCGTGTCGGACACGCACAAGGTAGGGTTCCGTAGCCATTACAAAAAAATCAAGTAATATTTTTCTAAGGATTTCGTATGTGTACGGAATCATCCAAGTTTAGGTATGTTTTATACCTTAGGCTACTATTTACTCTTAAACTACAAATAATTTCCAAGCAATCTTAGCCGCTATAATTTTCCTAGTAAATTTGATATATTTACTACCATTCTGAATTTTTTCAAATTTTTCCACCGAACAGTTTAGATTTTAGAGGGGGGGGACGCTCGATTTTAATGAAAATTTTCACTTTAAAGTTGAATATTTCGCAAACAGATCACTGAATAGAAAAATCATGTTAGCAACCCCGCAATGGTTTTAAAAGACCTATCCAACGATACCCCACACTATAGGATTAGTCGAGAGAAAAAAAATCACTTCCCCTTTACGTCTAAATTATATTTTTATTTTTTATTTTACCACTTTGTTGGCGTGACTGATATGTATATTCATGCCAAATTACAGCTTTCTAGTACTAACGATCTCTGAGCTTAGCCGCGGACAGACAGACAGACAGACAGACGGACAGACATGGCGAAACTATAAGGGTTCCTAGTTGACTATGGAACCCTAAAAAGCTTGGCTTGAGCAGAAACTTTTCTGATTTTTTTCAATGTTTAAGTTACAGTATTAGGGCGTTTGTGCACTACAAGACCGGACCGGAAAATTCCGGTCCGGAATGGGGAAAAGACTACAATTTTTTTACGGTGCGATATGGAAAACTCTTTATTGTACATAAAAACACATGAAAATCACCAACACCACCAAGGGTGTTGGTTGGTTGTGGGTAAATTGGACACTTTTGTAGACTTTTCTTTTGTCTTGTAGTGCACAAACATTCAAAAATGAAAAGATCACAGTTAAGACGTTTTAAGACGTGAGTGATCCGTATATTTTCACTATGAGATCACAATTACTCAAAAAATACGACGTAAAGAACTGAGTGACGCCTAAACTATCAATATTCATCTCTCTCTCACTTGGTGGATACATTGCGCCAGGCAGTTTACATGAGTTAGTTTTAGCTGTCTTTTTTGTGCTACAATTATCTTTAAGTAAAACTATGAGTGTCATTGACTCTGAAAATCAAGGTTGAATTATCACAGTTCAATTTACGCACTATGACGCTAACGCACAACCACATCGTCCATAGTCACATTATAAAATTTAATAGCAAACTATGTACATAGATACAAATTATAGTGCTAATTTGTGAAAATTGTGAACATACCTGGTAATGGTCGGTAACATTCATAGTGGTGAAATCATTAGTATCCAAGAACTCCAGCTCGCCTCCTGTGAGCCCAAGATCCGCCAACACAATGAACTGTCCGGAAGGACTCCAGAACAAATGGTTGAAAGGCTTCCTTTCAAACTTCTTGAGCAAAGTCGGTGCCTGGCCAGTATTCACTTGATAGAAGCTAATGCAGATGTTCGCTGGGTCACCATGGATGATGGCGAACTTGGATCCTATCGGCTCCCAAGCAAAAGCTTGAATCGGCTCCTTGATTTCAACAGAATCCACGGGAATCTCTTTCTCTCGCATGTGGAATATTTCGAAGTTGCAATACATGCCAGAGTACTTGATCTCGTTCTTGTCCTTCTTGACCTTAGAGTAGCGGTCTACTTTGACGCAGAGATAGTCTCCGGACTTTTGCCAGTGGATTTTGCAGTCTGCGACGGAGAAGAGATTTTTGGAGCGGATTTCGGTGCGGTTCGGCAACTCGAGGAGCGTGACACGGGCGGGCACGTCTTTATCTTCCGCGACCCAGTACGCAAGGGTGTTGTCGGTTGGTGACCAGCTGAAGTCTCTGTTGAATTAAAATTGTATAGTTAATATCACGTATATTATGTATGTAAATACTTTATTGTACATAAAACACAAAAAATAATACAAAACAACAAAACAAAAAGAGTACAAAGGCGAACTTATCCCTAAAAGGGATCTTTTCCAGCTACCTGGTATAAAAGGAAAAACTTAAACTTATCATCATCATCATCTCAGCCTAAATACGTCCCACAGTCCCACTACAGGGCACAGACCTTTCAGAATGACAGGGCTTGGACCATAGTTCCCACGCGGGCCTAGTGCGGATTGGGAACTTCACACACACCAATGAATTTCTTCGCAGGTGTGTGCAGGTTTGCACGTAAATTCCGAAAAAATTACCAAGTAGCGAGCCCAGGCTCGATCAGGCATGACCCTCTGCTTAGGAGGCCATACTTCAAACCACTAGGCCACCACGGCTTTTTAGTTAATATGCAAGTCCATATTCATTCTGAGGTCCTGGGTTTGAATCCCGGTAAGGGCATTTATTTGTGTGATGAGCACAAATATTTGTTCCTGAGTTATGGATGTTTTCTATGTATTTAAGTATTTATTTATCTATATTAGTATGTTTATCGTCGTCTAGTACCCATAGTACAAGCTTTGCTTAGTTTGGGACTAGGTCGATTTGTGTAAGATTGTCCCCTAATATTTATTTATTTATTTATTGTCGGCCGAAAGACGTCGGGAATAAACGTCAAAAAGGAACACCATAATGAATGGTCCCATGCCGCATGCAACTATCAAACTATTCCCTAACAATACCATAAATTGTATACTTAATAAGCCAACACAGCAGACTAAGAGTATTGTTAAAAAGTATCTATTAACAAATATTAACTAATTATAATAAGTTAATGTAGTGTTAATGAAAGTAAGTTGTTAGTATATAATCTTAAAATTTAAAAGATTGTACTAATAATATTAATAATTTATTTTGTATTTCTTATGAAAGTAATTTTTTTTCAATTTTAACTCCTGCGACCTTCACAAGGTCAGATCATCAGTATTTTGTGAAAGGCTTACGCATGCTATGTGTAGTACGGGGCTGCGGTTCCGAAAGTCAGTAAATCAAACCAACCAGTTCATGTAATTGATATTCTGAACAAGAGTGATATGTAAATTAGGCTATGTTGAACAACTGCTGACTTCACATGAACTACGCTAGTGGCATTAATGTCACATTATTCGCACGCCGTCAGAATCGCACTCAGCATCTCTTTCTATTGAATGGTATAAGATTTTAGATAATAAATAATATACTGGAATTAGTTGGCAGCCAAATAATAGTACAATTCTCTATCAATAAACAGTGATTTTCTTAATTGAGTATTTAGTATCCAAAGTTACAACAAACCTAGCAAAATATAACTAATTCTACTTTACCATGGTATTTGAATTGCAATTTTTTTACATTAACTATTTGTAGATTTATTTATTCGTGTGAAGAATTAGTCATACATGAATAAAAACATATTCTATAACAAATTTATAGAAATAAAAAGATTTATTTCATATTGAGGATTTTAAATGCATATTGAATTGTTTCAAACAGTATGCTTTACCTTATGCCAGGGATTTTGATGGACTTCTTGTCTAGCAGGCCAAACCCAGGGGTTTCGTACACCGAGAGCATATCCGACCCGAGCCTGGCGAAGAACTTGTCATCCTTACTCCAGCGGAATATCGGCCAAGTCACATACTCATCTGGAGGAGGGAAGCTGCGTTTCTCTTGGCCAGTCCTGTTACAAAAGAATAGGATGTTATTGGTTCATTTATAAGCTATGACGTTATAATTGGCGTAGAAACTTGGTAGCTAACGATAAGCCGTTAGTGGTAACTTCTTGTTTGCGTTTGACCCCTGTAGTGTTGAATTAGCACACCAGATCTACAGGCATTTTAGTGAGTGAGAGCAGTTCTGTGGTATCACACACTTTAAATCAATTCACATTGGTTAACATTAAATAACTCATGGATCACTCCAGGCGTCCACGTAAGCGCATATCGAATTGTTCGTGAATGGCTAATTTATTTTACTGCTAAAAAATGTTGGTCATTTTGGGTAAACACTGGCCGATTGTGGGACAGGTAAATCCTGGGATCACCAAGGTAAAACTATCCCATTCAATTTTGATCCATTAAAATTTTCAGAACCAACTTCTACATAATTATTATTTTAATAGTATGATAGAAGTTAAAATTAGACTAGGGCCCAATTGCATAACAAAGTACAACTTATATTACAAGCGGAACTCCCTTTCTAGTTAATATAACTAAAGCGAGAGTTCTGCTTGTAATATTAGTTGTACTTTGTTATGCAATTGGACCTAGCTATTATGAATATTATATGGGATCAAGGAACAAAATAAGGCAGTTGTATTTTTTATACCTCGCATTTAAAAGTTAATTTTTGCGTAACTAAACGCAGTTACATTCTACGGGAGCTGTCATCGAGAAAATAAATTATTGGAAATACTATAGCGCATTTGGTTCTCATTTTCGACTCTTACATTTAGTTTCAATCAGTAAACAACATCCTGAGGAACTAAGCCGGTCAACAAAGATGAAATAACAGCGCATACCTAATATCCCAAATGATAAGTTTCTTGTCATCTCCCCTATCCCCGCTTGGTGAGAATGTCACGAGGTAATTCTCACACGGTGAGAATGAGATGAACCTGGCCTCCGGATGGAAGAACTTCTGGAACTGGGAGAACTTGGGCCCAGCCCAGAGGGCCACGCCCCGCCAGTGGAACGTCGCCAGGTATGTGCCCAGGGGAGACCAGACTGCATAGGTTTCCGTCCAGTTCTGGGAATATAAAGGTTGATGTTGTAGGTACCTGTGTTAGTGCACGGTAAGTTTAATTACTAAAGGACCAGGACAAGGGAGGGACAAGGGTTCGAAATTATAAAGAGAACTAGCTATTGCCCGCGACTCCGTCTGCGAAGAATAGGGGTAGGCATACAAAAAATAGCCTACAACCTATTCTCAAACCTACCAAATGCAGACAAAAAGTATCATAAAAATCGGTCAAGCCGTTTCGGGGGAGTTTGATAGCAAAAACCGTGACACAAGATTTTTATATATTAGAGATTATGTATATTGATAGTTATCCAATAATAGGATCAATGACACCACAAATCAAGTGACATACTTTTTTATTAACAGTCAAATCATGACTCTCCCATAGATTTTGTATAATGGTAACTAGTTATGATGGCACGTATTAGTAAACCCCAGATTGACGGGTGCAAAACTGTACCAGGGGGGTTACTCCGAAATTCGAAGTTCGAAGTTCGGATCGTGCGGTCCCTCTCACTCTCGTTATAAATACCATTAGCGTGAGCGGAACGGCATGAAACGAAGTTCGAATTTCGCGCTTCGTAGTATAGGGCCAGAGCTGGTGATTCATTAAATATCATTAAGTTTATCAACATTAATAAAAAGCAATTTTTAATCATCATTATCATAACTAATGGCCAAGTTTGAATACTTTTTAATTACATGCAAACATCTTATATTTAACACATCACAGACATCTGACATTGTCTCTGGACTTGAATCACTTATGACAACCATTGAATTTACCGTGAATGACAATAACAATTCATTCAGTAGATTCTATAGACTGCTTTTACGACCGTTCACTTTTTTTTTTTACTACCGCTTTAGCCTAGTTGGTAGTGACCGTGCCTACAAAGCAAGAGGTCCTGGGTTCAAATCCCGTTAAGAGCATTTATTTGTGTGATGAGCACAAATATTTGTTCCTGAGTTATGGATGTTTTTCTATGTATTTAAGTATTTATTTATCTATACAAGTATGTTTATCCGTTACTTAGTACCCATAACACAAGCTTTACTAAGCTTACTTTGGGACTAGGTCAATTGGTGTGAATTGTCCCATGATATTTATTTATTTTTATTTATTTTTATTTTATTTATGGAAATTTATCTTCATAATTTATAGTTTTATAAGACAGTATACTCAGCCAATTATCAAAACACAAAACTCGTTATTTTAGTTTAAATCAGGGCTGTTCAAGTTCAGAGTGAATAGGCTGTTACTGAACCAGTGAGCTACATCATGTCCTCATTGGCATTTAATTTACCATCGACTGCGATAGAGGTCAAACGCTAGTCAGTATAAAAAAAAATATGAAAAGTAAACCAAATACACCAGAAAGGTAAGCAATCAATTGGATTTGGTCTTTGTTCTTACCTACATAGCTAAATGCTGATGAATCGAAAAGTAAAGAATACAACCAGTTTTTTAAATTAATAACCTAGTCATTATTAACATGACCTAATGAGCTTGTTCATGACAACAAAAATGTATGTCAGCTTCACTATGCATGCCATTGTGAGACTCATTTGCAACCTAAGGCAATTTTATTACTTCATGCCTCCACTTGCATTGATACAACTCATCCAGAAAAATCTATCAGCAATTAGGATGCTCGACACAAAATGCCTCTAAATAGGCCAAACTGGTGTCTTCTGGTATCAGAGGCCAAGATCCAGTTTAGATCCAGCTAGGTAACAGCCGTAATAGTTTTAGTTCTTCGGAATTTATGGGCAAAATTACATTTTGACGAGGAAGAAGTAAATCCTCCTATCTTACATTTGTAACATATGTAAGATAGGAGGATTTACTTCTTCCCCGTCGATTTGTAATTTACCATGAGCTTTACGGTGAAGGAAAACATTGTGAGGAAACCTGCATACACCTGAGAAGAAATTCAATGGTGTATGTGAAGTTCCCAATCCGCACTGGGCCCGCGTGGGAACTACGGCCCAAGCCCTCTCATTCTGAGAGGAGGCCTGTGCCCTGCAGTGGGACGTATATAGGCTGGGAAAATGATGATGATGAACAGCCATAAAAAGCCAGTGGCCTAGCACAAGCAGAGGATTGTGGGTTCAAATCCCAGCTTGCACCTCTGAGTTTTGCACAATTTATGTGCCAAATTACATTTGAAATTTACCATGAGCATTTTGGTAAAAAAAACATTGTGAGGAAACCTACATACACCTGCAAAGAAAAAGCAGTTAGTGCAGTAAGGCTTTCAGCTTTGTCAATATTTAATTATGGATGTTAAAAAAAAATATGAATAAGGAAAACAATAGATATAAATTTAAAAATATTCTCACCGGTCTCTCCTGTAGCAACAAAGGCTCAGGCAGAGCATTCTGCCAGACTTGCAGCGCCACACCTGTTCCAATGCCGACCAGGAACTGATCATAAGCATCAGGGTCCATGAGGTACCACTGCAGATCCGACTGCACCTTGAAAGGCAGCGGCGCTGGGGGCTCCCATTCTTTAGGGATATCTGCATACCTGAACATAGTTGATGCAGTATGAGTGTCTAGAGTCAATTATCATTTATAACTGTTTTTTTTACGAAATTACAATACTAAGCCAACCTGGTAGCAAGAATTCATTGCATAAATCAGTTCAAATGTTACATTTTAAAGGAAAATGGCAAACTCCAAATTGAATTGAACTAGTGGTGTATTAGTAGGTACTTACTTCTTGAAATCAGTGAACAGATTCACCAAGAATGTATGCTGTTTATCTAATTTACAATTGTTCGTGGCTTTCACGGCTTCCGCGGCGTTCTGGGGGTTGTTATATTCCAAAAAGATATAACCCGTGGTATTACCATTCTCGGAAGTGGGATAATACTCATTGACGATCTTGCCAAACTTGCCAAAGATCTTGGCAATGACGCTCTGGAGTTTCTCCAGGCGCTCAGGCCCGACCTGTGGGCACCCGTCGACCACAACCACATTTTCATAACCATCAGACTCTTCAGGTTTCTGATCGAGCAAGTCCGCTAACAATTCTGCAACGTCAATGTTAGGTTATGTTACATGAGAAAATAACATAACAGAATTTGCACACCGAATAATATTTCACAACAACAAATGATTCCCTTAACTCGAAGTTTCACTTTAAATCGTGTAATTAGGGAGAAATTAAGCAAAAGTTGCGCGAGTGACGCATATGGCCGGCCCAACCTAAACGTCGAGAAATCGTACCTTCATCGGTGATATCGTCCACGTAATCTTCCGGATCTTCAAAATTGGGCTCCTCGTCAAAATTCTGCTCCTCATTATCACTCTGAGGAGCCGGGTTCACTTTATCATCGCCTTTTTTCTTAGCCATTTTGACGTTATAACGTGTGGTACCGGAAGACACGCCATTAGTAGTGAACGAAATTTGCCATAGAGCATGCAATGCTTTGCTTGCCTTTCTATTACTGCGTTTCGTCACCTTTCTTGCAACTCCGCATAAAAATTATTCAGTAAAAATAGTAAATGTGATCTTCCAAGCTGAAAAATACATGCAACATCAATTTATGATTGATATTCAGTAGTATTAAATGTCCATTACAAACTTGAAATTAAATTCAAAGTTAAACTAAGCGTCTTCCATAATGTTATTGTCACATCAACAACATTCATTCAGTGAGCATACATTAGAGTGAGCAAGTTATATAGCCTGCCCTCACTCTAAAAATGAAACCGGTGCGGTTGCTGCGACAATTTGGCAGACGCTTTACACAGCGAAAATGATTTGATTTGGCTATGTTGGTACTCCTATGCTTTAATACAATTTTCTATCGTGTGTATACCATACCGGCCTTCAAATATTAATTTTTAAAACTTTACGGCGGTAAACTTAAAATTGTTAAAAATATTCCTTAAAAATATTTTAGTAAATATTAGATTTTTCGTAGTAATTACTATTTGCAGTATCGATCTGTTTTAAAAATTAAGATTAAATTTGAACTTATTTTTTTTTTTTTTTTTTACATAAAACTGACCCGTGATTGACCACTATCTCACCTGACGAAAAGTGTAGATGAGGCCAAAGGTGTACCTCACTGGTTCAGTAACAGCCTATTCACTCTAGCCTTGAAGAGACCTAGGTTGTATTTATCAGGAAATACAGACGACGGGAGCGAATTCCATTCTTTAGCAGTTCGCATTAGGAAGGATGACGCGAAGCGCTTCGTACGGGCCACTGGAATACTAACCACATAAGGATGAAGACGCTCCCCCCGCCTGGATGTCCGAAGGTGAAATGGAGATGGAGGAATTAAATCATGTAATTCCTGCGCACACTCTACATACATCATCATCATCAATAAGCAAACCTAATGTAGGTTGATGATGAAACCGGTATGTACCGTTTAAACGTGTTTTTATGTTTAGCTAAAGAATAATGACAGAAAAATATTATAAAAACTAAAAAGGCTAATACATAATAATAATAATAATACCATAAAATATAAATTTTGGAATTCAATAAATTTGTAATTAATGCAGATAGATACACACAGCCTTCCATTAAAAAGTGCCGAATTGCCGATCAATCAGCGGTACCATTGTGCTAGGTCAACATTTAATTTTCCGCCTCACATTTCACTGACGTAGAGGTCATTGGTGCGAGCGGCCACAACAGACGGGTCACTGCACATGAAAATTGAGGCCGCACGCTGCACTGCACACTGCATACTGAATAGTTTCATAAAACATGTAGTAGCAACCCAAAACAGTATTAAATCATATCTTTTAGCATTACAAATAAAGCCCAAATTACAAGTATCTAGTTTATTGTAGATGACTCAGTTTCCATTAAAGTTGCCGAGCTATTCCTTGGAAAACATTTTTGATTTTTAAAGTTCAAATTAGTGTGGCTACAGAATTACGCCACACGTGCAGGTGTACCTACCAACTACTTAATGATTCAAGTATTGAGGAATGACTTGAATATTTTATAGTTAACTGCTTTTAAGGTTTATTCAAGAAGCGTTGCGCGTTTCCTTGTTTATCAAGTTAATAATAATTGATGACTTATGGTAAAGTTAGTACTTACCTAATTACGATTGTAGTTGTACTAAACTTTACTTTTTAGTGCTGTTATTGGCAGTTTTCGTCTATTCTAAGACATGAATGATACAGCGTGCAAATATTCAATTAAATACTGTAATCTACAACTGCTGTATTAACACAAAGACCTGTGTGACGATTGAAAAAATATTTACTTACGTAAAACCTGTAAAACATCAAAGCCCGTAACATAACGATTACATTGCGTGTATTAAGTACAACGATTTTACACGTAGAAATAGTAACAGTTAAGTAGCATAGATTTAGAGAACAAGTAAAACTGGATTTAGTTCTAAAAAATCATAGCATAATGTTGTTGTGTTGCTAGAGATAAACTTTGAGAAAAAAAGCTTGTCTAACGCCCAGGCGGTCGCGATTGCATTCACCATCTCATTCTACCCCGGACTTTCAGGGAGGGTTGAAAACCCTATGTACAAAGCTAGATTAGACAAGGATATTACATTACGTTACGACCGGATAGCCTATTTTAGCTGTTAGAGAACCTGACTACAAAGCTCGAGGTCTCGGGTTCGATTCCCGCTCGGGGGAGATATTTGTGTGAAAAATATAAATGTTTGTGTTCGAGTCTTGGATGTTTAATATTTATTTAAGTACTTATATTTATTTTGTCCCATTCGGTGTTGAGACCCTTGGTCCGTGGGGTCCTAGCGCTATAAGGCTTTTTAAAGAAATAGCAAAAAGGTTAGTCGACATCACCAGAGACCGAAGAGCTGGCAGCTACCTCGGACAAAGAATTAGTCTAGCTATTCAAAGGGGGAACGCTGCCAGTATAATCGGAACCTTGCCTAAAGGGACTCCTTTTAATAATATATTTTAGTTATTATATTATATTTTTGAGGTTTTTAGTTTTAGGTTAATTGTTCTAGTACACATATATTTTTTATTTCTTAAAGTAAATACATATTTTTACATTTAAGTATAGTAGTATTTATCTATATCAGTATGTTTATCCGTTGTCTACCCATAGTACCTACAAGCTTTGCTTAGTTTGGGACTAGGTCATTTGGTGTTAATTGTCCCAAGATTTATCTAGGTATTTATTTATTTAATAATTTATTCGTCCGAGATAAAACAGCATGCTAGTTGCGACGAAATGGCTAGCAGAGGGTGTTTTATCGTCGCAGGGAACAATCTCATGGCGTCCTAGTTACTTGCTGCGTACAATGAGGCCAGACGTCTCAGGTTTTTATTGCGGCACAGGTCTTTCTAGTTTCACTGGTATTTTTAAAAATATGCTCAAAACATTAATATGTTTGATGGGCGTTTTACGAGAACAGTGCACCGAGTTGAGAACTTCCAGTTTTTCGATTGTGAAAATTATTCCAACATATTTAAGATCTTTCACTGAAAAATTTTTACAGTCAAGAAAACTGAATTCCGTACCAGTGACATCCAATTTTAACATTATTTCTTTGGCAGATGTATGGAATGTCAATATAACATTTGCAATGAAAAGGGTTCGTTCTGGTATGTGATTCAGTTTCTTCCACTTTACTTTATAAAGTACACGAGGACTTACCCCTGTAAGCCATACAGGTGTATAGCCATACACCTAACATTCTATTTTGTCCAGTTTTAACAAAACTAATGAAATCTGTCTATCTATAAGGTATGGTGTTCAATGAAATAAATCGAAAACTTCTTGCGTAAGAAGGCGTCATATGCTTTCTTTAGCCTGACGAGGCACATAATAGTTAAGTAATGCTCGTAGTTATTAATCCATAATCGGCAAACAATGGTCCACAATGTGAGGTCGTAGGTGTACTTACTTATTGACTAAGCGGATGAATTCAATAGTTTAATGGATCCTCAGCACGTGTCAGATCTAATCTGGCTCAAAGGACCACATAGCATTAATATGAAAAAAAAAAATATTTTTTACATATAGGTAGGTACAGACAACACAGCTCTAAACCCTCGTATGCGGGAAGTGAAAAAAATCGTGCTTTCTACAGATTTATAAAAAAATGCCTTAAATTGGGCACGGATCCTTGTCTTAAGCATACGAGAGGTTAACCATTGGAGCTGGAGTCTAAAAATTTGTCAGACATACCAAGAGTATCATTGAGGCGCACTAAGAAGGTGCCTAAGTCTACCTGAATTTTTATTTTTGTAATGTCAATGTCACTGTACTGCTTTTGCTGATCAATACCAGAATATTTGTATTGTATTGTGTAGTCGGGGTAAGACAAGGTTCGTCACTTTTCGACCTTAACTCGTTGACATAGGTAGTCTAAAAGTGACGAACCTTTTCTTACCCCGACTATACCTAAAATAGCCTGGGATGAGGGCTGAGGCAATGCCCAGAAATGGAAACTACACAACGTGCCCACCAGGTTTCCGCGAGAGTCTAACCACGCATTCCTGAGGTCATATGTGGAGTAATAATTTAAGTTGTAATTTGTAGCAGTTGGTTCTCCAAAAATAAATAAATAAATAAATAAATAAATAAATGTTATCTGAACCTAGGTCGAAATATGCTTAGTTTTTGAGATATTTCCATTTTTATGTTTAAATTTTACTATGAAAGTGGTGGAGGTGCTGGGATTGCGTATTTATTATGTATGAAAAAATAAAAAAGTTAAAAAGCATAATTCGACCTAGGTTCCGTAGCTAATATTGCAAAACTCAATTCAAAATACCGTCACCAACACAAAGTATTTTTTAACGGACTTGTAACCTTTGTGTGATACAAATTCAACATAAAACCTAGTGACAATAAAGCAAGGTTGACATAGTAGAATAAGAACATACCTTGCCACGTAAAAGCGGTGCAGTGACCGCTGGAAACCGTGTACATTATAATCACGTAGATTACACATGATGTACGTGAAAAAAGGGATTACACAAAAAACGCAATCCAGAGAGCACGCGTTGTTTTTCTCGCCAGATTAAAAGGAAGGGCAATGACATCATCGCAGAAAGTTCCGCTCATGGTATAAATAAAATATCATCTTGTCTAAATGTATGAGGGTAGATGTTTTATTGCTTATTGGCGTCTTAACCATTCCTATTATATCCATCATATCGCTTTCTTTAAGGGCTATTACACTTGGATAAATTTAGGATTCAATGATTTAGAAACCTAATTTAGTAAAGTGTAATCGCATTTAGATAGTAAGGATCCTAAAAAGTATCCGAATTAGAAGCAAGAATGGTTTCTGACAAGCTGAATGGTTTAGCATTTTCTAATTACGATGACTAAATTTAGCCAAGTGTAAATAAGCCCTTTAACACTATTAACAGCATGGCCCACTGAATCGTTACTACCCCCTAGTCTAATCGAGGCATGATCTACCCGATTTTTGTGATCTTGGATATTTTTAAATGGGTATACGGCAAACGTGGCTTTGACAATTCAGACCTTAGTTAACGACTATAGTATAAATCTTCCCAGGTGAATTTTCGCTTCGAGCCCTTATCTTTCAAAACAAACGGTATCGTCATAGTATTAAAGTTCAAATTTAATGTAATGGCTCGAAGCGAAAAATTCACCTGGGAAGATCATAGATACATATAATAAATCTGTAACAAGTCGGTGTCTGTACATTGAAGATATTTGAGAAAAACTGTCACTAGGGCTATTTATTAGCGCAATAGAACCCGAAACAATGATTTTTAGAATTATTGCCTGTTTGTCTGTTTATCTGTTTGTCTGTTTGTCTGTTTGTCTGTGCGTTTGTGCGCGCTAATCTCAGAAACGGCTTAACCTAGAAGGATGCGGTTTTCACTGATATGTTGGTATTCTTGGATTAACGTTTAGTGTTTGTTTCATTTCAATCGGTTAACAAATAAGAAAGATACGTCTATTTTAAAAATTTATCGAACAGTTTTTAGAAGAATTAATAAGCTGAAGAGTTTGTTTGTTAGTTGTTTGAACGCGCTAATCTCAGGAACTACTGCTCCGATTTGAAAAATTCTTTCAGTGTTAGATAGCCCATTTATCGAGGAAGCCTATAGGCTATATATCATCACGCAAACACCAATAGGAGCGGAGCGGAGCGGAAGAATGTTTCAAAATCAGGGGTTTTTGAAGTAAAACTTCTATAGGCACGCTTGACTTGGGAGTACGGTGGTGAATGTGAACGCGGGTGTGCGGGGGGTCTGGTGGGGGGTGGAGTTGGGAGGGGGTGCGGGGGGTTTGCGGGGGGGGGGAGGTTTGCGGGAGCGGGTAATTTTTTTTCTATCGAGGAACTAAGGAGAGCCATAATTGATGAAAAAGCAAATTTGATAAAAAAAAATAAGCTGCCCTAATTACTAATTCCACGCGGACGGAGTCGCGGGCAAAAGCTAGTTTATACTATAACAATATTTTAAGAGGAATAATACAACACGAATAACTATAGTTTACTTTATAAAAATAACAACTCAGTGAGATTATAAAAATAAAGACAGGGTAGACAATCGTCACTCTTATCGTTTAAAAGTAGTATTTACCGAAGCATGCAGCAACCACAATATATTTTCTAATAGTTTCATTAGAAGTTAATGAGCCTTAGACTGCCCGTAATGAGGACACACGAGCAAAATAGAACAGTTTACGTCATTTTCGTAATGGAGGCATGTAAATAATTATGTAGAAAACTATTATAACTATGAGGTAACTCCTACGTGTGAATTACTTGCAGTGTTGTCACTCTAGCAATCCTGTACCAAACGGATCCAATTCCAATCATTCAATATAATTAGTCCACATAGCTTGACTTTTTTTATCTAAGAATTGTTTTAGAATACCTCTAATGGTATGAGTATGACCCTCACGTGAGGCCTAAATAAAACCTAAAATGACAGGCTGAATATATTAAGAAATTATGAACCTTAATTTAAATAAATACAAATTTAATGTACTCGTACACTCGTACAAATAAGTAGGTATTAGACAATAACAATATGTATTTAAAAAAATATCGAAACGAAACCCTGTATTTCGCCTCTTCCCTACTGCATACGCTTAGGCACGCAGCCCCGGGTGGGTTTCGATTTTTTTTTAAATATTAGATATTTTTTATACATTTAACTTTTGAAGTGAAACTTCTAATCCAACAAGGTCGCGTTAAACGTTTAACGCTACCATGGAGGGGATATGAAAGCATTAGTATATGTACTGCCGAAGCAAGTAATCTCGCATTGTATATATGTATACTGATGTTAAAAACTACGACAGTGCGATGCAGAACTCATACTGTCTGTGCAAATTTGTATGAGACTTGGTAAAAGCGCCATCTATAGTGAGTAATTTAAACACATAGATGCATAAGTAAATTTAGTTCTTTAAGTTATTGCAATAAGGTTCATATTGATATATAAGTGCCTTTTTCATTTCCACATTACGAAGTTTCACTTCTTCTGCGCGGAGGAACTGCACGCACGATTTTTTTTACATACATAGTTACCTACATATAAAAATAGCTAGCGAAACTTAATATTTAAACTTTATTTCAGCTAATAAACAAAATTCATACCTACGCACTCGAACTATGTTTGTCAGCACGTGGGTGTATGTTTTAAATCTCCTAATTTAATACTAACTATTTATAATGTTAGATTTACTTTTAGCTGTCGTCTCCCACTATTTAATAATTGTTTTACTATTTTTTTTTCGGTTTATGACTGCTTTGATTATTATTGCATTCCCTTGCAGGGTGGCCTGTGCTGACTTATTCAAGTAGCTGTTGCCTGCGACTCCGTCTGCGAAGAATTCGTTTATCTCTGTCCCGTGGCCCGCAGAAACTACGCAATGTTTAAGATAAAAACTATCCTATATCCTTCCCTAGGATTCAAGCTATCTCCATACTAAATTTCATCTTATTTGGTTCAGAGGTTGTTGCATGATTGAGCTACAAACATCTTGAAACACTTTCTTATTTACAATATTAATAAAAAAATATCTTCGAAAATAATTAGGTGCAATAACTTTACAATGTAATAAAACTTCGTTTTTTAGCATTAAAAATAAGGTAAACAATCTTGATTATGTCTATTTATTGAAAAACACTTTTAAAAAATAGTAACTATTACTTAGGAAACCAAAAGAATATAAATTACCATATTTCCTTGTTAATAGATAGATAGATAGATTTATTTATTTCATGATAAAAATTACAATATAAGGGCCATTCTACTTTTAAGTAACCATTAATCTTTTGTGAAATATAAGGCATACCTACCTGGTGATTTTTTTCAAGTGTAAATAACTTATATACAAACTGAAACACCTAAATTTAATGTTTTAAAGCAATAAAACTTCAAATTCAAAGAAATTTTGTGGAAAAAATTGGTAACTCAGCGGAAAATACATCAATTTCCATACAAATGGCGGGGACATGCATGTCCACTGCGTTACCTACTTTATAGATAATAATGATTACTTTTTATACGTAGTGATAATTTTAAATGTAAGCTTAATTATGTGCCTATTGAAATCTTTAATGATTTAAACCGAGGACTTTACCGTTTTTGTAAAAAAAATATTTGAAGAGCACAGTACAAAAAATGACTGGTCAACGAAAAGTAGAATGGCCCATAAATTTGCATTGATGTCAAAATTACAAGAATTTATACCACGATCGTCAAAATAATGTAAAATAAAAATAATTAATTATAGTGCACAAAATTTCGAAAATAAAATGTTCGCCCAATAAGGATCGTCAGTATACAAAAAGAGAAAAGAAAAACACTGTAAATATAACTATCACTATGTCAATATCATACATTAAAAAATAAAATATCTCCCAATAAGGATTGTCATTTCACAATTTAAAAATAATAAATATGAGTATTCGATACCATTACTACAACTATCACAATTTAAAATAATTACTTAGTATACAATTAAAACAGGAAACAAATACAATTTTTTACTGTAATAATATAATAATTTTTAGAAATTTATGTCCATATATTCCTTTACAGAGTACAAAGGGTAATTGTTAAAAATTCGTCGTGATTTATTTTTCAAAAGGTTTTTTCAATAAAAAGACACGTCAAGATCGCCCTTCTTTCTTTTTAATGCTAAAAAAACGAAGTGTAGGTACCTACATTCATATTTGTGACCCACTTCTGTGTAAACAAACGGATAGTGAGTATATAAATACATTGCCGGGTAACTAACAGGTTTTATTAGGCACAAGAAAAACTTAAACGCTGATGTCATACTTAGTAATTATTTCCGTGCGTCTTGATAAATCGAATAGGTGCCTCTACCACAAGAGCTATAAGTTATAACTCTACCAACTTCTGTTTAAAAGTGCACAACTATTTTTTGATTCATTGTTGTTAAGTTTGAAAGCACTTTTTAACCTTGATCCAGCTGTTTGGTAAGATAAGTCACATTGCTTTATTACTCAATAGCGCATGAGTATTTTTCTATAGTGGTTACCGTTACCGTAACACTAAAGCATCTCGTTTCTCCATGGGAGTGCTGTAGTAGTACTTACGTACCTTTGCTTTGCTCTCGTCACCGCGCGTAATGCCCATCCAATCCGATGCCAGTTCGACCGCCATCGCGTGCGAGTGACGCCGCGTTTCCCGCGCGAAACCATAGACAACCCGGATACACTGATCCCGAATTCCCGCTTTTTAAGGTATTTTCCGTAAAGTTACCTGCGTTGTTTGAGTTGCTGTTTGAAGTATTTTTTTTAATTTTTTTTGGTGTTGAAGTGTGGCTTACGAAGTTGTTCGGCAGCCGGCGTGGATTCACTATTTGTTGTGACGCTTTTGTTGTTTCTTCGTATACCGTTGGAATTTTTCTTTCTGTATTGGTTTTAGTGTCTACGTGATTTCTATCAATGAAACTTAGCGTAGAATCTATAGTACTACTTTGTGTTGTTAAATAAAACTTTGTCAGTGGGTATTTAGTGTGCATTATTTCAACAACGTAGTTAAAACTTTGAAGAGATATGTATCGTAGTACATCTTTTCCTCGAAGGCTACGATCTTATGATGAAGTTATCTTCTTAATTTATTAATTTAGTGGCCGCAATCAAGCTTTTCCATTTCCTGTACTCCATCTTTACAAAAATTTTATTAGTCACAATTTATTTACACGTGACCTTATTCTTTTAATTACCTAAGCATAATTTACCTTGTGTAATGGTAATGAATACTTAAATTTATAGGTGCAAATGATACACCAAGAAACAATCTTATGTACCTAGCTGGCAATGAATACATACAAGCGTGGTTGCGATTACTACCTACTGACTCCTAGGAATTTCAATGGCCTCGACTCTGCATAATTACCTACCACGTGCACAATGCTTTTGCCCCACAAGGATCTAAAAAAATTAAAATAGTGTTTTTTTATTCGTATAAGTACAAAAACAATATTTTCTTACTACCTAAAGTAAATAAAATTAAAGTTAAGTACCTAAGCGTGAGTTGTGGAAATTATCTAGGTAGACGTAAGTAGGTACTTAAAGTCCTCCAACCTCCGGCACTTAACCAATCAATCCTATTTCAAGATACCTAAGAGCGTAAATCAATATGGCAAAAGAGTGTGGTCAAATTACTTGCCACATATCCTAAACAGCTTCCCTAACAATACCATAAATTGTATACTTAATAAGCCAACACAGCAAGAACACAGCAGAATAAGAGTATTGTAAAAAAGTATCTATTAACAAATATTAACTAATTATAATAAGTTAGTGTAGTGTTAATGAAAGTAACTTGTTAGTATATAATCTTAAAATTTAAAAGATTGTACTAATAATATTAATAATTAATTTGTATTTTTTTTATACAAATAAAGTTTAAATTTTTTTATTTTTTTAAGTAAAGTTGAAATAATATTTAGAACTGCTTGTAACATATTCCATTTAACAAATTGTCATAAAGTAGGAAATTGAAAGAAGTTTGTCTAGGTTTTTGATTCAATCAAATTTAAATTGTGAATTAAAAACAAAGGACTACGGAAAATTTATTTGTTTCATCTAACTGTGATTTAAAAAAGTACACTGCCATTGACCGCCTAGATAAAATTGGCTAATAGATATTACTAACATGTCGGTATACAAAATATGTTTGTACTTTGTACTTATTTGAAACTCTCATGAATTGTACAGTCGACTACAAAAAGATCGATACCGCCAAAGTTACAAAGATATGTATACACACCTTTATTGACTTAACATTAAGGTCGTGTATACATATTTTTGTAACTTTGGCCGTATCGTTTTTTTTGTAGTCGACTGTACCTAGACGCGCCGTTACAAGAAATAATATAAACACAAACCAACACTTCTAGCATTTTTAAACTTCAAAAAGTTAGTTGATGTAAAACAGTTAGTTAGTTAGCTAAGGTCTAAGCGAAGGATCAGGTGTAATAAAAGGTGGCCTAGTGGTTTGACCAATGGCCTCCCAAGCAGAGGGTCGTGGGTTCAAATCCCGGCTCGCAACTCTGAGTTTCTCGGGATTCATGTGCGAAGTTACATTTGAAATTTACCATGATTTTTACGGTGAAGGAAAACATCGCGAGGAAACCTGCATTCACATGCGAAGAAATTCAATGGTGTGTGTGAAGTTCCCAATCCGCACTGGGCCCGCGTGGGAACTACGGCCCAACCCCTCTCATTGTGAGAGGAGGCTTGTGCCCTGCAGTGGGGCGTATAATGAAGGAGGCTGGGATTATGAAGGACGAATTTGTTGAAATTCCCACGGGATAGGCAATAAACGGGATTTATACATATATTCACTAACTGATACTGATGGTGATGATGATGTAATTATTGTAATGATGGATGTCGCCGTTGCCGGATTTTTATTTTATAATACAATTAAAGAGATGAAGAAGCTTCACCACAAATCGAAATTCTGCGCGGACAAAGTTGCGGGTAAAGGTAGTAGGTATCATTAGGTATATTAAAAGTAAAATAAAGTAAGTAAAATAAAAAGTTTCTGAATTCCGGTCAATTAATCAGCAAGTTTTATAGATCGTTAATTCCGAGTATTACATACAGATGATACGTATACCAACCTACTTAATGTCCGTGTTTGTCTAATATACTTTCCATGGTGGTGTCATGTTCCAGGATAAGGGCCATAATCTGTTCTCAGACTACATTTATAGCTAACTACTGCAATTTAATTGATATTTTACTAAATATCCATGGAAATGTCCAGAAAATTACATCTTGGTCTTTGCAAATGTTACTTAAGTACATGAAACTTGCTAATCTGTTATTTAAATGACCACATCCGTCCAATCGTTTTATTCGAAAAAACACATACCTAACTAACTTATATTACAAATTTATATATTTTTAATTCCTTTAGTAAAGTTTGTCTACTTATTACTTAAGATAAAACAAATGAAAACAATGCAATTTTATTACATTTAAGAACAAATTCAAGTTACTTAATCCAACATAACTAAAACTTAAAAATTTTAAGAACCGCCAACGCAATTATGTCACTCGCATGACGTTTGAATGTTCAAAGTCAATGCCCATTATGCGTCTAAGATCCCTTCCGCAGCTAACAAAAGAGCTGATAACTTTGAAACGGCTGAACCGATTTTGATGAAACATGTCTAAGAACCATTGCCAAGAAACCTGCTTACTATTAAAAAAAACCGCATCCAAATCGGTTCACCCGTTTAAGAGCTATGATGCCACAGACAGACAGACAGACACACACACATAGCGGTCAAACTTATAACACCCCCTCTCCTTGTGTCGGGGGTTAAAAAATATGCAAATAATTCTATAAAAAGAAAACCCCATCGAAAAGGTCTGACTGCGTCTGGGTCCCCATAATACTAGCGGCATTTTAGGGCCGGCGCCCACTGACGGCATGGCACGGCGTGGCATTTTATTACTATCAAGTTATTTTGAATCTTATTCCAATGAGTTTAGAATTCATGTTACTTTATTGGTTATGCGTGGCATCGGCCCTCAGGACGTCGCGGCATCGTGGTATCGAAATAAAGTAACATGAATTCTAAACTCATTGAAATAAGATTCAAAATAACTTGATAGTAATAAAATGCCACGCCGTGCCATGCCGTCAGTGGGCGCCGGCCTTAACCCTTTAGGCTTGATTTCCTCCTACGCTGACATCGGTCGCTGACGTCGGTCGCGCGTACGAATATACACAATACTCTAGGCTTGATTTCCTCCTACGCTGACATCGGTCGCTGACGTCGGTCGCGCGTACGAATATACACAATACACTATGGGCCACCGCACAGCGACGCTGACGTCCGCGGCAGATTTATTGCTACGCGCCGCTGATGGCGCGCGTCGGTCTCGCTCCTCAGCGCGCGCGCGTCGGTGCGCTGACGCGCTATACACCACTATCGCGCGCTCAGTGCGAAGCTGACCGACATCGGTCGCTGACGTCGGTCGCGCGTACGAATAAACACAATACTCTATGGGCCACCGTACAGCGACGCTGATGGCTGCGCATTTGTCATACGCGACCGACGGTACGCTCGACCGACGTCAGCGACCGACGTCAGCGTAGGAGGAAATCAAGCCTTAGATCGCAAGGAGGACCCGCTGGGATAAGTAGTTCCAGCTTTTAGGTCCCCAGAGGAGACAATCAACCAGAAAAAAAAATCGATGACGACTGGATGGCCTAGTGGTTAGAGAACCTGACTACAATACGTTTACTTTTAGTTTAACACTGACAGATTGCTTGCCTTCATTTTATTTCCAACTTTAACACCATACAAATAAAGTAGTTATTACAAAATCTGCAAACGTGGGTAACAGTATTCTAAAATTGGCTTTATTTGTAGGTCGTTGAAGTTGAATATGAAATGAAGGCAAACCATCTGTCAGTGGTAAACTTTATGTAATATTACTGGTCGAAGCTTGAGGTCCTGGGTTTGATCCCCGGTCGGGGCAGATATTCGTCTGAAAAATACGAATGTTTGTGCTCGAGTTTTGGATGTTTAATCTACATCTATACTAAAATTATAAAGAGGAAAGATTTGATTGTTTGTTCGTTTGTTTGCATTGAATAGGCTCCGAAATTACTGGGCCGATTTCAAAAATTATCTTGCCGTTAGAAAGCTACATTATCACTGAGTGACATAGGCTACTTTTTACCGCGGGAAAATACGTTTTCCTACGGGAATATTAATTTATCGCGGGCGAACTTCGATCAACAATACAACTTGTATTGTTGTATTGTTGATCGAAGTGGGCGAAGCTGCGGACGGAAGCTTGACGGAAGGCTAGTATCTATTTAACCTTTTGACCGCCAGCGTCGGCTATAGACGACAGTACGGTAATACAAAATTAAACCTACCCGCATCCGCATAAGAATCAATTTTGTTCCAAACAAAAACGATGCGTGGCGGTCAAAAGGATAAGTATGTTTGTCCGTTGCCTTGTACCCATAACACAAAGCTTTGCTAACTTTGGGGCTAGGTCAAGTGGTTTGAATTGTAGCGCGATATTTAGTATATTACTAATAGCTGTCGCCCGCAACTCCGTCTGCGAAGAATAGGGGTATAAAAAATAGCCTACGACCTATTCTCAGACCTACCAAATATGAAAGTTTCATAAAAATCGGTCAAACCGTTTCGGAGGAGTTCGATAACAAACACCGTGACACGAGATTTTTATATATTAGATAGAAGATTATTATTAATCTGTTTACTTGTTTAAGATGAGGTGGGCACTTCTGCTGCTGGCTTTGGCCTCAGCAGCCTATAGCCAGGACACATGCATCTCCAGTGACGACGACCCGTACGTACTCTTCGGCACCAAAACCGCGTACAACTTCGTCAACAGGCAGCTATCTAACCGGAGGCCTGAAGACGTTCCAGGTAAGAAAAAAAAATCACCTCCAGGTCCTACTGGGTTCTACTAGCGTTTCAACCACTATCAGATGTGTCGCACATATTAATAGTCTGAGAGCTGATTGGACATTTTTGAGTAGTTATTTGAGGCACGTGAACTTGTCCAATGCTTCCCCTATGATACCCAAGCACAGAACCACAGATCTGGTTGACAGGTGGCGGGGCGGGGGCTAAATCAACCCTCATATTTTTACAGATACAATTTTTTTTTGAACAAAATGTTGTTGGGGCATTTCGAAATTTTTATACTTACATACTTTATAATTTGACATTTAAAGAGAGAGAAAATAAATAAGTCAGATCATTTAGTCGGGACTTCGCCGGATGACTGATGATACGAGACAGTTTTGCAAAAAATAAAAATGAAATTTTTCGGGGTAAGGTGCATAAGGTATTTTTCGAGTAAATCGAAGAAAATGGTATCTTAAAATATCCTATTCTTTCCAAGAAAAATATAAAAACTATAAGTTATTTTTTTGGTATATCCCAATTTAGAATTTTATTGTCTGAGTAACTTATCACCACTCATGTTTACGAAATAGGAGCCTGCTTCTATCAATACCTATGTCATTAAAATACATTCCAACTTACCAAGGAAAATAACCGCGTCCGATTCCACAAAAGGCCTTAAAATCAATTTGGAATAGCACAGTCATTCACCTCCGTTCTTTCATTACTTCATTTCCAACAAAACTGAAGTTTTTGCATTGTTATTGTTACATTTGTCTGGTTCTGTAGACAGCGTAACGAGTAATGAGGTTTGTAGTCACGAATATGTAATTAGAAGCCTCAGAGTTTGATTTAAATCGACTACTTTTTTTGGTCTGAAAACATACCTATTTCCAAAAGCGAGAACTAAGTATACTTCGTTTTTTTTAGCATTAGAAATAGGATAAACAATCTTGACGAAAAACGCTTTTAACAAAATAGTATTAACTATTTATTATATACTTATGAATATGAAACAAAAAGTGTGCCATCATTTCAGCCGAAAGACGTCCACTGCTGAACATAGGCCTCCCCCAAGGCTCGCCAAACAGATCGGCCCTGCACCATCCGCATCCAATGCGTTCCCGCCACGCTCACCAGGTCGTCGCTCCATCTTGTTGGAGGCATACATACACGGCGTCTTCCGGTCCGCGGACGCCACCCGAGAACCTTTCGGCCCCATCGGCCGTCAGTTCTATGAGCTATATGGCCTGCCCACTGCCACTTAAGTCTAGCGATTCTTCGGGCTATGTCCGTGACTTTAGTTCTCGCGCGGATTTCATCATTTCTATTTCTTGCGAGTTTCGAAAATTTGCGCTAATTTGCAGCATAAACGGCTGTATCTTTTGATTGCGTTGGCTTAGAAGTTTCATTTTTTCACAGCTTCAAGGGACAGTAGACTTGAGTATTTGATATAAATTTCAGCTAGATACCTACCTCCACGCGTTCCTGAGAAAAAGGGTCTTGACAGACAGACGGACGGACAACAAAGTGATCCTATAAGGGTTCCGTTTTTTCCTTTTGAGGTACGGAACCCTAAAAATATGAATGTTTCACGTAAGTAAATTTATACGGTGATCTAAGATTTGTACCTATAAGGGTCGAGGGCTGGTGTAGACGCAAAATGACCAATATGTATTGGAAAAAATAACGCAGAAGGACCAAAACGCGTAATGATCAATATATAATACGCATATTGACCAATCTTATTAGGTCTAGGTTATGTTACTTTGGATGGGCCCGAAGGGCCAAAGCACGCAGAAGTAGGAGCTCCGCGTGAACGGAGCTCCGTCGACACTGTTTTGTGTCGATTGGAATTGGGAATATAATGTATACTGTACCTACATTTGTCATGATATACATTATACATTTTACACCGCGGTCATTTTTTATGTGTCAATTTGCGTATGTGGCATTTCGCGTATGTGTCTCTTTATGTAGATATGTCATTTTGCGTATAGAGGGTTCTAAGTACCTGTACTGTACTGTTGTATAGGGTTGATTCTTATTTAATTAATATTTAAGGTGTGGTAGGTTTGGCTGCTCGACGGATACTGATCGATAAACTATTAATCGACAGCTGATCGATTTCACTGTTCGACGTCGATCGATTAGTCTACCACACCAATAGTTTGGCTGGAGTAGAAACTCTCAATCGATGTCGGCCAATCCCTTCTACCATCGATAAATCGATTGGTGAAGTAGAAACTGTCGATCGACGTCGGCCAATCCATTCTATCATCAATCGACGATCGATCGATTGGTGTGGTGATACCCTTCCTTTCCAGTACCTCTACCATGAGTTTACAGTAGTTCACAGTGACCGTACTCGCTAGCGACGGCGTAAATGATTTGTATGGAGAATTGTACTTCCGTAAGTAACCGCTAGAGGCGCTGTACAATTCTCCATACAAATAATTTACGCTGTCGCTACCGAGTACGGTCACGTAAACTAGTGTAAACTCATGGTAGAGGTACAGAATCGTCTTAATTAAAACCTGAATTCCTCATAATGAGTCATTGCCCTGTACCTAACTTCCCTGCGTCAAAAACTTGTAAAAGGCATTACTATGTAAAAACGCATAAACGAGTAAACACAGGATAACGGTAATTAAGCCTATAAAAAATTACACAAGCACGCTAATAGTAATTATAACATGTGATATCATAGTGCTATTTCAAACAGTTTTTATTAAACGATCGAAAAATCTGGTTTTGGCACAAATCCAACGTGACATCGCCTTTAACTTTGGCCTTGTGTCAAAGACGCAAGGCATGTATTAAAAATAATTGCACAGTCGGATTCCTTTACCTTTATCATTTTTTTTTGAGACAAATAAATATAGAAGTGTATTTGTGTCTATGGGAACAGTGCCTACCTACTAAAGTAGAATTTTTAGTCATTTTCAACCCGATTGGATGCCATCTGTTCATCTCTTGGCTTTTACAATTGCATTAGAAATTTATAAACCAAACAATTTTTTTTTAACAGTTTTACTTCCGCTGGAAGTTGTGGTAGCCTCTCAAGCAGGGGATCGTGGGTTCAAATCCCAGGCTCCTTTGTGTTTATCAGAATTTATGTGCGAAAAATTTACCACAAGTTGTACGGTGAATGCAAACATCGTAAGGAAACCTGCACTTGCGAAACAATTCGATGGTGTATGTGAAGTTCACAATCGGCACCGGCCGGCGTGCAAACTACAGCCCAAGCCCTCTAATTCTGAGAAGTCTGTGCTCAGCAGTGAGACGTAGGTATACTTACAGACTGACATGATATACATGATGATGATGGATAGGTAATTAATTATCCATCTAGCAAATTTTTGAGATAGGTATTCTTGTAGACAGTAAATGTTTTTGGCTGTTAGTTTTTCTCATGCTCCGAGTCCATTGACAAGGCACGATCGCAGATAATTTCCTAATACTTTAGATTAGGTCGTAGGTATATTTAGATGAAAAGTTCGTGAGCATCCGGAATCGACGAAACAAAATGTTTCTATAGCAAAACACCTGAGGTACCTACTGCAGCTTAATGCCGAGTCAAATTCCTTTTCGGCATTTTTATCTGTATCTTTAGCAAGTTAGGTATGAAGTATCTGTTTGTATTTATTTTTTCAACTTCATTTTTTATTACTTTCACGGTCATCCCGTGAAACCATATATTTCAAACTAAATACAAACTAAAATATAAATGCACAAAAAAAAACCTCAGAAAAAAGACCAATGCTTGGAATCGAACCCAGGTCCTCAGCATTCCGTGCTGCGTGCTTACCCCTACACCGTCACTGGTCGAGAGGTTTATCACTGCATTAGGTGATTATAACAGACTGAAATGTACTTACGATGTATGGGAAAGATTCGTCGCTAACCTCTAGACCAGTGATGGTGTAGGGGTAAGCACGCAGCACGGAACGCTGAGGACCTGGGTTCAATTCCCAGCATTGGTCTTTTTTCTGGGGTTTTTTCTGTGCATCTATATTTCAGTTTGTATTTAGTTTGAAATATCTGTGTCTTTAGATTTTTTTTTGATATTAATAAGTGTAATTTATTTTTTTTGATGTCGAATAAAGTTATGTCTACGTCTAAAGGCGGTTACCTATCATATTCTCGAAAAGCTCATTTCCGAATATTAAAATTCCGAAAACGAAACTCCTTTTTTTCATTTTCCAAATTATTGTTTGTCCAAAATTTTATTTATCATATTTTCTTTTGCCAAATGTTTAAAAATCCATTTTTTTATTTGCCTAATGATTCAAAATCCAACTGCATGAAATACCGTAGGATCATTTGCCAAATATATATTTATTCCGAAAAGGTCAGGGGTACAAAAGGCGACCATACAATTATGTGTGGAGCGTAATATTCATTTTGTTGTTTAATGTTGCCCAAATATTTTATTGAGTTTGCTATGTGGGTAGGGGGTTATGTAGGTGGTTATAAAAAAAATAACTAACACCAAAGGCTAATGCGGGAGCTTCGCTCCGCTACGCTCCCGCATTAGCCTTTGAACCTAATCTATCCGAGTCGCTTCCGCTCCGAACCGTCTTGCTCGCCCGCTTCGCTCGCTCGCTAAAAATTAAGCAATGTTGTCTTACTCTGATGTTAGGTTAGGTAGATAATAAAAACATACTTTCGGCTTTTCGTTACATTTAGATTATGAAAATATGGCAACTGATTAGATTGGCAAATAAAAAAATGAATTAATGTTATTCGGGATTTTGAATTTGTTGGCAAATAAAACTGTGATTAAATGAATCCGTGGCATTGTGAAGATATGGAAAAACAAAACATATGGATTTTAAAAAGTCGGTGAACCGTTTTCTGATAAATGAAATTCGAGTAGAGGAGTTTCTAAACATCGATAGGTTACCCTAAAGGTGCAAGCCACACAGAGAGACGTGGGACGGGGGCGCGTCGCAGTCCGCGTCGTTTGCTCGCAAACCGCGTCTCCACCCCGTCTCTCTTCTGTCTGACTGCTTTGAATCGCGACGCTTCTACAGGGTTGTTTTTAATTCACTGGCATCCTCTTAACCTTGAATTCCTATCACTCAAACAAATGTTTTTTGTTTTAAGACTTTTTTAAATGAAGCACTTTTTTCCTATACAAATACACAGAGTATCGTAAAAATAAGAGGTGTAGCGACTACTAGCGCCATCTAGTCGTCACATAAGGAACTAATTGCTACAATCCTACATCACGCTATCGAAGTTTCTCAACTCGGCTGCATAAATACAACTTCCAACTTTCATCCACCGGACTTCGGTCCCCAGGCATAACATCTGCCTGGAGAGAGATCTCTCTATGCAGCCTACCCCCAAATTGGTGACCCACGACATTGGACAAAATCGCAATCTTCAGACACACAAGACGATGACGCAGTCTCACAGCAAGCCATACTCACCGCACTGTGCACCATTAGCATGTATCTATTATCTGCCTGGTGTCTACAGTTCGCAAAAATCCTCCTCCCACTACTTCCACTTGCCAATCAATCAACCAACGCTCGCCAACAAGGCTCTGAGCAATCACGCAACAGGCATGCATCCACAAGTAGCAGAGGAACAACAATGCTCGCCGACGAGGCTCTGAGCGACTGGCCCTTGCAAGCGCCCACATGACGCACAGACTGCACTCCACTGCAATTCGTATCGACCTCCGGTCTAAAAGGGGGGCTGATGTAGCGACTACTAGCGCCATCTAGTCGTCACATAAGGAACTAATTGCTACAATCCTACATCACGCTATCGAAGTTTCTCAACTCGGCTGCATAAATACAACTTCCAACTTTCATCCACCGGACTTCGGTCCCCAGGCATAACATCTGCCTGGAGAGAGATCTCTCTATTGCAATTACCCCCAAAGAGGTAATCTCAAATTTTCAAAACGTTATTACACCAAAAATATTAAGTTATGACAAAAGCCGTAAAACAAAAAACATTTGTTTAAGTGGTAGGAGTTTAGGGTTAAAAGGATGCTAGTGAATTACAAATAACCCTGTATACCTACATTTTATACTTCGTTTTTTTAGCATTACAAAGAAGGTAAGCGATCTTGACGTGTCTTTTTATTGAAATACACTTTTGAAAAATAAGTCACAGCTAGTATGTAACAATTTAAAAGGAAATATGGTATTTTAACTACACTGTTTTGGTTTCATATCATAAGTAATACTTAGTTACTATTTTTTTTAAAAGCGTTTTTCAATAAAAATACTTGTCAAGATTGTTTACCTTATTTCTAATGCTAAAAAAAACGAAGTTTAGTATGACAATTGATTCAAGGGGTGCCGCGACTGCGACGCGCCCCCGTGCCACGTCCCTTGTGTGGCTTACGTCTAAAAGCCGCATACAACTTTAGTCTTGGCTGTAGAATACAATATACAGGCCCTATACTACGAAGCACGAAATTCGAACTTCGTTTCATGCCGTTTCGCTCACGCTAATGGTATTTATTACGTACGAGAGTGAGAGGGACCGCACGATCCGAACTTCGAACTTCGAATTTCGTAGTAACCCCCCAGTAGTTAGAAATACGATATTTTAAAAAGCCGTGTATATGGGACGGGGTATTAATCCGTAACGTCGTTTCGCGGACACAGATTATCCCTTTGATGTATTTACGCGCAATCGATTCAACACGTATGACGTCAGTCTGAAGAATAGACTAGGAGAGGGCGACGAGTAAACACACATTTAATGAGGATACGGGGTGAATTGTGTAAATGGGTCACCATGGAGGTGTTAGCTGATATTACGGTATAGCTAGAACCTATAGACTATCGTGGACGTCAGGAGGGGTCATACACATTTTTTTCGGGTTTTTTCCGTGGACATGGCAAAAGTTCATGGATATAAAGGGCCCCCAACTCCCACTGGAGACATAGTACATACATCATCATCGTTTTAGCCAAAAGACGACCACTGGTGAACATAGGCCTCCCCAAGGCTCGCCAAACAGATCGGTCCCGTGCCATCCGCATCCAAGGCGATCACGCAACCTTAACCAAGTCGTCGCTCCATCTTGTTGGAGGCCTACCTACACCGCGTCTTCCAATCCGTGGACGCCACTCGAGAACCTTTTTGCCCCATCGGTCATCAGTTCTACGAGCGATGTGCCCTGCCCACCGCCACTTGAGTCTGGCGATTCTTCGAGCTATGTCGGTGATTTTAGTTCTTGCGCGGATTTCATCATTTCTAATGCGATCCCGCTATTATTAGGTATTACCAAGGATGATATAGACTGGATTAGCAGTCGCCATAGTAACAGATCGTCCGCGGGAAAATAGTTCAATTATTAAATCTAGATGGCGCTTACAGATAGCCAGAGGCTTTGAAAGCAAAACAATAAGACTACAGATATTTCATATTACTGCAAATGTATTATTATGCAAAATTTTTGAATAATAATACATACATCTGTAGTCTTATTGTTTTGCTTTCAAAGCCTCTGGCTATCTGTCAGCGCCATCTAGATTTAATAATTGAACTATTTTCCCGCGTATGATCTCTACTATGGCAATTGCTAATCCAGTCTATATCATCCTTGGTATTACGTAGTATATGGCTATGGCGTTTTTAATTTAGCTGTGTAATCAATCATCATAGCGTGTATAATCCTTTTTCATCCTGCTTTGACTGGGGACGGGCCGGCCTAATTTCGGACATAATTAGGATCCTTCGTGACATTATATTGTCAGGTATTTTAATGTCCGACAGACACGCCTTCCTGGATTTACAATCTGGCATGTTTCTGCACCGTTTGACCTCGTGAACGCCTATTAGGCCCTGGTTACTCTGGCCCGTCACACGCGACCGGCGGCGTCTGGATGTGCGTCGCGTTTTTCCGCTTTTTTTAGGGTTCCGTACCCAAAGGGTACGGAACCAATTGCAGTTCAAGTCAATATTCTCGAGGTAGTTAAGCATTATGTTTACCTCGGGCAAACTATGCAATTAGGTAGAAAAAACTTCGAGAAAGAGGCCAACAGAAGAATACAGCTGGGATGGGCAGCGTATGGGAAACTGCGTCAAGTCTTCACATCGCCAATTCCACAGAGTCTAAAGACGAAAGTCTTCAATCAGTGCGTCCTAACCGTCATGACATACGGTGCCGACACATGGACACTCACTGTAGGGCTGGTCCACAAATTTAAAGTTGATCAACGTGCTATGGAAGGTCTATGCTCGGAGTTTCTCTAAAAGATCGAATTCGTAGCGAAGTGATCCGACAGATAACCAAAGTTATCGACATAGCCCACCGCATTAGCACGCTGAAGTGACAATGGGCCGGTCATATAACCCGAAGCACCGATAACCGTTGGGGTAGACGAGTTCTTGAGTGGAGACCACTGATCGGCAAACGTAGCGTAGTACGTTCTCAGACTCGGTGGAGCGATGATCTTCGCAAGGCGGCTGGCAAGAGCTGGATGAGAGTGGCCGAGGATCGTGCTCAGTGGCGTACCATGGGAGAGGCCTACGTCCAGCAGTGGACGAACATAGGCTGATGATGGCCCAACCCACCACCGTCCGTCTGTCACCAGGCTGTATCTCATGAACCGTGATAGCTAGAATGTTGAAATTTTCACAGATGATGTATTTCGGTTGTCGCTATAACAACAAATACTAAAAAACAGAATAAAATAAATATTTAATGGGGCTCCGATACAACAAACGTGATTTTTTTTGCTTGTTTTTGGTCGATATTGATAACGGCAACGGCAACAGGTAGACGCTTGAAATATGCACAGAATATTCACTTTAAAAACAAATAATTAAAATAAAATACTTAAGAATTCGCAGGGGTCATAAACCGTTTCCTACAATGAATAACAAATTATTCAACAGAATTTATTATTCGTTAAAAGCATTACGCCAAATTACGGCCTGCAAATAGGGTTGCCTGCCACCATACATTAAGTGATCGCTAGATGGTGTTGTAGTTTCATCAAATACTCTTGAAAGTTATTTGTCGGAATATCGTCCTTTCGGAGGAGGAGGTCGGTCACTGGTTAGGGCCCCGTGTGCCCTTCTGGTAAAGACAGTATTATAATAAAATATATGGTTGGGTTTATGTGATTTGTGTGTGTTCGTACAGTGTGGAGGTGGAGGAACTGCATGAACGCACATTTCTTGCATAAACGTAACTAGTGTAAGGTCGCGGGTGAGCAAAGTAATTGTTTTAGTTCATTAATAAAATAGGAAAATGGTAGGAAAAAAATTGTACTTCAATCGATGGTAGGTAGCATCGATTTCCCCTTTTTAACCCCTGCACCAAAAGAGGGGTGTTATAAGTTTGACCGCTATGTGTGTGTGTCTGTCTGTGGCACCATAACTCTAAAAGGGGTGAACCGATTCGGATGCGGTTTTTTTTATTTGAAAGCTGGTTTCTTGGCGATGGTTCTTAGATATGTTTCATCAAAATCAGTTCAGCCGTTTCAAAGTTATAAGCTATTTTGTCAGCTGCAGAGGGGATCTTAGGCGCAAAATGGGCATTTACTTTATTTTCAAACAATTATGTGCGACCAAATTGCGTTGGGGGTTATTATTTTTTAATTTATAGTTATTATATTTAAATTAAGGATAGAAAGCAGCTGAACGTTGTATGGGGTTAACCAAAGCCACAGTAATAAGAAATACGTAAACATGTAAAAATAAATAGTAATTTTAAATAGATAATCTGTAATACTATTTGATTATTACTTTTCCCCAAACTACTACAGGGTTATTTTTAATTCACTAGCATCCTTTTACCCCCTACCACTCCTACCACTCCTACCACTTAAACAAATGTTTTTTGTTTTACGGCTTTTGTCATAACTTAATATTTTTGGTGTAATAACGTTTTGAAAATTTGAAATTACCTCTTATTTTTACGATACTCTGTGTATTTGTATGGGAAAAAAAGTGCTTCATTTTAAAAAGTTGTAAAACAAAAAAACATTTGTTTGAGTGATAGGAATTCAGGGTTAAGAGGATGTCAGTGAATTACAAATAACCCTGTATATGAAACTACCGTGAGACTCACTCATAGTGAAAAAATGCGGATAACTCATGTTTAGATCTATGATCGAGTTTAGCTCGACATGTTTCGGGGTAAGGCTTGATTTCCTCCTACGCTGACATCGGTCGCTGACGTCGGTCGCGCGTACGAATATACACAATACTCTATGGGCCACCGCACAGCGACGCTGACGTCCGTGGCAGATTTATTGCTACGCGCCGCTGATGGCGCGCGTCGGTCTCGCTCATCAGCGCGCGCGCGTCGGTGCGCTGACTGACGCGCTATACACCACTATCGCGCGCTCAGTGCGAAGCTGACCGACATCGGTCGCTGACGTCGGTCGAGCGTACGAATAAAATAAATAAATAAATAAACACAATACTCTATGGGCCACCGCACAGCGACGCTTATGGCCGCGCATTTGTCATACGCGACCGACGGTACGCTCGACCGACGTCAGCGACCGATGTCAGCGTAGCCCTTTTTCTTAGAGCAACGCGCCACGGCGGCTGCCAAACGCGCTGAGCTAAACACGATCTTAGACGTGAGTTATCCGTATTTTTTCAATATTATTTCTCTTGGAAAAAGGTGACAACCCTACCGGGAGAGACTGGCAAGTGCCAAATGTCAGTCGTGGCTGACATAGATAACCTTGACGCTTGGCTTGGTCTATATTTTCTACTTTTCTATACCAGAGATGGCAAACTATTTTTAATTTCAGATCCTCTTGAAATAAAAAAAAAACATACAATACAATACAATGACTCTTTATTGTAAACCACATAGTAACCAATTTTGTAAGTATAAAATATTTTATACTTAAACAATTTTATTTTAGTCAGTTTTACGTAAAAAAACCGGCCAAGTTCGAGTCGGATTCGCGCACGAAGGGTTCCGTATCTTCGTAATTATCTATAAAAACAGCAAAAAAACACGTTTTTTTTTTGTATGGGAGTCCCCCTTCAATATTTGTTTTATTTTAATTTAATTATTTATCTTTAAAGTGAATATATAACTAAATATTCTGTGCATATTTCAAGCGTCTATTTTTGCCGTTATCAATATCGAGCAAAAACGAGCAAAAAAATCACGTTTGTTGTATGGGAGCCTCCTTAAATATTTATTTATTCTGTTTAGTATTTGTTGTTATAGCGGCAACCGAAATACATCATCTATGACAATTTCAACTGTCTAGCTATCACGGTTCAGGAGCTATACAGCCTGGTGACAGACGGACAGACAGCCGGACGGACAGCGGAGCCTCAGTATAATAGGGTCCCGTTAGTATAGTAATATTAGAATTGGTTTCAATTGCATCGTGATATCTAAATATTATTTGTTTATTTATGATAAAGGAATAATTTTTAAAAGTAGAAAGCTTTCTAAGGGATTCTAACACGTCCTACCACATATATCTGATCCGTGCTCAGTCGTGGGTCATATTTAAGAGGGTGTATACCTGCTGAGCTGGCAACGTTGCATTTTTGTTAGTTTTTCTCGATTATTCCATAAAAATCGAATGAAAAATAAAAATGTTTTGTATACAAATTGTTCAAATATATAAGTTAATGTGTCTACTACAATAATAATTCCTGAAAAGACTTTATTTTCTTTAAAAACCGTTAAGTAATAATTTGTTCGTTTTTAAAGAAAATAAAAGTCTATCACGAATTATTATTGCAGTAGACACATTAACTTATATATTAGAACAATTTTTATACAAAACATTTTTAATTTTCATTCAATTTTTATGGAATAATCGAGAAAAAATAACAAAAATGCAACGTTGCCAGCTCAGCAGGTATAAACCCTCTTAAAAACAGACTTAGCTGCCCCTCTTTCGCTTTTTCCCCGGAAAAAAATCCCGCTCTAAAAGCTTATTTAAATTGGAATTGATCGGGTAAATAAACCGTTAACATAACTCCCTCCATATTCTGAGCTTATTCTTGTGGCCCATAAAACTGACTACATCCTACATCAGGCCGAATATTCGTCAATCCCGGGAAATAACACCGCAGGGCTATTTCAAACGTCCGTGATACACATAGCGTCCGTTCCGTAATTAACTAGACAAGTTATAAATAGTCCGACATGCAATCAGGTGCTATTTAAAGTGATATTATTGCTGTTGCTTTTGAAACTCACTTTTATGAAAATGAGTTTTTTTTTTCTTTTTAATATAAGCTTTTTGCTGACTGTACTTACACATTGTCATCCAAACTGCATATCCGTACCAAGTTTCAAATCAAATGCTATTAACCGTTGAAGAGTTGCGTCCTACGGAGACGATCCTGGCGCACCACCAGAATTTCACAAACCTACTACTATTTTATTTTAACTATTTTATTGTCAATATTGTCATCGTATGCCGAATTTATAATCAATCGAATACCAAAGTGTGGGCGAAAAATGGTTTTAATTTTGAAACTAACAGCATTGCAAATTAAATAAGTGCTAAGGTTCACAAGTCATCATCATCATCATCATCATTTCAGCCGGGAGACGTCCACTGCTGAACATAGGCCTCCCCCAAGGCTCGGTAAACAGATCGGACCCGTGCCATCCGCATCCAACGCGATCCCGCAAACTTACCCAGGTCGCTCCTCAATCTTGTTGGAGGCCTACCTACACTGCGTCTTCCGGGTTCTCAAGTCAACATTTATTTTATTGTATACCTTAACACGCAGTTATGCTGACGCAGTCTGGCAGTCGAATTTAAATTCCGCAATTTCCCAAAAATTCCAGTGGTAATTCCCAAAAATTCCAGTGGAAATTCCGAAAAATTACATTGAAACATTTAAAACTCTTCTTTACAATACCCAGTGGTTGCACACACGGACGCATGCACGCTCGCATGCACGCACGCAAGCACGTACACACGCTCGGACGCACGCACATTTAATGCTTGTTTGCACGTTTCCACGAGAGTTGAGGCGAATGATTACACACACAGCTACATAAGCTACTATTGCAAAAAAAGTAGTGAATGAATGAAATGAGTGAGTGGATGAAAATGTGATGAAATATATCATGATTTATTTATTTTTCATAGAACCTATTTTGAACATTTTGTTTTAATTGCTGAAGGTTCATTGGCCTGTTAGCATAGACACGTCCCTTTAGATAGCCTCACAGAAAAAAGTCAGGAGCTGTTAAATCAGGCGGACTTAGGGGCCAATCAATGTCACCGTTCATTCCATTTTAGAGTTTCCGCAATACATGATTGGGTTGAGTAGAACGTTTTTGCAAAAATTATAACCTTCTTACACTTGAAGACCGACGTAAAGTAGCTGACATGACCTTACTTTTTGACATAATCCGAGGTCGTATAGATTGCTCTGAACTCTTATCTAAGATTTATTTGCGCACCCCTAAGCGTCGTACGCGGCACACCAGCTCCACTCTGTTCCACGAACCATTTCATCCTACTAACTATGGCTCTAATTCGGTACTATCCCGTATCCCTCGCTTGTACAATCGAGATTTCAGCAATACTGATCCCTTCGTGGGATCAAAAAATAGATTTAAAAAATGCATTTTTGCAGAATTACGCAATGGAAATTAAAATTAGACTAACACTTATGTGTGCGCTTTTGGGCGGCCTTACTGCTACATTGATTATATTGTACAGTCGTAAGCATAAATACCTATAAAGTCTGCGTCAAAGTAGGTAAATATCAACCTTATGGTTAATGACATAGAGTTGTATGGATGTTTTTAAGATATTTTTGATGCACCTTGTTAACTTATCTATAGTATATTTTTGAGATATAACCGTACATGCTCAAGTCAAATTAAATTACATAAAATTTTGCTGTAAACTTAGTTTTTAAGTATTTCCACTATGATATGATAGCATAGTTTAAGTAAGCAATGGATAGCTGTTATTGGCCTTGATGATGTAACAGATTATGTACTATGTTGTATATCTACGGCTGTTGTTATCCTTATTACAAATAAATAAATAAATAAATAAATTTAATAATTAAAACACGTTGTTTTGTCGTAAAACGCTCTATAACTAATTTGCCGTATCTACACAAAGTAATTTTCATGCAACAACAGTCAATATTTGCCAGCAAAACAAAATGGCGGCAAAAAGTTACCTCCAAGTTGGCCACCCTGTATCACAGATAATGACGTGAAAGCAAATATCGCTACATTGCTAGCATTTGGCGTCTAGAAGCATTTGACGGCATGAATTATGGCATAACGATGAGCTCACAGCCTGTTTCTGATGACAGTGCTAAATGGACATGTAAGTTTAGTTTGTTTGGATAGTTGATAAGGGAAAATAGGTTTGCCCCTGAGAATAATTTCTAGGGTATCCATTAGGTGTTTTTATCTAAGTACTTATGTTAGAAAATACCTTCTTGAAACTAAAAGCCAATTTCACAATCTATAACGCCTACAGAATAAAAGCTTATTAACAAAACTTAATATTAATATAGGTAAGGTACAGTCAAACTACAATTAAAACGTACCTAACCTATAGCCTCTCAAGCAGAGGTCGTGGGTTCAAATCCCGGCTCGCACCTCTGAGTTTTTCGGAATGTAGGTAGGTACCTATGTGCGAAATTACATTTGAAATTTATCATGAGGTTTAGGTACGGTGAAGGGAAACATTGTGAGGAAACCTGTATACACCTGAGAAGAAATTCAATGGTGTGTGTGAAGTTCCCAATCCGCACTGGGCCCGCGTGGGAACTACGGCCCAAGCCCTCTCATTCTGAGAGGAGGCCTGTACCCTGCAGTGGGACGTATATACGCTGGGATGATGAATTGAAAAAGGATAAAGTAATTTTAAAAACCCTGACTAAAAAAAATAATTGTTACGAGAGATGATAAACGTAAAAAGCGTTTTTATAATTAGAGTTGATCTCTCGTGGAGTCGATCATATAATAAACAACTAACTGTTACCCGCGACTCCGTCTGCAAAGAGACTTCTTACTAGACTAGTTATCGCTATCCCGCGGGAGCTAGGCAATTTTCCGGGATATAACCTATCCTATGTCATGTCCCAGTGTCTCAAACTATCTAAATACCAAATTTCTACATCTGTTCAGTGGTTTACACGTGAAGACGTAACAGACATACACACTTTCCCATTTATAATATTAGTATGGATAGAGTAGGTAGGTATAAGTTTTCATAGC
This sequence comes from Archips crataeganus, assembly GCA_947859365.1. Lineage (NCBI taxonomy): Eukaryota > Metazoa > Arthropoda > Insecta > Lepidoptera > Tortricidae > Archips > Archips crataeganus. The sequence goes on from OX402052.1 coordinate 5,494,710, forward strand.
AATTCCCTACGTACGGTGGGCTGCAAAAGTGCATGGACACCTCGAGGCGATAATCGCATGAGCGCACGCGCGCGCGTGTATGTTAATAACATCAAACGATCAAACACTGCTCACGCGATTATCGCCCCGAGTTGTCCATGCACATTTGCAGCCCATCCTACACTCGGCCAAAAATATGGTCTACTACCCTACGGCTGAAGTTGGTTTGCAAGTCATATTACAACGAGATCTACGGCTCGCGCGATAAGAGTTTGGCTTTGACCTTCGGGTGGAGGGGATTACTGCGCATGGGCTGCGCATACCCCGCACCCCCGTTGATACCCAATTTCTGATTTCTGCGCAATAACGGTCAAAGCCAAACTCTTATCGCGCGAGCTGTATTTTCCCTTGCAATTAATGATTGCAGTGACTAAAGACAGCTCAGTTAGAAAAGTGAAACTTAGCGTTATTTAGATCTCACAGAAACTTTTGTCTAAACTGGTGTCTAGACCACTTTCCTGGCCGACCGTACCTATTTGGCTCTCGAAGATATACCTAAATGTGGCAATAACATATTCGACTAGGTAGGTGCCTATGAACTTAATAAAAACCCTAAGAATATCCGTCGGGACGACTAGACATCTAGGCCGCACTAAAATAAATCGTGCCCTAGACCTGAAGCATCCCATCGGCATAGAGATGAGCTCGGACGTTGGTTTTCATCACAAACAGGTCATACGAAAACGTCGCATTTATAACACATTTGATATGGAATCGCAACACATAATGATCTCCTGGAAACCCCACTATCCGTTTTGTGATTTATTAAAGAAGACAACACTGATGTGCGCAATAAATATGTACTGAATTGGTAGGAATCGATACATGCTTAATTTGATTTTGCATGCGGAAGCCTCTAACAAGATGGAGCGACGATCTGGTTAAGGTTGCGGGAACGCGTTGGATGCGGATGGCGCAGGACCGATCGGTTTGGCGAACCATGGGGGCGTCTTTCGGCTGAAATGATGATGATGATGATACAAGCTTCAAAAAAAGTACAGTCAGCTGCAGATGAACGTGACCCCTTTGCATCCAAAGTTTGTATGCAGTGAGGGTCACTTTTCTCTGCAGCTGACCGTACTTCAATAGATCGAGGGTACAATAAACTCAATTTGGACTTGCTGTCGAGCAACAACCCCAAAATTTTATTTAAATTAAAGTCAATCAGTCATGTTACTCTCTTATACAGGGTGTGCCGAAACTCAAGAATAACCTGAACTAACTATTTATTTGTTTTAAAGCAACAAAAAATCTAATTTTGCAGTTAATCGAAAATTATTCTGGTTTTCAGGGCTAAAATACTTAAAGCGTTTTTTTACTGGAGTCGTGACTTAGAATTGTCTTAATGGCGTCAACAATCAACATCCCTATTCATCTTTGTTGTTCTTATCTCTGCAAAAAACGCGTGTTTAGTTTTAGTCCGAGCGAATTTAGGTCGTCCAAGTGTACCTACTTGTAGGCGTAAAAAAAGTACGTAGTGTCGAAGAATATTCGTATCAGGAAGATCAAACTGCTAATTGTTAACACAAAGTTAATTAATGGAGCCTACCTTGATTTATCTGCTCAATGACTTCATTGTTCTAAAATTACGCCCAACCTACATAATACTCTACTGTTCACTGTCTTATTGCTAGGTTCGCAAATGTACAGATTTTTTGGCTAAGTATAGTATGTTCCAGTTAAAATGACGAAAATGCACTTAACATGGGATTTTACAACTTCTTTTGTTGCTGAATATGAAAGGAAAAGATAACAAAGAGACGTAATAAAACTGACCGAAGTATGGCCTACCGACCGATACACCTGCATAATTGTTTTACAACCCCACTTGAAGATAACAATTAAACAATAGATGTTGGTTTTAAGTACTTTTCGTCATTTTAACTGGAACCTACTATACTTACCTAATATTAGAAATGCAAGAATGTGAGCGTGCGTGTGCAACGCATGTTTGTTACTTCAATACGCTAACGGCTGTACGGATTTAAATGAAATTTGGTGTGTAGACAGCTGGATGTCTGTCTGCAATAACACACAAGCAACTATTTAACCCGATATTCCCTCGAGATCCATGTAACATCCCAAACCTTTTTACGTACTAAATTCGTCCAACCGTTTTATTTAATGTAAGAGAGTAATTAATTAAACGCCTGAACGCACAAACTTTCGTATTTATAAAAGAGACAGCACGATACGAACTTCGAATTTCGTAGTAGCCCCTCAATGCTTCAAACGCATACATATAAGCGTTCACAGTAAAGGTATAAGTTGGCAGCCGACTCCACGCAGCAGCAGCAGACAACATGTCGCTAGCTACGCGAACTTATACCTTATTTATATGAAATTCCCTCCGTAGCTAGCGTAGCTAGCGACACGTCGTCTGCTGCTGCGTGGAGTCGGCTGCCAACTTATACCTTTATGCAGCAACTTTATACGAACCCACAATAATGTTTACTTAATTCTCGAAACATATGAAAGTCAGCAAAAGCTTACGTGCGTTCAAGGCACTATGCGCTATGATTTATTTTATTGTATTATTCGCCCGCGATTAGAAAGGGATTGGAGTTGACAGTAATTCTATATGCTTACGTAAAAATATGGATGAAATGACAGTTCTGACAGTGTCATTCTGATAATAGGCTACTTTCCTAACTAGTCAGTCTTTTAGACTATCAAATAATATTGGACACGTATTTTTTATTTTGTCAATTAAACAAAAAATTACGAAGATATGGCGCGTTGAAGTTTCGCGTGACGTCACTTGTTCCTACACTTTGTATGAGCGTTTTAGGAACAAGTGACGTCACGCCTCGTCACGCGGAACTTCAACGCGCCATATCTTCGTCATTTTTTGTTTAATTGTCAAAAGAAAAATTACGTGTCTAATATTTTTTGATAATGTAAAATACGGACTAATAAGAATTATTATTTTTTTACCTAGGAAACATCCCTATTCCTTTGATAATAATCCTCAATACTTTGCCACCAGGATGCCAACCGGCCGCCATCTGGCTGCTGAACCGCCATGGCGCCCACAACCCCGAGGCCGAGGAGTTGGCGGAGCTGGAACGGCTCAACAATTACAAGGACAATGTTGTCAACAACTACCGGACGCCGGGCTTCAGGACCAATAACAACGTAAGTATGAATCCAGGCCCCTGTTTTACTTAAAAAGATTAACTTGACACGCAAAAGATCTTAGTACCTACCTCTAGAAAATTATCCGCGAAGACCCCCAGTAGTAAGATATAAATAAAGAGCCCCTTATTGATGATGTGGAAAAAGCACCTTATACATCCGCCGCGTTCGGGGAAACAGAAGGTATGTGAGGCTCGCCCACAAGGGTGGGCATACCACTAAAAACCACAATGACCATAACATAAACATAGCTAAGAACTTGATTTTTTTGTAATGGCTATAAACCCTATCTTGGGCGTGTCCGACACGCTCTTGGCCGGTTTTTATTATAGTGTGGAAAACGACCGCCTTTATGGCCGAGCCGTAATTTTAAGGCATTGCAAGCGAACATATTTTTCGGACGAGCGCACTAAGAAAGGTGCTCCCCGACCCCTTTAACCATATTTCATAATCTAAGTATTTCATTGAATGGTAAATTTCAAATTTATGTGATTTCGTACATAAATTTCGAAAAAACTCACAGGTGAAGCCAGGGAATTCCTGGTTTAAAGATATAAGATATGAGAAAACAAGCAAACCAAATCATTAAATAAAGACTCAAACAAGTTGTCGCTCAATTGGAATACGTTTTAACTTTGTTATTTCCTCCACAGCCACACATGTGCGCAGCGGACCTCGCTCTTCTGAACACATGGTCCTTCAACCTCCTCAACCGCTCCTTCGCGGGACACCTGACGTCTGCCGGATACATGCAGACCCAGGAACTGGGTAGAGAGTGGCGCAGACGCTACCCTAGCTTGTTCACCACCAACAACCATGACTACCTGGTAAGTCATCTCATCAGTTTCAATGACGACCGGATAGTCTAGTTCAGGGGTCACCAAATGGCGGACCGCTGACCTATTTTGTGCGGACTTTAAGTAAAAAGTAACTTGTATTGGGTATGTAATTTAACAAAATTTTAATGTATCCCGCGCTTTGTATTTGCTGCCGTCAATTCGACAGCGAACTAGCGAAGTAACTTTTGTGTGCATTAAATTTTTTAATAAATTCAAGTAGAAACGGACCGCGATGGTAGTTTTATGTTAAAAACCGGACCACTGAAGAAACTAATTGGTGATCCCGGGTCTAGTTGTTAGAGAACCTGACTACGAACGAAGCTTGAGGTCCCGGATTCGGGGTCGGGGCAGATATTACTTAGTGTGAAAAATACGTTACGAGTGTTTGTGCTCGAGTCTTGGATGTTGAATATATGTATATTGAAGTATGTATTTATCTATATAAGTATGATTATCCGTTTTCTAGTACCCATACTTAGTATATAGGTATGTCATGGACCAAGGATTAATGCCCGGGCATTATGAAAAATGCCCAATATGAGGGGGCAATTTGATAATAATTGATCAAATAATCAAATTGACCGGGCATTATCATAATGCCCATCACCTTTTGGGCAGAGTAATGCAAATTAGATTTTCTGGGTGGTCATAAAAAAAATAACTAACACCAAAGGCTAATGCGGGAGCTTCGCTGCGCTACGCTACGCTCCCGCATTAGCCTTTGAACCTAACCATACCGAGTCGCTTCCGCTCCGATATGTCTTGCTCGCTCGCTTCGCTCGCTCGCTGGCTTTGGTTTAGATAGTACTAAACACTTTGCCCAATAGAGCTAGACATTATTAATAATGCCCGGGCATTATGAATAATGCCCGGGCATTAGCAACGGCGGGCATTAAGCAACGGCAACTTAGCTTTATTATCAAATTGCCCATTTGTCAACGTAGCAGTGTAATAATGACCGGGCAATGTGATGATAAATATAATGAAGTTTAGATAGTAATTAAACACTCTGCCCGATAGAGCATTATGAATAATGCCCGCATTTATCACTTGGTCCATGTCCATGACATATACAAGATTATTTGTAATTCACTAGCATCCTTTTAACCCTAAACTCCTACAACTTAAACAAATGTTTTTTGTTTTACGGCTTTTGTCATAACTTAATATTTTTGGTGTAATAACGTTTTGAAATTTTGAGATTAAGTACCCCTTATTTTTACGATACTCTGTGTATTTGTATGGGAAAAAAGGGCTTCATTTTAAAAAGTCGTAAAACAAAAAACATTATTTTGTTTGAGTGATAGGAATTCAGGGTTAAGTGGATGTCAGTGAATTACAAATAACCCTGTATACCAGCTTTGCTTAGTTTGGGACTAGGTCAACTGGTGTGAATTGTTGCGTGATATTTATTTTATTTATTATTATTCTTTAGGGTACCCTACCAGAAGGGTGATAAATGGAATCCCATTGAGTCTGTCTGTCACATTTATCTCAAGAACCTTAATAGATAGGCAGCTGAAATTAATTCATATTGTGCATTCCTATTGCCGCTACAACAAATTAAAAAAAATAAGATGGGTCCCAACCAGCCAATATAACATTACCCTACACAGGGTTTTTTCCGAACCGGTGGTAGATTCTTCGACGTTCATAGGAAGGAGGAGGAGGGAGGAGGAGGAATTGATGCCTAAATTGATAAAGAATTTTGACTTTGACTTTGACTGCGCACATTTAGCAGCAGAACTCTATAAATATATATATATATATATATTTCTTATAATAGGATAATTTATAGATACGATCGTTTATTGCGTACATTTTGACCGAACGTTTTGACATATGGATATCCCTTAACAGTGCAAGTACAAGTACTGTAGTTAGCAAAAAGTACACTCAGCAAAAAAGCTTGTGTAAAAAATTAAATTTTTACCAAAAAATATTGTTGACCATGATTACGGGTTAGGTGATTTCTGTTAAGTTACGTAAGTACCTACTTATTCATTTTTATTCCAGTTCAAGTTCGCGAACGAGAAGCGTTTCACGGATTCCTTCCGGGCCTTCACCGAGGGTCTGTTTGGAGCCCAGGCGGAGAGCATCGCCATGCCAAGAGACAACGACGAAAAACTTGTCAGGGTACCTATTCCTTTGTAATAGTTGTACGAGATTCAATATTTGTATAACATTTAAGGGCATACCCACTAAAAACCACACGAACTCATGACCATGGAGTGTAGGTCCCAGTGGCGAAGGGTAGGTACTAAGAACCCGATTTCCCCCGGGTTGGCTAAACTTTGAAAATCACCAAATGATTCTCTTTCATTACTGTTACTGCACCTTAAAGAAGAGGATGAATGGATTTTTTAAGTTTTTTTTTACTCCAGCTTTACTTGCAACAATTTTTATGCCCCACCACTGAAGGTCCTACACTGTAGGAGTTACGGGTGGGTAAAGGCGTATATAGAGGGGGACCGAGTGGGCCATGCCCATCCCATAATGGTCTAGTGTCCACCCTAGGATTGGGGTATCGACTCTGCTCGCTCGTACGGCCATAGCATCTCAGGGGCCACGGTCTCGGTGGCCAGTGTCTACAATAGATAAGATCAAAAACAGGCGAGCCTGAGTTGCACGGTGTCGCTCAGAAGAGCCTTCTCAAACATTAGAATCTCTGTAGATTCGATGATTCGATGACAAATCAATAATAAAACCGTTAGCAATATTAATATTAAAAGTGTCATTTTCTAATTCTGCTAAACTTTTCTTTCAGCCGTATAAATTCTGCCCAACGTGGATCAACGAAATCAATGATACTTCTCAGAATTCTCAACGGGCCATTTTCGAGTCCAAGCGAGAGTTTGCCGAGGTATTTTTCTTGAATAGTTTAATTATTTTATTTATATTTTGTTCGACAAACAAATTAAATTGATAATTTAATTTCATCAGACCGAATAAATAGGAAAGACAGAGTTCTGCTGTCTACAAAAATGTCTCGCTTTGTAACTTACATAATAGTTGCACGCCCAACCAATCCAAACTCAGCAAAACAGACTGTTGAACTAACAAACGAGCACGAGGAACCTGGCTTCACTTTGTTGTTCGTCAAATCTTGTCTTTACTTTTTATTAGGTCTGGTTTAGAGCTTCAAGTTTAGTAATCATTAATTGAAAACAAAATGCTGCATTTTTTGAGAAACATAATTATTATCATAACTTTAAAATAGTTGGCTTTTAACGTCTAACAAAGTAAAATGTTCTCAAACATTACGAAATTTAGTTTGTTAGAATTAATATTAAGACGAACACGTTTATTTATTTATATTATTAAACACATAGGTAAAAGTACAACAAGATACTGTGCAAACTTACGCTTAGGTATTTACGGTACACAATTTTTGCGGTGACCTTTTTATTAACTTGTTAAAAGCATAGCAACTAATCCCGAATGCCAGAGCAATTAGTTTCATTAATGTTTGTATTAATACTAATTGAACAGTGGCCTGTTGCCCTATTGAAATTTTCGGCCGTTGGAAGCAAGGTCGCTACAAGTCCGACGGTTGAGTGTTGGGGTCAAAAGATGGTGCCACTTTGTAAAGCCCTACAAAGACTACGCGAGAAATTATCATTGCATTGCAATCGACGATCGATCTCTTGTGAATAATTAGCTAGCAGCTAGCTGCAGTTTTAATGTAGTTTTTCACAAGAATTTTTAAATTTGCAAAATTTTGTTTTAAAAAAGGTATGTTCCTTTCTTAGCCCATCGACTCTTTAGGTAAAGGTTTTCAGGTGAAAAAGTCGTGGTACGGTCAAGGGCAAAAATATATGTGTTAACAAGGTGTCAAAAATGTGTAAGTATACCTACAACTCTATGTACCTAGCCTACCTAACCTATTCGACTGTACCTAGCCTAGTGGTTTGACCTATGGCCTCTCAAGCAGAGGGTCGTAGGTTCGAGCCCGAGCTCGCAAATCTGAATTTTTCGGAATTCACTACATGCGATATTACATTTGAAACTTACCATGGGCTTTACGGTGAAGAAAAACATCGCGAGGAAACCTGCGCACATCCATTGCGGATCGGTAGCTCAACACACCCTATTGAATTGCTACACTCAACACTCAACTCACATACTTAAGTAACTAATTATTATTGACGTCAAATTGATCAATGTCGTCGAACGTCAAAATAATAATTGCTTCTTTACAGATGGTGACCAACGTGTCTTTGCGGCTGGGTTTCAACTACGACATCGACCGCGACATCATACAGCGCATGTACCAAATGTGCCGATACAACAAGGCTTGGGACATCACGAAAAAATCTCCCTGGTGTGGGGTGAGTGCATTTATTACAGCGCCATCTATGTTGAGCCACAGAAAAGTATGTATGTATGTATGTAAAACTCTTTATTTTACATAAAACATGAAAATAACTAGTTAGCAAGAGATACAGATGTACAAAGGCGAACTTATCCCTTAAAAAGTCTTGTCTTATGTAAGCAACATCTTGTAGCGCTTCGAGTACCTTTGATAATCTGTTGGCTGTGCTAATGCCTTTAGCTATGCTATCTGATAGATATGTACATAATAGGGATGTTGACTCCATTTAAAAATACTTAATTCGAAGACACGACTCCAGTTAAAAACACTTTATTTTAGCCATTAAAACCAGATTAATTTTCGATTAACTACAAAATTAGATTTTTTGTTGCTTTAAAACAAATAAATAGTTAGTTGTTGGCGAACAAGTGATAATCCAATTAATGTCATAAGTTGCTATTGCCATTCAAACTCTATGGGAGAATAGGGATACACCATTAAAAAATAATTCGAAGACACGACTCCAGTAAAAAAACGCTTTATTTTAGCCCTGAAACTCAGATTAATTTTCGATTAACTGCAAAATTAGATTTTTTGTTGCCTTAAAACAAATAAATAGTTAGTTAATTGAGTATGCGAACAAGTGACGTCATATGTTGCTATTGCCATTCAAACTCTATGGGAGAAATGTGTTTTGACAGCTCATAAAAAGTACGTCAGTCGATTGGTGGTGTCAATATCCCTATTAAAATAAAAAGTATATGTTTGAAAGCCTAGAAATAGGTAATGATGGATGTTGGGTATATAACCTTGGGACCTATATAATTTCCTAGCAAACCTGGCGCTTGCTCCATCTCGTGCTGCCCCAACCTTTTTCAACAGACGTGGTGCTACAGACTGAGCCGAATACATTACTCACTAATACTCAGTTTTGTGATTTTGAGGATTATTTCTGCAAATTTAAAGTTCCCAAATTTAAATTGTACTTTACACTGTACATTCAGCAGTTATTCTTACGATTGATTTGTACTTTATAAGTACGCGGGGACTTACGAGGCTGTAAGGGGATCATCGCCCCCACCCTTCACCACCTGACATAATCTATTCCTCACCTCTACCTCTATATTTGCTTACCTCGTGAATTTTCTTCATGTAGGTACAGTCAGCTACAGAGAAAGTACACTCGAGGAAACTGAATTACATACCAGGGTTTTTCACATTCGGTTTCACGAAGATTTCTTTTGCAGACAACACGACATTAGACAGCGAAATAATCCACTCTAGTACACGATATATTTCATTGACTGCACTTGTACCTGTGTTCTATATTGTTTATTATGTATTCTCTTACTGTAGAGTCCAATATACAGCCATTGTATGGTATTCAAGATGTTGATTTCTGTTTTCAGGTCTTTTCTCGAGAAGACCTGCGACGTTTCGAATACGCCGAAGATCTCGAGACCTACACCAAATATGGCTACCAGTCGGCTCTCAACCCTAAACTCGGCTGCACACAAGTTAAAGACTTCGTTAATTTCTTCCGCAACCACGTCAAAGAAGGTAAAGCTGGTAACAATAGTTCGTTTACACCATGGCTTCCCAACGGAGGCGGTATCGCCCCTTAGTCACTATTTTAAGTAGTGACTAAGGGGCCATACTGCCTCCTAGTGGACGCTGGCGCTTTTCGTAGGAACGAGTGTCCAAATATTGTTTTAATTTGTCATTATTGATTGATAATAGACAGACATTTAAAATTGGTAATCAACTATTATGTAAACGTTGGTTTTTTTGTAAAGGGGGCGTTATCGCGCTAGTCCAGACCATAAAAGTTGGGAATCAATGATTTACACAATCCGGTATCAACATTTCATCATCATCATCATCGTCAGCCAAAAGAAGTCCACTGCTGGATGGATATAAACCTCCCCTAAGAAACGCCACAATGACCAGCCATACGTTGTGGTTGTACTCGAAACAATAAGCTTAGGTTGTACGATGTTACATCACAGCCTGCAACTTTTAAACTTGTAACTTATTTTTTTATTTAATTGAATTTATATTTACAATATTTTATAAAAATGATTGCCCAGTGATGAGTAGAATTTTTTTAAATTACACTTAATTTCCTATAATGATCATAATCTTGGTAGGTACAAGAATATAGGTAGTTCATTACCTAGTAAAATTACATTTTCCAATGCAGCGTCCGTGAGAGATGGCAACGAGACACGTAAGCTTTTGCATCTTTATTGAAAGTTCCTTAATTAAACCAGTTATCGAATCTTGAGCTGTTGTCTACCGTCGACCTCGGGTCAATGTCTTTTTTGAAATTGTTCATTTTTCTATCTTTGAACAGATTGTTTTTTTTTTTATTTTACGTACTGATTAAACAATTCCATGCTCATGTACATTCCAAGCATCAAAATTTCAGCAGCACCGCTTTAATACTTGGCCAATTCTTACCAGATCTTTATCTTAAAATGCTTAAGCTTGGCAGCACCATTGTATTTTCTGACGATTTTCTATTTTTTTCTTACGATATCTTTTTCCTGTAGATGCTCCGGTGCAGCCTCGCGTGTCTGTCCAGTTCGCCGAGACTCCATTACTGCTGATGCTTTTGACCGCTTTGGGGGCGCGCCACGACAATGTGCCTCTTACCGGCGACAACTACCACACAACTGCCGTGCAAAGTCGCCAGTGGAGCAACTCCATCATGGATCCTTTTAATGCTAACATCGCTGCTGTGCTCTACCGGTTAGTACAGAATTAATAAGGGCAAGCAGACTAGCTATATTGACGCCCTAGGCCATATATTTGGGTTGATTGTTGATCCCTGCCGCATCCTTCCGCCACCGCCCTACGCGACAACACTTCCATCCTCACCATCTGGATGGTTGGTTGTCTTCTACTGTGCGTTTTTCCAGAAATTTCCTGCCTCGCACAGCAAAGCTCTGGAATGAGGTTCCTGCTGCGGTATTCCCGGACCGATATGACCTTCAAGCTTTCAAAAAAAGAGCGTACTCCTACCTAAAAGGCCGGCAACGCACTTGTGACTCTTCTGGTGTCGCAGGTGTCCATGGGCGACGGTAATCGTTTACCATCAGGCGATCCGTCTGCTCGTTTGCCCCCTATACCATAACAAAAAAAGATATATATAACAGCCCCATCTCAGTTTATCGTTAACTGACAACGAGTCGTGTTATTTTACCATGATAAGCCACCGCCTTTAATATCTGGACACCCTAGGCCTTGTCTAGTTGGCCTTTAGGAAAATCCACTAATTAGAGGAAGAAAAGGAAAAATAGAAGTTAAAACGGCAGTAAAATGGGCATTTAGGTACTAGGCAACTGTGTTATCTTAGGCATTATCACTTACAGTCTGGTCTAATTGTGGTCAACGCTAGCGCCATCTAGCCACGGCCACGGGAACTTTGGTAAATTTCAACTTGTGCACAGAGATAATTGTGTTTTAAACGAGTATCCCCAAAGCTGTAATGATAGCCCATCTCGTATAGACAGCACAGGGAAACTGGTATTTCCAACAACATTATAAATATGAATCGTTAGCTACATTTGTTTTAAAAACGCCATCTTGTGATTAACAACTAATTTTTACTCAATTTGTAACGTATTTCTAGAGTTTCCTATAATTTTGATCAAACCTAGTCAGTGAAACAAAACATTTTTTTATCATGATTCCACCCTTTTTAAGTTTCCAATACTTAGTGGTTATTTTTTGGCAGATGCAACCCAAACGGCAACTTCGGCTTCAGGGACCGTTACCAAGTCCTGTTCCTTCAAAACGCGCAAACGATGAAGATAGAGAACTGCCGCGACGGTCTCTGCGAGTGGTCGCATGTGATGTCCAAGTTCGGAGATCTGGCCGACAAATGCAATTTGGACTTCTGTAACAGCGCGCCTCGGCTGAACAGCTTCGTGGCTTTGAGCCTCACTCTAGTCGCGTTTTGCTTCCGATATGTGATGTAAAGTAACTTACACAAGCAAAATTAGTCCGAAATATTTCAGCTTATTTATTCAGTGTTGGGTAAGTTCTAGAAAGGACGATTAAATCAAGAGGGTATGAGCGCAATGAAAAATCTAAATGAAGATGACACTATTGTATTAGGCAGAGGTTTAAGTAACATGATTCAGACATAGGATTTTAGGGGGCAAAATTTTATGACCGGTATGGAGTTCCTTTATCGATAAACTCAACTATAGTCCGACAAGCTCGTGCGCGGCTCTCCGCGGAACCCTGTCGCAGTTAGCGTTTGCCGCACTTATTAAAAACAATCTTGTTAAGGACAGCAGAGGCTCCCTGCGACAGGGTTCCGCCGAGCGCCGCGCAGGAGCTTGTCAAGGTATATAGACGCTTTTCCCATACACTAGTGATCGCTCCAAGTTTTTTTGTAAAAAATGTAATTTTATAGAAAGTTCTTCTTTATCCTCGTAAAGCCAACGTCAAATTTTGCCTATCATAGTTTGAAACTTATTGACAGTCAAGAAAGTTGACATTTGCTTTGACATTATGTATTAAATTTAGCAAATTGGGCCTTACGATGTTATGGTAAATATCTTACAGTCAGCTCAGCTATCATTTAAAATATGCTTTGTGTAAACTTTATCATATTTGTCTCCGAAATAAGACTTACAAAATAATACAAACTTACAAACAAAGCTGGGGGTGATCTCTACCATGTAAGAAAAGCGTCGATAGTTGAGTTTTTCGATAAAGGAAGTCCCTACCTGTCATTAAATTTTACCCTCTAAATTCCTATGCCCATGGACTTAATACCTATGGACTGAGTACTAACTTTTATTAGTCAATCAAAAGTGACCCATATTACCAAGCCATACAGTTTAATAATGGCAACTAGAGACAGCGGTCCGAGAGATAACAAACAAACTAGAGAAACTAGAGAATTGTGTCCCACTCGCACCAGTACTTGATCACCCTAACTAGAACGAGATGCAACTCTCTGGTTTGGTTTTTTCGGCCTCACTTTTTTGTCGCAGTAGTGCATGCCTATGCCTGAAGATGGAAAATGAATGGCACAGAGATTATAGTAAAACTAACTACGGCAGTGTTACGCGACTAAACGCGATGTCATCTTGAATGAAAATTTCCAGTAAAAATCTTTGCATAGTGTTCCTTTGGACTTACTCAACCACTGGACGAAATATTCTGGATTTATATCGTGATACTCTGTGAGGAATTTCATATTTATAGTACGAAGGTTGATGCACTTTTTTTGTCTACAAATAGTTTCCTGACATCCCAGTGCTTAGCGTATTATAACATACGTAACAGTTTTTGACACCTACACAAAATACAACAGTATACACCGTGAAATTTTAGTGGTTGTTTTCCCGAAACGAGGTGATTTAGTATCGATTGTACAATCGATTTATAATTACTATTTTGACTAGGGTCAAAAATCCAATTGTGAAAAACGAAAGTCGAAAATGACCGCAAACCAATAGTAACGCTTCGTTGGTACCTAACCTATCGTACGATCGTACGCTACTTGTACCAACGAAGCGTTGGATTTTTGACTCTAGTCAAAATAGTAATTATAAATCGACTGTACAGTCGAAACTAAATCACCTCGTTTCGGGAAAACAACCACTAAAATTTCACGGTGTATAGGTACTTTGTGCCTATAATTGTTTGTATGTAAACTCTATTATGAGAAAATTAGCGCTACCACGGCACAACGGTATTTAGTGTACAAATGTCGGTATTCTTAAGTTATATATTTGGTTTGTTAAAGACTCAAGAACTGGCGCATTTGCCTTAACCATAATTTGAAAAGCATTGTTGTGGATGGCAGTTACATTGTCAAATAGTGCTTTTAAGGCTAGGTACCCATAACTTAGTAATCGTGCGTAATCTAACATTGTTTAACAACCAACCTAACCTAACCAACATCAAATCACATCGAATAGCCAGAAATAAACAGCATCGATTTAATGAAAAAATGAAAAATTGGACTATAAATTTGTCCGTTTTACGGGGAAGGTGAGGAAGGTCTCAGTTGTTCTATAGAACTGATATATTAGGTACGATTTTGAACTCTGTTACTTCAAGATTTCACAGTTCTATAGGACAAATGGGACCTACCCGTTGTAAGCATCCAAACTAAAAAAGAATGTGCAAGTTTATGAATATACTGACACTAGCGACCTCTATTATGTACAACATGAAATTTAGCTTGTAGAGACACATCACAATAAATCTCTAATATTGTTGTTGTAAATACCAAAAAGATGTTTAAAATAAGACAGTACAATATATATAGTAAGCTAATTATAAGTTTTATGTTGATGTTACACCAGATAATCGACTACAAGCTATAAATCCTCTTTTTCACCATAATGCATTGTAATCAGATGAAAAATAAACTTATTTTGTAGTCTACTTTATAATAGAACCAGTTAAATCGTAACACTGCGAAACCATAAATTATAAATTATAACATTCTATGGTGAATCGCGATCCTAATTTGTCTATGGTACAGGTAAAAGAACTTGTTTTTCAAAAGAATTTTGTTTATGCACATCTTTAAAAACGAAACTTAGCTCGCCTGCTTGCGTGCAAAGTGTAAATAAATATTATTCCATTCCGGGCAAAGCCATGACGCTTTGAATGTTGTGTTACCTCATTTGATAATTACTATTTACTGTTAATCAAAAAGTTCTATAATCCAAGGATTAGTTTTCATCTACAAACAGAATAATAAATAAAATTTTTAATAATTTATCAGTATTTAAAATCTACTTAGAATCGCTTTTTGACGCATTTAAAAAATTGTTTAATTTTAGTGTTTGTTGTAAAGCTAAAGTAAGGTAATGAGATATTACGATAACACTGCGGTGCGGCAGTCATCTTTACTTTACTGTTGTTTTACTGTTTTTATACTTGTTTTTAATGTTGAATACCCTTAGTATATCCCATAAATAACGGTCGATTATTTTATTTCGTAATTGTTTTAATTTTATACCATTTTATATTAGTTGACTTTAAGTTAAAAATGCATTTGAATTGTTTGTGAAAAAAATGTTACGAAAAATAAGACAAAATCTAAGAAAGCTTTCTATATTTTGTGTAATTATATAAAATCATAGGTATTTAACACGAATAAAATATTGACGTCTAGATGTTAACCTATTCTATTTCACTTTCTTAGCTATGATTAAATGTTAGTTACAAAAATCACTATATAAATATATTTTTAAAAAGTTGTTGCATTGTGCTAAATGTTAAGCAAAGTTGACTTTTCCATATTTTATCATACCGTTGCACCAGTTGGTTATGTAGTTTATATGAATAAATGTATACTTACTTAAAATCTTTACTATTGTTTAAAAATGTAGATTTTGATGCGTTTTCCTAATGGTTGCTTTACATTTTTGAACGCCAACGGAAAGGCTTATAGTATCCGCGATATGCGCCACAAAGTACAGTAAAATTACATAAAGTTTACCACTGACAGATGGTTTGCCTTCATTTCATATTCAACTGTAACGACCTACAAATAAAGCCAATTTTAGAATACTTTTACCCACGTTTGCAGATTTTGTAATAGCTACTTTATTTGTATGGTGTTAAAGTTGGAAATGAAATGAAGGCAAGCCATCTGTCAGTGGTAAACTAAAAGTAAACGTATTGTAATACCATTGAAAGATACAATCAGCCTATGTTTCATCTAAATGTTATGAGCACATACAAAGAAAACCAATTCGCGTATCAAGGTAAAACCTTTTCGCAATAGTTTTCACGATGATTTCTTTAGCAGATGTATGGTACATCAACAAGACATTCGCAGCGAAAAGAGTTCACCCACGCGATTAAGTTGCTTCGACTGTATGTAAATTTCGTTGGGCAACTTCGTCCGCTGAAAAAGCTTAGTATGTCGCTTAATGTATGATTTACCATGAAGATGAACAAAACAGCTAAAACTTTTAAACATGGCGTTGAAAAAGCAAATACCGTAAAATCTGGTTACTTTGGCTCTGCGAGTAACTTTGGCCATTGGGATTTACTAGGGCCAGCTTTTATTATTACATTAAAATTACAGCACATTGATATTTGGTTGGTGTTGCTGACAGCCTTCGTTTTTAGGTTTTTATTAAACCCTTCTATATGCAGTTTTCATATGGGTCAAAGTACCTCGACTTTACGTAAGTCTATAAATGAAAAATATTTGTCACATACTTATAGCTACATTCATTGACACTTGTATGTTGTAACTTTAGATTTTTTGTACCACCGTCGTTAGAACGGTAATCAAATCAATGTTTTTGTTGTGTCAAAAATAAATAACTATTCGTTACTAATCCGTCTTTCATTTAGCTGGTAGGTACTAAATCTTATGATGGTTGAATAAGTCACAGGGTTTGATGTAGCAGAACTCACATTCTTCAACTAACCATGCTGTACGTATGTTAAAAAAAACATATAATTAAATAATTATAGTTTATTTTAATTAGAAAAGTAATAACCTTATTATAATTTATACATCACATTGCTCTCTACTAACACGCAGTAAGTGGTAACAGGTAATTTTGGTATGAATATCTAAATATACAATGGTTCATAATGTCTCATTATCAAAATGTACAGCGGTCAAAAAGTATGTAAATGTAAACATGTTATAATAAAGAAAAGTCAAAAGAATTAGATGCCAGAAAAACCCAAGAGCCTATTGTATGACAGAAAAAAACCGACCAAGAGCGTGTCGGACACGCACAAGGTAGGGTTCCGTAGCCATTACAAAAAATCAAGTAATATTTTTCTAAGGATTTCGTATGTGTACGGAATCATCCAAGTTTAGGTATGTTTTATACCTTAGGCTACTATTTACTCTTAAACTACAAATAATTTCCAAGCAATCTTAGCCGCTATAATTTTCCTAGTAAATTTGATATATTTACTACCATTCTGAATTTTTTCAAATGTTCCACTTTACAGTTTAGATTTTAGAGGGGGGGGGACGCTCGATTTTCATGAAAATTTTCACTTTAAAGTTGAATATTTCGCAAACAGATCACTGAATAGAAAAATCATGTTAGCAACCCCGCAATGGTTTTAAAAGACCTATCGAACGATACCCCACATTATAGGATTAGTCGAGAAAAAAAAAATCACCCCCCCTTTACGTATATGGGAGGTAACCTAAAAAAAAATATTTTTTTATTTTTTATTTTACCACTTTGTTGGCGTGACTGATATGTATATTCATGTCAAATTACAGCTTTCTAGTACTAACGATCTCTGAGCTTAGCCGCGGACAGACAGACAGACGGACAGACATGGCGAAACTATAAGGGTTCCTAGTTGACTACGGAACCCTAAAAACGAACAGAAGATAAATGGTCAAGATCCAAAAATACTCAATGGGTTTGAATATCCCTTTGTCAAATTGTACAATTTTACTAACAATAGATGATAAGTTATTTGTATGCTTTTTTATAACAAAATGGACGTATTTTTCTGAGTAAATGAATAAATTATTACTAAGTCAAAAAGTATAATAATGTCAATGAGCACATAACATTTTGTACATTTTGGCCCCGAAGTATTCTTTCTGTACTCAAAACTTCTTGACACAAGGACATCTAGACCATAGTGAGTTCTGCTTTGGAAACAATTTGACTAAAATAACATGTTGGCCAAAGCATATTCTGCCCCTAAAATATTCATACAAAATGACCTGATGGCTTATTGTCTAACGTTTCTGACGCTTGCCTTCGCAATCACTATTTCTTTCTGTCCAACAGTATAAAAGGATGACAGAAAGAGACGGTGAAAGCGAAGGCAAGCGACAGAAGCGTTAGACAATACGGCCGGTGGTGGCACCAACATTTTGTACTTTTTGACAATGTTACATTTCAACATTTTATGCATTCTGTAATTTGTACCAATATGACCTGTTACCCAATAAGTTATAAATTGGATTTTCTTTAATACAGATATATTTTAAAGAATTTGCAGTTCAATAATTTAGTTTTTAGAGAAATTCTTTTTAAACAATATTAAATTAAATTACAGAACCTTATTATCGGTTATTTAAAGTTTCTAAACACAGCTGATAGCAATTTTTCGGAAAGTTTTCAATATAAATAACACTTCAGAGACGCTTAATTAACTAAATTTCCTTTAAATTGTACCAAGTAATAATATTATCAATGATCTGTACAGTTTACTATTAAGTTGTGGAAATAATGATCTAGAAATCAGAAAAAATAAAACTATGAGTCATTTTCAAAAAAAAAACATAATGAGCCCTTAGGCTTGATGAAAACAAAATCACGATCGCGTCTTTTGTGTAACGAAAGTTTGTCATACAAAATATATGGGTAACTTTCGTTACACAAAAGAATCAATTAAGTTTTGTTTTGATTAAATTCTTTGTGTACAATTTTTTTAAAAACTATTATTACATTATATAACCCAAGCTTTCTCATTTTTAAATTTTGACAAATTAAGCATTAAAAGTCTAAGTTTTTTTATATGTATTTACATATTTTATGCTCCAACGTAGCGCCAAGAAAATTCGTTATTATAATTCTGATGCCATTTGTCTACTTTCTTACACGAAAAAAAAATTATGATAATAATAATATCAATCTTTAGGTCCGAACTATCGAGTACAAAATAACGGATATTAAATGTGTGATGTAGAATTAGGTAAGTGTTCAAAAACGATTAAGCTTATCTATTTCGTTTTCCAGTGGTCTAACAATAGGGTAGCAGGGCTGGCAAAACCCCAGGGGCTCCCGACACAAGAGGCAGCGAGCTCAGGGGGGCTACTACAAATTTCGATGTTAGACCTTCGTATCGTGCCATCCCTTTCACTCTTATGTTTAGTATTATTAGCGTGAACGAAACGGCACGATGCGAAGTTCGAAAATCGAATTTCGTAGTACAAGGCCAGAAGTGTCCTAACATTTCGTCACTACTTTGAAAAAACCTCGTATCTCAAATCAATACGTAAACCAAATTGAACCTTGGATATACTTTCAGTAAAGTTCACTTGGCAGATTTTCGATTTTAAGATACGAGATTTTTTTTTCAAAGTAGTGACGATTTTCAACAAAATTAAAATTAAATTACAATATGACGATTATTACTGAGGAGCACCATACGATGAATTTGGCACGAGCCTCAAATGGTATAGTTAATTTATTGGTTCCTAAAAGTTTGCGATCAGCAGTGAACAGATACGTGCAAAACTGCATTTAACAACAATAAATTGTAGACCAGTCATAATTTCTCCAAAAAAAAGTCCATTTGATTCATTAATCCGCAAAAGCCAAAACAGTAATTAAAATTATCATGGTATTTATACAGTTCAATTCCTTCCTTAAAATAACAATGTGGTACATGTTTTTATTTTGGAAATTATAATAAAATTCATAAATTAGTGCGGAAGGGTAGGGATCCTTCGCTAGGGAGAGGCAGACCGAAGCGGAAACCTAGATATTTATCACGTGGGATGGCGGGAGCTCGCGTTTGACAGATGAAGAGTGGAGCAAGAGAGACGTCTTTGCCCATCAGTGGGACACAAAAGCTGGCCGACTAAAAAAATTGAGGGCAAGTCCTTTTTAGTTAAAATTTTAAGCAATTTTGTTAAATTCACAGAAAATGTATTGATGTCATGAAGTAATTTACAGGTGTTAAAAAAATTAAATCTTGTCAATTGTAGTGAGGGTACAAACAGTCGACGTGCAAGAATGAGGGTAGACCATTCACGGTCTAACAGCATTAAAATCCCATGGTTATGATATGATTTATGATCCTATCTCAGCCTATACATATACGTCGCACTATACACCGTGAAATTTTAGTGGTTGTTTTCCCGAAACGAGGTGATTTAGTATCGATTGTACAATCGATTTATAATTACTATTTTGACTAGAGTCAAAAATCCAATTGTGAAAAACGAAAGTCGAAAATGACCGCAAACCAATAGTAACGCTTCGTTGGTGCCTAACCTATCGTACGATCGTACGCTACTTGTACCAACGAAGCGTTACTATTGGTTTGAGGTCATTTTCGACTTTCGTTTTTCACAATTGGATTTTTGACTCTAGTCAAAATAGTAATTATAAATCGATTGTACAATCGAAACTAAATCACCTCGTTTCGGGAAAACAACCACTAAACTTTCACGGTGTATAGGGCACATGCGACTTCTCAGAAAGAGTGCAGGATGCATTTAACTGCTTCGAAACATCGGGAGGTTGTTAAAGGTAATCACTAATCAATCACGGTGTACATACCACAACAAAAAGTCCATTGCAATTCCTTATTTCAGAATCATTTTTCTGCATGTAGTTTTCTTTATGGTCCAAAACCTAAAATCAGTTTATTATCACACACACAAGCATCACGTTCCTAAATAAAAACACATCACCGCAACAAAATTTGATAACCTATCTAAGTTTTAAAAAATCACGTACCATCATGTGCACTACTAGAGCTAAAGTTACGAGTCCTTTTGCCGCCTCCCACCGACTTATTCTTAGGGCGTTTCTTATCACTATCCTCCTCACTCACACTGTTGCACCTCGCTTTTGGGCTCATTATATCCGAACTACCGGAATCCCGTTGCGACTTCTTCCTTTGACGCTTCGGTACCGCTTCGCCCATCAGCATTTCATTAAACAACCTCTGTTTTGCTTCCCAATATAGGTTCTGTCGTTGAATTACTTCTGGGTACTTGGCTTCGAAGGCTGTATCGGGGGGGATGAGTAGTTCCCATCCGTTTCTGGAGTTGTATTTGGCGACGGAGCGGATTATATCGAGGACGTCTTGCGGGGGTAGTCGCACCGCCGTAGCGACTTTCCGCCGGTCGATGTACGCGTGTTGTGTGAACAGGTATAACTGAAAAAAAAAAAAATTGTATAAAAAATATTTTTTTATACAAGCTGTATTCCTGTTTGTACTTAAATCGTCATCTTATCTGCATAGCTCTACCAAGTTTAGTCCGATCACTAAAAGTGATCAAAATTCGACTTGCGAAATTTGAAGACAATTTACTTTACATACAAACAGTACATGCCAAAGAGACCGATAAAGACTAATGTTAAGTTAACAGAAGCTCACCACATGGTACCTAGCCGCGCGCCACATTCCATCGGCCACAGTGGACCGCGGCGCCCACAGTCCACACAAGCAACAAGCGTGCCCGCTCAATAGGAACAGCAAAGCGCTTTCGCTAAGATGTTCCTCGTCCGTACTGATAAATAACAGTAAAAAGTGATCCACTCACCACATGGTCCCTAGCCGCGCGCCACATTTCATCGGCCGCAGTGGACCGCGGCGTCCACAGTCCGCGCACGCAACAAGCGTGCCCGCTCAATAGGGACAGCAAGGCGCTTTCGCTAAGATGTTCCTCGTCCGTACTGATAAATAACAGTAAAAAGTGATGCACTCACCACATGGTCCCTAGCCGCGCGCCACATTTCATCGGCCGCAGTGGACCGCGGCGTCCACAGTCCGCGCACGCAACAAGCGTGCCCGCTCAATAGGGACAGCAAGGCGCTTTCGCTAAGATGTTCCTCGTCCGTACTGATAAATAACAGTAAAAAGTGATGCACTCACCACATGGTCCCTAGCCGCGCGCCACATTTCATCGGCCGCAGTGGACCGCGGCGTCCACAGTCCGCGCACGCAACAAGCGTGCCCGCTCAATAGGGACAGCAAGGCGCTTTCGCTAAGATGTTCCTCGTCCGTACTGATAAATAACAGTAAAAAGTGATCCACTCACCACATGGTCCCTAGCCGCGCGCCACATTTCATCGGCCGCAGTGGACCGCGGCGTCCACAGTCCGCGCACGCAACAAGCGTGCCCGCTCAATAGGGACAGCAACGCGCTTTCGCTGAGAGGACCGTCTTCCGTACGGATCATCGCCCGAAGATCGTTAAACGTCATAAGTTTGGCTGAAAACGAAAAAAAATGCTTGAAGAGGGTTTAAGTGACCACCAGACATGGAAATTTAGGGGGCAAAATTTAATGACAGGTAGGGAGTTCCTTTAACTATATACTCAATTATTGACACTTTTCCCATGTACTAGTGTGTGACATGTTTGTGGCCCACACAGAAAAAAGGTTGAGTTGAGTTTGGCTAGGGCTGCCATCCGTTCGGGTTTCCCGGATTTGTGCTAGTTTAGAGGGCGTCCGGGGAAACCCGAACGGATGGCAGCCCTAGCCATACTCAACCTTTTTTCTGTGTGGGCCACAAATGTGTTGTAGCAATGGTGAAGCGGGCCGCAGAATTGATTGTCAACAGCATTAAAAATCAAAAAACCGGCCAAGAGCGTGTCGGACACGCCCAAGGTAGGGTTCCGTAGCCATAGGTCGATTTTAATGAAATTTTTCGCTTTAAAGTTGAATATTTTGCAAACAGATCACTGAATAGAAAAATCATGTTAGCAACCCCACAATGGTTTTAAAAGACCTATCCAACGATACCCCACACAATAAGGTTAGTCGAGAAAAAAAAATCACCTCCCCTTTACGTCTATGGGAGGTACCCTAAAAAAAATTTATTTTTTATTTTTTATTTTACCACTTTGTTGGCGTGACTGATATGTATATTCATGCCAAATTACTGCTTTCTAGTACTAACGATCTCTGAGCTTAGCCGGGGACAGACAGACAGACAGACGGACAGACATGGCGAAACTATAAGGGTTCCTAGTTGACTACGGAACCCTAAAAAGGTCAAAATCAAAACAATTTTTATACCAGGCGGGCCAGGCGGGCCAGGCGGGCTGCAGGTTGAGTACAGCTACACTAGGCCATCACATCAAATTTAGGTAAGGACACGAGAGTTGAGGCGAATGATTATACACACAACTATATAAAGTACTGATTGCAAAAAAAAAGTACTGAATGAATGAGTGAGTGAATAAAAATGTGAATTATATGATCTTATGGTGAAATACCTATACCTAAGCAATACTACGCACGCACACGCATAGTATTTTTTTATCATATAACCTATTTTTGAAGTAAAACAATTTGAAACTAATAAATAAGTAGACCTCGGATCTTTGTGGCAATGACGTCACAATAGGGTAGTTTGGGGAGTAAATGGAACGGTGTTAACTAATACGAAAAACTAACGGGTTTTAACCGTTTTAATAAATAATTCACGATAAAAATTACCTAGTAAATTTAATAAATTTATCAATATTATCTTTTGATATATTACTTAACTGTAAACCACACATCTGTGGGGTAAATTGGCGTTTGACGAATAAAAAGTAAGCGGCCGTAAAAACCAAAGTTCCATTCAGGAAATGGAACAGTTGGAACATAATAACATTTTCACTTCAGTCACTTTTTATTCATCACAAGCCAGTTCAACGTACACATGTATGGTTTGCAGTAATATACCAAAAATGATATTGAATAATGTATTTAATTTACTAGGTAACTTTTATCCTGAATTAATAAAATGTACTCGGTTAAAACCAGTTAGTTTTTCGTATTAATTAACACCGTTCCATTTACTCCCCAAACTATTGTGACGTCATTGCCACAAAGATCCGGGGTCTATAAATAAGTAATATTCACAACAAAAAAATCTGTATTTTACAAATAGCGAAAAAAAAAAAATAATAATAATAAATATTAGGGGACAATCTTACATAAATCGACCTAGTCCCAAACTAAGCAAAGCTTGTACTATGAGTACTAGACGACGATAAACATACTTATATAGATAAATGAATACTTAAATACATAGAAAACATCCATAACTCAGGAACAAATATTCGTGCTCATCACACAAATAAATGCCCTTACCGGGATTTGAACCCAGGACCTCTTGCTTCGTAGGCAGGGTCACTACCAACTAGGCTAAAGCGGTTGTTCGTTATCTGATTCAAATTAAATACATCAAAATTATTTATTTTTCTATTTTGTTTGAACTAGATGTATTTTCCTAAACAATTCTTAACGAAATAGGTTTTGACTTTGACTTGTGTCAAAATCCCGCTGTCATTACATGCAAGACATGTTGTTGTATGCGTGACGTCAACTCTCGTGGCGTTACCTATACTTAGATCTACAAAACCTTGTGTAGTAACTATAATGTAGTATTTGTTTGACGTACCATTGTTTAGTATCTCGGCGAGCTGGTCCTGGGGCGAAGGCCGGGTGGCGGGCACGCCGTGGGCCTCGTTCGGCGGCGGCGGAGGCACCAGCGCCCGCACATACTCACGCCCCCGCAGCGCCAGCGCAGACCCTTGCGACGACGTGCCACTGAACAGCTTCAGACGCTCCAGCTGTGAAGTCCACCAAAAAAAATCAGAAAGGAGAATTCCCTTAAAACGCCTGGAATGTAGAGATAAACTATAAACAAGTTAGCTATGAAGTATCTTTTTTTGTACTTATTTTTTCAACTTCATTTTTTTTTTTTTTTTTTTTTTATTACTTTTACGGTCATCCCGTGAAATCATACATTTATACTCCAAAAAATATGTTATAGTTTAGTCTTCTAATATATAAAAATATCGTGTCACGGTGTTTGTTATCCAAAACTCCAAAACTTGGCCGATTTTTATGAAACTTTTTTTCCGTATTCGGTCTTTATAGGTACAAACACGCGGCTGTGACAAGCGCATTGTGTTTTATAAATTCAATAATACATTGTTCATAACCAAAGACTGTCTGTACCTATATAGTTGTGATATTGAATAAACATTATTTATTGTGATCTTCATTTCGATATCCAAGACTCCAAATATCACGTCATTATCAAGAAAATCTAAGCTTATTTTGTACAGCGCTCTTACACATTACTTTTTTTAGTACCAGGGAAAATATTCAAGCATTTTGACTGTCGCTTCAAACGGCCTTACCCTCCAACAATTATTACAAAAGATTGACAAGTCTCTTCAAAATTTATTACAACTGTGCAAATGTGTAAGGTTATTGACCTATTAATCCATTTTCCATTCATTAAAGCATTACTCTAGCTAGAACAATGCTTCTGAATTCATTGTTTTTACAAACATTTATTATCTAGCAATTTAAATTTGCTTACTTCAGCCTGGTCGGAGTTAAACTGCTTCCAAAGCGCATGGCACCAGGGCTCCGAGGCGATGCGCTGCGATAACGTGTCGTAAGACTTTTCGCGCGCCATCTTAGCCACCTCAGTCTCTGGGCGGGCGAACTTTACTATCAGCTACAGAAGAAAAAAAATATTTAAAAACTAAACTACTATAAAACTGGCACACATCATCTTGGACTTATGACCCACTGCTGGGCATAGGTTTGTAGGTTTTGTACCGAGTTGGCCCAGTGCGGATTACGAACTTGATTTAATTTGTTTCATTTTCCTTCACTGTAATGCTAATGCCTAATGCATTATGGTATATTGGTTGTTTCCCACATAAATTCTAAAAAGTGAAAAGGTTCAAGTCTTAGCTAACTCATGACCTTCTGCATGAAAATAACATGGTTTTAGGTCTGTCACGGCTTTTTCAGACACCCAATCAAATTACTCCAAAAGCCGTGGAAGCCGTGGTGGCCTAGTGGTTTGACCTATAGCCACCTCTGAGTTCTTCGGAATTTATGTAGGAAATAATATTTCAAATCTACCATGAGCTTTACGGTGAAGGAAAACATCGTGAGGAAACCTGCACACACCTGAGAAGAAATTAGATGGTGTGGGTGAAGTTCCCAATCCGCACTGGGCCCGCGTGGGAACTATGGCCCAAGCCCTTTCATTGTGAAAGGAGTCCCCTGCAGTGGGACGTATGGCTGGGATGATGAATCACATTACATAGAGTTATTAAAATAATTGGTATTTTAATAAACCTGGCGAGCTTCAGGTTCGTTGTCTTCTCCATCAGAATTTTCAGCCTTAATTTTTTCTTGTTTCCGCTTGTCTTGCTTGTCATAGTATGAGCAAGATGGTCTCATTTGAACAATACCTGGAAATATTAAAAATCATAAGTCACACTCGAGGGGCCATTTCGCCCAGTTGGTAAGGTGTACAAATTGCACATTATGTAGACAATTTAAGATTGATATTGATTTTGACTGATGTATTGGCAATAATTGTGTAAATAATAATAATGTAATTTATTGAATCAGGCGTTACTTTGCGGAGGTCCATATTAATGAACTAAAACAATTACTTTGCTCACCCGCGACCTTACAATAGTTACGTTTATGCAAGAAATGTGCGTTCATGCAGTTCCTCCACCTCCACACTGTACGAACACATACAAATCACAGTAACCCAACCATCACCACCACCAAGCTACACTGACGCGTTTCGAACTCAACCAGAGCTCATCTTCATAATAATATAATATGTCAATAAAAGTTAATTTTTGTGGGGTAGTTTGAGAATAAGAAAAATAAAGTGGGTACTTGAGAAGTTACAGTGACAAGTTAAAACATTTGTTTTGGTTTGTTAGTTTAACATTTGGTAGCATAGCATACGGTTGTGGTAACTCTGAAGATGAGCTCTGGTTGAGTTCGAAACGCGTCAGTGTAGCTTGGTGGTGGTGATGGTTGGGTTTATGTGATTTGTGTGTGTTCGTACAGTGTGGAGGTGGAGGAACTGCATGAACGCACATTTCTTGCATAAACGTAACTATTGTAAGGTCGCGGGTGAGCAAAGTAATTGTTTTAGTTCATTAATAATAATGTAGTAATAAAATATACCTATGATAGGTGTACAGTGCAGTTCTTTATCCTGCAGTAATGCGACTGCATAATGCCGAGTGTCAGGACAGGGGGTACTGCTCTCAAACACAATCTTATCCATCATGCCACTGCGGAAATATCGACTCTGTTCCCGTTCCTGGTCTTTAACGTACCTTGATGATTCCTAAACAAATGAAAAACCTTTAATATCGTCACTACTTTGAAAAAATTTTGTATCTCAAACCAATACGTAAACCAAACTGAACTTTATTGCACACTCAGTAAAGTTCAATTAGCCAGATTATCGATTTTGAGATGCAAGCTTTTTTCAAAGTACTGACGATATGTCATTAATAGGGATCAGATTTTCAGATATGCATTTACCTGCCGTTGGCTTCTGAAAAATGTTGTTTTTAATGATTTGAGTTCCAGGATTCCAGAATTGAATAGAACATCATCGTAATATCTCGCAAATATATTTAAGTTATTGCTATTTTTAACCATTTTATGTGCTTAATGGATAAAGTAGCCATCAAATTGTTTATTTTGGCTGTATTAGTTAATTTAAAAATCACGGGTATATTAAATAAATTAAATTAAATTGAGTCCGCTTCCACACAGCTCAACATCACTGCCGCCACCGAACTTTGGGTAAATTAAATATGTACCTGAATCTCCAATCCCTAGTCATTAACTATTATGACAAAGGTATATAAATACTATTTACAGACTATCATTCTACAAAACATTGGTAAGTATGTTAGAGTTTAAGGGCATATTAGAAAAAAAATGTACCCTTTTGTGAAATAAATTCTAATTTTCTATACATTTTATTTTGTGTCTGACAAGCCATATAAACTGTATGAAAAAAAAACCGGCCAAGAGCGTGTCGGACACGCCCAAGGTAGGGTTCCGTAGCCATTACGAAAAAATCAAGTAATATTTTTCCAAGGATATTGTATATGTGTACGGAATCATCCAAGTTTAATTAAATGCAACCCCTTGAAGATCGACGTTGGGTCTCGGATCAAGTCTTGTTGCATAAAATAGTAAATGGGGCCTTAGACTGTCCCCGTTTGTTACAAAAAATTAATATGACCGTTCCGAGACAGCACGCTTGTGTGGCAAATTTTCGACCATTTGCTACAAAAACTTACAGGACCAAAGTTGACTCTCATAGTATTGTTCCAAGGATTTGTAGAAATCATAACGAGTTTTTTAAGGATACAAGGGTTGATATTTTAAACGTTTCTATTAATAAATATAAGACGCTTTTGTATAGATTTAAAATAAATAATTAGCATAGGTTCGAGACCCAGTAGTTGTTATTGTAATTTAATTGTCTTAGGCCGTGGTCGCTTTCACCCGCCGCACGCGGCCGACAGCGGCCCGCCGCCCGCGGCGTCTGAATGGTGTGTTCGGGAATGCTCGGGAGTGGTCGTTTTCGCCCGCCGCGTGCGACGTCCCGAACGCGGCGGGCGAAAACGACCACTCCCGAGCATTCCCGAACACACCATTCAGACGCCGCGGGCGGCGGGCCGCTGTCGGCCGCGTGCGGCGGGTGAAAGCGACCACGGCCTTACGCTTTCAATACTGTAGCAGGTTACTTGGGTCACGATTTAGTTCAATATTATTTGCCGCTGCTTCTGGTTGTAGTAGGTAGTTATAGTTCTGTTGTAGGACCACTTTTGTTCTCACTTAAGTTTTTTATATATTATATTGTTTCTTCATATTTTTATGGTTAATAGCTCATGTTGTAAGTGTTGTTTTGTAGTAATTTGTCTTTGGCGACATGCATATGTTTATGTTTAATGCATGCTGTGTTTGCCTGTAATTGGGTGAATACTCTTCCATTTTTTATTAACATGTTGTAGTGCAAGTTTTATGGTATTTTACTTAGTGGCAAACCATAATAAATAAATAAATAAAGTTTAGGTATGTTTTATACCTTAAGCTACTATTTACTCTTAAAATACATATATGGCAAAACTATAAGGGTTCCTAGTTGACTACGAAACCCTAAAAAGCGTCACAAAACTGACAAAAAAAATTGTGACTTATTTAATATCAAAATAAATAGTGCTCTTGATTCTGAGTAAGAAAACCCCATAGTATTCTGAAAAAAAAGTGAAGGGTAGTTTTTTTTTATGCCCTTAAACTAATTATAACTGTTTGGGTGGAACCCAAAAAGATGAGCCATGTTAACCGGCAGGTTAACCATACAAAACGATTAACTGGAAAAAATCCGTTGTGACGCTAAAATTGGTCATAAAATTGCAAGCTTGATTGATTGTCGCATCATGTGCCATGATCTGTCATACTATTTTTGACTATTTAAATCTCCCACTTTTTAAACTCCACCCTTATTTTTTTCAGAGTAATGTAGCCTTTAAGATCAGTTTATTTACCTAGATTTACGATTTTATTTAATTATTCAAAGTTAGCCATATAACCAAAGAACAATGTCTGTTAACTTTACCTGTTGTCCATCGGTGTTCAGAGCAATCTGTTCTCCTTTATAAAAGCAGTATTTGTCGCCATAGGTGTCCAAACCAACCTCCACCCGTACAAGTTGATTCTTGGGTTTAATGGAAGCATTGACCACTTTGACATCTTTCCAATCCCTATTCGCCGGTCTCACAGGATATTGGTAAACGTAAAGGTTGTTGGACAACGCCTGAGACAAGTACACCGGTACCTAAAGGGAGAAATCACCGATGAAAATTTCACGGGACCAACTTTTCGTACAATAACATAACCTAGTAAATTACCACGTTGTAAATGCCGTGTTTGATCGAAATTTACCTCTTTTACGATGGGATCCTCTTCTTCCATTGTTAAGGATGTGATTTGTGTAATATTAGAAAAAACATATCACGAAATTAAATTAAAATACACCAGAGACATATCCGTGCGAGTGAGCCTCTCTCTCTCATTCTCATCTCAACCGGCGCCCGTCCGGTTCGACATTTCGAGTTTGCACTTTGCACAGACCACAGAAATGCACAGACTAATAAGAGATACTACGTTTGAGACACAGACAGACACAGACATAATTAAAGAACAAAATTAAAGGTCACCACAGACCACAGCTCGGGGCGTGCGCGCGACACCGATGGAGCGGGCCTAGTACGTTGTATAACACTGAATCATATTCGCTACACCGCTCTGCCGGTATGTGTCACTGTATATATAATTCAGTGTTATAAAACGCGTTGGGCACGCTCCATCGGCTATAGCTGACACGGAGCTTTTTATGAAACTATGAAATTAAATTAAAAATCAATAACGAACTGAAATTAAAATAAAAAAAAACATTGAAGCGTTATCTTGCTGCTTTATCACAATATTTCTTATATCCAGCCCTCTAAACCCCCGACCCCCTTACCCCATACCCCATTCCCCCACCACCTCGCCACCTACCCCCCTTCCAGCTCCATCATCAGACCCTTGTTACCATCTAGGACCAAAGCACTCGTCGAAACGAATCAAACGAGCCCAAACTCGATGGGGTTGTTTCGTTTTATTGTGGAGCGCCTTTGGCCATCATCCAGCTCCATCATCAGACCCTGGTTACCATATGGGATCAAAGTGCTCGTCAAGACGAATCAAACGAGCCCAAACTCGATGGGGTTGTGTCGTTTTATTGTGGAGTGCCTTTGGCCATCTTCCAGCTCCATCATCAGACCCTGGTTACCATATGGGATCAAAGTGCTCGTCAAGGCGAATCAAACGAGCCCAAACTCGATGGGGTTGTGTCGTTTTATTGTGGAGTGCCTTTGGCCATCTTCCAGCTCCATCATCAGACCCTGGTTACCATATGGGATCAAAGTGCTCGTCAAGACGAATTAAACGAGCCCAAACTCGATGGGGTTGTGTCGTTTTATTGTGGAGTGCCTTTGGCCATCTTCCAGCTCCATCATCAGACCCTGGTTACCATCTGGGATCAAAGTGCTCGTCAAGACGAATCAAACGAGCCCAAACTCGACGGGATTGTGTTGTTTTATTACATAGTTCCTATGGCCACCATCCAGCTCCATCATCAGATCAACTCCATGTTACAATAATATTGCATTGTCATCCAATTTACACATATGTGCAAAATTTCAGCTCAATCGGAAACCGGGAAGTGGGTCAAAATCGCGCCCTAAGGAGTCGGTTACAAACATACACATACAAACATACAGGTGAAGCTAATATAAAGCGTGTAAAAACATTAGAGGACCGGATCGCGAGATGCTATAAAGCATCCAGTACCAGTATGACAGGTTCTTAAAATATCTTATGGTACAGATTGAACTTAATTATAGTGTTAATTTATTTAAAGTTAATTATATCCTGGATATATGGCGTCAAAAGCTATTTAATTAGCAATTTCTGACTTGTGAACTTTCCCAAGCTTAAAAATAAAGGTAACGAAAGGATGTAATCACTATGGTAGGGTTTTACATAAAAAAATAGAAGATTATAATCTATTTTGACTTGACACTGTCATTGATAGTACAAGGGTTAAAGTTTTATGTTTATTTTTTACAATTTTTATCAGATCTATTACTTTACTTGGTGAAAATAGAACCTGCTGAAGAGAACTAGCACAACATTGAAAAATGTTTTAAATTTTGATGAACAAATAAATTACAATAACACCGCAAAATGTCTGACATGATAATAAACGGTACCTGACTAATCAATTAATCATGTTCTAAATATAATTTAAAAGTTATAAAATCATCGGCTTCTTATTGAAAAACTGTTAATAATTTCCAGATTCTGTACCTGTTGATAAAAAATGGAATGAACTCATCAGATATAACATATTTATAATGAAGCTGGTCGAGTTTGTAAGTATAAATAATTTGAAATCTACATAATTTGCAACATAGGTAACATAAGTATTATCTTTGTCTTATGAAAACTATCTTTTATTCGTGCTTCTAAATTTTTTCTTGACCTTTCAACAAAACCGTTAAATTAAAATGTATATTACCGATTGCCGCACACGACTATTGATTGATGGATGATTTACCGTAAAAACTTACAAC
Source organism: Archips crataeganus (assembly GCA_947859365.1). Lineage (NCBI taxonomy): Eukaryota > Metazoa > Arthropoda > Insecta > Lepidoptera > Tortricidae > Archips > Archips crataeganus. The sequence continues at coordinate 5,526,765 of OX402052.1, forward strand.
TTTGCCTTTTCATTATAGCTTTGCCCACCGCGTCACATTTCAGTAAAAGCAAATTGTACCAAACATAGTTACAAATACACTTTCATTCTAATCTGTGGCTTATAGCTAAACATATTGCTGGCAACACTGGCCTATCGGTGGACGCGTATCTATCTTCTGTCCAAAGAGTATTGTAATATTATATGAACAAGAGTGGCAACTCTATGGTCAAATATGCATGTATGGAAGGTGCTGCTGCCCTACGCCCTGGTGAAGAACTAATGTGACGTATCTATAGATGTATACCTATCTATATGTATATGTTGGTAGTGATGTACAGCTATAATTACGCGTAATTTTAATTGATAGGCTAATTACCACTATTCGTATTTTAGCCGTCTAATTCAAATCAGCATATACGAAGTATAAGCGGCTAAACCCGATTTGCACTATACGGCTAAAATACGAACATTGGCAAGTGGCCTATCAATTAAAGTCCTTGACCATACAATTTGGTACGCCATGGCCATGGGCGATGAATGACAACTGACAAGTTTGACAAGTCAACCAAGATGGCCGCTAATTTAGTTCTCCACCAAACAACCAGAGATCGCTGTAGTCGCATGAAAAGTGTGATATATGTAAGTGTGCCCCCCCTGCTTCTGTCACGCGTGAGCTGGCTTGGAGTGCGGACGTGTTTTTTGGCGGGCCAATTAGGACGAAAAAACTTCGAGTGTATTTTAAGCCAGGAAAGTCCCACAAGTATTTAATTTAAACTGTAACTAATATTCAGTTTAGAAACGATGATGACAAAATCTCAACATCTTATCTCTATTAATTTTGTAATTATGGTAGTGGGCAATGTCATGAACGTTTTTTCGTATTACTTTTTTCAACTTTGCCCAGCAAAATTTTACCCTTAGGGTTGTCACTAGTATGTTTATATAAAATCATCATCATCATCATCCCAGCCTATATAAGTCCCACTGCAGGGCACAGGCCTCCTCTCAGAATGAGAGGGGTTCGGCCGTGGTTCCCACGCGGGCCCAGTGCGAATTGGGGACTTCGCACACACCATTGAATTTCTTCGCAGGTTATATAAAATAAAATCCGTTTATTTCAGACAACTATGAATGTGGTCCATAAAGTTTAGATTATTGTTTAATTTTACACTATTGAATCTATCTATTATTATTAAAATATTAATATCATACTGCACCTAATTTAGTCGTAGTCAGGTAAAAGCAATAAGTTAAAATTGGCAACCCTGGCACATCCAGGATTTTGTATGAAGGATTTCAAATTTTTTTTTACGACTTTGCCCACACGAGTTTGGAGGTAAAATATATCACTTAAAGGACTTATAATACGACACAACGTTGCTATGCCTATTCTAGATTATTATACTTTAAGAATCATGACCATAAAATTGATAATCCCGAAGTTATGAAAGTGTAAACAAATGTGGGCAATCTCGAAATTTTTTCAATATTTTGGCCCGCCTGTTTGAGGTCCGTTTTCTAGAGTAAGGAAACTCATTTTAAATGTAGTGTTCTCATCTACACAAAGAAAAGTATGTCAATATGTGAGTGCCACAGATAAAGTTGCACAATATGGACCAATTGACTCTAAAAAAAGCAAAAGATCGCAAAAAGCGGGCAAAGTTGTACGTTTCTACGGTACTGTACGTAGAGTGGTGACACTGTACGTAATACAATACGTAATGTGTGTGTGTTGTGTTGTTGTGTTGTGTTGTGTCGTTTTAAAGAGACGCTCGCACTAAGGCGTTTTGGCGCACCCATTTAAAGACTGCAAAGATTAATCATTCTATAGAGTTGAAAATTAACTGCGAGAAAATTCTAGTGCGTGCATCCATAATAAAGCCTTTACCCCTTCAGTATAAACACTCATTTGAGCTTCAAGGAAGAATCAAAATTATAGGCATACATAGGTAGGTTTGAAACTTCAAACCAAAATTTTCCATTATTATTTATTCTTTGTAGGCAATCTCCCTAATCATCACAATAATGTCATCGGTATTGCCAAAACCACGCGGCCACATGTACTGCATAGCGACTGGTCCCACACTCGTCATATCATTTATATTTATAATATTGTACTTACGAAGAAAAGTACCCTTATTTATGGAAAAGATGTACCTGTTCTTTCAAATTTTATTTGTGTTTGGTGCATTTATACAGGTTTTTCTGTTGAATATATCTAGAGTTTGGTTATGGCTGGTATATGGCATTTTCTATTTTGCGTTATTAACAGCATTATCATTAGATCTGTTTTTAATTGCTAATGAAAGAGGATGTACATTTAGCTGTGCGTAATTTTAGTCTATAGGACGTTTGATAGGCTAATTATCGACTTGAGAACAGCTGACAGTAAATAAATAAAAATAATAATAGTAATTTATATTTGTAAAAGTGCTTAATTAGTTGTTTGCTTGTAATTGTTACCAAAAAGTATCAAAAAAACAACATGAAAGCTTTGGCACTTTTACTAAGTTTATATTCTGTTATAATTAATCGTTTAGTTACTTAAATAATGTATAGCTTATGACGCACTATATTTTTCAATATGTTTTCTTGAATATACTTTTCGATTAGAACACGGCCTTTAACTTCTCGCCTTTACGTAACGTTCTGCAGACATGACATTTTTAAATGGTGGCATTTTGTAAGGAAACTAAAATCACAAAATTAAAAAAAAACCGGCCAAGAGCGTGTCGGACACGCACAAGGTAGGGTTCCGTAGCCATTACAAAAAAATCAAGTAATATTTTTCTAGGGATTTCGTATGTGTACGGAATCATCCAAGTTTAGGTATGTTTTATACCTTAGGCTACTATTTACTCTTAAACTACAAATAATTTCCAAGCAATCTTAGCCGCTATAATTTTCCTAGTAAATTTGATATATTTACTACCATTCTGAATTTTTTCAAATTTTTCCACCTAACAGTTTAGATTTTAGAGGGGGGGGGGGACGCTCGATTTTAATGAAAATTTTCACTTTAATGTTGAATATTTCGCAAACAGATCACTGAATAGAAAAATCATGGTGGAAACCCCGCAATGGTTTTAAAAGACCTATCCAACGATACCCCACACTATAGGATTAGTCGAGAAAAAAAAAATCACCCACCCTTTACGTCTATGGAAGGTACCCTAAAAAAAATATTTTTTTATTTTTTATCTTACCACTTTGTTGGCGTGACTGATATGTATATTCATGCGAAATTACAGCTTTCTAGTACTAAAGATCTCTGAGCTTAGCCGCGGACAGACAGACAGACGGACAGACATGGCGAAACTATAAGGGTTCCTAGTTGACTATGGAACCCTAAAAATGTATATGATTATTTTTTCTTTTTTTCCGTTCGGACAGGCTAAGGTCCGGCCGGGACCATATCGCCTCGTCATCAGTAGAATATGATCATATAATAAATCGTTGAAATGTCTAACGGACATCACTATTGATCGAACGGTTCAACTGTCAAACTCCAAAAAAAAACTGTCATTAGTGAGTGAGGCTGAGCTCAAATGTCAAAACAAATTTGGATGAGTGTTGAGAAAAGTTGTTTTTGTTTTTAAAGTTTTATAACAAGTAAATTCATTGTTCTAACAGTTTTTGTTACGTAAGCCTAATTCCCAATGAACGTAATAGCGCAATAAATAGTGTCAGTAACTATATGTCCAATTACCCTCTCGATATTTTTACCAAAAAAACAAAGTTTTATCACTAAAGTATTATTAGGTGAAAGTAAATGATAACTGAGTACGAATGACAATAAAATAATATATGATGTAAAATCTAGGAGATTTAAGCAGAATGTTGCATAAATGTGAATACGATTGGTGTTTTTTAGGTTATATCAGTGGTTCTCATGATACTGCCGTTCCTTTTAGCGGGCGCAGGAGTAATGCACTGCTTGTGCGTGTCGCCGAGTCTTGTGATGTCGCTAATATTCATTGTGCTGTACTTAGTGGACCAAGTGCACGCTTTAGCCGAACAACTGTACCTTGTGACACAAATTACCTTTAATGTTCTTGCTTTATTAATAATACTAATAGTCTCCGAATCCCCCGGAGCGCTTTACGGACTTTTTTATTGCCATCTACTAATTGCACTGGTTTTTGACCTTAATTTTGTTATAAGAGAAAGAGGTTTTATTGTACTTTGAAACAATAGATTTTATTGTTGATATGAATAAAATTCTATTGAAGGCAATAGTAGTATTATTCTGTTAGAAAGTCGTAATTGTAATTTTTTAGAGGAAATTAAGCGGCCATCCAACCACTGCCATTATTTAATACAGAATACTTCTCTGGCAACAATAAGAACTTAAGAATAGTAATTCCTTTTTTTTCTTAACCACAATTACCTAGTGAATTGACATCTGACTTTTAGGTAACGGCACTCCTCCTCAATATCATTCCACATGTGGTGGAACCGATGGGTTTGTTTCACTGCATAGTGTCCGGACCCACCCTCATACTGTCCTTTATGTTCATGGTGTTGTATATTGTGGACCAAGTACAGAATGCAGCGGAAATGTATTATGCCATATTTGAATTGATTATGACAGTGTTGGCAATTGTGAGCCTTATTATAGCTGGAAAACTACTTGGAGCTATATATGGACTCTTTTATCTTGATCTATGTATTGCTTTGTCAATGGATATTCACTACATGAAGAAAGAGAGGGGGTGGACATTTTAATTAAATTATTAGTACAATGTTGTATTTTATTTTGTAGCTATCAACTACTGATAAATGAGTAGGCGGTTTGATAAAAAACTCTGGCAGCTTCCTGTTGGATTAGTGCACTATGTGAGTACACTACACATATGATGTGTGCTAAGAGTGATCATAAAAAATATAAAATCATTCCTGTAGTTATGAATTTGATTTTGAAATTCTGCATAAATATATTGAAAAGACTCTTTAGATTGACCTTATATGAATTATTCTTGGCATCAGTGTTTATGACTGTTTGTTTCATATTTTGGATTTGTGGCCGTTATTCAGCAACTTGTGAACTAAAAAAATCGGACAACCCTGTGATAGTGTGGTGGACTGCAGGTTTTCCTGGGACTGCGGAAACCAAAAAATGTCCAGGAAATGTTAAATGTGATATTTATAGTCAAAGAAATATAAGTCAGACAAATTATGTTGAAGCTTTTCTGTTTTATGGGAGTAATATTGAATTTGGAGATTTACCACTACCGAGGAAACCAGCTGAGATTATTTGGGGGTTGTATCATGAAGAATCACCACGGAATCGTGAGGAACTGTCGCATGAGAGTATATTGAAACTTTTCAACTATTCTTCTACTTTAAGTAGATACAGTGATGTCCCTTTTCCATTACAATACTTGGAATCATTTGAGGATATAACCAGTAAAACATATTTTGTAGAAACACCAGCAAAGAACTCGTTTCTTAGTGAAATTGCTCCTGTACTGTATTTACAGAGTGATTGTGAAACATCAACAGAAAGAGATAAATACATGAAGGAGTTGATGAAATTTATTGATGTTGATTCTTATGGTAGTTGCCTGAATAATAAACAACTGGAATCTGAATTTACTCGTGATTACTTGAACCATTTGAATGATGATAGTTTTCTTCAATTTATTGCAAGATACAAGTTTGTTATAGCAATAGAAAACGGAGTTTGTGATGATTATATAACAGAAAAGTTTTGGCGTGCTATAAAGGTTGGGTCCGTTCCTATTTACTTTGGATCGCCTTCAATAAGAGATTGGTTTCCAAATGACAAATCGGCAATTATGCTAGAAGACTTTCCAACGCCAAAGATATTGAGTGAGCATTTAAAGAAACTGATGAAAAATGATGCATTGTATGAAGAGTATCTGGCGCACAAGATTGGTCAAACTGTAACGAATGAGCGTTTAATAAACGAGTATAGAACAAGACCAAACCAACTTGATGCAATGAAGACTGTAGAAGAATTTGAATGTTTGATTTGCCAGAAGTTGTATCAAAAGAAAAAAGGAACGCTTGTAGAAAGAGTTATTGATAAGAGTCACTACAACTGTCCTAAACCGATATCAGCTTTGACATTGTCAGTGAACCCTCAAAACGACTGGGTGTCCTCATGGACCTTAGCTGGAAAGAGAGCAGAAACAATATGGGAAAAAGTTATTAACACATAAAACATTTATTGAACGGCTTTATTGGTATATGTATATATAAATCGATTTACGGAACAGTATTTTTTTACATAATAAATTGTTATACTTTTGTACAAGTTTTGTTTCATTGGCAGATTCCGTCTAGTGGTGACACCGGATGTATTTGCGTGTGAAGCCCTCTCTTGATTTTGTGGGGTATAGTTTTTGGCACCATTCTGTAATGAAAATAATACATCGAAATACAGTTAGTGTAAACATAGCAATTATTTTCTCTAAATGAGTCGCTTCAGAATTCCATACCATAACGTAATACAGCATTTATGTGTTACTCCCATTTGCCACCTAATTGGGGCAACATCGGTGGAGACTGACTGCTAGTCTCGCCGAAAAAGTTGAACTACACTTATCAATTACGTGGCAGCACTATTATAAGTAAAATTTAGTTTGTCTTTGTCAATATGAATGAATGATACTTACGAGATACAGTCGATGATGGGGCACACGGACAGACAGAGCGTGCATCCGGTACAGTCATCGGTCACTTTAGGTATGTGGGTGTCGGGATCGAAGCTGTGGAAATAATGTTTAATAGTATTCATATAAAATTGTTGGCTTGCTGATTGAGATTAAAATTATTTTTGCAGTAAATCTTGACAAAACTGGCTGAGTGTAGAGTGGTCGTACAGTAAGTACCCGGCGATAAAGAATGCACATCGGCCTTTAGCAAGAGACAATTCGCAGTTTACGACGATTTCCGAACACTGGCGACCGTCCATCAATAGCCGTATTTATTAAGTGACGTTTGATATCAAATAGAAGCATAGAAGTCTGATAGTCGTACATATTATAAACTTTTCAAGCAGCGGTAACGCGTCGAACGCTGATACTCCAAACCACAGGCTTTTGCTTAGTTTGGAGGCCAGAGTTATAACTAATTTAATGTGCAAATTGTTTTTATCTTCTTTTTCGTGCTGACAGAAATATGTTTGTCCTTCATTGTTTGTACAACTATATATGAATAAATGATAATTATAAAAAAAAAAAATACTGCACTCCATGGATGGACTTAGTTTACGTCAAATTAATGACATGTAAAGTTTTGATATCTATAGAGGGTTGTTGCAACTACTAGAAAAAGGATAGTCAAAAAAGAGATTAGAGTATATTAAAAGACACCTATTTTTTCATAAATTTAAATTTTCAAAAAATCTAAATTCCTTCCATTTTACTATCTGTGCTCTCAATTTGGTCAATATCACTGTCACTATCAGCCGTATTTATTATTAGTCTATCAGTGTAATCCATCATACAATTTAAAGTTGGGGTGTTTCAATAACTCTATATTATATATTTTCACCGGAACGCGTCCGTACCCTACGGCACCTGAACAACGACTGACAAACGTCACATAAGTAGTGTGTGACAACGCTATACGAAGCCGACATTTGCCGAGTCTTTTTCCAAAGACCGATGTGCATTCTTTATGGCCGGGTACTGTACAGTCTTGCCTTGCCTCCCTAGTCAAGGTGCGCCTTAAAGCGAACTCGTTGTATTTGTGCAATTTCGATTGTACGCGTCTTTACCAGGGAGGCACATTTTCTTATCAATGTTTATATCTTCAAAAGCAGAACCTAATAATAGGTGTATCTGGCTGTTTCACACAGTCCATTTACTATCTCGTGCGAGTAACAAGGCAAGCTGTGAGACGAGAGTGTAGGCTCACGCTCGTAGCTCACGTCACGAGCGATTTTTAGACACGAGTCGAAAGACCTTGTCTGTAGTGTTCACTTTCGCACATCCTCCATTATGCGTTCAAAAACCATAGATAATGACCAGCATTACGACATTGGATTCTATTATGAACACGGCAGTATCGTAATGGTCATTACGATACAGAAAACTAACTGTAGGTAACATAATGAGATTTCATACATCATTATATTACTTACAGTACCGGTGTAGGAGGAGCGCGCAATCACGCCGCGCAGGTCCTCGGGCGCGCACCGGGCGCAGGTCGTGGGACAGACATGCCTAGTTCTCGTTAATGCAGGTCATGAACAAAGGTTCTTGAACGCATGATAGAGGATTTAATATATGGATGTATATAAGATATTGTATGCAACTGTACGTAATTAGGCCTTAAAACACTCAGCTACGCCTCGTTTCATTAAACCACACTCGTGTCTTAAGGACCCTTATTACGATACAGTTGCATAAAATACTATTATATTAGTAATCTAAATGATTGACCAATAATGGTACTCACTCTATTGCCTGGTATCCTGAATCTGCACAGGCCATGTAGCATTTGCCGCAGTTTATGCACATATCCTGAAAAAAAGCCAGTAGGTATATAAATAATCAAATATTTTTAATCAGATTTTTACTAATATAAACTAATTGAAATTTTTACAGTTTGTATCACTATAGCAGCTATAGATGTAATTTAAGGGTGTGCGAGTTCGACTCGCGCGTGCTCGACCACAACTGTGGCCTTTTTTAATGAATGGGTTCTTAAAAACCATCATTCGCGATAGTTTAATTATACGAATCACTTTGTTTCTCATAATAACGTTTGCCATAAAATATATAGAAACATTCAGTATCCAGGATATTACAATTCTAAAAAAAAAAGTTTCAGAAATAAATCAGTTTATGATAAATGAAAATTATGTATGAGAAACGATACATTATAAATAAATAATCTAATACATAAAAATCTCGTGTCACGGTGTTTGTTACCGAATTCCTCCGAAACGGCTTGACCGATATTTATGAAACTTTTTTCTCTATATTCGGTAGGTCTGAGAATAGGTCGTAGGCTATTTTTATACCCCTAGGTGATATGGCAAAACAACGTTTGCGGGGTCAGCTAGTAAATGAATAAATATCACAGGACAATTTCACACCAATTGGCCTAGCCCAAAGTAAGCTAAGCAAAGCATGTGTTATGGGTACTAAGCAACGGATAAACATACTTATATAGATAGATACATACTTAAATACATATTAAACACCCAATACCCGAGAACAAAAATTCGTATTTTTCATACAAATATCTGCCCTGACACAGGAATCGAACCCGGGACCTCAAGCTTCGTAGTCAGGTTCTCTATCCACTAGGCCATCTGGTCGTTTATTATGATTTTATTTATGTATTTATTTCATTTATAAATCATGTTCATTACATTAGGTGACATATTATGCAGTAGTGGGTTGGGTACACAACACCCTGTAAGGGTACAAAAATGAGAATTCATTCACTTTTACATTTATGTAATGACACATACAACTTACCTATATTAAATATTAGGCAAACGATAGAGGCTTACTTACATCATCAATCAACGCGACAACTTGCTTCGTATTATCCAAATGCTTGTAAGTGCCAATTCTGGGTAGAGCCTCTCCAACCACGTCCTTGATCTTTGGGACCGCGGAATGGCCGTTGGATGAGACGTTGGCTGTACCGTTCGTCGCCAAGTAAGTATCTACTGTATTATCAGCTAACAAATCTGTGTTTAGCCTCATCTTATGCAGCATTTCTTCGCGCTTCTTGAAATACGGCCCGAAGTGAGCGAGGACCTGAATGAAGATACTTAAATTGAAATTTTAGGTTTCTTAGAAAACATTTATTTCGGGTAACACAACTCATACAATATGATATAAATTGTTAGTTAATTATTATTATTATTAGTTATTACTAATGTTAGTGTACTAAACAAAATAAGGACTGTACGAGACATGCATCTCGCAACAGTGTCTCATAATAATATACGGACAGTCAAGCCTGTCCGCTATAGAACGCAGGATAGTGTTGGGGCTGGCGCCTAGTTGCTTAGGTACGTTCATATCGGATTTGCCTTGATAGTTTCATATAACTCTTACACGTCTTGGACGTTTTCACTTTAAAGTAAGTATAACTTATTTTTGACTTGGATGAAGAAAAAAATCTCGATTTTAAAGCCGAATCTCACCCATTTCTAGTGGGATGATTTCAAATTTGGTACGGATATGGAGTTTAGATGACAACACAAATAAGCAGGTACAGAAATAGTCAGAAACGCTTGTACAGTAGAGGAAATTGAATTGCCTACCAGGGTGGAACCTTTTTGTTTTAAATGTCTTGTTGACGTTCCCTACATTGCCAAAAAAATCATCGGGAAATTGACTGTGACGAGATTCCACTCTGGTGCACGATTCAGTTTCCTCGGCTGTACATTTAACAAACTTAAGAGGGTTTATATCTGCTGAGCTGGCAACGTTGCATTTTTGTGAGTTTTTCTCGATTATTCCATAAAAATTTAATGAAAATTAAAAATGTTTTGTAAACAAATTCTTCTAATAAGTATATAAGTTAATGTGTCTACTGCAATAATAATTCGTGATAAGACTTTTATTTTCTTTAAAAACCGTTAGGTAATAAATTGTTTGTTTTTAAAGAAAATAAAAGTCCATCACGAATTATTATTGCAGTAGACACATAAACTTATATAGTAGAACAATTTGTATACAAAACATTTTTAATTTTCATTAAATTTTTATGGAATAATCTAGAAAAACTGACATAAATGCAACGTTGCCAGCTCAGCAGGTATAAACCCTCTTAATTCATAGGATTTTTATACCTTGCCATTCTCGTCGTATTGAGTCTGCACAGGTTTCCCTTTCTGGTGTTTAAAGGTGGGGGGAGACTGGCCAGTCCACCCATCGAGTCCGATGGACCTTAGGTAGAGCAGTGCTTTCAGCCCGGTGATATAGTCTTCAATCACCGTGAAATCTTGGTTTTGAACTGCACTGCAAATCTGGAATAAGATCATTTTTTAGCCTAGCCTCGGTATACACCGTGAAATTTTAGTGGTTGTTTTCCCGAAACGAGGTGATTTAGTATCGATTGTACATTCGATTTATAATTACTATTTTGACTAGAGTCAAAAATTCAATTGTGAAAAACGAAAGTCGAAAATGACCGCAAACCAATAGTAACGCTTCGTTGGTACCTAACCTATCGTACGATCGTACGCTACTTGTACCAACGAAGCATTACTATTGGTTTGCGGTCATTTTCGACTTTCGTTTTTCACAATTGGATTTTTGACTCTAGTCAAAATAGTAATTATAAATCGCTTGTACAATCGAAACTAAATCACCTCGTTTCGGGAAAACAACCGCTAAAATTTCACGGTATATAAGTCCCACTGCAGGGCTCAGGCCTCCTCTCAGAATGAGAGGGGCTGGGCCGTAGTTCCCACCCGGGCCCAGTGCGGATTGGGAACTTCACACACCATTGAATTTCTCCGCAGGTGTATGTAAATTTCCTCACGATGTTTTCCTTCACCGTAAAGCTCACGGTAAATTTCAAATGTAATTTCGCACAAAAATTTCGAAAAACTTAGAGATGCGAGCCAGGATTTGAACCCACGACCCTTTGCTCGATATAACAAAAGGGTCTCTCCTCATGAGCTTTACAGTGAAGGAAAATATTATGAGGAAACCTGCACACACCTGTGAAGAAATTCAATGGTGTGTGTGAAGTTCCCAGTCTTAGCCCGCGTTAGAACTAGGTACAGTCAACGTCATAAATAATTTAAGTGATCACTTTTGTACTTTGTCGCTTTCAGTCGTTATATAATTTCGTATGGGTTGTCGAATATGACGTTAAAGTGACAAAGTAAAGAAGTGATCACTTATTATTTATGACGTTGACCCTACGACTCAAGCCTAGGCCATAGGCCGCAATAATGATGATGATGAATTACCAATTAGTACACACACAAACGATGCAGAATCGGCTTCAGTCGACCAAAAAAAGCTTTATATCCACGCAGCAGGAAAAAGGCATCAACTGCCCGAACAGAGTCGAGCCGATTAAGTAGAAACTTCTTGGCTCTTATTTCGTAGACATGAATTTTTTTTTGATCGGCAACCTTTCGTATGCTTAAGACACGGATCCGTGCCCAATTTGAGACATTCTTTTTGTAATTATTATACTAAACTGGATTTAAGATTATTTAAAAGCGAAAAAGTTTTTCGGGTGCGCCGGTGGGATTCGAACCCACGTCTCCTGGGTATGCGCCCCAACGGGTGTTCTACCAATTGAACCACGTCGCATCCAACCGACTCCCCCGAAATTCTTAATCGCTTACATACGCCAACAGTGGCGTGTGGTAACATCCATCGCAACTATTAGAAGCTGCGACTCCTACGTTCCAAATTACATTGGAAATGCGTAAGAAATGATGTACCACATCTATTTATTCAAATATTATTTATTTTATTAGCAGTACGGCTGCTCACCGAATCTAAGATTATTTAAAAGCGAAAAAGTTTTTCGGGTGCGCCGGTGGGATTCGAACCCACGTCTCCTGGGTATGCGCCCCAACGGGTGTTCTACCAATTGAACCACGTCGCATCCAACCGACTCCCCCGAAATTCTTAATCGCTTACATACGCCAACAGTGGCGTGTGGTAACATCCATCGCAACTATTAGAAGCTGCGACTCCTACGTTCCAAATTACATTGGAAATGCGTAAGAAATGATGTACCACATCTATTTATTCAAATATTATTTATTTTATTAGCAGTACGGCTGCTCACCGAATCTAAGATTATTTAAAAGCGAAAAAGTTTTTCGGGTGCGCCGGTGGGATTCGAACCCACGTCTCCTGGGTATGCGCCCCAACGGGTGTTCTACCAATTGAACCACGTCCACGTTTTAAATAATCTTAGATTCGGTGAGCAGCCGTACTGCTAATAAAATAAATAATATTTGAATAAATAGATGTGGTACATCATTTCTTACGCATTTCCAATGTAATTTGGAACGTAGGAGTCGCAGCTTCTAATAGTTGCGATGGATGTTACCACACGCCACTGTTGGCGTATGTAAGCGATTAAGAATTTCGGGGGAGTCGGTTGGATGCGACGTGGTTCAATTGGTAGAACACCCGTTGGAGCGCATACCCAGGAGACGTGGGTTCGAATCCCACCGGCGCACCCGAAAAACTTTTTCGCTTTTAAATAATCTTAGATTCGGTGAGCAGCCGTACTGCTAATAAAATAAATAATATTTGAATAAACTGGATTTATCACGCAAACAATATTTATCTCGACGTTTCGGCCACATTGCAGCAGCAGCAGTGGTGGTAGTGGTTGTGGAAGTGCGGGTAGTTCGAAAGACACCAGCGGCTAAACGAACTTGACACACACACACTACACTTCAGTTACCTCGTGACCACGGCTGCTGCAATGTGGCCGAAACGTCGAGGTAAATATTGTTATCACGAAAGTTTTTTAATCTGTAAAATTGAGACTAAAATGCACGATTAAAATGCACGATTTTTCACTTCCCGAGTTGTTATAAGCCGTATTGCATCATTAGATGTGGAGAGTCTATAATACACCGTGAAATTTTAGTGGTTGTTTTCCCGAAACGAGGTGATTTAGTATCGATTGTACTACTATTTTGACTAGAGTCAAAAATCCAATTGTGAAAAACGAAAGTCGAAAATAACCGCAAACCAATAGTACAAGTAGCGTACGATCGTACGATAGGTTAGGTACCAACGAAGCGTTACTATTGGTTTGCGGTTATTTTCGACTTTCGTTTTTCACAATTGGATTTTTGACTCTAGTCGAAATAGTAATTATAAATCGATTGTACAATCGATACTAAATCACCTCGTTTCGGGAAAACAACCACTAAAATTTCACGGTGTATAAGCGACGTAGAGTCACTGAAGACCATCTTACTTTACCTGCACAACGGGCGCCCCGCACAGTATGAACTGCAAAGCTGAGTCCGCGGAGTCGACGCCGCCGATGCCAAGGATGGGGAAGCCAGGCAGCTTGTTGCCGATGGCGGAAACGGCACGGAGCCCCATCGGTCGCGTGGCGTTACCTGACACGCCGCCGTAGGTCGTGTGCTTCTCGCGACCTTCGAGACGACTTTGGTTTAAAAAGTAGGACTTTTTTAGGGCCACTTGCACAGTTTAGGGTTAAAAATTTAAGTCGTTAATCTTGGGTTAAGGATGACAGTTCAGTGCATTTTGACACTTCTTAACCCTGGGTTAGCACTAACTCGGGGCTATAGTTAACTCGGGTTTGTGCAAGTCAGCCTAAGGCAACGTTGTGGCATGAAATATGATGTTGTGACTCATATAGAGAATGGATTGTAAAGTTGGTTGGAGCATGTGGAAAGGATGGACGAAGGAAGAATTACGAAAGAGATATAAGGCGAGTGTAGATGGAAACGTTGGAAGACTGAGACCAAGAAGGACGTTTCATGATTAGATTGCGGATGACTTGAAGAAAGGTCAGTTTCATTTTTTTTTAATATCTCGTATCTCACATATTTATTGTCTTGGCTGGCAATTCATGTACAAACTGACTACGAAGTTTGAGGTCCCGAGTTGTTCCCGGTCGGGGCAATAATAATACCTACTGAGTGAACTTTAACCCGTGTGCTTTAAGGTTCAGTTTAACTTGCATATTGAAGATACGAGTTTTATTCAAAATAGGTAGTGTCGAAATATAAATATGAAAGTTTGTGAGTGTGTGCGTGCGTGTAGGTAAGCCCGCGATGTGTGCGTGTGTATGTGTGTCCGTGCGAGTGTGTGGTGTGAGTGCGTAAGTAAATTTTCACCCATAATAATAGTAAGATAAATTGCCACCGGGTAAACTTGTGAGTTGCCGTGTAATAAGCCGTGGTGGCCTAGTGGTTTGACCTATGGCCTCTCAAACAGTGGGTCGTGGGTTCTAATCCCGGCGCACCTCTAAGTTTTTCGGAATTTATGTGCGAAATGATATTTGTAATTTACCATGAACGGTGAAGGAAAACATCGTTAGGAAACCTACATACACCTGCGAAGAAATTCAATGGTGTGTGTGAAGTCCCCAATCCGCACTGGGCCCGCGTGGGAACTACGGCCCAAGCCCTCTCAATCTGAGAAGAGCCAGTGGGACGTATATAGGCTGGGATGATGATGATGATGATGAAACTTGTGAAACTCGTAACGTACCTAGCTTCCATGTTTACCCGATGGTAAAGCATCCACTACATCTGTACCTCTACCATGAGTTTACACTAGTTTACGTGACCGTACTCGCTAGCGACGGCGTAAATTATTTGTATGGAGAATTGTATAGCGCCTCTAGCGGTCACCAGATGGCCTAGTGGTTAGAGAACCTGACTATGAAGCTTGAGGTCCCGGGTTCGATTCCCGTGTCGGGGCAGATATTTGTATGAAAAATACGAATGTTTGTTCTCGGGTCTTGGGTGCTTAATAATATATGTATTTAAGTATGTATCTATCTATATAAGTATGTTTATCCGTTGCCTAGTACCCATAACACAAGCTTTCCTAGCTTACTTTGGGACTGGGTCAATTGGTGTGAATTGTCCCGTGATATTTATTTTATTTTATTTTATTTACTTACGGAAGTACAATTCTCCATACAAATCATTTACGCCGTCGCTAGCGAGTACGGTCACTGTGAACTAGTGTAAACTCATGGTAGAGGTACTGGACGTCTACCTACTCTGTATTTATCTAATGCAGCGTAAAATTATGGTCTCACCTACTGCAGGCCATGGCGTAGAATCCGCTTTCACCGACATTAGGCCGGATACTGTGTTGATGGCCGACACGCCATCGGCACCACCTTAAAAAAAATCTCATTTAAAACTTGACTACGACTCCATCTAAGCAATATATAAAAACCCCGTGTAAAAACAAAAAAAAATCTGTTTATTGCAATTAAAGATACAAAAAAAAAATTTTTTTTCTTATACTTGGTTACAATCTTTAAATATTTAAGATTATTATAACTAAGGAAATAAACGAAATAAAATAAAACTATTACTATTACTAGTACGGTCAGCGCCACAAACAAGCGACCACCTCTGCACCCCGCCACCTCAATATCATGTATAAATAGCCATATAAAACCATGTAGTCAAACAACTGAAAGCGACAAGGTACCAAGGCACTCGCTCGTTCATGGCGCAGACCGTACATTTATGTACTTAGATTTAAGTAGCCATATGAAATATATAACGACTGAAAGCGACAAGGTACCAAGACACTCACACGTTCATGGCGCCAACTGCACATTTATGTACTTATTTATTTGTGTCACGGTGTTTGCTATCGAACTCCTCCGAAACGGCGTGACCGATTTTTATGAACCTTTTTTTCTCCATATTCGGTAGGTCTGAGAATAGGTCGTAGGCTATTTTTTTATACACCTATTCTTCGCAGACGGAGTCGCGGGCAACAGCTAGTACCTAATATATAAATATGCATTTGGTGGATAATTCCATACTAAATCGAACTAGAAATTAAATCGTTTTTTTTCTCCAAGTGCAAACCGTAGAAAAAAAATAAGCCACACTGGCATGGTACCTTCGTGAGCTGCCATTGCGATGCTGACGATGTCCGTGATGTTGGGGGTCAATTTGATGAAGACTGGTATTTTGACGGCTTTCTTCACCCATTGCGATATGCCTTTTACTAAGACAGGGTCCTGTGGAAAAAAAAAACAAATTAAACTGGTTTATCTACTGCAGCAACTAGCGTCAGCTAGCCGCATCGAACACAGGAACTGCTACGACCCATGTATAGCTATCGCTGGTGACGTCAAACATGTTCGACATCGTGCTATTGAAGTTTTTCAACTTGGACGCTTACTTTTATAATACAACTTTTATATCTCTTCCGTCGGACTTCGATCCCCAGACATCTGCCTGGAGAGAGATCTCTCTGCATAGCTGAGGTTCCTAAACAAACCTTTATTTATAGGTGAATAAAGAACAGCTTTCCAAATATACTTGTTTGATCTAATCTGCCTCGTTGTGCGAAGGCATTTGTCAACGGAATCAGCAAATCAAGCATTCGGGAACGACCAAAAAACATTCGGACTCCAAAAACCTACGAAAATGACTCTACGTTACAACTTAACTGTACACTACACTAAGTACCTACATTAAATGGATCTTACGGATCTCACGATACTAACGCTATTCCACCCGTCAGAAAACCGGGCGCGGTTAAAACAAGACCTGTAATTGTCGCCCCGGAATGAACGACAATAATGTCAATAATGTACCTACGACCCAATTATTCAAACCCTCATGTTAGGTATTGCTATACTTAAGTGTTAGAATTATCAGGCAGGCTGTGCACTATTTTCGCACATTCCAGGTCAACAAACAAGCTGGTCGCGTTTTAAACGCACCCAGAAGACCTACTCATTTTATTCACATTTATTTATTTTATTTTATTTTATGTATGTCGACCAGAAGTTGGCGGTCTCCACCCTTATACTGTCAGTAAGTATTCCCATAATCCGCACATGTGTTTTTGCTCTTGCTTCATCAACCGTACAGCTAAAGAGTGGAATGCCCTACCTGCGTCTCATTTTCCCTGAACACTGCAGTCTGGCCGTTTTTAAGTCTAGGGTGAATGAGATACTAGGCAAGCGTGCTCCATCGTATACCCCATCCTCGCTTTCCACCCCATCCTCGCTTTCCATCAGGCGTGATTGTGGTCACACGAAAGTCCAGATTGTATTGCGAGTGCAAGTTACCTGGCCACAAGCGAGCCCCATCCCGGACTCGCCCATGCCGTGCGGGCAGGACAGATTGAGTTCGAGCGCGTCCGAGCCGGCGGCTTCTGCTTTCTGCGCCAGCTCCGTCCAGTCCGCCTCGTTGTATGAACACATTATCGATGCTATTATCACCTGAAAAAAAAAGATAATCTTACTTAAATACACTGACAGTGTACGTAGGAGGATTTGACAACCTTTGCCGGGCAAGGGCCATATAGTAAGGAGGTGGGCCGCACTGAACTGGTTCACAATTTTCGTTAATAGGTCAATCAATATCTAACTTCAGAAATTTTACTTCCCGATTTTGTTTTTAATTTTTCGGTTTTCCTTTTACTAATAGGTAGGTACCTGAAGTCAACTATTTTAGGCTAAATTTTGAAAACTTTTCCCGGTGTTTTGAACGTTACATGACTTCATACCTATAGCGTTGTTGCATAATGAACTACATACTTAATATTTAAAGTGAAAGTCAAGTTAAGGCTTATATGCGTTTAAGGCACTAAGTGAAGTCCCGGTAACTACCTGATGGAAGTTTAGAAACAAATTATATCGGCAGCGAATGTGCACTAAATCTTCTTTTAGCTCTAACATCTACATTGGGCTCAGGATAGCTTACTTTCTCTGGGAAATCCCTCTTCAGCTCCCTAATGCTCTGGCACCAGTACGCTTCACACTTCTCGGAGATCAGCTCGATGTTGAGGAAGCAGCCCTGTCCTGGGCCGTAGTTCTCTCCCGACGTCACGCCACGCACGATACGTGGAGACACGTTGGTTACCAGGTCCTGATGAAGACAAGGTTAGCTCGGTTGGTGTTTAAAAGGGAGGTAGGTAGGTAAACTGTTCAAGACAAACAGCCCATCGTACGCACAAGGTGGAAATCCAATATAAAACTGTGTTAAGGGCCGTTTTTGTACACCCTCTTTGATAAATAAACTTTCATTAATTGAAAACGATGTTGTAAAGAAATACGTCCACTGCTGAACAGGCCTTCCTTCCCCAATGTTCGCCAAACAGACGTCTTGCGCTATCTGCATCCAACGCGTTTCCGCAACCTGAACCAGAACGTAACGTCGCTCCAAGAATACAAGAAACAAGAAGAAGCAAGAATATTTGTATTGTTGTATTGTTGTCGCTTCATTTTGTTGGAGGCTTACCTACACTGCGTCTTCCGGTCCGTGGACGCCATTCGAGAACATTTTGGTCCTATCGGCCATCTGTTCTAAGGCCGGGGCCGGACTGGTAAGGCGACCGGCGACGCGACGCGACGGCGACTAAATCAAACATAGTTGATTTAGTCGCCGCTGCGGCCGCTCACATAACTCGAACTATGTTTGATTTAGTCGCCGTCGCGTCGCGTCGCCGGTCGCCTTACCAGTGCGGCCCCGGCCTAAGAGCGATGTGCCCTGCCATCTGTCACTTAAGTCTAGCGATTCTTCGAGCTTTGACTTTAGTTCTGATGCAGATTTTTTCATTTCTAATGTGATTCCGCAGAGAAATGCCGACTATAGCCTCTACATCGTCCCCTGAGTGACTAGAGCCTTCTTCCATCGTTAGCGGCCATGTCAACTTACCTTATCCAACCCGAACGTCTTTGTAACCACGAAACCCCATCCCTGCTGGAATGCTCTGCGGATCATAGCGGAGCTAGTGGTTGGGGGAGCGCTGGCCAGGCCGAAGGGGTTCTCAAACTTGATGCCGCACACTTCCACGGAGAGGTCGACCTCGTCGATCGGGCAGTGGAACTTGGGGAGCTCCACTGGAGCACTGAAGGGTATACCCTGCGAAGCATAAAGAAAAACCAAACAATTTAGAAACAAAGTCTTTAGGACTGGACTTGCAAGAAATAAATGTACCTAGCCAGTATAGCCATAAACAAGTGAATAGAGAAACAATTACGTTGGATGCAGATCTGCATCGGTAGGAGATGACAGACAACTGGCAAGAGATTAGGCACTATAAAGGCTTGAGCCCTAATTGTCTAACGCACTTGGAATCACGATTATTTTCGTCACTTCTTTCTATTAAGTATATGGTATAGGATGAATGTAGAAAGAGATGGAGAATCGCGCTTTAGACATACGACATCAAGGTACGACTGCGCAACCAGCGGTTGCGCAACGAGCGAATTCACTGTTTTGTGGACAAGCTTGGATGGAGTAATAGCATTACTCAAATAGGAGTATCTTCAACTTAAGTAACTTTAAACCTCTTAAAATCACTTCCTCCACTTCCACTTTCCTCTAGCTGTAGGACTTGTAGGAGTCAAAGATACCACATATACATAAAAAGACATACTAACCTGAAGATAGCAATGCATGTACCAAGCAGCAGTCTTCCCATCATTCACGGACTCCACGGTGGTCTCAGCGACCCCCGCCAAGTCACCACCCACGAACACTTGGGGGTTGCTCACACTCTGCATGGTGCCACTATCCACCTCCGGAAGACCCCAGCGGTTCAGTTTCACGCCGGACATAGCTTCTTTTACTGTGACAGACGAGTTAATTGTATAATAAAGAGGGTGTAAAGGAAGAGCCAGATGGTACAGTCACGGAATTTAATTACTTACCCTTCTGTTTGTCCTCAACAGAGGAGTGAACGGGACGGCACGATACGAACTTCGAATTTTGAATTTCGTACTAGGTCAGTTGTAAATTGAAGAAAAAGTCTCATATAGAAATAGTCTCAGAGTAGTTTTGTACTTAGTGCCAGTGCCGACAAACTGCTCTGTAGTTTGGCACAATTAATACAAATTGTACCTAAATGTAACTCTAAACAGAAATAAATTATTCTATTCTATTATTCTATTCTCAGTGCTCACCATCGCTGTCATACAATCCGGACCCAAAAGCTGATATGATAAAGTTCGCCTTCAGCTGCAAAATCTGGTCACGGTCTTCTATCCACTCTCCGTCTTCCAGTTGCTCGGTGCGGCAGAATTTTAGGCCAGCCACCTAGAAAATAGACAATGAGATGAATATTTAGGTACTGTAAGTACTAGTGTCATCAACATCATCCCAGCCTGTATACGTCCACGGCAGCAGGCAGGCCTCCTCTCAGAATAAAGAGCTAAAACCATAGTTCCCTCCCATGCGGGCTCAGTGCGGATTGGGAACTTCACACACACCATTGAATTTCTTTGTAGGTGTGTGCAATGGTTTGATATAACAAATAAATGTTTTCTTTCAATGTCCTCACGATGTTTTCCTTCACCGTGAAACTCATGGTAAATTTCAAATGTAATTTGGCACATAAATTACGAAAAGCTCAGAGGTGAGAGCCTGGGTTCGGGTTCGGGATCGGGTGAGACCCTCTGCTTGAGAGGCCATAGGTCAAACCACTAGGCTACCAGGCTTTTACTATTAAGGTTTAGTATAGATATTAAGTGGTAATCTTGATGAGTCTTTCTTACCCTGCCATCCTTGACGATGACTTCTTGAGGCGACATAAAAGGCATGAATTCACACTTTTCTTCTTTCGCTAAATCGACCTGAAAACAAAATATTGACTAATGAAAATACATATACAATTAAAATATTAATCATCCCATTGCAGCCATGTACACGGGTCAGTATGAGTAGTTCTGAAACTACGAGTATAAGACATAGAAAGATCTATTATGTTCTACGGAACCATGTCATCTATTTTAGTTTAGTGACAAGAAAAACGGCATAAGTAGGTACTTAGATTTAAAAAAAAAACATACTTATGGTTCGAGAATCAAACCCGGTCGTATTTTATTATTTATTTATTTAATTCTTTCCAGAACTGGTAGTTATAACTTTACTCTCGCCCGGCTACTATAGCCTTGGGATAGACTGCAAGTACACTAAAATTAGAAATTCGAACTTCGTATCGTCCCGTTCCACGACACGATTTCATATGAGAGTGATACTACACTTGGGAGTTTGGGAGTAGAGTATGAGTGGGAGGTGTCATTACCTCTTCGGGCACCGCCCGAATGTTCCCGAAGCCCTTGCGGAAGACAACGTAGACGCGTCGGGCGCCGCAGCGGAGCGCTGACGTGGCGCAGTCGAAGGCAGTGTCTCCAGCGCCCAGGACTATCACGTTCCCATGGAGCTCAGGCAACGCAGTCTTACAGGCGCACATTCCTATGATAAAATCTTGTATAATCGACGGGGCCAAAAGGTTGGGTTGTCCTAATTTAGCCTGAATTTTTTTTATCTTATTTTCACTCCCTATCACTTTCGCTAGTCTTAACATAAAAAAAAATATTTTTATTTACCTGTCAAGGTAGGTTCTTAAAAAAGAGCTTTAGGTATAGGTATTTATTTAACAAAGTCTGTTGTCGCTTGTGCAATTTCGCATTCTCCGGTCCTCTGGACACGTTAACCGAAAGTATCATTTCCCACTGCTGGGCGGGCATATACGGCATAAGTATAAAATATTTCCTATCACAATCAGAGGGATTTGGCGTAGTATCCATGAAGCCCCAGTGCTAGGGAACTTCACTTAAAACCATTGAGCTGCTTACCAGGTGTATGAGGATCGAAGTTTTATGAAGGTGCAGGAGTATGAAGGTCCTTCAAAAGTTCATAATTAATATAAGTAAATTTCAAATGTAATTTCGCACATAAGTAAATCCCAAAAAAACTTTGTGGAGCGAGTCCGGGGTACCATTAACCACACCATAGCACTAGGTTACTACCATGGGCTTCACTTTATAGGACGAGGAGTACTATTTAATATTTGGGGGCAGGGCCCCCGTCAAGTCAAACAACACAAAGGCACGGTCGTACCATCCTTTTCTCAAACCATTCAGGCTATTTTCAACCTCCTTTAATTTTGTGCTGGCTTAAGCTAGAATCTGATAAACCTACCTTTCTTACTCCCTTTAGAGACAAGCGGCAAAAAACTCTTGCTGGTGTAGAAGCCCATTTCAGGAGTCAGCCCTTTGAAGATGGGCACGCTTGTTGGCTCCGGGAGTCCTATTCCGAGGAACACGGCTTGGTGGCCGCTTTCGAGCAGTCCCTGGGAAAGAAGTAAACGCTTTTAAAGATTTAACTTCATAATACAAATCTTAAGAACGTTTAGGGATGTTTGGTTGAGGTAAATTAAACTCCCTAATAGATTTGTATAGAAGAAGTGAAGAATAGGTGAAGAATGTTTATTAAAAAATATTTACAAGTTTATATAAAATATGTACAGGGCGCAACTAGTGCGAGGTCCGCGGATCACGCAAGAGGGCGTGAATCGTTGCGCTCTCGCTCTAAAGTGAGCGAGACGGTTGCGGGCTACGAACGCTCGGAACTCGCGCTCTCGTGCCTGTATAAAATAAGGCGCGGCAAAGCTTGCGATCTTTTTCATCGCGCGGCCGTCGAGGAAGGAAAATGTCGTCGTAGCTCCGTACTTCGCTCCGATGCAGCGTGTGTCTCCGCTGCACTCCGCGATCTGAAGCACGACGACGAAGATGAAGATTCCTCGAGGCTTGAAGATTGGAAAATGCTGCGATCGACGAAACAAATAAAAACTGTTCTTTTGAGAACATTCGACCTTATGGTCGCGTCTCTATAGACAACATCACTTTTCTCCTTTAACGACGTCAATCACCTACAAACGTGTTTGTTCTGTAATAGCGATATGGGGAGAGGCTACAATAGAAAGATCTCTCGAGAGGGAGAACCCCGGGAACTGAAATTTAAAGGACGAGATGTTAAATATTGTATTTGCATGATGGAAATACTGAAATACATTCTGTACACCGGAAGCATCCAGAGTATTGACAGTCTAAGTCGAGCGCTATGATTTGAGGCTTTGTGTCTTATCGTTTCCCGTTGGCTCGGCTGATTGTGCCCGTACTCCTTGTTGTAAATTAATTATTTAAAACATTACCTCCAACATCCACTCCATCAATCAACCTCCCCAACCCAACTCCCATTCTCAACTCTAGTAATACCTACTGTGTTTGTCTTATTGATATTGGTGAAGAGAATAATAAACAAGATGTCTAGTGAAAGGACAATTTTATTTAGGGCCGACAACGCACTGGCATCGCGTAAAGTGCTGCGGGTGACTAATGACTATGGACAGTGGTGTTCATTTAACATCAGGTGACCCACTAGTTCGTTTGTCTGGCCTCTCTAACATAAAAAAAAAAACTACTGAACCTCCCCCAAGGCTAGCCGAAGAGACGGTCCTTAACCTGATTGTCGCTCCACCTCGTGGAGGCCTACCCACACCGCGTCTTCCGGTCCGCGGACGCCACTTCAGAACCTTTCGGCCCCATCGTCCGTCAGTTCTACGAGCGATGTGCCCTGGCCCACTGCCACTTGGGTCTAGCGATTCTTCAAGCTATGTCGGTGACTTTAGTTCTTGCGCGGATTTCATCATTTCACCGCCACCACTATACCCATATAGACTACTCTAAGGCTATGACAGTAACTTTAACGCTGACGCAAACTTACGTCAACAGTTATATCCTTAGTGGACAGTTTTCTGCCGGTCACGAACTTGACACCGAGGTTCTTTACGAGGTGTACTTCGAACTGCACCACGTCGAAGCCAAGCCGGTACTGTGGGATCTCGGCAGTACTGAAAAATGTAGATAAATTTATAGATACAATGCCTTTACCCGTGGGTTATCTTAGAGAGTCACATTAACTGTGATGGCCTACCTAGTGGTTTGACCTACGACCTCTCAAGCAGAGGGTCGTCGTGGGTTCGAGCCCAGTCTCGCACCTTTGAGTTTTTCGATATATAAGTATGTGCGAAATTACATTTGAAATTTACCACGAGCTTCACGTTTAAGGAAAACACCGCAAGGAAACCTCTGAGAAGGAATACAATGGTGTGTGTGAAGTTTCCAAACCGCACTGAGTCTGCGTGGGAACTACGCCCCAAGCCCTCTCATTCTGAAAGGAGGCCCGTGTCGTGCAGTGGGACGTGCTGAGATGATGCTGATAATTAAAGTTAAATCGGTCTACATTAGTAGGTAGTGCGAATACTCTGCGTACCTCAAGCCTCCTAAATATGCCTCCTTCTCGTACACCGTGAGGTCCTTGTACCCTAGCCGCGCCAGGAAGCAAGCAGCGCTGATGCTGGCGGGTCCTCCGCCGATCAAGGCAATCTTCTGCTGCCCGCCGCGAGGGAGCGGCTTCGTCTTCGGGTCTAGGGTTTGTGGTATGCCCATTTTCATGAAGATCTGTGAAGATAGGTAAGGATATGGGGTTAGACGAAATTGCAATTGGGTGAAAAAAACGAAGATACAGACAGTGGTGTAACTATACCATTTGAGGCCCATAGTTACTTTGGATGGGACCTTTCCAGTATATAAAAATTATCACATTGTAATTTATTTTTAATGTTACTTTGGAGCTCGTGGCCTCCTGCGGTACGCTAGTACTATTAGTTATTCTGTGCTCTTGGGCCGGGGCCCTCTAGGGTCGGGCGCCCTAGGCAGTTTGCCAGCCCTGCCGCCCTATGGTTACGCCACTGGCTACAGAAGCGCTATTTCACCTACGATAATTTTTGGTTAGTCTTAAACTTAAGAAGTTAAACTTAAACTTAGATTTAAGTAAGTACCCAAAAATCACGTTATAAATTAGGTATGGTATGCACAAAAGAGACGTGGGACGGGGGCGTATTGCAGTTGCGGCGCCCCTTAAATCAGTTTTCATAACTACTAAGCTAATACTAATACTAAGTAATATGAAAGCGTCGTGATCCAAAGCAGACAGAAGAGACGGGGCGGAGACGCGGCCTGCGAACAAACGACAAGGACTGCGACGCGCCCCCGTCTCATGTACCTTCTGTGTGGCTCTCGCCTAAGGAAAAAGCTTTCAATCTCTGGTACTCACGTCAATTGCAAAATGCTGCAACCCCCCAATGTTAATAGCGCCTTCCTCGCTCGCGTGGAGGTTGCAGCCGCCCACACAGAGGTCGCTAGTTGGGCACACCATGCCACACGTTAGCCCCAGCGGGTTGTCCGAGAGAATCGCCTTGGCCGCGCCATAGTAGTTCTGGGAACAAATTGACAGGAATACAACACATGAAAATTGAGTAAAGCCAAGGGCGTAAGAGGGGCGTGTTCAAATCAAGTCGGGATCACCACTTATACTACCTGTATTATACAGTAATAACTACTGTATTGTCTGGATCGAAAGAAAAATAAATTTGTTTATTCAATATTATTAATCACTATCTTTTAATAATAAAATTTGAGAGGGATCAACCAGGTGGGACTGGGAGTTGGTTACATTATAAGTCAAGCTGGTTGGTTGTTTTTGTCCTCGCCTATCCGGTTTAAGTTTAAACCACCCACGTATAGGACGGCAGCCAGCGGGTCAGGTCGGGAGTGCGGCGGGCCTATCGAGTGGCTGTATAGTACATATGAACAACATCATACCGCCCCGCGTCCGACCCGCGCCCGCCGTCCGCGCTCCTGAATAGGAGTTGCTGAGCGTGAGCTGTATCGACATTGTCTTATACTCAGGGGCGAAGCTAGGATGAGGCACAGGTGCCTTGGGTGCCATCAAGAGAGGAGCGCCAAAAAACGAAATTTACCAATTACCAAGCTATTCAAAAAAATACGATCCAAATCCGCCATAGCAAGCCTTCTTGAGCTACCTTACCTTAGGTCAAAGTCAATATTAAATATCATCATATTTATGAAAAAAATAAGCTGGTACGAAAAAAACCAAAATAATTCACGAAGGGGCGTGTCCTAGTGTTTGCTACCGTTTTACGTAGCGCCCCTCCTTAAGTATATTCGTTAATTTTTCAAGATTTTCTTCTTTAACATACTCCGACCAGTACCTACCTTAGTAGCAATGCTAGAGATGAAGCTCTTAACATCGATCTGGGTAGGACAGCTCTTTTGGCAGGGTGCATCTGCGCACTTGAGGCAGCGAGCGGCTTCCTTGAGCGCGCCGCGCTCCGACAATGTAGTGTGCTTTGTGTCGTCAAAATTCTTCTCCAATGTTGGGCAAGTCTGGTGGAAAAAGATAAAGTGAAAGAACGATATAATACGCGAAGGTTAGAGCAGCATTCCGCAAACTTTTCGTGTTCAAGGTACATCTAGGAAACGAAAATTTTTGGAGATACACCATGAATGAAAGCCGCGTGATTTGCATATTCTGTTTATTTAAGTATTTTTCTTCCGTCCATCTGTTTAGCCTTATGCTAAGTACCTACTTATAACCTTCTTTTTCCGAGGCACACCAACTAATGACCATGGTAGGTACACCAGTGTGCCGTGGCACACACTTTGCGGAACACTGGGTTAGAGCATGATAGATGAACCAGGCCATTGTTCTTAGTGTGTTCCTCTCTGTTCATTGCGCGACTAAGACGCTCGCTACGTTAGTAGTTATCTGGTAACACGCGCAATGAACTGAGAAAACACTCGCCGCTCCGCCGATCGTGTGAAGTCGTGGCCGAACCATTAGGACTGGACTGGATACCAGCAGGCAGCAGGGTGGGCAGCGGAGCGAGCGAATGTGTTCTCTGTTCATTACGCGACCAAAACGCTCGCTACGCAGCAGTTACCTGGCAGCACACGCCATGAACAGAGAATACGCTTGCCGCGCCGTTGCCCGCCCCGCTGCTCGCTAGCGTCCAAGCAAGCAAGTTTGGTTGGCTATAGCTATAGAGAAGAGTTTGGCTATAGCCAAACTCAAACAAACTCTTCTCTAAAAGGCGCATGCCACACAGAAGAAACGAGGGACGGAGGCTCGTCGCAGCCGCGGCGCCCCTTGAAACATTTTTCATACTAAATGTACCTATAGGTATATTTTCCGCAACTCGACGTCTCTATGCGCCTGATGTATAAAAGCGTCGCAATCCAAAGCAGACAGAAGAGACGCGGAGACGCGGCCTGCGTACAAACGACGCGGACTGCGACGCGGCCCCGTCCCACGTCTCTTCTGTGTGGCTTGCTCCTAAACAAGCGTCCAGACTAATTCATCTTAAGAGGACGTCGGCATCGACGGTTACTTCTGGGAAGAACGTGCATGAGATAATATTTTGGTGTACAGTCGACACATTTCAGAAATATCTATATATAGACCTTATTGCGGTAACATAAGGTCTATGAATAGATATTTATGGAGGGTTGGCGATGCATATATTGGTGAACTCGACCGTACATACTTCCTGGTGTTATTAGTCTAGTCTGGCGATATATCGCATGGATCTACGAAGGCTGAACATAATAATGTATGTATTTAACAAAGAATTTTTAAAAAAGTCATAGAAGTCAATTCCAGGTTTATCAAGTCAAAATTTGTCTTTGACGCTACACAAGTTAAATAGTTGTCATGTCATGTCTACTCAAAAGACAAGTTGATCCAGAAAAAGTAAACAGTACCTAAAGGATAGCCGTCGCCGTCAAGTATCAAGGATTTCTGGGTAAGTATATTGAATTATTTAGGAAGTTTCATACAAAAGATCGCACAAGAAACAAAAAAAACCGGCCAAGAGCGTGTCGGACACGCCCAAGGTAGGGTTCCGTAGCCATTACGAAAAAATCAAGTAATATTTTTCAAAGGATTTCGTATGTGTACGGAATCTTCCAAGTTTAGGTATGTTTTATACCTTAGGCTACTATTTACTCTTAAACTACAAATAATTCCCAAGCAATTTTAGCCGCTATAATTTTCCTTGTAAATATAATATATTTACTACCATTCTAATTTTTTTCAAATTTTTCCACCTAACAGTTCAGATTTTAGAGGGGGGACGGTCGATTTTAATGAAAATTTTCACTTTAAAGTTGAATATTTCGCAAACAGATCACTGAATAGAAAAATTATATTAGCAACTCCCCAATGGTTTTAAAAGACCTATCCAACGATACCCCACACTATAGGGTTAGTCGAGAAAAAAAATATCACCCCCACTTTACGTCTATGGGAGGTACCCTAAAAAAAATATTTTAGTTTTTTTATTTAATCACTTTGTCGGCGTGACTGATATATATATTCATGCCAAATTACATCTTTCTAGTACTAACAGTCTCTGAGCTTAGCCGCGGACGGACAGACAGACAGACAGACAGACAGACAGACAGACGGACAGACATGGCGAAACTATAAGGGTTCCTAGTTGACTACGGAACCCTAAAAAACAAAACAGATTTGTTAAAACAGTCGAGTGAAAAATCAAGTAATTGAAGCTACATTTAGTCGTCTAAAACAAATCGTCTGTCAAATGACATCATAAAAAGCACATTTGAATGATAATAAACCCATTGTCTACTTAGTAGGTAAACAGATGCAAGACAGCGGTTGGAGCTTGTTGGAGCTGTGTTGGTACAATACAATCACGCACGCAATTTGCACACTGTCGTCATGGCAACAGCGCATAATATATAATATGGCTCAAATTGAAGAGGAATAATTATATGCCATAGTCTTTGGATGCCTACGATTCCAATCATCATCATTATCATTTCAGCCGAAAATGTCCACTGCTGAACATAGGCCTCCCCCAAGGCTCGCCAAGCGTGTCTTCCGCATCTAAAGCGATCCCACAACCTTTATCAGGTCGTCGCTCCATCTTGTTGGAGGCCTATCTAGACTGCGTCTTCCGGTCCGTGGACGCTGTCGCCGCCCGAGAACCTTTTTGCCCCATCGGCCATCAGTTCTACGAGCGATGTGCCCCTGCCCACTGCCAATTGAGTCTGGCGATTCTTCGAGCTATGTCGGTGACTTTAGTTTTTGCGCGGATTTTATCATTCCTTATGCGATCCCGCCGAGTAACTCCGAGCATAGCCCTCTCCATCGCCCTCTGAGTGACTTCGAGCTTTCTTATGAGGCCCATCGTTAGCGGACACGTCTCAGTGCCATAAGTCATCAATTAATAA
Organism: Archips crataeganus; assembly: GCA_947859365.1. Lineage (NCBI taxonomy): Eukaryota > Metazoa > Arthropoda > Insecta > Lepidoptera > Tortricidae > Archips > Archips crataeganus. The sequence goes on from OX402052.1 coordinate 5,556,347, forward strand.
CACACTAACTATTTTATACTTACAGTACACTTCCTGTCGGCATTTCGTTTCCAATGCTGCTTATTCTTCTTGGTCTGCGCAGACGGCAACAGGTTGGTGTACGGCTTCACCGTCGGATTCAGCCTCAGAAGATTCTGGAATAGATTTAGTATGAAACTAATGCTGGTTTCATTCGATTATAGAGCACTGAGGCAGAACAGCCAACAGCAGCTTGCAACGTTGAGGTAGGTACTGCTGTAGAACGTAATTAACAGTAAAGTTAGATAGGGGTGAGGACCAAAAAGTTGCACATCTGTTAAAGCTGCATTAGCAGGTATTTATAATTACTATTAATTTATAGTGAAAATAAACGGATCACTCACGTCTTAAAACGAGTTTAACTCGACATGTTTCGGGCTAATCCGTAGCCCTTCCTCTCGGAGTCGCACGTCACGGCGGCTGCCAAAACGTGCACTCAACTCACTCGTGCTTGTTTTAAGACGTGAGTGATCCGTTTATTTTCACTATGAGTGAGTCTCACGGTAGCTTCATGTTTAAAGTACTATTATTTTTTTCCATTATGACACGAAAATTATCCATACAAATGTATGGTTAATTTTCGTGTCACAATGGAAAAAGTTAATGGTAATTTTAACTAAAGTACGGTCGCGGAGCACAAAGAATTTCGCACAATGACCTTCACTACTTCCCAAGTAGCACAAGTAGCATTATAAGAAATCACTTTTGGTGTACACGGAAACTTTAAGCTGTACAAGACAGTGTTACAATGGTGTTAACAGCGCTGTTAACACTGAAATAACTCTTATTTGGGCACAAATTATTCAGCCTATAGTTCTAGTTTAGTTCACATTTCTGTTTAACAGCATTACAGTAGCACTATATTGGAATTATTATGGGTCACCAGGCTGTTTATCAGCTGCTTAACAGAATACGAATGTCCTGTTATACAGACTAAGCGTCAGGATTGGGTGACTGCTAGTCTTATATAACGCTTTAGGTTTTACATTACCCTTCGTTCATATTGAAATTGCTTATTATATTTGCAGATTTGCTTTTAATAGTATTATAGCGGTGCCGATAAATTTCCAGAGTGTGATGTGTAATGGCGAAGTAAATGTCACAATTTTATTGAGAATTTGTGTTAACTCACGAAAGTACACCTTTATAGCCAACCTACTGTGAAAACATTTGGGAATGCAAGTTTACTGTGAATGTTTATATGGTTTTTTAGCAAAATTTTTACGCGCTTCGGAAATATCTCGTTTTAATTAGAAATGTTGTGAAAAAAGTAACACACCAAAAATATATGTATACATTTTTGAGCGATTTACATAAAATTATACGAAGTTTTATATTATACTATAATAAGTGTATATGAATAACGTGTAATTTAGGGCAGTAAAATATAAATAACAACAGAATAATTATCAATATATACGATTTAGGTTATAATAAAATGGCGCATTCTTAAGAAACTTTTGTGAACTCTTTTTATCCTGAATTAATTACCATGGCTGTACAAGAGTACACCCCAGTTCCTTTATTATACTTATTGCAGTAAATAAGAGTTCAAGTGAACCAATATTCAGCCTGTCAGCTGTTATTAGTTTTATTATGGTTCACATAAACGCCAAAACCATTTATTTGAACTACTTAAACGCATTACCTTTTAAAAGTTATTTAATTTTTATTTAGTGTTTTAATTTTAATTCAATCTTGTTTTAATTTTTCAATTTTTTTAGCATTTTGTATAATTTAATACACGATCCACGCCAACTGTTAAAATGACCGCTTAAGAATTTAATGATTGACTAACGTGAACCTGATTGCAGCTTCGTGCGTTATAATATATGTAAAGTGTTTTTTTATGCAGACTAAAACAATATATTGGTATATTTCACAGCCAAATGCTGCATTTCTGAGTTAAACAAGGATCTTGAAATACCTTCGGTGTTCACGTGTATTAATAAAACACCTTTTAACTGCTTTGAAAAATAGGCTTATAACAGAGCCGAGGCGAACCGATGTGGAACTTTTTGTGTTAAATTACTCTAAGTGTACACTACTCTAAAACTGTTGGCTGTACGGTAGTTCATAGTGACACTTTTAAGATGCTAGCATTTCAGTGGTATAATTCTACGCCTTTAAACAGCAATAGCATATTTTACTACCACTATAATGCTCTTAAGCAACCAATGCAAAAGAGACTGTAAGAAGGCATTTTTGACATCTGCACTAACTCTGATCCCGTAACAATAGTATCCGTTTCTACTTTTATGATGCTGTTATACAGACTAAAGCGTAATACGCAGCTCTAAGTTCTCAGTTGAACCATATTAACTGTTTATTAAGTCATGAAGTTCCGAGTTATACCCAAAGTGATTTCTTATAATGCTAACTGTGCTACTTGGGTTGTCTCTGTCCCTCGCACGTAAATATTTTCCGTCGCATTCTTACAAATTCAAATGTGCGAGTGCAATGGCGAATATATTTACGTACAAGCGACAGAGGCACATAGTGACAGGTCATTGTACGATATTCTTCGTGCTTCGCGACCGTGCTTTACCTGCTAAATGCAGCTATAACAGTGTGCAATTTTTTGGTCTTCACCTATAGCTATTTTTCAGCTTCGGTGTTCACATAGTTAAGTAGCACTATTGATTTCGATGCTTAAAAAATAATGAAGTGTTACATTATTGCGGCAAGGGGTTGCGTCTGGATGCTCTGGAATGCATGGAAATAATTAGGTACAACACTATGGGGTCTATTATTAATGAACAGGTAAATTTAGTATCTTCTCCTTTACTGCGGCTTGGGTCGAATTTGAACAGTTAGTATTAATTAAATATGCCTTATAAATAAATAAACAAAAAAATCAAGGTAGTTTTATAATATGTCAATAAAAGTTAATTTTTGTGGGGTAGTTTGAGAATAAGAAAAATAAAGTGGGTACTTGAGAAGTTACAGTGACAAGTTAAAACATTTGTTTTGGTTTGTTAGTTTAACATTTGGTAGCATAGCATACGGTTGTGGTAACTCTGAAGATGAGCTCTGGTTGAGTTCGAAACGCGTCAGTGTAGCTTGGTGGTGGTGATGGTTGGGTTTATGTGATTTGTGTGTGTTCGTACAGTGTGGAGGTGGAGGAACTGCATGAACGCACATTTCTTGCATAAACGTAACTATTGTAAGGTCGCGGGTGAGCAAAGTAATTGTTTTAGTTCATTAATATGGACCTCCGCAAAGTAACGCCTGATTCAATAAATTGCTTAAAAAATATTCCTAATTTTCTATGTATTTTTTTGTATAAGTATATGAAAATGCCCATCTAATAGCGGTGTGGTGCCGTATCAAATCTGAGGGTTGTCTATAATGTTTACGTGGCGTCAATAATAACAAAGCTTATGTACAGTACAGAGCCATCTTAGGCATGCCAGGGACCTCGGGCACCAACGAATATGGGCCCTGTTAAAAAGTATTAAAGTGAATGTCATTGACAAGAAGAAGTAATTAAATTAGTTTCGCGTAAACGAATATAAGTATACGTATTTGACTTTCGGTGCCCTATGTGCACTTATGAGAAAGAGACTACCAGGTTGTGTTCATGAACTACGAGGTGTTGGATCAGAGAAGATGCCTAGGTAATTAAATCTAAACCACACATAGGACGGCGGCGGGTCGGGAGCTGATTGGTCTATTTACGTGGCGATATATGAATAACAGAGAGAGACAGATAGTCGATCTGGATGGAGAAAGGTTGGAGTGGCGTATGCCCAACGGTGGGCGAAAACGCGCTGAAGAAGAAGAAGATATGAATAACATCACACCGTCCCGCGCCTGCCGTCGGTTCATGTAGTAGGTACAGCCACGTAAATAGGACCGCCGCACTCCCGAACCGCTCTACCATCCTATGTGTGGTTTACGCATCTTTCATTATCCGGGTCCACACCTCTACTATCTAGGGTTATTTTCTATGATCGATGGCATCCATGGTCGATGCGACGAAACTTAGTCGGCACTCGAATTCGTAAGTAGGTAGGTATGGATCACACCCATATTTACCCACGTTTCGCACATAGTTTTAGAGTCGTAGATAACTGATAATTTAAAGTAAACAAGTGCGATATTGCGTCATAATGTTATCTATTAGTGTTGATAAATGGTATAACCCGAATGTCGCTATTGAATCATAAAACACGGTCGTAACCTTTAACGTAGTTAATACGTACCTACGAGTCGTTATATTACCATTTCAAATTCGCGTAACATCTATAAAAATAAATGAAGTTGGTTAACAACAATCACTCGGGTCTCAGAAATTATTTATGATTTTTTGCCGGAATGCTTGTGATCATTTACTTAATTATTATGCTTAATTTATGCCTCATTGGTCTGGCCATTAACTTCAGGCCTTCTAAGATTATTTAAAAGCGAAAAAGTTTTTCGGGTGCGCCGGCGGGATTCGAACCCACGTCTCCCGGGTATGCGCCCCAACGGGTGTTCTACCAATTGAACCACGTCGCATCCAACCGACTCCCCCGAAATTCTTAATCGCTTACATACGCCAACAGTGGCGTGTGGTAACATCCATCGCAACTATTAGAAGCTACGACTCCTACGTTCCAAATTACATTGGAAATGCGTAAGAAATGATGTACCACATCTATTTATTCAAATATATTTATTTTATTAACAGTACGGCTGCTCACCGAATCTAAGATTATTTAAAAGCGAAAAAGTTTTTCGGGTGCGCCGGCGGGATTCGAACCCACGTCTCCCGGGTATGCGCCCCAACGGGTGTTCTACCAATTGAACCACGTCAATAATCTTAGATTCGGTGAGCAGCCGTACTGTTAATAAAATAAATATATTCAGGCCTTCTGTTATAATATACTTAACATATTATTAATAACATACTTATAATGACATCAATAAAAGTACGGAACGGCAAAATGTAGGTAGTGCAATATTTTTTTGCTAAAATAAACCTCTTACCTACCTACTGCTTTGCGTTTTGTTATGTAATAGGTAGTTTGTGAAATAATCATTTATAAATTGATGTTTTGTAAAATAACTAGTAGTTTGAAAAATGAGTTGTTTGCGGAATGGACATTTTTAGGGTTCCGTAGGCAACTTGGAACCCTTATAGTTTCGCCATGTCTGTCCGTCTGTCTGTCTGTCTTTCTGTCCGCGGCTAAGCTCAGAGACTGTTAGTAGGTACTAGAAAGCTGTAATTTGGCATGAATATATATATCAGTCACGCCGACAAAGTGATTCAATAAAAAAAATTAAAACAATTTTTTTTAGGGTAGGTAAGTACCTCCCATAGACGTAGTGGGGGTGATTTTTTTTTCTCGACTAACCCTATAGTGTGGGGTATCATTGGATAGGTATTTAAAAATAAATAGGGGTTTTCTAAAATCATTTTTTGATAAAGTGAATATTTTAGGAGATATTCACTCCGAAAGTTCAAAATAATGTGTCCCCCCTCTAACTTTTGAACCGCACGTCTATAAAATATGAAAAAAATCACGTAAGTTAACCTTAATAAAAAATTTCTAGGAAAATTATTTTCATCTTAATCAGTTGAGCAGTTTTTAAGTTTTTGTAAAAAAAATATTTCTAAACTAAGATTGAATTTAACCGCCATTGCAAGCATTTTTTTCTTTAAGTACCTAACACGCTAACAGCTAACACGCTAACAGTATCTTCTTTCAAATAAAAAAAATATATTACATCTGAAAAACAATCAACATACATACATACTTGTTCTTAGTTACCCAATTCACCGATAAATGGTGCTGTACCGCCGACGTTGGGACCAAAACAACCACATTAATAAAGTATGCAAAGATTTTTTCGTACCTGCTACGGAACCCTATCTTGGGCGTGTCCGACACGCTCTTGTTTAAATGATGATTTATAATATGATGTGTTTGTAAAGTGACAAGTTTATTAAAAGTAGGTATATAATCAAATGATCATTTGTGATATGAGCAGTTTGTGATATGAAGTGGTTGTGAAATTAATAGTTTGCGAAACGTTGTTTGTGAAATGATCATTTCGACGCTCGAAAACAATAAGGGCGTATCCCATAAAAAGATCGTAACTTGATTATTACATGGCTATAATCAGCTTTTTTTTCTGCGTCGAATGGTCCGGGTCTCGTTTCTCTACGACGACAAAAAATTTCAAAATCGGTCAGTATTTTGGAAAATGGTTGTAGTTTTTTTGGTCTTAACTGCCCTTAAAATGACGAATTTAAACTTTTTAGAGATACGACTTGTAGAAGTTTGTGTTTTTCATAAAAAAATAGTTAAGCCGTTCGTGTTTCTACGCACAATATTAGTTACGACCTTTTTGCAGAATACATTTTTCAAACTTAATTGCTTACGACATTCTTGCAGTTCGCGTTTTTTCTACGGACAACGAATAACCTCTAAGATACTGCAATTTCGTGGTTACCCGAAATCAATCTAAGCCTAGTTAAACCAATATTATCAGAATGAATATTTTGGAACATTTCGGTTTTTCCCGGCTTACGCCACAGGCACAAGCTACTGTAGTACCTGCGCGGACGCGACTGAAAGGTTGTGTTTGTTTTTCCTCGACAAAATCATAAAGGATTATCTATATCAAGGTATGTATGTACATAAATCTTTGATTACCTACTCGTACCAACTAGTGAATTTCATGATACTTAAGGGCTGAGTTCATTTACCGTTAAACTGACGGACCTAAACCACCGTTCAAAATAGTGAGGTATTATGTAAGTAATTTAACGACTGATCATTTAAACGTCAGTTTGACGGTTGTACTTGGTAAGCACGGCGTTTAGTCAATTAATTAAGGTTAATTTATCTTAAAATAACATACACGATCAATGAAACAGAAGGCCATGTAAACTAGCAATTAAGTTTCGTTTTGTTTTCACCCGTCGCGAGAAATTGATCGCAGCTGCATAAAATATCTAAAATATTGGAAATAACAAATTTGTACCTAAGGAACGGACACTTACTTTTATCTTTGAAAATAATAAATACTGATTTTATGGATTTTTGAAAAATCGTCTGCCTTAACCGAAACTCGAACAGGTAAAAATTAAATAATGACATAACATAAAGTCTTACTTTATATTACCGATCGAAAGCGTCATTCATAGTGATCATTTATTGCTACAACACGTCCTTTAAACTGAATAAAAACCTGAAAAATAAAAATTACTAGTATTCTAAGGTAGCTGCGGTCCATTTCCCGTGACGAATAAAAACAAAACGAAAAAAACGAAACTTATTTGTTGGTATTCGTGACCTTCTGTTATATTGATTGTGTATGTTATTTAAAGATAAAACTCTACATCATTAAACAACAACGCAACAACACATGTTATTTATTGTGTTTATGTTATTTTTTATTAACCGGGCGTATTTGACCGGTTTGAATCCCGACAAAGACAAGCAAATTTTTAAAAATGCATAAATGCAGTATTTTTTTTTAAACGGAAAGAGTCCTTAGAGTATACTATTTAAAATATTAAAGGAAGTTGCTCTTCATTCGTTCGTTTTTTTTTCCAGTCTGTATACAAATAATGATAAATATGTTTTTAGATTAAATAAAAAAAAATATGTTACAAAAAGAACATGAAAAATTATTTTTAAATTGCTTAAGCCGGGAATCAAATCCTGGACCTCTTACTAAAGTCCTTACTAGACCTAAGTAGGTACTAAAGAAGTTTTATCTAGCTGATTGCTTAAACTTTAATAACGCAAGTATACCCCAACAAACAAATACTACACCAATTAATAGACGTAGTAAATTGATCAAAGTCTATCTAGCGGTGTGGTCAAATAATAATGTTAAGAAAAGAACAATAGTTACACTGTTGGACAGGTATCTCGGTTAAGTTTTAAGCTTGCATAAGATAAGCATAGAGTAGTTCTAACGTTGGGATATAAATCGTTAATTTTACATTTTTTTTTAGATGACAGCGAAAAAAATGGATAAACAACCTGAATCACGAATTAAAAATTGTTATTACGATGATTGATCATTTAAAACACAAGTTTTTAATGTTTCAATGTTAACATATTCATATTTAACAAAGTTAAAATAAGTTTTGTTGCTAGTTTTTTTTTTAAGTTTAATAAATTTGTGTTATCAAAAGCTTATGACGTTTCATTAATATCATTGAATTTGAAGAAGTTAAAGTTACGACATTTTTTCTAGCCATTGTCATGCATTACGAACGTGCTTACACCCCCATTCCTTACGCGAAATTAAAACAAAAAGCAGTTACTACCTTTTTGTAGTCAGCTAATTTGCTATCATTTTCTGATTCAGTACAAACATCATGTCAAGTTACGCCATTTTTGAGGTCTGTAATTTCTGTAGACATAGGGCGTAACTCGATTTCTCGTGTTCCTGGCAATACCAAGTTAACAGTTTGTAAACAATATAATGCAGATTTATATTTTATAGTTATGGTCCAAAAATTACGTTCATACGACTAGCCGTTCCAAAGTTATGATTTTTTTTCCGTTTTTTTTTCGGTTTTTTGGCTCTGGTGTAAAGTTGGGTTTTACGCCCTTATTGTTTTCTGGCGTCGATTTGTTAAACGTTTGTTGCCAAATGATAGTAAACCCTTGCCGACATTTGAACGGTCCTGTACCTCTACCATGAGTTACACTAGTTTACAGTACCTCTACCATGAGTTTGCACTAGTTCACAGTGACCGTACTCGCTAGCGACGGCGTAAATGATTTGTATGGAGAATTGTACTTCCGTAAGTGACCGCTAGAGGCGCTGTACAATTCTCCATACCAATAATTTACGCCGTCGCTAGCGAGTACGGTCACGTAAACTAGTGTAAACTCATGGTAGAGGTACAGTGACCGTACTCGCTAGCGACGGCGTAAATGATTTTGTATGGAGAATTGTACTTCCGTAAGTGACCGCTAGAGGCGCTGCACAATTCTCCATACAAATAATTTACGCCGTCGCTAGCGAGTACGGTCACGTAAACTAGTGTAAACTCATGGTAGAGGTACTGCTCTAAAGTTACGAGTCTAATCTTATCTTTAGTCTTCTAAGGCTGCGTTTCCATCAGAGATGTGCGAGGATGCGTTGCGAGGGATGTGTCTGTCATGATCCAATAGAAACACTTCATTCACTTCGGACCTTTTAAATGAAGTGTTTCTAGTGGTTCATGACAGACATCCCTCGCAACGCATCCTCGCACAGCTCCGGTGGATACGCAGCCTAAAGGCCCAAGATAGGCTCAGCCTAGTTTGGAAGTCTTGTAGAAGCTGTTTAAATTCAAATAAAATATTTATTTATTTAAGTATATTTTTATCAAATAAACTACTAATATACTTAATGTAGTTTAAATATTCGTTCAGCTTTAAACTTTTATAAGGCATCTGCGTTTTTTATCTGTTATTTCCCGTTGATGCAGATCTGAGTCAGATATTAATTGTTTTTTTTTCCGGTAAAAGATGGCTACTATAGAAAGCTAAGTTCGGTGTACTTTAGGCAGGTAAAAAGCGGCACACGAACTAAATTGTGAGTTAATAAATCGTTAATTATATCAATTAAACGTTTGTTAATTACTTAAATTAATAGCAGGTTAATCACTATCTCTATCTCATAAATAAAAATAAATTGGAAGAAAGATTTTGCACTACATATACATCTGTAAGAATACAAACCTCCATATCTATACTAAACTGACCTCGATATCCGGTAGTTCTCTACTCAAAAGCACTTTCGCCATGATTACACTTTAATACCACGCAGTAAGAAAGAAATTCGCGTGAAAAAAATCGTAGTGGACTGCTCACTGGCAGTGCTTCACACAAGACTGATTGTATATTTTAAAATCTACACTATCTACCGACCTTTAATTCTAAATAAAACAACGTATCACACTTACACATGTTGTTGAAAATTAAATTTTATTTCACTGTAAATACGGTTGGTAATGCTGGTATTTTTTCTTGTAGTTGCGACAGTTTTGATCGGAGCAGTTGATGTTTAATGTCCAGTTTAAATGGAGCTCTGTTCCCTTGATTGCCTTGTTAAGCGAAGGTCATCTTAGAATGGCACGTGGCTGTGGAACAAAGTGCGTATAATAATATGTATTTATCAACATTGGTCAGTCACTACAGAGATTTCTGAGGAATGACAAAGTTGACATATTTGAGGAGCATAATTTCAAATTTGGACTTAATTGCAATGCAGTTAGAACCGAAATTGTGTAGGACATTAATTTAAGCGGAAATGTACTTTTCACCTCAGCACCTCAAACAGGCAGGTTTTGCTACTAAAAAACAGTGAGCAAAATCCGATTTTGCTCACTGCGTGAGACAAAATAGCTTTTTAATTATTTTTTTTAAAAGTCAAAGACAATGGTGGGTCTGCTTACTGAATTCGAAAGATTTGAACTTCAGTTTGATCTGTCACTTTCATTTCGATACGAAAAGAGCGAGAGATAAGATCAAATCGATTCGAATTTCGATTTCAAATTCTATCCTAGTCGACCTAAAAATAAACGAACGATTGAACGTTCGGATACTTATAATAAGTTCTTAACCTTAAAATTGTAATTCGTCTGTTAAGGTTTTAAATTAAATTATTGTAGGTACTTTTTTAATAATTGGATTATATTTTTATATAATCAAATTAATAGTAAAAATGTTGTTGAAAACAAAGTTTAAACATGTATCTATACAATTATTAATAATTTTAACAATCTTGAACATCGTGGTAAATACAGCGGATGCAGCATCGGAACGCAGCGGGTGTAGTATCGGAACGCATCTTTAAAAAAATAGCGGGATTCAAATTTTAATTCTTTTCTTCTGTTTCTCTAGCTACAGAGTTCGATATCTATGAGTTTGGTACACGATCAGAGGCAATTTGGAAATTATTAGAATAATAAGTACTCATTTAATACATTTTTGAATATGATATGAGTGAATTGAGTGAGTCCAGTGACAAAGTCAACAATTGAACACCAGACGAATTAATGGAGTAATACATAATGCAGAGTAAGTTTCTTACTTGAAAAGTCTCGCGAAAAATATTTAAAAGCTTATGATATTTTTAAACAATGCAAACACTTTTTCGGAGACTGTACCTATTGTTATATTATATAATATGAAGTATTTACTCAATGTTGAAAACCACAACAAAGACAAAAAGACGACGTTCATATACCTTTAATTGTTCTCGCTGCTGAGGTGAAAAGTTGTATGTGTCACACGAGACCAAAGTTTTTTTGCATCTCGTGTATTTGAATCACTCTCGCACTCAGGATTCTAACTTTGAATCACTCGCTAAACGCTCGTGATTCAATTATAGAATCCTTCGCTAACTCGTGATTCAAAATCAGCACTCGCAGTAAAAAACAACTTTGCTCTCTTGTTGCACAATAGTACATTACTGCAGCGGCCGCGAAATAGGGGATTGCCGGCCGAGTAGTTATAGATGGCCGAGTGTCAACGAGGCCATCTAGAGATACGAGGCCGGCATATAGATAGATATGTATAGACTTTTTCTCAAACATGCAACATCATCATCATCAACACCATTTTCACCGTCGTCGTCGTCGTCATCATCACCATCATCATCATCATCATCATCATCAACATCATCATCATCGTCAACATCATCACCCATCATCACCATCATCATCATCATCTCATCATCACCATCATCATCACACATCATCATAATCACCACCATCACCATCATCATCACCGCCATCATCAACACCATCACCACCATCAACATCACCATCATCATCACCATCATCATCACCATCATCATCATTATCTTACTTTACCTTAAATAAGCGTAGTGGCAGATTGTCCTAATGAACCAAAACGCAAATATTGCTTATAGTTTTTTTTTAATGGCTAAATGCTATGATGCCATAGACCTATAAACGTTATGGTATGAAACAATAGACGATCACTTTGCTGGCCAAGGCCAGCAATGTTGTATGAAATTCCATTATTGACCTCTCGTCTAGCCGCACACCACGCCGCGCCTGCATTGTGACACTTCGTGGCGTATTATAAGGAACATAACGTCAATATTTCATAGCATGTTTGAGAAAATAACTATTTCATCTCTCATACTCGGAAAGTGAGGCAAAACTATACTTTCTTCCCAAGAGTTGGAATGAATTAAAAAAAATAAAGGCATTGGCTGTCAATGGAACACATATACGCATTCAGCCAAGCATTACGGCATGGTATAATTGAGTATTGAGGTTTTTTTTCTTGATTAGTCATATTACAAATTTTATAACGCCAGTGAAATATTATTAAATTAAATTATTAATTTACATTAATTTCTTATTTAGTGACTTAAACCAGAAACGTTAAAAAATGTTAAGAAAAAACACGTCAAACGACAATGTTATGTGTATATATCCACACAGCCTATCTCTATACAGCCATCCTTGATACATCTTAACTCCTTGGTTCAAATTGGTTACTTACTTATTTCACAAATAAATTTACTAAAATACTTACACTTTGTCTACTGTTTTCATTGATTATTACATTGAACATTTTAAATTTTGTTAATTTAATTATTGGTTAACAATAAACTATTGAAATATTTTACAACGATCATATTGACCAGTTTAGACATTTTTATTTATTTATACTTATATTTTCTTACTTTCCTTGTACTCGAAATGAAAAGCAGAGTGTTTAACTCGGAAAAAACACCAATATCACACTCGAAATATCCTAATAATAATATGAAATATCGCTGTGCACGGGTGCCAAGTTACCGCGTGTGCCACAAGGCGGACCGATTAGGTACCTGGTGAAGGTCGCAGGAGTCCGTTGGATGCTGGCACAGGACAGGTCACGTGACAGACTCTGGAGGCCATGTCCAGCAGTGGACATGGCTTTGGCAGACAATGATGACTAAAATTATACCTCCTTTTTTCCTATTTCTTAAGAGACGGCAAGGAAAGAATACGACAAAGAGAATATCAGCCAAAAAAGTTTTCTTTATTTCATTGGACCGGATCTTCCTGTGTGGTGTGTGGTTGACATTTAAAAGAGTTAAAGTAGTTAATCAAAATTACATAAATGATCAATTAAGCGACGTAATATGAGCGATAAACTAAATGACTGTCATGATAGCGAAGATGGCAACTAGGTACTTTTAACGTGTATTAAGCTGTTTTATCAAAGATAACATGCCAATTCATGTTTGATTAGGTATGTTCAAGGTTATCGTCAAGCCAATGTGAAAACAAACCACAATATAATAGAGTAAGGGGCTGTTTCACCACTTTTCTTAAAGTTCAGATTAGCTTAATCATAACCTTATTTGTCAGATGGAATAAAAATTTCTGTTTCACCAGTCTTGATTAGCGCTAAGTGACAGACAAACTATTTCTTAATTTGACCATCAGATCAGGTGGCATTTAGAATTTTTAACCGTCACATAACTTTTTAATTAGTTACTTTATTTTTTTGTGGCCATGGTTGGAGAGCCCTTCAGCCGGTTTCAGAAAAATAAATCAAAGTATTTTTTATTTTTTTAAAGAAAGAAGTCATGCTAAAATTACAAACGAGAATTTAAATATCAAGATTTGAATAAAAAAAATATACGTCCGCTTTTATTATGTAAAAATAAATCCAAAATTTCGTAATATTTTTTAATAACAAACTTTTTTTCAGTGGCTCATTCGTTTGTTCTACCTGAACTTGTATGTCGCCATTAAAAAAAAGTTTATCTGTCAAATGGTTTGGCGCCACTTTTCGATTCGTTTTACGTGATTTTATTTTTCTTTGTTATTGTTAACAAAGTATCGTAAATAAATACCGCTTTTGGATCAATTATAATGTTACATATTTGTTTATGCAAAAAAAAATAGATGTATTCAAAAATTATATAGTTAACCATTTCTTTTGCTTTAATAATGAGTGACTCTTTGAACGAAAGTGTGCGAACAGGAACGTGTGGTCGTGAAATGCGACGTTGCCATTCCGACTTTTTGTTAAACCCACGATTAGTTAAGTGGTACTTAGTTTGCACAGGACCGGAGTGGTGAAACTGAAAAAACACTAGCTGACAGATTTGTCCAGTACTTAGTTTATTCATTGGTTACGTAACCAGCAGTTTGACAGTAAGGTGGTGAAACACCCCCTAAGTATTGTACACACATTGTACTTACAGATGTTGGCAAACATCTTGAGCATTGATTAAACGGGGTGATTTAACTTAGTGTATGTACGGTCAAGTGCAAAAATAAGTATCGATTTAATCCTCCCATCGTTATCTATACCTTAATTCGACGACATAAGAGCTGTGGGACATATTTATGAGCAAGTTGTGTGCACCCATATTTTTAAACTTGACTGTACAGTCAACCAATTTGATTCCTAGGCCACTACAGAACCTTGTCGCATTAACTACTAGATAATTACAACGTCAGTGCGCGTCAAAGGATTATCAACATGCAATAAACGTAGAGTTTATAAACTTTTTCGCTCCATGACGTGGAAGATAATTAAGTTTTGACAGACTGACAGTGTCAATCTTATTAGATAATTTAAGACATCAATTCAAGTTATTAATACACACGCAAACTCCTTTCCTATTTTATCGTTGACACATGTTAGCAAAGATCGAGATTTTATATCGTGACGTAACATACAAATAGGTACATCACGCAATAATCACTGTCGTAGAAGATAAACAAATTGATTCATTATGACATGGTTCTATTGTGACCTAGGAATTAAATTGGTTCATCGTCATTTCAGCCGAAAGACGTCCACTGCTGAACATAGGCCTCCCCCAAGGCTCGCCAAACAGATCAGCCCTGCGCCATCCGCATCCAATGCGTTCCCGCCATCTTCACCAGGTCGTCGCTCCATCTTGTTGGAGGCCTACCTACACTGCGTCTTCCGGTCCGCGGACGCCACTCGAAAACCTTTCGGCCCCATCGGCCGTCAGTTCTACGAGCGATGTGCCCTGCCCACTGCCACTTAAGTCTAGCGATTCTTCGAGCTATATGTCCATGAATTTAGTTCTTGCGCGGATTTTATCATTTCTAATGCGATCCCGCAGAGAAACTCCAAGCATAGCCCTCTCCATCGCCCTCTGAGTGACTTTGAGCTTTCTTATGAGGCCCATCGTTAGCGGCCACGTCTCAGTGCCATAAGTCATCACTGGCAACACACACTGATCAAAGACTTTTGACTTGAGACACTGCGGTATATTGGACGACAAGATATTGCGGAGCTTCCCGAACGCCCAGCTGCCCAGCTAAATTGGTTGACTGTACTTTTCTACAAAATAATGTTAGATTCGCTTCCGCGTCAATGTCAGTCATTCATTACTCAAGAAATTAGCCGCCACCTGTAACTATAACTATGTATTGCGGCCAGCACGATTATGCCGTTTCTTCATGTTCAATAGCAGAAGTACTTAATGCCGCTTACGGTTTCAATCCGAATGACGGCATTCTGTAGGTACACATGATAAATTAATCGTTTAGGCAAGAGATCCGTTTCTTAAATCAAAATCCTAAAAGATCCATTTTCTACATTATTAAAATCCTGGTAGATCCGCTTCCTAAGATATTTATTTTTAGTATTATTGTCTGTTTATGTTTGGCTGTGCGTTTGTGCGCGCTAATCTCAGAAACGGCTTAACCTAGAAGGATGCGGTTTTCACTGATATGTTGGTATTTTCTTGGATTAACATTTAGTGTTTGTTTCATTTCAATCGGTTCACAAATAAGAAAGATACGTCTATTTTAAAAATTTATCGAACAGTTTTTAGAAGAATTAATAAGCTGAAGAGTTTGTTTGTTAGTTGTTTGAACGCGCTAATCTCAGGAACTACTGCTCCGATTTGAAAAATTCTTTCAGTATTAGATAGCCCATTTATCGAGGAAGGCTATAGGCTATATATCATCACGCTAACACCAATAGGAGCGGAGTGGAGCGGAAGAATGTTTCAAAATCAGGGGTTTTTGAAGTAAAACTTCTATAGGCACGCTTGACTTGGGAGTACGGTGGTGATGGGAACGCGGGTGTGCGGGGGGTTGGGTTGGGAGCGGGTAATTTTTTTTATATCGAGGAACTAAGGAGAGCCATAATTGATGAAAAAGCAAATTGATAAAAAAAATAAGCTGCCCAAATTACTAATTCCACGCGGACGGAGTCGCGGGCAATAGCTAGTCCTTCCTAAAAAGAATTCGCGTAGGAACAAGTTCAGCCTCTCACTTGTAGTGACATGCCTGTGCCCAGCAGTGGACATTTGAAACTAGCCAAAAATACCGGCACTAAAACGGTATACGCCGGTATTTTTGGTACCGTGTTCAAGACCTGGAGCCTGTTGCACAACAAAGTACAAGTAATATTACAAGCGGAACTCTCGCTTCAGTTATATTAACTAGAAAGGGAGTTCCGCTTGTAATATAAGTTGTACTTTGTTATGCAACAGGCCCCTGGTGGGACGTATCTTAAATATGATATTTATGAAGATTTACCAAAACGGCAAACAATAAAATAAAACAAACAACTGAACAGTTAATATAAATATATTTTGAATTATTCAGAGGCTTTACAATATTTGGAAGAATTACTTCGACAGCATTATGCCTAATCAATCCTATTCCATACAGTTCATTTGTATATAAAAATAATGATATTAGCTGTTATTCGAATAAAAGCTGGAGATACAGAATACATCGACTAACATGGACTGGGTTATACAAATTTAATTTATACATTAGTAGGACCTTCAAACGATGACAACGATACCTAACACCAATCACAAATCAAGTGTTAAATTGCAACTTTGGGCTGCTTCTTGAACGCTATTCTTGGCTTTTGACAAAAAAAACATTGGGGTTACAGTTTAAGTACCCTACTCAAAGTCGTGCATCCAGGGCCCTGCTTGCAGTGCCACTGTCGATAGCATTCATACTTTTTAAATCTGTGTTATGAAGACTTAGTCAGAGAAAACACTCAGGATACACGAGGCTAGATTATCAAGCTAGGGTAGCAAGCCAGCAACTGTGGTATCATGTAGACAGAACTTGCTAGAAACAGTCCATATACTGCTAAGATTTTCGAACTTCGTATCATGCAGTTTCGTTCAAGCTAATAATAAGCTAAGCATTAAGCCGAAGAGTAAAAGGGACGACACGACTCGAACTTCTATTTTCGTAGTAGCCCCTCTGTTCTGTTTACACAAAACCAGAGGCCATATTGTGTAACGCACAGCCGCTCCTAATTGCATTCATTATCTCTTCCTGTCGCCATCTATTGCCGTTTGACAGAAAGAAATGTGATAGCAAGCGTCCGCGCATTAAACAATAGCGTACATAGTGAAAATAAACGGATCACTCACGTCTTAAAACGAGTTTAACTCGACATGTTTCGGGCTAATCCGTAGCCCTTCCTCTCGGAGTCGCACGTCACGGCGGCTGCCAAACGTGCACTGCACTATGTCACTATGAGTGAGTCTCACGGTAGTTTAATGTTTAAAATAGCGTACAGTTTACTATAGTCAACGGCAGTTATGAATTAAGGCCAGCACAGACCAGATGCGTGTACGTGTCACGTCACGCACACGTACCAGTTGTAATAAATGAAACTGTAAGAAAGATGGCGCACTAGATGCGAGCACATGGTGTGCCATCTTTCTTACAGTTTCATTCATTACAACTGGTGTGTGACACGCACACGCATCTGGTCTGCGCCGGCCTTTAATCCTGACACATTGCACAACTATGAAGTTTCTGAATATCTATAATATGACCTACAGGAAAAAAGTTCTATACTTGCTATTCTGTAACACGCAACAACTAGGTATGTGTAGTATTTATTTTCCTGTCGTTGACATTGTCAATATTCAAAAATTTTAAAGTTGTGACGCGTGTTAGGATTTACTTATTTTCACAGCCACCGTGGGTGATAACTTGCTAGCATACGAGTACTATCTTAGCTTAAAAAACTGGCCTCATGTATCCAGCTTTTCTCAGTTTCGGCTTTCATAACACAGAGATTATTTTGTATTATCGGCTCAGATGCATACAAACAATACAATTGGATGTGGCACTGTATGTAGTTCTTTAAGTAGGTCACTTTAACTATGCAAATGCCCTCAGTTCTAGGTTATTGTACACTGCACAAAGTGTAAAAGTGATCGTCAGTCACAGTCATAGTGTATTTTGTAAGGTAATTGATTGGTCTAATTTTGTATCCGCGATTGTCGTTTGATGGGTTAAAAGTAAACAGTTTAGTTTGAAGTTCTTTATCTGTTTTTTTTTTAAAACTTCTCTGCTTTTTCTTAACAAAGTCTATGATGTAACATTGAAAGTATGATAAAGTATAACGTAGTTACATTAAACGTATAAGCGTTACAAGTGTCCAAATTATATTTTACAGTTACTAAATAAAGCAAACTCCAATTGCAGGTCTCCTTAAATTTTAGTTACTTAATATTACATAAAAAATGCGTTCAAAGCCCATCTAAAAATGATTCCTACACAATCGTAATAATATTATAAAAAATGCGCCACCTCAGTGCGTTCGCTAAAATTTTTTTAGTTCATACTAAATTACGATATTTACACTGTTCCTTCTAAATATTTGCATCTGAACAATACATTAAAATCTTACAGCTACAATGCATTAAGTTTTGTGCAATTGTCGGTGCTTGCGACGAACTTTGATTGAAGCGTTATAAAGTTTTTTTTTATAGTTAATAAGCATTAACAATTGCACACAATTAACGCCTTAAGGTTACTTAATTAGTTTTCGGAGCGGATTCAGGCAGTAATTAATTTTAGTGCCTCTTAGTTGGAACTCATAGCATGTGAAATCGTGATCCACCGGGGGTAACTACGACCTTTGATCCGAAAAATAAGCGACGATACGAGCGGACAATACTAACGTACGGAGTCAGTAAGGGCGCTACACACTAGTTGACATGACAGCGTTTTTTTCGTCTCTACTGGTGACGTTAGACCCTAGTGAAAATGGTAAAAAACATATGTGTATAGTTTTTTGCAGGTCGCATTGCCACTACATTAGGTACGTATTCTAGTGGATTAAATTAAGTGATTAGTTATAGAATTTGAAAGCTGTGTCTATTAAAATATGTCAATTAAAGCCTAAATCCTGGATCACATTAAGTGAACGCCTCCGGGGACTTTTTGTCTGTGAAAAAAGAGAAAAAGTATACGTAACAGTTTTTCATACCTTAATGTTACTTTACTGAAGAAATATCGCTACCACAACTTATTGCTTGTAAGCCAACTACTTCTCATCATTAAAACAGTTGACACTGCAGGCATTTACAGGAACGCTCATTCTCTGTTCACTCCCTAAATAGAATCCCGTTAGTGTACGACCTCGTATTTGTCGACCCGGAATGAACGACCTGATAAAGAAGTTTGTTAACAGTCTACGGATGCCATTGGAGCGTACTGTAACATTGAAAGGAAGTCTTTACTGCATGAAACAGGCTTAGATTTTTAAAATGACAGTCGTTTGCCTGATCCTTGCTGATAATTCAAACA
This sequence comes from Archips crataeganus, assembly GCA_947859365.1. NCBI lineage: Eukaryota > Metazoa > Arthropoda > Insecta > Lepidoptera > Tortricidae > Archips > Archips crataeganus. The sequence goes on from OX402052.1 coordinate 5,575,923, forward strand.
CTTAGGCTTAGGCCCTGTTAAAATTACTCCAGTAAAATCATTCCAGTAACGGCCGCGATGCTAACGAGTTACAAGAGGTCGATCGAGCACCGCAGTGTCAAGCTACTGGAATGATTTTACTGGAACTATGTATCAGGGCCTTATGACAATAACATGAGGATTTGAATTGTCAGGTTGTACATTCCGGGTCGACAATTACAGGTCATACTTATAACCGCACCCCTAAATACTTACAAAGAAAACTCCATTAAAGCAATAGGTATACTTTCTCATCCTTCACAATCAAAAAGCCGAAGTCAATACAGCACTATCATTTCTTTATTATTCGAAGGTAAATTTGATTTATAATGGTCCTTTAGGAGAGTAAGATGCTACAAGTAAATGATAGTGCCATATCGGCATTTAACTGACTGCCATTGGGCGTCCGTAGTGTATGTTGAACGCTAACATTTGTGCGATACTGCAGAGCCTCACTACATAGCACGTAATGAAAATAGGTCGACAATTTATATTTTAAGCATGTAACAATTATTTTATCACTAAAGTAGCCTTGACCTTTTTGTAAGCAAAGGAAACTATTAAGAACGCTCACGTATTTTTACCAATTCCGGTGCTAATACATAGAAAGAAAAAATATTTCTTTAGCTCGGGACTTTTTTTTGTTGCCGTGTGGCGCTGTCAGCAAAGCAATTCCCTTTTCTTAAATATATTTAACGCAAACACAGTGAGATCTTATTCACTTTTAGCTTTAGCTATACTTTTTTTAATAGGGTTGACACCACCATAATCAACTGACGTACTTTTTATGAGCTGTCAAAACACAATTTATTCTCTCGTAGAGTTTGAATGGCAATAGCAACTTATGACGCCACAAGTAACAACAAGTTCGCCAACTCAATCAACTATCTAATTGTTTTAAAGCAACAAGAACATCTTTTTTACTGGAGTCGTGTCTTCGAATTATTTTCCTATTGTATTCCTATTGTAGACTTATTTTGTTGCAGACTAAAGCACATATCCCTTTCTAATCAGTATGTCCGAAAAGGACAAATTATTTATGCTCTACTATAAAGTTGTTTACAAAAATGTTGACCTTTACCACACGCCTATAATACAAACTGTCGCCATCTTAACAAGACCTGTCCCACTTGACGCCTTATCGAAAGAAAACTCGTAAATCTTAAAGATAGCGTATCGATTGCTCTCGCCTCGTTTCTTAGAAGTTTCAAGGCTCGAAAGACTGTCACGTTTCACTTGTTAACATTGAAAAGGTTCATCTTATAAGGCTGAATATTAAAAATGACTCGCGAATTCATTTTAACGAATTTTATTGCATCCCACTGCTAAACCAAGCTTAGAATTACCTCTTTCTGGAAGATACCATTATATTACAGATTACACTGCATACAGAATTGACACGCTGGTTTGATAGCGGCTATATTCACCTACCAGTCGGCACACCGCCAGCGGTGTTAGTAGTAGTCACAAGAGTACATTTTCGTGTGGCAACTGCCAAAAAAAAACAGAATCACTAGGGCACGTTTCTGAATACCGAAAAAGGTCTTATATCAAATTTATTAAAATATACAGGGTTAATTCACTAGCATCCTTTTAACCCTAAATTCCTACCACTTAAACAAATGTTTTTTGTTTTACGGCTTTTGTCATAACTTAATATTTTTGGTGTAATAACGGTTTGAAAATTTTAGATTACCTCTTATTTTTACGATACTCTGTGTATTTGTATGGGAAAAAAAGTGCTTCATTTTAAAAACTCGTAAAACAAAAAACATTTGTTTGAGTGATAGGAATTCAGGGTTAAGAGGATGTCAGTGAATTAGAAATAACCCTGTAGAACGGTCAAAACATCGGATTTTTTTTTGTCTCAAACCATTACCTTATCAGGATTCATTAAAACGACATCGCATAGAACCGGTTAGGTTAGTTTTATAACAATCTGAAAAAGATTACGGTTTTAGAAAAAAATACTTTTCGATATTTGAATACAGTCGATATATGTATTAAATTTCGTTATTTAGTCAGATTAGTGCCTAATCACTATGTACCAACAGTAGCAGTAGGGAAGGACTACTATATGATGCGACAGAGGCACATATACTTTTTTTATTGATATAGTTTATAAATTTAATTCCAATATGGCGTCAATGGAACGTTATACAGCTACACAGTTCCAACGATATGTATCTAACGTATTAGTCACTCATCGCGGGTGCTTCCAAACGACGCAAATTGACTTCCAGCTAACTTCAGTTCGTAGATCGACATTCACCCTCTCGGTCACACTTGAAGGGTGTGAAGAGGGCAACATGTGTCACCATAGTCTTTGAAATAATACCGTGATACTTAATAAGACTGTTAAGGGTACGCTATAGCAACTGGTATAAAATATGACGCGGCAGATCAAACCGTTTTGTAACGCGCGGTAGTAGTCACAAGTTAGCTCAGCATTAATGGAAGTCATTTGATTAATTTTTAATTATTTTAATACACAATGAATACAAATGTTAACACCTAAACGAATACTGTACTTATAGACACTACACTGAAACACAGGTGTGAACAAAATAAAAACCATCAAATCGAAAAATATAATCTCTGGCTAACAAAAATTTTCAACAATTCCATCATCAAACGTAAATTCATGTGTTAACCAATTTGTACCAAAGAAGGTTGCTAACAGTAGGAATGTAATTATAATAGAAGGCGTTAATAGAAAAGCACCCAAAAGTGAGTTGCGTTGACCGTTCTCTGGCGAGAGACCAGCGAAGTTCCGAATTTATAAAAAACCGTTTACATAGTATACGGATCACACACACCGACCCACGTTACATTATTAATGCGTATTAACAGTAAATTAACATCTATGTATGCATATTGCAGTACGTTCTTTACAGCACATTGTCGCGCGAGGCGACCGTCCCTGCGCTATATAAGAAAGCTACGATGTCTGCACGCTGGCTTACACCTCGGTCTATGTAAACCTGGAACGTACAACAAAAAAGTTAATAATCAAGTTTATGTACACGTAGTTAGGGTTGTCAATCTTAGTGCACAGATTTGCGGTACATTTGCGATCAAATTGCGGGACTTGTCTGTAAAATGCGGGATTCCTGACTTGGTTAGATATTTTTGGCTGTCTACGTATCGAAAGGCATGAACAATTAAACCAGATCAACTTTTATTGCGCATTAGCATATAAGTTTTACTTAGAAGACATTAAAAATCTAGTTCAATATAGATCGGGAAAGAGGACCGGATAGTGACGAGCGAGCGAGCAATTGCAGTATATTCAAACTACTGTTAATTTCGGTGCTTATAATCTAGTCTAGCCTGAAAACGGGACAATCGGCGTCCCGCGCGGACCTTTTGCGGGACGCATACTCTAGGGCTCCAGAAATGGGACGTCCCGCGTATAGCAGGACGGTTGGCAACCCTAGTAGTCACGTACAATCAACGTCATAAATAAGTGATCATTTATGTACCTTGTCGCTTTTAGTCGTTACATAATTTAGTATGGCTTTTCAAACATGACGTTAAAGTGACAAGGTACAAAAGTAATCACTTATTTATGACGTTAACCCTACTATGTACTAATAAGTAGTTCCAGACACTGTACTAGAATAAACTATTCCTGTCTCCTTTCTGCTCTTATACATGTAATTGGTAGTGTCTTTATTTTCTAACGCACTCGCCATCATAATCGTTTTCATCACTTCTTTTTGTCAAATTAATTATATAGGATGAGGGTAGACAGAGATGGTGAATGCGATTGCGAGCGCCCGCGCGTTAGACAATACGGCTTCAGGACTCGCGCATAAACATTCGTATTTTTCATACAAATACCGAAACCTGGGTCTATTATCAGTTCCATTAATGGAACCAGTTGGAATTTTTTATCCCAGTACCTAGTTAAATTAAAACTGTGGGTTTAATTTAACTGAACTAAATGTAGCTTGAAAAACAGTCATAGTTCAATTGATTAAAAACTTTGTTCCAACGTAACTACTGGGACACAAAATTCCAACTAATTCCATTAATGGAATTGATAATAGAACTAGTGGGAATAGACCAAAACCCGGGACCTCAAGCGCCGCAGTCAGATTCTCAATCCAATCGGCTATCCGGGCCCTGTACCACAAAAGTTACAAGTGTTACAATTCAACAAAATTGTCAAGTTTCTCATAGTAAACTGTTACAATTTTGTCGAATTGTAGCACTTGTAACTTTTGTGGTACAGGGGGCTGGTCGCTGTTTTATCTGAGGTCGTGATTAAAAAGTTCATCATCATCATCAATCTATGCTCGTCCACTGCTGGACATAGGCCTCTCCCATTGCAAGCCACTGAGCACGATCCTCGGCCACTCTCGTCCAGCTTTTGCCAGCCGCCTTGCGAAGATCATCGCTCCACCGAGTCTGAGGACGTCCTACGCTACGTTTGCCGATCCGTGGTCTCCACTCAAAAATTCGTCTACCCCAACGGTTATCGGTTCTTCGGGTTATATGGCCGGCCCATTGCCACTTCAGCGTGCTAATCGGTGGGCTATGTCAATAACTTTGGTTCTCTGTCGGATCACTTCGTTACGAATCCGATCTTTCAGAGAAACTCCGAGCATAGCCCTTTCCATAACACGTTGAGCAACTTTAAATTTGTGGACCAGCCCTACCGCGAGTGTCCATGTTTCGGCACCGAGACCGGATTAAAAACTTACACTAGCTAAACTTACTTACAATACGTTTACTTTTAGTTTACCACTGACAGATGGCTTGCCTTCATTTCATTTCCAACTTTAACACCCATACAAATAAAGTAGCTATTACAAAATCTGCAAACGTGGGTAACAAGTATTCTAAAATTGGCATTATTTGTAGGTCGTTAAAGTTGAATATGAAATGAAGGCAAACCATCTGTCAGTGGTAAACTTTATGTAATTTTACTGTGATGATTACCTGAAGCGCCGGCCTTACAGCAGCCGGCACGCTCTCTTCTTCTTGGCCAGCGGTACGGGGCAAAGCACAGCGCGGATCGCTTCGTCGAACACCGTCTTGAGCCCCTTCTGCGTGAGCGCACTGCACTCGAGGTACTTGACAGCGTTGATCTCCTTCGCCATACTGAGACCCTGGTCATTAGAAGAGCCAATTTTTATTCTGTTGTACGTTGCGACTTTTTTAAAATTTTAAAAATTGTATGTGATTTCTGCTTAGAATCACGAGCTTTTTCGATCCTATCAGGAGAAAAAAAGTGTCCCAAAACTTCCAATACAATTTTCGATTCTTCCCAGTTAGTTACGGTCAAATAGAGTCTATGAAAAATGGTAACTCAACGGAAAAAAAACTTGGGACATTTTTGTTCTCCTAGCAGAATCGAAGAAGCTCGTAATTCTGAGCAGAAATCACATAAAATTTTCCAAATTAAAAAAAAAGTCAAAACATACAACAAAACAAAAATCGGCTCAGAAATGTTTAAAGCACCGTGTTTAGACCTTATAGCCACCACTCCCTAGAAGTAGGCTTAAAAGCAATGAATTCCCATCACGGACCGAGAGGAACGAGTTCCTCATTCCTTTATTCCAAAACTAGGTCAGTTTGAAATATTCCTTTTAGGGATATGTCTACCTTTGTATTTTTTGTTTTTTTTTTATTTGTTTTCATCATTATTATTGCCTTATTCACAATAAAGAATTTATATACATAGCTCCTAGGGTTTTTTAACACGTTGGCTGCCGTGAGTATCATGGTGGTGGGATAAAAACCTAATTTTTCAGGGTATTGTTGAAGATTGAAGTATAGCTGTATTCATTGTTATTTTTTTTATATTTGTACCTATTCTTAATTTCAATTTGTCGATATTCAATATTTATATATATTGTTTAAGGGATTATTTTGGGGGCCCGAGTCAAAGTGCTCTTTTGTAGATGATACTCTATAGTTGTTTAGAAACCTACTTAGCTTCTGAAGGGCTTCATAAATTTGTATGGGATGAGGGAGCACCACTTTAGTGGATATATGGGACAGCCAACGTGTTATATGAAGCGATACTTGCGATCCATTCAGTAAGATCGCACGTGCATCAGAGTCAGTGGTCTCTGGTAATCGATAATACATTCAATTATACCTGCGGGTAAGTGATGGGCGCGAGCTTCTTGTCCTTAAGTTTCTCAATGGTATCCTTGTCTTCGCGGAGATCGAGCTTGGTCCCGACCAGGATGATGGGCGTCGACGGACAGTGATGCCTCACCTCTGGGAACCACTGCAATAAGAAGTTCCGTCTGTTAAAAGAATTCTTTATAGGTGTATTAGGTGTCTATATTGGGATCCATAAATATTGAAAGTCGTAATGTTTGCCATGATCATTTGCCATAACTCTTCTTTATGCGAATCTATTAATTGTTCTGGATTGTTATAAAATAAACGCAACAACCTAACCTATAGAGTTCACAGTTTCAGAAAATAAAAGATTATGGCAAATTATCATTATGACAATCGTTGACTTGGGATCCGATTATAACCCAGTGGCATAAAAATATCGTCTCAAGGCTGCTGCCTTGCGAAGCGGCTCTTTGACTCAGTATCCAGGTATTTAGACACGTGAAGATCGTATGAATCTAGGGACTAACCACTAAAAACCTTAAGAAACCTTTTTTGCTGCTACGGGCGCCACGTGTACTGTACAAACTGTAATGTCGACCCAGAATACGACGACGATAATGTACGACCTGATAATTCGTGCCCTTACGTAATTCGGCATAAGGTCACGGAGTTATTATTGTCTTTCCTTCCGGGCTGTCAATTACAGGGCATATAGTAACTGCATCCCACATTAGTGACCATGTAAAGTCCCTCTGGTAGCTCCGGGATTGAGCTCCGTAATGGACGTGTGGCCGTCTTAGGAGTAATGCGATGTCCAGTTTACTACCCACGATTCCCTGATCTGATCTGTGTTCAAGGATGACTCTATTTTAGAGATATGGAGCGTTGAATAAGGAAATACATACCCATTCAAAATTACATGCATTAAAATCCATCTAGGGATCAATTGGTTCTCATTCTCACACCAATTTTATGCTTAAACATCTTTGAGCACTGTACAATGATGGTGCTGATGCTGATATCGAGAGTGGAAAGTCAATTGACCCGAAAAGATAAAAAAATATATCACTGGAACTGTTGAAAAAGATCAACAGCTGATTTATTATGAGTCATCAGCATTTATTAGAATTCACTCCAGATGATTGTGAATCATCAATAAGGAAAAAGTATTGAGTCACAGTCACAGTAACTTGTTAATCGCTTATAAAATATTGATATCATTTATTGAATAATAAAAAATAGAAGCAGTGTTAACCACAGGACTCACACATATTACTAATTAGTTTTGTGTGATTTCAGGTAGTACTTTGTTTGTTGTTTGTTATTGCGACACACACAACATTAAAATAACCCATTAACATAAATGCAGGAAATACCTCCTACCCAAACTGGGGTATGCGTAGCAAAATTGTCCTGTCATTAGTAAAAAATAAAACCCAGCAACCCAGGTCTATCTGTATCCTTTACTCAATTGGGAATGTCTAAAAAAAAATACCAGTGGTTTTTATACTTTTTTTTGTATAGAAAAGTCAATTATAAGAAACTGATTTCAATATTTTGTCATTTAGTTCTCTACTTTTTTCAAAATTAATTATTGAAACTATTTTAGTTGATGACGTCAGATTATAATTGAGAGCTCCCACAATGCCAGACTTCTAAATCTATCTAAATGCGTACGATAAGGCAACCCCTTTAATTATTTTTTGCGTAGTGGTACACTATACACTGTGTCACTTTACTGGCACTGACAAAGTGCTAGATGACAGACAGCAGGTCCAAATCAAACTCCGTATAATCCACGCGTAAATTGTGAAGAATTCTAACCACACAGAATAAAGTACGACTTGAACCGGTCACACAATTTACACCAATGTCAAATGAAGGTCATTGCTTATCTATACTAATATATAAAGCTGAAGAGTTTGTTTGTTTGTTTGTTTGTTTGTTTGAACGCGCTAATCTCAGGAACCACTGCTCCGATTTGAAAAATTCTTTCAGTGTTAGATAGCCCATTTATCGAGGAAGGCTATAGGCTATATATCATCACGCTAACTCCAATAGGAGCGGAAGAATGTTTAAAAATCGGGGGTTTTTCAAGTAAAACTTCTATATAGGCGCTAATCTCAGGAACTACTGCTCCGATTTGAAAAATTCTTTCAGTGTTCGATAGCCCATTTATCGAGGAAGGCTATAGGCTATATATCATCACGCTAACACCAATAGGAGCGGAGCGGAGCGGAAGAATGTTTCAAAATCGGGGTTTTTGAAGTAAAACTTCTATATAGGCGCTAATCTCAGGAACTACTACTCCGATTTGAGAAATTCTTTCAGTGTCAACACCAGGGGAGGGGGGTTTGGGGGGGTTGAGGAAGATTAACATTTCATTGATTTTGCCGTAGGATGCACCGTTTTCAAGATATTTGACAAAAACACCAAGGGGGTGGGGGGGTTGAGGGGGGGGGGAGGTAAGGGTGCGGGGGAGGGGGTGCGGGGGTTTCGGAGGGGGATTCAAATTTCATTGATTTGCACCGTTTTCGAGATATTTGACAGAAACACCAAGGGTATGATGGGGGTTGAGGGGGTGCGGGGGAGGGTGCGGGGTGTGGGGGAGGGTGCGGGGGAGCGGGTGTGGGGATCTTAAAGGGGGGATGAAAATTTCATTCATTTTGCCGTAGGATGCGCCGTTTTCAAGATATTTGACAAAAACACCAAGGGGGTGGGGGGTTGAGGGGGGTGCGGTGGAGGGTGTGGGGTGCGGGGGAGAGGGTGTGGGGGTATTGAAGGGGGATGACAATATCATTGATTTTGCCGTAGGATGCACCGTTTTCAAGATATTTGACAAAAAAAGCTTGAAGTAAAACTTCTATAGGGCACGCTTGACTTGGGATGGGACGAACGCGGGTGTGCGGGGGTGCTGTGTGGGATGGCGTGCAGGAGGTGCGGAGGGGTGCGAGGGGGGTTCGGGGTTGCTGTCCGGGGGAGTGCGGGAGGGAGCGGGTTGGAGGGTGCGGGGGTTGCGGGGGGGGGGGTAATTTTTTTATTATCGAGGAACTAAGGAGAGCCATAATTGATGAAAAAGCAAATTGGATAAAAAAAGTAAGCTGCCCAAATTACTAATTCTAAAAGCTAGTTTATTATATAATAAATTCATTATATAATATTAAAATTAAATAACTACAGAAAACGATTTAAAAAGCATTTATCTCGAAATGGTTTTCGGTTTTCTATACATTGCAAAAAAATAGACATCCCCAATTGTGGAAGACATCTGGCTAGGGGCCTAGTTCCGGGTATACGGTCACTCTGTTTCACTTTATGCTTCCACAGGTTTTCAAATGGTGGTAACCTTAAGTAAGGTATTAGTATTAGTATGTTACCTATGCGCGAAAGCTCTTAGGCCGCGAACTGGACGCCAGCGGGGAGCGGGGTGGGCAGCGGGGCGGCGGGCTGTTTCTCTGTTCATTGTGCGTGTTGTGAGGCGGAGGACGGTTGATGAGGGTGACGTTTACCAAATAAATGTTCTGAATTTGAATTTTGAATTTGTGAATCTTACAGATCCTACTGAACACGTCAGTCTGTGATTAGGAAAGAAGTCGCATTCTGTCGTAGTTTCCCTGGCCGGCTACATCCCAGAGTCCCAGGTCGTCGGGCTTGGACTATATCCCGTATGTATCTAACTAATAGAAATGAAAATGTTAGTTACCTTAGCGCGAACGTTTTCGAAGGAGGCGGGATTGACGAGCGAGAAGCATATAAGGAACACGTCCGTCTGTGGATAGGACAAGGGTCGCAGTCTGTCGTAGTCCTCCTGCCCGGCGGTATCCCACAGACCCAGGTTGATAGGCTTCCCGTCAACCATCACGTTGGCTGAATAGTTGTCGAATCTGGAATCATTAAGGTACTGGTTTCAATGATTTGACGTACTAGGTACTATGAATTTGCTTAACGCATTCACTACTTGGAACACATATATGCGTTTTCGTGACTTGCCTAGCGTCACTGTCAGTTTGGCAGTCATTTGAACGCACGTGTGCGTTTGTAGCCAGAAGTCTCGAGTCTGACAGCCGGCAGCATATGCCTTAAAGGGCCTTTTTTTATTTGCCTTTCGTTTGGATCCTGGTTACATTAAAACAGACCTGACGTATTGATAACCTTCGACATTTTCAACTATTTAAATCAAAGTACCTAATGTTTTTATTCCGAATTGGTGGAAGTCTGGCAGTTCAGTGGTTTGTTCTATGGTCAAGCAGAAGATAGTGTGTTTGAGCTCGGGATTTGAAGTTTACTATGAGGTTCTCGATGAAAAAAAACATCGCGAGGTAACCCGCAGACACCAGCAGAGCAATTCAATGGTGTGTGAAGTTCCCAATCCCAACCCGAATCACTAGGCCCGCACATAAACTACAACCGAAGCCCTTTCATTTTGAGAGGAGACCTGTGCCCAGCAGTGGGCCGAATATAAGCCGGCAACTGAATTTAAAATTGTAGCACGAGAAGATTTACTGTCATTAACATTAAGTGTAAATGGAAAATTGTCCACTTGAATTGACCATTTTGAGTTTTGACCAAAAATAATACCGTTCAAAATGAATTTTAATGGTGGTGAAAAATAATTATAACCAAATTTTTTTTCATCATCAATGAAATATGCCTGAATTAAATTAATCATTAATTGAATTGGTCATTATTTCTTTAGCCTTTATTAATTTTGACAATTTTAGTATGGGACATGATTCCATTTCCGACAATATTATCGATGACATAAACCAACGAGAACCTCCTTTTTTAACTTTTTATTGGAACATGCTCTACCGTTACTCATTGTTTAACCATTTAATAAGGCTAATTACAAATAAATATGAGTAACAATGGGTCAATTCTCTCATCACCTTGGCGGTGCGATTATTTTCAATATCGGGTTCAGATTTATTATTAATTAATCAATCAATAATGAGACTTGATTCAAAGCGAAAATATATTCCACAACGTCGCGTATTTCAAATGAGAATGTTCAGGAAATACATGAAATTGTCGAAGCCTAATTACCGGAAGACAAGTTTTTATTTAACTACTGTTCTTATGTAACAAAATAAGGTTATCTTCAATTCTTGCAAGGTGAATTACATCCACTTCTAGTGATTAGATCGACTTAAAATTTAATACGGATATGCCGTTTGGATGATAATACTGGTATCGAGTCACGATCGAATTTCGTTTGCCATAGGTACCAACGTTCGCCATAAAGTGCTGTTTACAGGATTTTTGAAATCTCATCTTATACAAAACAGTCGGCTAGTACACTTTGTCTAACGCGCTGACAGTTGCTATCGCATTTACTATTTATTTCTGTCAAACGGTATGAGACGGTGACAGAAAGAGATAGTGAAAGCGATGGCAAGGGTCTGCGCGTTAGACAATACGGCCTTAGGTTAGGTAAGTTTAGGGTTGCCATCTCCAAAATTCGGCAACTAGGACAAAAAGCGTATAATCCCCGGATTTGGAGCTCAGAACCCGGACACGCCAAGGTTTTTTTTTTTAGTCTTTACTAGCTGTATACGTAGATAGGTAATTTTGACAATCGTCCAGCGGCGACCAAAACTAAAAAAAAAAATTACACCCAAACTACAAATGGAACTCTGCCCGGCCCGGACGTTCCCCGGACGCTCTCTAAACTAGGACAAATCCGGGGAAACCCGGACGGATGGCAACCTTAGGTAAGTTTAATAACAATTCTGATGAAAATACTGATTCAGAAATAAATTGATGATGATGATGATGATGATATGAAAATTATGGAAAACGATACATTATGTATGGCACATGAAATTCGGGAAAACCTGCAAGTATAGTAAAAAAAGTAGTATCAAAAAAAAACTTGTACTAAGAATGAACATTCGACAAAAAACTTATAAATAATAAAAGTAAGCTTTACTAACACTGTGGGTATGTATTCTCCAGGGAAGGCATTTGTCGTGTAACTGATGAGCAGGCATGTTTTACCGACGGCGCTGTGGACAAAAGAGAAAATATATTAAAACTTGAGCAAACTCCGCAAGGAAACTATACAGAATAATGATTAAGTTTCGTAGCGTTGACCTAAAGAAAAAAGAGCACTTGGGCACGTCCCAGCTTCCCTTAGGAGTTGGTTGGTGCTCGGTACAAAAAGCTTTAAAGAAATTGTGGTCGGATTTTAGTCTTTGATGTGCAACTCACTTCACACGGAATAATTCTTTGTATTTTAGAAAAATTACACACATTGCAGACAGACAGTGGAGAATCAGCAATAGGGTCCCGTTAGACCTTTTGGGTACGGAACCCTAAAAACAGTGTAATTAAGACTAAGACGTCTAGTTGCAACTAATTTCACTCAACTAGTAAAGAGTTGTTGAAGCTGTTTTCTGTATTAGTATGGAAATGGACGAGATCCGACTGAGTAGATATGGAAACACGACGATTGATTTCTTTACCGGAATATCCGGTAAAGTTTTTATAATGAGTGATGGATGATAATCAGTCTTGACTTTACGCTATGTATCATAATTATCATCATCATCTCAGCCTAATATACGTCCCACTGCAGGGCACAGGCAGGCCTCCTCTCAGAATGAGAGGGCTTGGGCCGTAGCTCCCCCGCGGGGCCAGTGCGGTTTGGGATACGTTATGGATACTTTCGTTCAATTTTCGATTCGTGCCTAACTTACAGTGGCGAAGGGTGCTAACAACTCGATTCCCAGCGGGTTGCCTAAAATTTTGAAGTAACCAAACGCTTCTCTTAGTAACCGATTGTTTGTATAGAGACTTACTCTTCCATAATAAACTTTTAAGTATTTTTCAAAATGGTGCAGTAACAAAACGCATCAAAATATCCACAAGACCAATCAGTCATTCATAAATTCAGTATTCCGGCAGGAATTGTACACTCACACATGTAAATATTCATTCATAAAACCATAGATTCACTACAAGCGTCTACCGTAAGAATAGGCATGGAATAGGCTGAAGATAACCCGGTCTCTATCGGCTTAGCACATTTTAAAAAAGACTTTCTACATTGTGCATAAGGTTTAATTTCACTTTGACAGAAGCTTTTTTTTTAATTAATTTATCCCACTTGGAATAGCCGACGGAATTGACATTCATGCAGCCATTCGTAGACTTATTTAAAATTACTGGAGCGAAATTTAATTTTAAAATATCGAGTTTTAGTGTAAAACAGAAAGTACGATATTTTATCTATTTTTATAATAAGATTTATAAACAGACACAGTTAAACCGCCACGGGCTGTGCTCAGCGCGCTGCACAACACCAAATCGTATACGCTGTGCCGCGCTGCCGGAATGTGTCACTGTATGTACGATTCGGAGCCATAGAACGTGCCGGACGTGATCCGCTAGCGCGGTCGATTTGTTTGTGGTGTGGTATTTATTGAAATGACAACATTAGGTAATGTCATGTCAATCGCTCAGTGTTTTGTAGTTTGTTTATTTATATTATAATAAAATTATGTGAAATAATTTTAATAAAAACACAATATTAGATCAGTGTTGATACGCAATATCGGTGAAATTTAATCGTACATATTATCGTCTGTCAGGTTGTAAATCTGATTATAATTCAGTGTCTAATTCATGTATAAGTAACATATTGTTTTGATACTGATATCAGTGCAAGGATAAATATGCTGCAGTCTTATGGACCGAATTACTGCACGTAAGTACTAGTTTTCAAGAATATAACCTAGTATAACTACTAAGAAATGGGATATGATTTTTGTTTGCATTTTTTCGTCCGGCTTTACCTGGAAAAAAATTCACGCCTCGCCACTGCTAACTTACTAAATTTTAACGGCTTGTTAGTGTGAACAACCCTAATGGTTTGACCTATGGCCTCTTAAGAGCGTTTATAAAGCAGGTATAAACGCTCTTAAGCAGAGGGTCGTGGGTTCGAGCCTAGGCTCGTACCTCTGAGTTTGTCGGAATTTACGAGCGAAATTACATTTGAAAACCATGAGCTTCACGGGGAGGGAAACCTGCATACACCTGCGATCCCAATCCCAATGTGCACTGGGCCCGAGCGGGAACTGCGGCCCAAGCCTAAGTAAATTAAATTCGTAACTATGTACCACCGAAAATAGTTAATACCTGGTTTACACTCGCGTACGAGTGGCGAGACGAACTGCGGGACGAGCCACGAGACGAGAGTGTGAACAGTATGCTTAGTATAAGTTTTCCTTCACTTCAATACTTCTCGATCGCGTTTACGTAAAAAAATCAATTACTAGGGAAACATGGACAGCGTCTCTGCGCGCGCGCGTCCACGTTTCCATAGAATTGATTTTTTTACGTAAACGCGGTCGAGAAGTATTTTGGTGAGGTAAAACTTATACTAAGCGTACAGGCGCGCCTCGCGCCTCGTCTCGTGATTTGCCATGATTTTGAGGCTCGCGTCCGGAGCGAGACGAGGCGAGGCGCGAGGCGAGGTGACGAGGCGAGAGTGTAAATCAGGTATAAGGAATTTTGAGTCTTCAATGTTTGTTAATCAAAAGTTTACTGATATCGAGATGCCATATTATTTTATAGCGTACAGTCGAGGAAACTTAATTGCGTACCAGTGTGGAACCTCGTCACAGTCAATTTCCCGATGATTTTCTTGGCAGATGTAGGGAATGTCAACATGACATTTGCAACAAAAAGGCTCCATCCTGGTACGCAATTCAGTATTCCTCTATTGTACTTCGTAAAGCGTTACACAACAAGAAAGGAAGTAAGTATAGTAAGTAATGATAACCTAAGAGCTAACGGAAGGCACGTTTTGTCCGTGTAATTTACTAGTTGTTATCTTTTATATTATAGCCTAGGATCCGCTTATGTACAGTGTAAAAATATGGGTGCACACAACTTGCTCATAAATATGTCCCATAGCTCTTGTGTCGTCGAAGGATGACACGCAAAATCGTGAAGCGTTCCACATTTTTCGATAACATAACACATTTAATTTAATATAAAATACTTTTCATCCATTAACCAGATCGGTATAGGTCGTTGTATAAGCGGATCCTAGGCTATGACGAATAACTCATAATAACAAAGCTGTTTCATTGGAGCACGTGTAACGTAAAATGTAAGTAAGTAAGTAATAAACATAACGAGGCTATTTCGAACATTTATAATTATAACCGACATATTTATAAATACAAGTGTTATATTGTAAGACAGTGGAATCTTTACGTTTACATTACTAAAGGCTCGGAAAACCGGGATCAAGGAAACTAGGGAATCAAAACTCTTCGTTTTAGCTTTACCTTTTCCTGGACCTGTTGCCTATGGGGTTTTTACTCTATGGTCTTTTGTCTAATTTAGTCCGTATAAATACAAAGATGTCATGTTGAAATTTACCACGAGCTTTATTGTGAAGGAAAAATATCGTGAAGAAACCTGCACACGCTTGGGAAAACATTCAATAGTTTGTGTGAAGTTCCCAATCCACACTGGGCCCGCTTAGGAACTACAAGCCCTCCCATTATTAGAGGCCTGTGCCCTGCAATGGCACATAATATAATTAATAGTAGGCTGGGATGGACACATAAACGCGAGTACGGGGAAATCGCAAAGGAAGACTTATCTTGAAAACTTGTCTCGCTACAGTGATTTATCATTTATCTAGCTTGATTTTATCTAAACATGTTCTAATAATAACACTTTCGTGTTAATCGAAGTGTGGGTTCCCAACCAACTTTTATTATCAGTGGTTAATTTCCATGATCGAACGGCCAAGTGGAGTGCACTCGATATGCACTCTCCTACATTAGAAAAGTTGAACCTTCCGAAGTTGTTATGTGAAAGTCCAATACGCAATAAACAGTTCAACTGATTCTGATACGTAGACTCTTCTAAGTACATACCTACCATCCATTGTTAGTGAAACAAGATTTTTATTAAAAAGACCTGCGTTCAACACGGTCTTGCTTATGCAGACGGGCGCCAAATTTATGTATAACGCTTCTCGCGTCTAGGGTCAAAAATCAGAGCCCGTAAACGCCAAAAAACGAGCCAAAAGACGTCCACTACTGGACAACGCGACAATGGCCTCCCCCGAAGAGTTCCACAACGATCGGTCCTGCACTGCAAACAAGTAGTTCCTGCTACCTTTACCAGATCGTCGGTCCATCTTGCTGGGGACCATCCCCACGACACGTCTTACAGTTCGCGATCGCCGCTCTAGAACCTCACTGTCCCATCTGCTGTCGGTTGTACGACATACTTTACATTCTATATTTTCTATTATAGTAACTTGTATACACATTTCCGCGGTCGAAGGGCCAAACAGAGTGTAGGTACTCGTAATATTCTACCCTCGTACTGCCGGCTCCGACGCATCCTGCGACAACAGGGTTGCCACTCGTTATCGGCGCGTTAAAATTTATTTGCCGTAAAAAGATATTTGGAGCGTATCTTTATGACGGTTGGCGTTAATGTGTTATTGCTGTTTTATTGCCTATTGACGTAAATATTCAAATGGGATGTGTGGATCCGTCGCGAAGATTGGAGTATAAATGGAGAGTACCTATTAAAAAGAATTGAAGTGGGCTGCTTTAGTTGGTCGTAAGAGTAAATAAATTAATTAATAATTAAATATACACCGTGAAATTTTAGTGGTTGTTTTCTCGAAACGAGGTGATTTAGTATCGATTGTACAATCGATTTATAATTACTATTTTGACTAGAGTCAAAAATCCAATTGTGAAAAACGAAAGTCGAAAATGACCGCAAACCAATAGTAACGCTTCGTTGGTACCTAACCTATCGTACGATCGTACGCTACTTGTACCAACGAAGCGTTACTATTGGTTTGCGGTCATTTTCGACTTTCGTTTTTCACAATTGGATTTTTGACTCTAGTCAAAATAGTAATTATAAATCGATTGTACAATCGAAACTAAATCACCTCGTTTCGGGAAAACAACCACTAAAATTTCACGGTGTATGTATCATCACTCTGACTGCAATATAGATCAACTCAACACGTTATACGTGTCCTGAATGACAGAATAGTTAGGCACGAGGCACCTGTAAAGATAAGGTTGCTATTGACTTCCTTGATTGAGGAGGGATTGAGGGATTTGATTGAGGTTCTTATTCGTTCCTTAACTCCCCAAACTTTGAATCCTGATTACTTTTGTTGGCGTTTTCTTAATAAGCAAATAAAATATTGCTGTTTAATATTAAACTAACTAAGCCTAGCGTAAACTTTTTATCAGTCATCGACTGTGCGTTATGTTTTATAGCACTTCCTGCGCATTGAAATCTTTATAACCCGATGGACAGTTATAATGAAGGTGTAACTGTCTCAGTTAAAAAAAAGAAAAACATTAGAGCACTATGTCTTACAGACAGTGGCCGTAGATTTTTTCAGCATAACCGAATGACGTCACAATGACATACGACAGTGACCTAGGGTTGTCGAGGTATATAAATATGATTGACGTTTAAAATAATGTACCTAATATTATGTTGTTGTTGAAAATTAAACACTACACTTTTTACTTAATCAGTTATTATAATTTTGTATAATAGTTATTACAGTAACCCAAAAATCCTCAATTTTTTCGGAGGGTTATGCTGACGATTAATTTTCGTAAGTTTTATAATAAATTTAAATTAACCCTTCATTTCTTTATGGATATTGGGCTTTACATGTTTTAAGAATATTTTCGATTTATTTAAAGTATTTAATACACCCTTTACTGCACACCTCAAAAAAAGACTAACAATACAGAACATAAAACTTAAAAGTAGAGATAGATAACAGGCGGTCTTCAAGACGAGATTTGAATCGGGTTTTTTCGTGGAAATTTTATTTAATAACCAACCATCTCTATATTATTACTTAGTTGTGTTGCTTTTATTTTATTTAATTCTTGGTTTAAAGTTAAACAATTTAATATTTGCTACTAATGTCATGTTGAAAAATCTACGATCGCTGCTTAAATGTAAATGTAAACTCTTGGCTCAAGTCAAGTAAGTGGTCTTCGATTCTTAAGGGCTATAAAATGACAAGTTTTATCTGATCACTACAAATGATCTTGTAATATACAAAAATCTAGTGGCAGTGTTTGCTATCGAACTTTTCCGAAATGGGTTAACCGATTTTTATTAAATTTTTTCTAAATTTTTTTTGGTAGGTCTGAGAAAAGGTCGTAGGTTATTTTTATTCTTCGCAGACGGAGTCGCGGGCAATAGATAGTAATAAATAAAAAAAACAGGGTAAACAACAGAGATCTGAAAATCGTCCTCCTTTTTAGTGTCAACCCTAACAGCTATCTCTAGAACGAAGGATCATCGACTGTCCGTAGACAGTGCGAGCCCAGGTCTGAGCAATGTAGGCCACGGCGCAAGTAGCAATTTGTGTGCAAACGCAGTAGGGTCAGGTGGAGCGATGACCTCAGGACTTAGCACACTAGCACTTGCACCGGACATAATTTATTTAATTCAAATAAAAAAAAAACATACTATATTAGCTACAAAAACATGAGACTTATGAACTATGTTAGTCAATGCAACACAATAAATGTCTTAAAAAATATCATCGTCAATCAACATCGTCTACTTAGATTTTGCATGCAGGGAGTTCTAATGCGTCAGCAATGCGTAAGTCTGACTCTCCTAAATCAGCCGGTGGAGGGTGTTAGGACTATCGCGCAGGTGAAAAATCAATGAAACAGAGAATAACAGGCCTTATTGTGTAACGTGCTCGGCTTCAGAATCGTTTTCACCACTTCGCCACTTCTTTCTGTCACACGGTATAGGATGGGGATAGAAAGGGATGGTGAATCCAATCGAAGCGCCCGCGCGTTAGGCGCAAGCCAAACAGAAGAGACGTGAGACGGGGGGCTCATCGCAGTCGCGGCGCCCCTAGAATCAGTTTTCATACTAAATGTATAGAAGCGTCGCGATCCAAAGCTGTCGTGTAGCTCAAATCTGGGCTCTACAGAAAACCAGCGTTGCTGCACTCACTGTGTAGCAACACATGCTGAGTGGAGACCCTTTTCGGTGACAACTGGTGTCACTACCTTAACAAACTTGTTTTATTAGGTGTATTAATGTTGTTTTCTACTGTTTGGTGGTGGTAATATTGTGACCTTAAATATAATATTTTCTGTCTTTCTTTCTTTCAAAGCAGACAGAAGAGACGGGACGGAGACGCGGCCTTCGAACAAGCGACGCGGCCTCTGGTCGCATACGAATGATTGCTAATATTGCTACCGAACTATTGGTTGGTTGGTGCTTCCGCAAACATCCCTAACGCACTTCAAAAACGTGGCAGTCCCATTAGCATTCTGTATCGGTTGTTAACGCGTAGGACATTGAGTGTCTTGACGGAAAAAAAGCTTCGCAGTCATCCACTGGTTCGAAAGGAACCTAGCACGCTATGGTTTTGCAGCAGTCAATTGGTGTAGCGACAACTGGTATAGATTAGAAGGAAATAATTAAGTTTTATTACCAAAACGACTAACAAGTTCAACTCGCCTATTTGGAACGAATACTATACCTACTAGAATGACTTAATAGTACGGGATATATAAGACTTAACAAATGAAATTAGGTGTGTAAACGGTTCTGACGGTGTAAAATAATAATAGTAATCATTTATTTCAGATCCAAAGATCCATACAATTTAAATGTCACATTTGATAACAATTAAGGTTAAGATTAAGATCAGCCAATTCAAATAATTTATAATTGAATTCAATAAAATAATGTCCCTATTTTGTGTGAAGGGCTAATCCACCTCCTCAACATCGGAGAGTCCCACCTGTCACACAACACATTCCGAATGCCGTTTGCACTAGGAAAAGTATTTGTTAAGATAGAAGGCACCTGTAACAATTCATACGAAAACTTAAGTGTATATTGCAGCTTATGCGTTAGTTTTAGAATGGATGGACGGCGTTCATGATAGTAACAGATACATACAATTGTGGCTTCGAGGTTCCTTATAAGTTATAAGTAAGGATGTAATGATTTGGAATTCACTTGTAAGCACTGTCTAGTTTCATTGCTTTTAATGGGTAAAGTTAGACAGGGTTGAGCACTATAGATTCTAGGTTTATTTATTAGGGAATTAAGTTGAGACGTGTGCGTCGCACCGCTGACAGGTTATGAATGATTTTTAACGAAAAGTATATGTAAATTGAACGTATAAAAATATTTAAATTTTAAAATTTGGAGGCACTTATAGCTTTTTAAATGAAACAATAATGAAATTGAAATATGTAGGTTGAAGGCTAAACGAGTCTTCAGCCTCGTCGTCGTCGATTTCGTGAGCATAGGTCACTTGCAACTAGATTTTAACAACTATTTATATCAAGCAATTAACATAAATTATATTTAATTTGATATTAAAGTGAGTCGAACACTTTTTCGGCGAATATAAAAATAATTCTTGCCAACCTGATAAAATAACTTTAGTCTCATCTCATGTCACGGGGCAAAGAAACAAACAAATTCCCTGTTTATCTTGTTCTCGTCGAGTACCCGTGTCCAAAACCAATCAGTTGCATCATCATTGAAGCATGGAAAATCATCGGCCTCGAGCGTGAATCACGATGATTGAGGGTCTCGATTGATCTGTATGATTGAAGCAAGCCAATATGAACATTGAGGTAAAGTTACAGTTTCCGCCCTATATGCGAGACGCGGAACTTCCAGCACAAAAGAAAATATCCGGGTTAAGGCGGATTAAGGATTCCGCAACACCGCACATCATATAACTTATAATTATAATATTAATAAATCTATATATTTTTTTGGGATCCTCAGTGTGTGCGTACTGCGTAGCGTACCTCAAACTCACAGTGGTAGATATTTATTGCCAATTGTTTTACTATCTATCTATGGGTGTATTTAGTAAACCATAAATTATCAATGGGAACTTATGAAAATATATAAAGTTTAAAACGTATAATGGACGAAATACATAATGGTCATAATATATACTAAAATTTTCTATGAAACTATTGATAAAACGAACTATTTTAATCGTGTAATCTACAGATTGGTTTAGGTAAGGTTAGGTTTATTTTATGAAAATCCTGTAAAGTTGAGAATTTCCAAGAAATTGCATTATATCAAATGACCATTACGTATTTCGTCCATTATTAATTTTAAACTTTATATATTTTGATACGTACCCATTATCAATATCATAGGAAATTTGAATTTTAAAAACACTTTTTCCATTAATGATTATTTTGACGTATCCGTGAGAAGTAGAAATAAATGAAAATGGCGCGCATTATCAACGCAAAACTCGCTCGTGTACGAAAATTATACGACCGTTTTAAACTAATTTCATTATTCTAAATGCGTACAGAAAAATCTTGTAATTTTGTGAAGATATGTAGTAAATTATGGCGTTCACGTTATTCAGGAATCGTTTCTTATTCCACCAACGAAAACCGAATTCGTTCAAAGCGAGGGATTCAGATTGTCATAAACCGGAGTAACGCTAACGCACTGTACGGTTATATATGAGGAAAACAAAAGAAAACTGCGGAATTATACTATATTAAAGTTGAAGGGAAACGGAGATAGGAATCGAATCGATCAATTACCTATGTACGTTTAGCACAAGTTTTACTTCACTAAAATACTTCTCGATCGCGTTTACGTAAAAATTTCAATTCTATGGAAACATGGACGCGCGGCCGCGGAGGCGCTGTCCATGTTTCCCTAGTAATTGATTTTTTTACGTAAACGCGATCGAGAAGTATTTTGGTGAAGTAAAACTTATACTAAGCGTACTATGAAAGGAATATAGGCACTGGCACGTAAAGTGAGAAACATGTGAGACGGAAATATTTCCGACTTATGTTATTAGGTCAGTCGATAGTTCACTAGAAATCGCTAAAATTGCAAACTAAAGGCTAGTTCTGCTTGTTAAATAGGCTCATAATTACTAAACTAAACGGGACTTATCACGCACTAAATATTTATTTATTTACCTCGACGTTTCGGCCACATTGCAGCAACCGTGGTCACGAGTCAACTGAAGTGTAGGGTGTCAAGTTCGTTTAGCCGCACGAGTCTTTCGAACTACCCGCGTTTCGGATAGGTATCTGAATGCTTCATCTCACCACCATCCCAGACATCTCCAATCTGTTGTGAGTTCGCTGCAAAATAGGGCATTGGATCTGTGTGACCCTGAATTTGTTGAGGATGAGTTGAGACATGTTCAGGAGGTGCTAAAGCGCAACGGTTTTGTGGTGAATAAACGGCAGCCCAGAAGGAAACGTAGAGATAGACATCCTGACGTGGCTAGACAGCCTGCGTATATGCCTTATGTTAAGGGAGTGACTGACAAGGTTGGCGCTATTTTGGACAAGTATTCCATCAAGGTTGTCTACACGCCTTTGTCCAAGGTCGCGAGGCCTATGCGGACACCCAAGGATGTTGTTCCCTTCCAAACACCGGGTGTTTATAAGGTTGATTGTAGTTGTGGTAGTTCCTATATCGGACAAACAAAAAGAACAATAGCTGAGAGGGTCAAGGAACATATCGCGGCTGTTAAAAATCGCCAAGTAAATAAGTCAGCCATAGCCGAGCATTTGTTGGAGTCAGGACCAAACCACTGGATTGAACTGCACAATCCCAGAATTCTGTCAGCGGAACGTCATTTCTACTCTAGAATGGTGCGTGAAGCGGTTGAAATTAAAAAACACAAAAATTTTAATCGGGAGGATGGATATAAGCTTTCGTCTGCGTGGAATCCTGTTATAAACAAATGTTGGCGTCGGCAGGAGTGTTCGGAGAGGTCGTCGGATGTTGTGAGTGTTGTGTGTCGGTGTGATGGGGTGCCGTTAAAAAATCTTGATCAAGTGCGGGTAGTTCGAGATACGGGTGCTGATTCTAATCGGGATCAAGTGCGGGTAGTTCGAAAGACTCGTGCGGCTAAACGAACTTGACACCCTACACTTCAGTTGACTCGTGACCACGGTTGCTGCAATGTGGCCGAAACGTCGAGGTAAATAAATAAATATTTAGTGCGTGATAAGTCCCGTTTAGTTTAGTAATTATGAGTAAAAATCACGAAAGTTTAAAACAGTATATTGTTAAATAGGCTGTTAGGACCATTACCAGTAGTGTGTGTTCAAGTTTGCAGCTTTGAAAGACTTTGTGCTGACTTCATAGAGCTTAGTAGTGGATCCGAAATAGAATCGACCTTCACACATCTAGATTAATTGATTGATAATTTAACTAGTCCGGACTAATTATATTTTTATAGGAGTCTATCCTATTTATTAAAAATAATTAGAGCTGTTATTTGCTTCTACTCAGTGATATTTTCACAGATGCGATTTCATTAATCGAGGCAGGCATTTTGTCTGTCAAACATTAAATTAAGATATCAGACCATTAAAATAATAGTAGAGCGTTTGGCGGACAATTCCAAACACTAAGTTAGAATTCGGATCATCATCATCATCATCATCATCATTTCAGCCGAAAGACGTCCACTGCTGAACATAGGCCTCCCCCAAGGCTCGCCAAACAGATCGGCCCTGCGCCATCCGCATCCAATGCGTTCCTGCTACCTTCACCAGGTCGTCGCTCCATCTTGTTGGAGGGCCTACCCACACTGCGTCTTCCGGTCCGCGGACGCCACTCGAGAACCTTTCGGCCTCATCGGCCGTCAGTTCTACGGGCGATGTGCCTAGGGTTGCCAACCGTACTATAATATATAGTATTGTACTATATTTTCGCTCTGTGTACTATATACTGTTGAAGAAATATATAGTACGCAAAAATACTATATTTCAGTCAGTCCTTACGCATGCGGTTTGGGTAGGCCATTTTTACTATACAATACAATACAATACAAATATTCTTTATTGATCACCAAAAACAGTACAGTGACATTACAAAAATAAAAATTCAGGTAGACAATAGGCTATACTTATGTTTAATGAATCAATTTTCGCTATTTAAAGTATTTTGTACTATTTTTTTTTTCAGAGTACTATATTTTTTCTACTTTGGGCTGGGAAATACTATATTTGCTTAAGAAATAGTTGGCAACCCTAGATGTGCCCTGCCCACTGCCACTTAAGTCTAGCGATTCTTCGAGCTATGTTCGTGAATTTAGTTCTTGCGCGGATTTCATCATTTCTAATGCGATCCCGCAGAGAAACTCCAAGCATAGCCCTCTCCATCGACTTCTGAGTGACTTTGAGCAATAAAAAAATAAAATAAAAAATAGAATTCGGATACCTACCTACGTAAAATCCACTTTGAAACATCCGTGTAAGAAATCCAATAACGTTTATTGTAACATTACAGAATTAAAATTGTGACTACATCCCAAATAATAAAAACAAAGACTAGGTATTTGAAAGCATTAAATAATCTAATATCAAACCACGTCAATGTGTAACCCTGTAACCTGTTACGCCTTTAAAACATAAACGCCGCAAAATCTCAACGCGGGAGAGTTGTGGCGATATAAATAACGACTCGAACAGTTCCGCCGCTCTGTAGCAAACGCAAGAAAAGCAATGCTGTGTTGTCTTGCTTGGTTACTATGGTTGACATCGTCAAATATAATTTAATGAGCCAATACTTCGAATGTTGCGGAAAGATACCGTTAATCTAAAGGTAATGTGTACTTTTTAATCTAATATATAAAACTCTCGTGTCACGGTGTTTGTTACCGTACTCCTCCGAAACGGCTTGGCCGATTTTTATGAAACTTTTTTCTCTACACTCGGTAGGTCTGAGAATAGGTCGTAGGCTATTTTTTAACCCCCCCCCCCCCCATTCTTCGCGGACGGAGTCGCGGGAAAGAGCTAGTAAAATATAATATTCAATATTTGCAAAGTAATATTTGATAGCTTAAGACACAGTTCACAGTGGCAAAATAATGTAAAACTTTATGAATAAAACGATTAACTACAAAACTACACGATATAGATCTAAAAAAGAAATCTTATACTATAGCTGATTCGTATCGTATAGTCACGCTTGTCTATATCAGTACCTATATTGAGAATATACCATTCCTAATTCTTATTTTCAAATCAGTTAAAAATAAACCAACTAATCTCTATTAGTTACGCAAGTCAATTAGCTGTATTAACTGTTCAAATACACATCAAGTTAATGTTCGGACAGAATAACATACGTCGTAAGTAATACCCTTGAGGCACACCTAATTATTTCCGATTTATACAGACTCGCTTAGCAAACAAAGTAAATCTTGGTAGCGTAAACATGTCAGATAGCACCACAATTCAGGACTGTCAGCGCATGTCTGCCGTGTGATTAGGGTTGCTAAACTGGCTAGGGTCTGACCTGATTTGAAAGTTAAATTTTGAATCGAATTGGTGGTAGACTGGCAGTTATTTAGTAGCATTGGTTGAAGAGAACCCTGTGAGCTAGAGAATGTTACTTTGACACAAATTACCTACTAACTACCTGGTACAGCATAGCAGCACTGTACTAACTTTAGTGATTCACACTATGAATGAAGTCAACTACGACAAACATCATCGTGTAGTTTATATCGGGGCATTACTGAAGTGATTCAAGAACAAGAGAACATAATATGACTTCTACATGTCATAATCGTAACGAATAAATGTAGCAACAGGTAATCCTAATTTTGTTGAAGCTATGAGAATAATAATAAAATAAATAAATAATAAATATTAGGGGGTGTAAGATTGTCCCCTAATATTTATTATTTATTTATTTTATTATTATTCTCATAGCTTCAACAAAATTAGGTACACAAATCGACCTAGTCCCAAACTAAGCAAAGCTTGTACTATGGGTACTAGACGACGATAAACATACTTATATAGATAAATAAATACTTAAATACATAGAAAACATCCATAACTCAGGAACAAATATTCGTGCTCATCACACAAATAAATGCCCTTACCGGGATTTGAACCCAGGACCTCTTGCTTCGTAGGCAGGGTCACTACCAACTAGGCTAAAGAGACAATTCTTAAAGAGATTTCTTTTGTATGGTTGTCAGAACCGTAATCCATTTGGCATATTGAAATCCGTCAATTCCTTGATGTACATATTTACTGAATTCAATTAACTTCGTATGAAATCTCAAAACATTTCGAGATTAAAAAAGTTTTTGTTATGATAAGGTTCATTATGGAAACCGTATGAATGGTAATACACGGAAATGATTTATGAAACCAATAAAATTAAGCCAACCAATGTGACACATGTAGATAATTATTTGAGAGAAAGGACAGATGTAGAAAGTGTGACATTTCTCTTCAGATTGTGTTGTGTCTGAGGGAAAACGTTCTAATCTACTAAAAGTTTAAACAAATTTTATACATGTTATGTTAAATTATACGACGAAATATGTATGTGATCGGTTTCGGCAATTCTGTCAATTTTGATTTCTCCCGATGGCAGGTTTCGCCGTATCTGCAAAAATAGCGTTCATAAAGAATGAAACAGATTTGGCATGGCACCGTTCATGAAACGTGCCAAAAATGCACGTGAAACGAAGCTACGATTTACAAGCAAAGCTGAACCTGACTCTAAGGGGTCAATGACTCTTGATGGACATTTGTTTAATCTGTCTCGTTTATCATTATCACACAGCGTCTGGTTTCCAACATTCGGTTTATGAATATCATGAACAATGCGGTCTGTGCTACCCAAACAAACATGTGAAGTTGTGTAAGATATAAACACAGAATTAAATTAATATGATTCCTGCATTTTCTTTCGTCGTCATCATCTTTGATTTGAGTAGGTATCATTACTTTTAGTGAAAGATTTAATTTAAATCAATATCACGGGACAATTCACGCCAATTGGTCTAGTCCCAAAAAAATAAGCTAAGCAAAGCTTGTGTTATGGGTAGGTACTAAGCAACGAATAAACATACTTATACAGGATAGATACATACTTAAATATATATTAAACACCCAAGACCCGAGAACAAAAATTCGTATTTTTTATACAAATATCTGCATCGACACGGGAATCGGACCCGGGACTTCAAGCTTCGTAGTCAGGTTCTCTAACCACTAGGCCATCTAAAACAATTGATTTGTTATATATGAGTAAACATATATTTTCACTGAACCCCTATTTGTCATTCTGACAAATAAAAAAAAACAGCAAGAAAAAAAACAAAATTAAGACTTTAAATAATTTATTGAATCAGGCGTTACTTTGCGGAGGTCCATATTAATGAACTAAAACAATTACTTTGCTCACCCGCGACCTTACAATAGTTACGTTTATGCAACTCTGAAGATGAGCTCTGAGGCCGTATTGTCTAACGCTTCTGTCGCTTGCCTTCGCTTTCACCGTCTCTTTCTGTCATCCTTTTCTACCGTTTGACAGGAAGAAATAGTGATTGCGAAGGCAAGCGTCAGAAGCGTTAGACAATAAGCCTGCTGGTTGAGTTCGAAACGCGTCAGTGTAGCTTGGTGGTGGTGATGGTTGGGTTTATGTGATTTGTGTGTGTTCGTACAGTGTGGAGGTGGAGGAACTGCATGAACGCACATTTCTTGCATAAACGTAACTATTGTAAGGTCGCGGGTGAGCAAAGTAATTGTTTTAGTTCATTAAAATTAAGACTGTCCTCACCATATGCTGTGTAAACTCTATAACTTCCTTAACGGACTACCAACAAATAAAGAGAGGCTAATGTGTCACCAGCACCGCATTATTTCGGTAATAAACTAGTTGTACGACTAAAACCACTTAAACTAGAGCCGTAGTAATAAACGTGTTAACCTTAAAACAAGGTAAAGCAAAGGGCTACAAATGTCTTATAGAACTGGTCACATTGGAGATTTAATCTAAGCATGTGGCCATTTTAATTCGATCCCTCCTACTTAAATTACTAACAACAGCAAGGGAGGGAATGGCCTGGCCCCTGGGTTACTGGTTTTACTAGTAGGTATCTTAATAATGCCATTCCAGCGCGTGAGTAATGTACGCAACTACGGATGCGTCATAGAATCACATGAACTTAGTCCACGTCTGTCGTCTATGGGTTAAAATAATGTATGTCAAGTTGTCAAGCGAACCGAATGAACGCCTGAACGAGTATGGCAAAGAAAAGGATCTACTTTTGAATTTGATCATCAGAAGAAAAGAGACGCATTTCGTTTTCTTTAACTGACTCTGTAACAATAATTAATTAATTAGTCATCACATTTATGCGGGGTATTCATATAGTAAAAGGTCGAAGTTTTAAAGATAAACATTAAACAAATACCAGCATGGCATTATTGACATTCAATTGTATTCCGATTCGGCTTATGGCTTGCTGTCGCGAGGATTGCACCAGTAGGTACAAGAAAATATAGTAAACTAAAATTTACATCTAAAAAAACGAAAGTTTTAGTGAATACAGAATATTAACTAACATTAGGTACCTACTGTAGTATCATTCATCAACAAAGAAGACGTTGAAATGGATACTACATTTTCTACAGCGGAAATAATTGTATACATGTTAATGAGACCCTATGTACTCGGCGAAGCTCCCAGCTACGTAGCTGTAAGAGTCGTGTATGGACTAGAGTTAAATCTATTTGGATCTAAATTGCTCTCTACAGGGCCGCAGCAGCGAATCTAATAGAGCAAGAGTGTTCAGTAAATTGGTTGAGTGCAAATGAAAATATCTAATATATGCCATACGGAAATAAGTTCAAACATCAAATTGGATTCGATTTTGAAACCCAGCGATTTATTAAAATAAAGAAACATTAACACGATGCATAAACCAAACGTGAGGTATAAAAAATTTCAGTCTGTCCGATTGGACTCGATTGAGTAGGAAAGCCACACGAATAATATTTGCACCAACTCGTGGCTCGTTCACAAGCACTTTGTAGATTGAATTTCTGCATTAGTCCTATTTGGTTACTCCGTATGAGTTTTCGATCAAATAGAAGTTTGCGCGGAAAACTAACATAATGTCATTTATGCATACAACAGGTGTATGCAAAGTAGGCCGATTTTGTATCGACCGGGTGGTCTGGATGAGCTATGCAGCAACTGGTAAACAGTATAATGGAACATGAGAGCGTTTTAAAAACTCAATTTGTCGCAACCAAGTCAATGTGGCAAACAGGTGTGACGCACGACCAGCTGACCTATAGGATTGCTTTACATTCGATCATTCAATAAAGAACACGACTAACTTTATGAGCCAGATAGGCGAATTGCAGTTATGTCACGAATCAAATCGGTATTCGTGAAATCATTTTCAGTTCGCCTTTTGTTCTTATCGACTGTCGAAACAAAGAACAATAGTGTTACCAAACTGACTATTCGATTACCTTTGTCTCGGCTTGGTGATTAAACTAGGCATTTCCATTTTCTGTTCCATTTTACGCTTTTAATTCTTCTCGCTAAGCCAAACTAAAAAAAAGAGTCGAGTTTGTCAGAAATTGAGTAATAGTATGAATAGAAATCGTGTAAATTCTAATCTTAATGTTAATTTTTACACTGCAGCACAATTTAAAGTTCAATGACACTAAACTCCTATTATAATTCAGCAAAGTTCAGAGGAAGCATACTTGACGCTGCAAATTTTTCTATTCTTTTTACGTGTACAGTTTCGACTACACTAAATAGCCTAAAAGGTAGTTCAATTATTTTTAATTAGCCACTAAAAATAAACCAAGTAGGTACGCGTCTCTTTATAGGGTTGAAACAAAAGCCCGTAGCTCTCAAGGGAGCGCTAATTTTGCGGAGGCGGGAAATGGCAAAACAGTACCGTGTGTGGGACACTGAAAAAAGGACTCTATGATGTTGACAAACGTTTGAGAGTGTCAGCAAAGATATATGTATGCGCTAGCTAGGAGTGAGGTAACGAGGAAAACCAGGATAATGAGGTGGATCCGACGCGTACAGGATAAAGCTAAAAATAGTTTTACTGTATTTTCGGACAACACTAATGAATACAATTATAAGAGAGTTACCTCTTACAAATAACATCCTTACTACAAAATTTTCCACTAAATGCTATCTTACGGCACTTTCACACGGGCAACGTCCCGTTTTTTGCGGGTTCGGTTATTTGCAGGACCCCGTTTAGTAGCATACGTGCTACTGTGGTAACATTCACACGAGCATTCGGTTTGCAGGGTGCCGTTATTGTGAGAAAAAAAAGTAGTACTGAGGAGAATGAATGCATACATTTGCAAAAAATCTGTCATTCTGCCGAATTCTGATGCGGCAGTTAATTCCAGAGGTCTAGTTTGAAAAAGACGAATAAGTAAAATCTAGACAAAAAAGTCGTCCAAGTATAAAACAGCGTTATTCTGAAAGCTCAATGTAAATATCTTGGTTATCCTAGCAGAAAATCAGGTCGCACGACTCGCCCGGAATGGGGCAAGCAAAAACGAAGTTTCGAACCCCACATACATTTACATTTCACGGGAATTTTATCTAACTTCGGCAGGTAACGAAGCAACTCGACTGTGTTATTTGTTCAGTAAGCAGGGCCGTGGTCAACCAACACACTGAACTCATTATTTGACCACTTGTTAGCACTCTCTGATGTTTGCGTAAACGCAGGTCAGTAGGCAAGCTCTGCTGAACGAGGCCTTAATTTGCTGGCAAATTAAACGGAAACCAAACTAATGTTCCCGAAAATGATATTAATTTACTTTTTAACTAACTTTAATTTTGCTCTGATAAAACCAATGATGCCTCCATAAAATTAATTAAGTAATTCCATTGCTAACTCAATTTTCTTTTCTGAAGGAACTTAGGGAATTTCCAATCCGGCTCGGCTGTTTCGCCAACGCAACGTGCCTCAGTTTCAAATTAGATTTCTTGAAATGTTTCGAGGCCAAATTTTTCGCTTTTGATGTATTATGAAGTAAATAGAATTATAAATATCTAGAGTATTGCAGGTCATGTTTACTAATAGCGAGAATCTAGGTCGCAATAAATGGTATTGAAAATCGTGATGAATTTATTATGAGTAATGACGTCTTATGAGAAAAATGCCTAACTAACCGCTTTTGTTTGATAATACTTAATCACAAACCTGTATTTTTTTTTGACACTTTCACATACAGTTTAAACTTCTCAGCGATTCCAATCCCATTACAAAAGTTGATGTATCTTACTCGTATGTTTAGTGTCGATCATTTAGTAATCTATCGCCAATTATGAGTCACTTAAGTAAGAGCTAAACAAAATGAAATAGACGATTACGATATGTGCCAAGTTCCGATATACATTCCAGTTGAAAATAAAAGTAAAAAATCATTATCTACAAATAAGTACAGGAGCTTCGCTGTAATTGATCAGTTCAAAACTTCCTTCATTTCTGTCAGTGTATGTATAACAACTGCTATTATCTAAATTGTAAAATATAATTTTATCAATTTAGGTTATAACACTTGTGAATGTCGAAGAATCTACCACTGGTTTGAAAAAACCCTGTTGAGAAGAATCCGGCAAGAAACTCAACAAGGTAGGCAGGTTTTTTGTCGAAATAGCGCGCTCGCTCCAAAACAATGGTTGTTGCAGTCGAGCTATTAGAAAAACTGCATTTGCATGCGGCAAACAGGTCAGTCGGATGAGCGGGCGGGATCACAGCACCGGGAATTGGGGCAGCACAGCAATTACTCCAAGCCGCTCGGGTTGTTTGAGGCATGACGTAGGTGAAGTTGTGAATAGAGTAAACTGTGAAACTGTTTTTCAAACGCGAACTAAACTGCTCTCAATTATCTAAGCTATGATAGTTGCGATGTTTTTTACGATGGGACTCATGCATGAGGAAGCTTAAGGTCACTCAGAGAGCTATGGAGAGGGTTATGCTCGGAGTTTCTCTGCGGGATCGCATTAGAAATGATGAAATCCGCGAATGAACTAAAGTCACTGACATAGCTCGAGAAATCGTTAGACTCAGTATACCTAATGATTTTAGCAGTCTATGTTTGTATTTACGGATGTTCCACCGTAGCGTCGATACTACTCATCCGATTTTAATAAAAAAGGTGTCAATCGATTCGTTATATACACCGTGAAATTTTAGTGGTTGTTTTCCCGAAACGAGGTGATTTAGTATCGATTGTACAATCGATTTATAATTACTATTTTGACTAGAGTGCAAAATCCAATTGTGAAAAACGAAAGTCGAAAATGACCGCAAACCAATAGTAACGCTTCGTTGGTACCTAACCTATCGTACGATCGTACGCTACTTGTACCAACGAAGCGTTACTATAACCGCACAGCTAAGGAGTGGAATTCCCTGCCTGCGACTGTGTTCCCTGAACACTACAATTTGGCCGCTTTCAAGTCTAGGGTGAATGAGCATTTACTAGGCAAGCGTGCTCCATCGTAGGCCTCATCTTCGCTTTCCATCAGGCGTGATTGTGGCCAAACGCAAGCCTATATTGTAAAAAAAAAATATTATAGTATTGGTTTTGCCAAATTACGGGACAATGACAAATTTGTGCCTGAAATACGGGACATATGGTCACCCTATTTACATTATACAAAATTTTCAAAAAGAAAAGACAATCGTAATATTATAGGGAAGCATAGAAGAAACTTAACGGATATTTTAAATTTTTCGCTGATCAAATGAAACTTAAAATTATATCGGCCGACACAGTAACAATATAACGTCATTCAAATAACGGATGTAATCATTAAGTTAAGTAAATTTAGAAAGCAGAATAAACGAACTGATTACGTGTCTCCGTCACTCATGTTGGAAACTAATAAGGAACCAGTAATAGCAAAGAAATGCCAATCATAATTTGTAGTCACAAATTGCACGAGAAATATTATTCAATATGGCATATCGACCTAATAGTCTGAAAACTCGTTATTGCGATGCAATCGATTTCGTGTGACGTAACAAAATATAGACCCCGATTTTATTAAGTAAAATCCTCCCCTACATCCAAATGGAACGTTCTGTTCTTAATTTTAACAAAAACTATTCTTGACATCAATTACCACGAAGTTATTCATCATTTTAATAAAACATAGCGGACAATATGCCGTGAAATTAAGTAAGAATAAGCGGCACTTAGCGCCTATTTACAGCGAATTCTGCAAATCTATCATCGCGACGGTATCGCGAGTTTATTTTTAAATCGTATTTAAATAAAGAACAGCAATTTTCAGCACGTCGCTGCATTCGTTGTTTACTGTCTTGCGAACTGGTGACCTATTGGCAAGAACTGAGGTTGAGGTCGAAGAGGTCTGGATCGGCTAGACATTGGTAGTGGTACATGCAATATTCTGGTTCGCACCGGCCCGACCGGTTCCCATAGGACGAGGGGAGAGCAAGGTTGCGCGTCATTTAGCACGTGCGACACAACTCTTAACTGCAGACTCGGGCATTCTTTATTAAAAAAAAAAAAGATAAACTTTTCATCTTACATCCATCCAGCTAGCAATAATCTACATTACGAAAATCTCTCATCTTTAAATTCTTACTGTCGCCTGAATAAGTACTGGCTGGTTTGTATTTAAAAATAAAAACTTTCTACGGGATTATGATTGGTTCTATATTTTATTTCTCTTTAATCCGTGCTTGTCAGTTGTGACAAGCTTCACATCCGATGCGCAGTTGTTTCCCACGTCTCCGCCATGTACTTGAAGAGTAATCGCTGCCGGTCTCAGCATACTCGGCCATTTGTGGTGCATTATGAGGCACGATTGTGCATGAATGAACATTTTTAGATCGGTGAACCAAAGCACGACAGACAAATCGGTGAGACAAATTTCGAAGTAAAGAGGAATCCATTTCTAGGAATATGTTACAGCTATGTACCTATATACAAAACAATATTGTGAATATGTGAGTGATACTTTACTCGGTGACAAAGGTTTTTTTTTTATATAAGAAAAAAAAAATATTAATGTAATAAAAAGAAAGAGTGAGAAAAGGATACAATCAGATTTGATTCTTGATCTGATTAGATACAAGGAAGTTACAGTTGATTAGTCTATTTCTTTCTAGAGTTTTCGTTCGCTGGTAGAAAAGATTTGGAGCATTTAGAACCAAACAATGAATGGGGATAATATGGAATATTTTATGTAAATCTGCTGTTTTTCCCAGTTTGCTTTGAAACAAAGATATACAGACGTGACGTCAATCGTCAATTGATGACACAAAACACCACAGATGTCTTTGTTAACAACTGTATGACTTAATAATACGTCCTAAATACTTACTAATTTAAAACAATTGATGATAAATTAACTGTGATAAAGTATGTTGGTATCATATCACCAGCGATGTTAACTTTAGTGAAATAGTAAACGTCTCTAATAAATGGCGTTCTGCTGTTATAGATTGCGGTACGGTGTTTATTGTTTACGAAAAGAGATCTTGATGTGCTTAAAATAAGGGAGAAAAACTCCAGAACATTATTTCATCCATGGTCATGCTAATTGGATCGAAATAATTAATTACACATACGTTAATATTCTTTATTGATGATATATACAATCATACTAATAAATAACAAGTTGATAAAAATAACCATTGAATTACTTGTACCAACAACAAAAACACTGATTTACATTCTAAAACTCATGTTCTAATTAAAAACGCATTCGGTTTAAAAATATTTATACGAACCCGTCCAATTTACCACGAGCCGTTCGTTTTCATTTTCGTTCACACAATTTCATTCGATCACGACGTCCCACACGGGCACGCAAGGTCCTTCAAACTGGTCTCCAATTACTGCATAAGTTGAATGGCCGAAAAAGGGCTGCAAACGAGATGGAACGCGATCCGGCCACCACACTCCGGGGATCGAAAGCGCCAATTTAAAAGTTGCACCGGACTGACAGGATGAAAATATGAAATTTCAAACGGGAGCGTTCCGGCTTTCATTATAAGCGTGGCAGTTCCAACGAGTTTTGTGGAAACTGTCACAAAGCAAAAAGCAGTTGCTTTGCTACTTTTTGCGCAGGCTTTAGAAATCTCACTTTATAATTTGCACAAGTTTCCTCTGCAAAAACATCAGGTACAGATATAGCTATAAGATTGTAATCCGGAAATTCTTTGAGTACAAACTTGAAACAATGTTTACAATAATAGACCAATTAATATAACGAAGGAAGCCTTTAAAACAACGGAAACGAAATCGTTTAATGCAAGTAAAGGTGGAATAAATTTGATGGTACACTTAATCCTTTTGCTTTCATGTTCGCTATCAAAGAAAAAAATAAAAATTATATGTCTATCTATGAAGTTTGTTTGACTTTGAGCTATTTATATCGTAAGTTGCCATTGATGAAACAATTTCCAGTTGAATTTCAAATGATTAGGGCCGTAATCGAAATCTCCTACTGGCCAGACTTTGAAAGTTTACTCAATCAAAGATGATTTTCGTAAGACCTCGTAATATCATCGGAGGATAAGCGAATAAATGGCTATTACAATTTCAGATACATTAACAGTTTAGTCTTCTTTATGAACTGATAATATTATTAAAACTAAGGCATGTCGTTTTTTCTTGTACGTACGTCATTGACTAAATGACCCCATTACTTTTTGAAGGAAGTGAGCATGAGTAAGTAAGACATATAAAGCAAATTCTTGGTATAATTAGAAGTCACATATGGTTAAAGAGTTCGAATTCCAAGCAATGTTTAGCAAAAACTCTGGGCATAACCAAACCAGGGATATAAATAAATTCTATTACAAAGTCAGTGAATGCCACTCAATGTAATCGTTAATTGAGAGTGCCCGCACTATGTTCCTTTAATTGGATAATAGATAGATTAGATAAAGGACTATTAACTAATTGAATATTCTGAAAGCTGACGGTATTCTGCGATAATGCTGGCGCCTCGCCTGCTCCAGTTAAGAGAATAATTCATTTCGACTAGACGTTGCATTGCAATGAAGCTGTGCCAGCATCTTTTATTAAAATTGCAAGGACTCCTGCAAATAAATATATCAGAATAATACGAGCAGAGTTGTGACGAGGGATACCGATAAGTCACAACGTCGAAACCCATCCATGTCACATTATAAAAGGGTTGACTCCCAACTAAGCTACGTGATCGATCCGGAAACTTGGGTGACATAGAAACTTTCTCGCTCGTGTTACATTGTACTTAATGTAATGAGCATTCACCATGGCACAAATTTACTTTATGAAAATCCCAAATCTCAGACTCAACAAGCCTTAATGGGATTACAAACTAAAAAAGAACCGCTTGGGATTACTCAATTTATTCCGTTGTCTACTTGTTGACTAATCCTATTATGTCATAAAGCCTGTTTCGTATGCGGGCGATACTTTGTCACTGCAAATCAGCATACAGTTAGCGGCGTTGTCGTCATACCGCGAGTCCAATGGGAATAAAAGAATATTTTAACTTAGTCAAACGTAACTGTTGCAGTACTTCACTTCAGTTGTAACCAAGACCCACTAGGACTCTTGAACATTTTATGTTTCTGTGTGAATAAATTACTTACAGTGAATTTTTGTGTTTAATGACAACGTCGAGTGGGAGAACTTGCGAAACTAGAGCGAAGGGGAAAGCAATAATATCTCGAAATACATTGAAATGATTATGGCATCCGAGAACACATGTGCTACAGGAAATGAGATGCTTGGAATATTTTATTGTTACTGGGATTAGAGTTCACTATGTTTTGTTTGTACCGAAGGCAGTAAAAAGTTAAAATAACGAGTTTTCTCCTTATTGACTGTTAGGGTTACTAACTAACCTACCTAGAATAGTTTGCAACTTTGTCCCAAACAGACACATGCGACAATGTTAAAACCCAGACAATGTGCGATACCGGTATCTTACAGTAAACACTGCTATTCGGCTTGCGTTTTTAGAGGGGTCAAGATCCTTCAACCCCAAGAACGTCTTGATGTTATGACGTCCAAAGCCTGAAATACAGAAACAGTCTAGTCTGCACACTTTTATGCATATAATAGATATAGATACCTGGCATTTTTAACAATCTCTCTGGCAAAACAGGCAAGCGTAAAGCTATTCCAGGCTAGAGGTTGGTCTCGACTTAATGTTGTGTTGATTTTAAATAGGTACGTCTTTGGTAGTCTACGTGTAACATTAAATATTTTGGTTTCTAAATATGCCTTCTAGTAAATAGAGGTAAGTTGATGCAGAGCACGCACTCAAAGCAAATAAGGATGTGACATTTGAAACGAAATCTCAACACTTTCACTTTCCTACAGTTTGAATGTTAAAAAGCGAAAAGTCATCGGCTCAACAACCTTAGGAACCTAAATAAGGGAAACTGGACGAGTTACCTATGCTCTGCATAATAAATTATATTAATATTACGCTACTCGAAATTTAATCTAAATATGGTTAAAATCCAAAAGAGGATATTCATTTATTAATATGTTATGTAGGTATTTCTAAATGGACAGTAGTCTTGCTCGATGATGTTGAATAATTATGTGATTTGCAGAGAAAATATGCAGAGAAATGTGAAAAAGCGTTTTATTAAGAAAAACATTTTAATTGAATCTGATTTTATTTAGCTAGATGTGTGCAAAATTGGCAACAAAATAACTTCAACAGAGGTAAAGAATTATTAGCATTTTAGGATTCAGAAGTAGGTAGGATGGCATAACGCTTTTTCAAAAAGCTTACCAGTTGGAATTCCCATAGTCTACAACAGCAAAACGATTTTATCGCTATGCGCGATTGGAAATTTAGGGAATTCGAAACATACAATATTTAGCCTTGAAATAAACAAACCCGTATCTAAAAATAGCTTTTATAGTGTTTACTATTGGCGGGCCTAGCCTAGGCACCGTTTGCCGAGGTCGTGTGCCGAATCAATTATTTTTATTGTTTTCGTCGAACCCATTTCTTGAATTTCTGCCATTTAGATCGAGGTCTGAAAGATTGAAAAGTAAGTATTAGCTAAACCAATGAATTTCCTGTGCTAGTGGTTATCAAACTATATTAAAATTGGACCAGATGTAAATTAAGCTGTATTGAAAGCTGAAAATTTTACCAAAATGGCGAGCAACAGGGGTGCTATTGAATAGGCACCCGATTTAAATCTGGTGCAAACTACATTTCAATGGCCCGGCCTTTTGATTACTCAACACGGCTGTCAAAAGTGAATGGCAGCCCTTATATGTGGCTACCTACCTACCACTTTATCAAACAACCTTACTCCTTTGAGCGAACATTCAATGTTGAACACACGGAAATTATCACAGAAATCTGCAATAGACGTGAATTGTGTATAGGTAGAATAGGGGGTGAAACATCTCCATTCTTCAGTTGGAAAAGGTTCGGTTTCCGTTATGAGCGTATCTATGTTTACATTGTGTTCTCAGGCTATTAACCTTGGCACTGTATCTGTCAAGGCAGAAGCAGATAAATAAGAATTCGAAGAAGCGAAGTACCTATGAAGACATTGTCTTAAGGTCGCGGATTGGATGCCAGCGGACAGCGCAGCGGAGTTTTCTGTCCATCGCGCGGCCGAGACACTGGCCGCGGTGTGATTACCTGGCAGCACACACAATGGACAGAAAATACACTAACTGCACCGCTGTCGACTGGCATCCAGTCCAATAGAACGAGACGTGAACTCAATTTTGCTTAAAATTTGGTATTGGATTATTACAATGGAATTTTGTGCTTCCACGGCAACGATGCCGCGGACTTGAGTTAGCTTCTGATAAAGATACAGACTACTGTCAAGAAAGTTGCGTTTCGTTTTGAGCTCTTCATCAGAATGGATGTTACGACAGATCCATTATGAATTCGCACCTATCAGGGACACTGTCCAAGTCGCCGACTAGCATATAAACGACATATACTACATACAAATTCCGCAAACAAATTCTCTCTCTGATAAGCTGTAAAAGCCATCACAGGCGAACACCAACAGTCCTTCGGGGAAAAAATCATTAAGCGTGCCATATATTAATAGTTGCTACGGAACGGACGCATTTAAGTACGACCTGTAACTGTCGACCTGGAAGGATTGACAGATTAACAGTTCTTTCTTGCCATAAATGTTGGAATTATTAGTTAGTACATTATTATACTGTTTTAAACGGTTAAAACGGCAAGGTAAATATTGTTTGCGTGATAAATCTCATTGGCCAGGGCAGACCAGATGCGTGTCACGTCACGCACAGGCACCAGTTATAATAAATCACACTGTTAGAAAGATGCCGCACTAGATGTGCCATCTTTCCTACAGTTTTATTCATTACAACTGGTGAGTGACATGCACACGCATATGATCTGCATTGGCCTTTAGTGTTATCGTACATTATTGTCGTCCATTTCAGGCCGACAAATACGGGTTTGTACACTAACCGCTCCCGTTCCGACGATCTGACAGAGTTTGTGGTTAGGTTGAATCATGGTTGCAGTTATCACACAGGTTGTGTAGGTAGACAATCGTATGGACTATTGATATATGTAGATAGTTTATAATTTATTGAATCAGGCGTTTGCGTTGGTTTAACATTTGGTAGCATAGCATACGGTTGTGGTAACTCTGAAGATGAGCTCTGGTTGAGTTCGAAACGCGTCAGTGTAGCTTGGTGGTGGTGATGGTTGGGTTTATGTGATTTGTGTGTGTTCGTACAGAAGGAGGTGGAGGAACTGCATGAACGCACATTTCTTGCATAAACGTAACTATTGTAAGGTCGCGGGTGAGCAAAGTAATTGTTTTAGTTCATTAATATGTAGATAGCACAATTTGGGGTTAATGACCTTAAACACTATACTTAATATGGATATGCCCCAGGATTTTTGGGACTCTTGTTGTTGTTGAAGGATATATTTTTAATAGCATGCTATTTTATCAATATGGGCGGGCGGGTTGAGAATAAGTATTTATGTAGAACGGAATAGAAATTAATATTACCTACTATGAAATTTACCATATTAATTATTATTACAAATGCGAAAGCAACTCCACTGTCTGTTAGTTACCTCTTCAAGCTTAAACCATTGAACAGATTTATTACTTAGGTATGAAGTTTTTTATGTATGAAGCACCCACCAACTTAGATAGTTCCTGTATAGAGATAAACGAATTCTTCGCGGATGGAGTCGCGCGCAACAGCTAGTAATCATCTTTATATAAACTTATCACACTTCTACCCCTCCCTCCTCTCTTCAAGCAGCCTTTCACTATCAGGATGATATGTGACTGACTCTTTAGGATTAATAATACACTTGTTATGAATGAGATTTAAAGTGTAGTTGCCTATGAACTCTTAAGTAACTCAACCACTGGTATATCACAGCAACATTATGTTATGTAGTATATAGTTATGTAAGTAACATGATATATAATACCTAGGTCAAGTCAACTGACTCACATTGCAAGATGAAATCACTGAGTTGTTGAACTTG
Organism: Archips crataeganus; assembly: GCA_947859365.1. Classification (NCBI taxonomy): domain Eukaryota; kingdom Metazoa; phylum Arthropoda; class Insecta; order Lepidoptera; family Tortricidae; genus Archips; species Archips crataeganus. The sequence continues at coordinate 5,616,426 of OX402052.1, forward strand.
GAATGAACTGTAGTAGCAATATTAAGTTAACTGATGTGTGTGTGTGTGTAGGAGTTCATTAATACACAATTACACATACCTACACATTAACATGCATACATACATACACGTGTGAGGGAGGGGATGGAGAAAGAATCTTATGTGAATTGTGCTTTTAGGTTGTTTAATGCTTTTAAGCTATTAATCTAGAGGAAAGGGTCAGCAAAGGATCATTGATCCAGTTATTAGTAATGTAAAAGATACATGAATACTTTTCATAGGTACATACTCTATACTAGGTGGGAAGAGTGCAGAGTAACCATTAAGCTTTTGGATTGTGAAGACAAGGTAACTCCTATTGCAGGCAAAATTAGCTCTCATTCACTCATGTCCTCTGAAAGCAGAGCAATACTCAGGGTAGTATTGTTCTGCTCCCATTAACCCTATGGGATCAGAACCTGTTGACTAGTTTTGTTATAGCTTCAAATGAAAAAAATTGGCCCTAATAATACATGAAAAATATGGTAGCCTTCACCAGCTCGCTCCTATGAATCATTTACTTGAGCAGTTAAATATTTTTTTCTGATATTTCTAAAATTATTAACAACGGCCAAGCAATAGTGCTAAACTTAATGAATCTCAAGATTTGACATGCATACATCCCAAATAATCCCAATACTGTGTGAAAGGTGCGGTTGAAACACTACCTGTATTTGTGTGACAATGACATGAGGTTTGAAGTATTAGGTTATATTACATTACTGTTATTCACTCCAGGTGGACAAACACAGTCATGTTTTAACTGCTACTGATGGGAATATCTGAAAAATACCTTGACCTAAAAAAATACCTCTAGCGATAGGTACATACTGAATTTGCCACCCATTTAAGTATAACAAAGTAACAAAGACAGAAATTCATCCACAAGTTTTTGCAATTGTAAATGCAATTTATCAGTTGGATCATTGGTATCAGAACCAAACAGGTAGTTTCTTACACAACATGTAATGCTTGTTATCTGTTAGTTAAACTTAGACAGTCATTTGTTATATTGATTTAATTGCCACCTAGATAAGACATAGCGCATAATTGCAAGACACATTAATGATTTACCACAACTCTCCTCATACACACTTTGATACATCCACAACATTGAGGTAAATAAACATTATTTTACGTGTTATAAAACCAATATAGCATTTGAATATGTACAAAAATCAACTCCACAAAAAACCCCAAACTCAACCCAGTGGGAATGTCCTGACACAAGGAAGGGGACCTGCCACCACTTCACTCAATTGTTCATTCGGTCACAAGGAAATTGATAAGAACCATTTATGATTTAAGCACAATACAAATGCATGACTCAGAAAGCAAGTTTATCAGACATTTTTACGATTTATCACAGAATTTATCTCCATTTTGCATTAACACTATCACAGACTGATAAAAGAAACTGCTCCCATAAAGTACTTATCATTTCCTAGAATTCACGGTTTCAAATTAGTGTTCTGACAAATACTGTTTGAACAGATTCTGCCTTCTCAGATGTGCCTTGAATAAACATTTTATGCCCCTTTAAATATGAAAATACTGTAAGACTGAAGACTGAAATGACTGAAGAGTGAAAAAATATGGATAACTCATGTCTATGATCAAGTTTAGCTCAACATGTTTCGGGCTAATCCATTCTTCTTAGAGCAACACACCACAGTGGCTGCCAAACGCGCACTACAATGGCGAGCTATACTCAATCACAGAAGTGAGATTATCCATATTTTTCACTACACATGCCATTTATTTATTTCGCTGACTTTAACCCAGTCCCTTGCACCCTTCTGTGTGTTTATATTTAATGTTACCCCGGCGCCACACATAGCACAAAATGTTTCAACACATATTTGAACACATATTTGATCTATGGTTGATTGTATGGTTGTTCTATTGAACAAATAAGCAAATACCGGTGCTTCACATTTGATCAAATATGTGTTCAAATGTGTGTTGAAACATTTGTACGATGTGTGGCGCCGGGGTTACAATAGTATTATGAGTCACTATTTATGTATCAATAAAAAAATATAGCATTACAGTTTATAATAATGATGCATTGTAAATTTAAAAAAAAATAAAAGAAACAAATAATAAAAATATCAAACCAATGCAATGACTGAAACCACTATATAATGTTGGGAATAAATTGTCTTGTTTATGTCCCCTCTGTTATTGTTATTGTTCATAAAAATTGCAAAACTTTAGTCCAATATAAGATCAAACAATAACAATTATAATAAAATTTGTTATTTAGGGATTTTCATCTTCACTTCACAAACGTGATGGATCACCACACCCTCAAGCCAAGAACATCGGCTGGTGCCTAGCAGATACGATGAATGATTCTATTAATTTAAAACGCAAATTAAGTAAAATAAGTAGTAAAAAGTTGCCCACAGTGAATGTTAATGAAAAAGCCATGCCGCAAGGAGGACAAGAGGACAGACTGCTAAGCTCCAAACGCACAGTCAGTGGAGGCGTGGAGGTCTGCAGGCGGTGACAGTTGTAATATTCTAAGTTTGCAGTGGTAACGCACAACCATTCATACAAGTTAGAATATTACAACCGTCACCGCCACTGCACCGCCATACCTCCGCTATCTGTGCATTTGGAGCTTAAAGGTCTGGTAAATATTGCGAAACAGAAAGCTATTGACCGTGGTTAGCATTGTAGAGATCATTGAGGAAGGCCTGTGTCCTAGCTGATAAAAGGTCAAATATTTGAACTAATACATATTAAACATAATTCAAATAACAGGAAAAAAATGGGAAGTGGAGACATTCAGCGTTCTATTTCATTATCCTCTCAGCAAATACTGTTAAAAAGATGAGTAGAGTTAACTTTTTATAGAAATTAAGGACAGTACTACAGAATCTAGTATGATCAAAGTTGTTGCATAATAGTCCTTCCATAGTGGACAGACATGTCACTCTTGCATCGGGCTAATCAGCCACGATAAGCATTAATGCATGCCATAATTCACCTGAAACAGACGCATAGGCCTAAATGATGAATGAGTGGTAATAATAGTTATTTAATTCATTTTGTATATAGGTTTAGTATACACCGTGAAATTTTAGTGGTTGTTTTCCCGAAACGAGGTGATTTAGTATCGATTGTACAATCGATTTATAATTACTATTTTGACTAGAGTCAAAAATCCAATTGTGAAAAACGAAAGTCGAAAATGACCGCAAACCAATAGTAACGCTTCGTTGGTACAAGTAGCGTACGATCGTACAATAGGTTAGGTACCAACGAAGCGTTACTATTGGTTTGCGGTCATTTTCGACTTTCGTTTTTCACAATTGGATTTTGATTTTGGGAAAACAACCACTAAAATTTCACGGTGTATACAGAGAATTTTGTGAAACTCTTATTTTGCGGAATGGTGCGTTAATACAAAGGAAGGAAGACTACAAAGGCACTCAAACCAACTAGCGAGACAACTAACAATACCAGAAATTACTTGTCTGTTGAAAAAGAGATGAGACATCTTTGATCGGGATGTCCAGCATATAATTGATCACACAAATATAAAGCGCCTCCTCCACTGGAAGAAGCTTCCTAGTCATACACCACTGTCATCACTTCTGCTTATAACCCGATTGCAAGATAAGAAAAAGCTTTAGTTGAAAATTTTATCTTAAGTTTATTATAAAAATAAGTTTACATTTGTTTTGGACAAAATGCAGGGTCTTTTTTTAGAATTACTGCTGCATTACCAACAAAAACTGGAAACTGCATTGGCAATTATATTTCACTTTACATTATAAATAGTAGTTAGGTATGTGGGAAAACATCATTTGATCTTCATCCTATACAGGAGTTATATATTTGTTGTGATAGGTTAGGTTCAATTAAATAAATCGGATTAATTAAATATCAATTTCAAAGATTGAGAGGAGACTATTTTACAATAAACGAGCATTGGTTTAAAAGGAACAGTACAAGAGTAACATGTTTTTGACAACTTTTGACTGAAATTAAATCAACTTTAATAATATGCAAGCATATTTAAGCTATTTCAGCAATTACACATAACGTACGCAATGAACGAAAATAACTGATATCATCCTAACGCTACCTCCAGCGTACTAGATATACCTAATGCTACGAACATAAATTTAAACGTATCAATTTAAAAATGACGTCAGTATATGTATGTAACAATATGTATAGCTACACTTGTAATACATAGAAAAATAGCAACAAAAATAGAAACTTACCCGTCGCCGACCACAACGCATTTGATCGCCTGCATTTTCGCTTAAACCGAGACGATAGAACTAATAAACCACAATTACACAAGCGATCTCCCTAATTCCTTTTCTTAACACAACACTAAATTACCACGTTCCGATGCAATCAATACACAATGGCACACAATCAACACTCGTAGAAACGAATAGCACAGTTTTTAGATAACAATATTAATTTCATATCTCTACACGAGCGATAAGAACAATTTTGCTCACGAAACCACCGTTCACCGAAGACGTTTCGTTCGCTCGCCGTCAACGACAACGAAACGAACGGCATTAAATATTGTTGCCATGCGCAAATGTAGATTACCCTGCTAGTTTCTCCCTATAAGTGATATTTTTTCCACTTCGATCAACAATACAGCTAGATTTCGGGACAGCTACAAAATCCAAGCTAAAATGTGTCCGCTTGAATGTGTAGCTATAGAGCGACTTATGTTTTCTGCTAAACAGAGACAACAAATTGTATTGTTGATCGAAGTTTTTCCACCATGTACATTTATATATAAGGATACATGCAAAGAGTATTGTAATATTATATGAACAAGAGTGGCAACTCTATGGTCAAATATGCATGTATGGAAGGTGCTGCTGCCCTACGCCCTGGTGAAGAACTAATGTGACGTATCTATAGATGTATACCTATCTATATGTATATGTTGGAATTGCCACTATTCGTATTTTAGCCGTCTAATTCAAATCAGCATATACGAAGTGTAAGCGGCTAAACCCGATTTGCACTATACGGCTAAAATACGAACATTGGCAAGTGGCCTATCAATTAAAGTCCTTGACCGTACAATTTGGTACGCCAAGGCCATGGCCGATGAATGACAACTGACAAGTTTGACAAGTCAACCAAGATGGCCGCTAATTTAGTTCTTTACCAAACAACCAGAGATCGCTGTAGTCGCATTAAAAGTGTGATATATGTAAGTGTGCCCCCCCTGGATACATGTATGCCATCGTAAAATGGATGCGCAAAAGATCTTTTTATTTTATGTATTTTGTAAAATTCCTTCTTAGAATGCCTTTTTGATCCTCAGGAAATATGAATGTAACTACCACTAGTAATTTAAGCAGTGCGTTGACTGAGTCAGTCAGTTAGTCACATTACGACTTCATAAGTAGTTCCTATATAGCATGTAAGTACCGTCATTTGCTCTTGTTGTGAAATTCAATTCAGTGCGTTTAAAAAATGAAATGAGACAAATATGATGACGGTTTGTCATTTACGTTAAAAATTAAATGCTAACACTTCACTTAGTGTATTCATTGAAATATTTCAGTAAGTGACAGAGAACTATCTTCTATTATATAAAAATCTCGTGTCACGGTGTTTGTTATCGAACTCCTCCGGAACGGCTTGACCGATTTTCATAAAACTTTTTTGTCTGTATTTGGTAAGTAAGTCTGAGAAGAGGTCGTAGGCTATTTTTTATACCCCTATTCTACGCAGACGGAGTCGCGGGCAAAAGCTAGTATACCTATACATAAGTTAATTATCGTTTTTTATTTTCTTATTACCCTCATTTAATTTGCTCCATCACAGCTACACTATGCCCGTGCATTTGCATGCAACTGTCACATTCTACTTTCTAGGATAAGTCGTCGTAGATTTGTAGGGCACGTAATGCTTTGCAAGTTTTTTTTTCCTGTAAATATTTTATTGATAAGCTATTTATCATTTTTTAATGTCCATCAAAGGCATGTTTTTAAGTAAGTAAGCTAAACAGCGGCAGGGGGGGTTCACTCCGCAGTTTAGGTATGTTCGGCCGGCGCTCCGCCCGGGCGGAGTATGGCAGTAGGTTGTCAATTGGCCTTCAGTTCGCACGCTAGCCGCGTCGCGCGTAATTAAGAATCTTTTTTTTTGTGATTTTTGCAACAAACAATGACTTCTAAACGATCTTATAAATAACTTACTTACTAAAGGTGGTTTACTGAATTAATACACACTGTTATCTTTCTTGATTTTTATACCTACCAAACATCGGCGAGTCGGAAACCTGTGCCCTTGGTTTCGGATCAGCGGTGCCCAACGGAATATGAACGCTCGGATCACACGATAAGTTTCAATTTCGCATGCAAGCAGTAAGAATAGACAAGTTTTTATACCTAAAGTTGACTTTTGTTCGAGAGTGATCCTTCTGTACGTTAGTACTATTACTTATTCTGTGACAGCGGTCATGCATTTTTTTCTTCGTGATAAATCAAATCTTGACCAAAGTTTAGGTCGTTTAGGAGAAGAGGCAAAATTTAAATTGAAATCATCATCATCATCATCATCATCATCCCAGACTATATACGGCGCACTGCAGGGCACAGGCCTCCTCTCAGAATGAGAGGGCTTGGGCCATAGTTCCCACGCGGGCCCAGTTTGGGAACTTCACACACACCATTGAATTTCTTCGCAGGTTTATACAGGTTACCTCACGATGTTTTCTTTCACCGTAAAGCTCATGGTAAATTTCAAATGTAATTTCGCACATAAGTTCCGAAAAACTCAGAGTCAGAATCATTGTGGTCAGAATTGAAAAACGTTTTTTTTCGTTACAAATTTTATGCACAAAAGTTAATCATATGTTAATTTTATCCAATTCGGTTTAGCAATTACTCACATTCGAAGTCAGTTAACGTTATTGTCGTATAACTGATTATTGTCAATGAAATTATATTACCCTCATAACATTTTGAATCTTTTCGCTGGCCACACAGAGAGCATAGACAATATTTGTTTGGTTTTTACATGGCAAAGACGAAAGTCCGACGTTTTGTACATTTCCGTTTCCACACTTTTATACAATAAAAATAAAAATTGTAATTCATAAATTGTGTCATAAATTGTTGTGCCTTATGTTAAAGTTTAAAAACACAAAGATAATAAATAAGAGATAGAATAGAAGAAAACAAGGCATATAAACCGGTATTTTTACAAGCAAGATTACCAGCAGCATTTAGGGTATGCGCGCACGAGCAACTTAGTCGCATGGCGATTTTTTTTGTGTTATGTGTATTTGTATCCCGGGAGTCGCAATCCTACGTGTGCGCACTTCCATACTAACCCATAGACTTGATAAAATTGTTGCGGAGACAAAAGTTGCTCGTGCGTGCATACCCTAATTCACATTGTCGCATTTTTTGTGGTTCTTTATCGCGTTTAGTCTATGGTTCCAATACTATGGCGGCGGTCACAACGGTAGTTGCGCGGTATTGCGTTATACTGTCGAGTTTTGATTAACGATGGCTAAAGGTGATAAAGAGCTCGAAAAACCCATCGTTAATAATGAATTACCTAACCCGGAGTGTCGTAGTGCGGATCAGGAGGACTCTGAATCGACGCAAGAACAACCCCTTGACATCGGAGAGCATTATTTGGTGCGGCGTTCGGATGAGTCATGGCACCCGGCCGAGATAATCCAAACACGATACAACGCTGCAGATTCCGGCTTCGAATACTATGTGCACTATGTGGGCTACGATCGGAGGCTGGACGAGTGGGTTTCCCGCCACCGCGTCATGTCGGACAGGTTTGACATGTGTGAGCAGTCCAATAACAACTTAAATTCAGACCACCTGCTCACTGATAAGTCCGGCCGCAAAATAACGCGGAATCAAAAACGTAAACATGACGAGATCAACCACGTTCAGAAGTCCTACGCAGAAATGGATCCCACAACAGCGGCGCTTGAGAAGGAACACGAAGCAATCACAAAAGTCAAATACATCGATAAAATTCAAATAGGAAAATATGAGATCGATACTTGGTATTTCAGCCCCTATCCTGACGAATATGGCAAACAGTCTAAACTATGGATATGTGAATATTGTCTAAAATACATGAGAATGGAGAAAACATACAGGTATCATTTGAGTGAATGCACAGCAAGACAGCCGCAGGGCAGTGAAATATATAGAAAAGGCACCATTGCTATATTCGAGGCAGATGGAAAAGAACACAAGATTTATTGTCAAAACCTGTGTTTACTAGCAAAGTTATTCTTAGACCATAAAACGTTATATTTTGATATAGAACAGTTCTTATTCTACATTCTATGTGAAGTTGACAAGCAAGGTGCCCACTTGGTTGGATACTTTTCGAAAGAAAAAGATTCTCCTGAAGGTAATAATGTTGCATGTATACTTACCCTCCCACCATATCAGAGACAAGGCTATGGAAAGCTACTCATAGCATTCAGTTATGAGCTTTCAAGGCTAGAACAAGTTGTAGGTAGTCCCGAGAAGCCTTTATCAGACCTTGGTAAGCTTAGCTACAGATCTTACTGGTCATATGTATTGCTGGAGGTCTTAAGTGCAAGCCGAGGCACCCTGAGCATTAAGGATCTGAGTCAGATGACAGGGATATCTCAGACAGACATTATATCAACCCTACAGTCCATGAATATGGTGAAATACTGGAAAGGGCAGCATGTGATTTGTGTCACTCCTAAGATAGTAGCAGAGCAGCTAGCTAGCTCTCATTTCAAGAAGCCTCGGTTGTCTGTTGACCCGTCTGCCTTGAGATGGACACCACCAAATAAGCAAGGGCATTCAGCTAAAGCCAAGAAGTAGTACAGGCTTACAGGCAGGGCCTAGAGAAGTTAAAACTTACCTACAATCAAAAGGATTCTCTGGGTACAGGCCTGTTGAAATAAATTAGATATGGTTTAATTTGCAGTGTGGACTCGGCTAGAGTATTATTATCTATAGTTTGTGTTTATGATAATTATGTGTTATGTCAAGTAATTATTGCACTGCATTTGTTGATAGCATTGATAAAATCCATGTGGATTAATGTATTATAGTTATTTGATTCCATTTATTGATTTTGAAGGGGCAATTGAAAATCCAAAAAAAGTAGAATGTAGCTTGTTTAGATAGAATCATACAATATGTATAAATAATGTTAATTATAATTATTATATAAGCATTGTCTTGATTCCGTTTAAACACATTTCTATGTGTATTATTGATTACCAAGATAATCTGTATTGGTGTGAAATCAACATTTTAAACATAAAACAAAGGACTTGTGTAGTTCAAATGAAACTGACAAGTAAGTATGTAGGTATTGGTTTTTCTGCCCATTTTATGTCTAATTTTATGTTAATTAGAAATTACCACATTTTGGATCTTAGTGCTTTATCTTTTGAAATATGCTGATGTACTTGTTCACAACAGTAAGACAGACAAAATAAGCTCTGTATATAGATTAAGGCTTTTCAGGATTTAAATTCCTACCACCATCTTCAACATAAATTATTGGAGTATGTTGGGAAAATATGCCTACTATTTAGTATTAGCAAGCATTAAACTCCCTAGTAAAAAATAGTAATAGCCAAGCTAATTACATTAAAAACCTTGGCACTTAGTGCATTTTTAAATTAAATGTTTTTTTTGCCAGTGAAACCCAGATCTGTGTAAAGCTGCTTTTACATCTCATTGAGTTCCTTTTTTTTACTGGTAATAGTGATATTAATCTTAAGTTAGTTAGGTTTTTTTATGACAAAGATAGCATAGTTTGTAAGCTTAAATGATAAGTTCTGTTCAACATGTACAAAACTGGTAGCAGAAAATTATGTATATGGGCATTTCTATTTTTTGTTTACCGAAAATTAAGAAATTGTTAACAGGGAGTTAAAATTAGTCCGTTTGGTTACGCACTTTTTCAAGCCTTTACAATAAAAAACATAACAAATCTGAAAAGTTTAACAATGTTTAACAAGAATTGAAGAATTGTATGATTTGTTACATTTTTTTTATTGTAATGACTTATAAAGGAGTGTAACCAAGCGGACAAATTTTAACTCCCTGTTAACAATTTCTTAATTTTGGGTACAATGAAAAATAGAAATGCCCATGTACGAGTTGATTTTGTAAATAAATTTTGAGTCCACAATTTCATTCAATATGATAACTTGACTTATAATTTTGAACATTATAACCTGATAAATGAGACATTTTGCTTTCCTTGAATCACATAATTTTCTCTTATTTGGCGGCCTGTAATTGTTACTATAATAATTAATTTTGTGAGTAATATCATTGACATCATTTAGAGATAGTTTTGTTCTAATTAATCAATGTCTAGGTATTCCATAGAAAATATTTAAACACAGTAAATGGGGTTTAGTTAAAGAAAATTTCATTTGTTGTGTTTGATTGATGTTCAGTAAAATTTGAATTTAGTGTCTGTAACAAAATCAAAAATAACTTTTGGGAGTGTTGGATCCTTTTCTCTTAACTATGCCCATTTTATGTTTATCTTCTGTTTCAATAATGATGCTGACATACCTGAACAAAGAGTTAAAATTTTATGGATAAACTTCAAATCTATGTGAAATGTAATGTCTCAATCCACTGAGACTTCCAGGGTACTTGGCAGAGCAGCAGATCCAAATAATGCTTTGTAAAAGCAAAATTTTGTTTCATAAATCGCGTATTCAAGGCAACAATGACGTAGATCTATTAATATTTTGTTTTTGCTCTGTGGCTGTGGTCATTCTCAGTATTAGGCTTGAAGTGAAGGGATACTATTTTAGTGGCACCTGTACATGTCTCTGGTTTGACAGGCATCAGGCAGCATTGGTGGAGTGCAAAAAGTTGGACCATGTTAACCATTCAAAACTATTAACTAAAAAAGTTCCTGTGGCTTGACAACTATAAAACACGAAACGTGTTTCTACATAATGTACGTTATAAACTTTGAAACCATCCAACCGATGTGTCTCAAACTGGTTTCATCTAAAATAAGGCAAAGATGGTGTTATACCACGAACAAATCATTACGCACAATCAGTCCAATCATGAATCGATTGCGCGGACGAAGACACGGGCTTAGAAAAGCTACTTATCCATAAAACTGTTTGTCTGTCATAATATTTCCAACTACTTATGTTAAATGTCCAACTTTAACTCTACCTGAATGCGTTAACTACCAAAACAACAAAAACGTAGTCGCAAAAACTTAGCCATTGGCTCATGGTGCCACAATGACCTTGGTATTACAAAACGTATTTATGCTAATTTAGCCGCATCAGAGAAGCCGTTTAAGGTGAATGACTCGTTACGTCAATGCTTTAAAATATCCCGCGTCTGCGTGAGATGGCGAGATATTGCGTCATTAGTGAAGTTTGCTCCACATCGCTACTTTGCGAGCTTTAAAATTTGGCGCCTTTAATAATCCATTTGTTTATGTTTGGTGTGTGTTGTTTATATAAGCTTATTCCACAGTTAATGAAGATATATTTTGAATCTTAATTTGTCTATTCTAATTTTGATACACAGGAATTGTATTTTACCTAGTAAACGGAAATGTCATAGCTACATAGGTAGTGTTTGCCGGTTAAATCTCTAAAATTAATTTGGATTTTGTGAGCAGAACCTTTTTGTCATATTTGCCAATTAGGAGCTAGTGTCGCAAATGCAGGATTCTTGGTTCACTTGGTTGTACTACCGAATTTTGTAATAATAGTCTGAGGCCATAATATTGTCTAACGCATTATGAATCACTTTCACAATTTCTTTCTGTCTAACTATAGGATGGGGGAAAAAAATATGCTGAATGCGATTACGAGCGCCTATGCGTTAGACAATATCTATGACTGTTCTCGAACAATTTGTTTTAGCTTTAGTATAAAAAATGTAATTAGCTTTTAGTCCTCGAGTAGTGTACCTTGTAAATGTATAATGTAATGTAAGCAATGTGTGTATCTTCAGTTCAATTTGTCATAGTCAAGCCGCTAACTAAACAAATTAAAAGATCTTCCCATTGCAGTTTTGATTCGATTCTGTGAATCATTAGTTTTCACTGTTAATTGTGATAATTCTTTATTGTAAGAAAAAGTGTCGAAGGTTCGAAGAATAAAAATAAATAAAACTGAAATCAATATTTTTTCCTGAAACAGTTTAACTTCCCCTTTCTTCGATCTATGATTATATTATAGGGCAGGGCTTACTAAAATAATAACACACATCCACAATATCTATCGCATTCCAATTTATTTTTCATTTTATTACCATTTATTTCATATGCACATTACTGAACACTTACATTTTAACGTAAAGAAGAACACTGTTCAAATTATTAATATCGCTTGAGACGTTTTGTGCGTTGTTATAAACAAGATTGTAAAAAAAGAGAAACCACCAGTTTTAAAAAATCAGGTTCATTCTATCACAACTCCAATTATTATATTACACAGTAGTAATTTTACGATGATCCAGTTATATACGAGTGTGACACCAGCATCGATAGCTCTAGAGTGATGTCAAAAAGTACAGTCTCCATCAGACAAAAATTTACATCAGAGTAGTCAAGGTGCTCAAAAATATCTGAACACGCACGTGCGCGATTGTCAGGCCCTATACTACGAAGCGCGAAATTCGAACTTCGTTTCATACCGTTCCGCTCAAGCTAATGGTATTTATTACGAGAGTGAGAGGGACCGCACGATCCGAACTTCGAACTTCGAATTTCGTAGTAACCCCCCAGTACGGTCGTGTTCTAATATTTTCGAGTCCTGAATGCTGCGATGTTTATGGTATTGATGGCTGGACTGTACCTAATAAATAATGTTCTTTTAACGATGATTTGCATCATGTCACGGATCGTCTTAAAAAGCCTACAGTCCTACAGAGTACAGTAGGTAAATTTTGTAACTTTAATTGCAATAAACAGATTAAATTTAAAAAAAATTTTTTTAGGTATAATCAGAGCACCAGTCAGGTGTTCAGTGTTTTGAATAAAGATTCAAGAATTGTGGCAAATCTACAAATTAAATGTACCTAATCACAGTCTAGTCTAAGGTAATCAATCACAGCTTATCAATTTAGGTCAAAAATAAATATGAATTATCAAACGCGTACTAAACAAGTTTATCTCAGATTTATCATAAGTACCTACACAAGAGGGCAATGTCCTGGTAGTGTAACTTTTTGCGACTGAGGTACAATGTAATTCTTGAACATGACATGTACCTATTTCTTTACAAGCGCTCCACTCGGCCACGGTTCAGTAGTTGCGGTAAAATTAATAAAAAAAAATTAAATTGTATAGTCGATAAAGAAAGTGCTTTGCCAGTTACGATGAGAGTCCTACTTCAGAAAATAATCGGTACGTCACAGGATTCGTGAGACAGTTGCTGCGCTGCCACCGCTGACTAGCCAGAAGCGAGTAGAGCGCGAAATTAGCTCACCCTGTCTCGTAGCAAGTATTTCTCAACATCTATTTGTATTTTACCTGTGCGGGATATAACCGGACAAATGACACTAAACCTTAGGTCTGTGCTTTCTTGGTTGTCGTATGACAACTGCATTTTCAGAAGTGGAAGTGATAATTGGCTTCATACCTCTCGCTCTTCTACGTTGAAGCTACGTTACGACTAAATAATGCTGTTCCGTAGCACCACCAACAGAAAAGCTAGAAAACGCCAATGAACTGATTGTACCAACTTTATTTTTATCTCCTATTTTTGCATTATAGAGATTTTCTATTTCACGTCTCAGTCGATATTAATAAATTAAAAAGTGGTTACAACAATTAGGAATATTTAACTGGAAAGTAAACTAGTAACGGTCTTTGGTTACGCCTAGAATAAACCAAGAAATGCTTATTTAGATAATCACCATCAGATTTTGTTCTCTACAGACATTTAAAGTCAGATTAAACATTTCTCAGCTCATTACGCTGCCTTTGGTAACTACGTGTTAACTTAATTTAAAGAATAAACAATAAGTGAAAGTAAACCTTTACACATTATCTACCTTAACATTAAAGCTCATCTCTCGTAAAACGTCTACACATCGCCTCGCTTCAGTGGACCAAGGCGATGCAGAGGCGATTAGGAGGTGACAACCTTAAGTACTCACCAAACACTGAACGTTTTAGCGTTAATATTCAACACTTATTACAATATATTTTTTTGTTTTATTAAATCGTTTAATAGTTTTTTTTTTATTATCGTCAAAACATACCTAACCAACACGGGTTACATAGATATCTACAGCTAGATTTAAACTGTCTATGCCTTTACAGAGTAGGTACAGAAGGTTTACAATAAGCAAGTACTCTAAATATTATCAATCATGTATATTTAGAAGGGCTTCTGTTCGAATTCTTTAAAGTTTTTATGATTTATTTTAATCGAAATGTGTTGACGTGTCCAATTTCATGGTGATATGATAGTAAATTGTTTTTGACATGGAAGCAAGACATTAGTGAAACCTTGTTGGTGTTAATAATTTTTAATGACTGTACAGTCGAGTTCACCAATATCTGTACAGCCAACATTTCATAAATATCTATACATAGACCTTATTACGCTAACATAAGGTCTATGTATAGATATTTATGAAAGGTTGGCGATGCATATATTGGTGAACTCGACCGTACCATTATGAGGGTAGAAAACGAAGATCAGTTTCAAAGCTTTATCACATGATTGCAATTGTATTACTTTAATACAACAGTTTCCAAAATTTGTACTTACTTTCGGTTATTTCGGTGGGGTTCAAAATTTGGAACACTGAGTATTTTAAAAACCTATTTGTGTAGGTCACTAAGTGTAGGTTTTTCTTGGTTAACTATCAGTTAACAAGGTCCAACTTTATGGACTCCACCCATTTATGTACTTAATAAGTAGGCAAATAAATATTGGCTTGTGACATACATTTGATAACTGCTTTGTTGTAATGTTGAACCTCACTTTGACATTGCTCCTGTTCTTTCTCACTAACGAGTAGACTAAACTCTTCAAAACATACATCTGTTTCAATTTTAGTAATAGATTATAGACCCAGAGGCGTACCTAGGGTTATTTTCCAGGGGGGCTTTGCTATGGCCACAGAGGCGACGCAGTATCCATACCCCATTCCTAGGGTGGGCACTAGACCATTCTGAGCTGGTCATGGTCAGTGGTCAGGTGTTTCTCGGGATTTAACAATGCAGCCCAAGTATTGTGAGGACATGAGCGGTAACATCTTTTATTGAATGGCTGCTTCAAGTGAAGTTAGGGCAAAATGCAAAAAAATGTATAAAACTCCAAGTGCGGCCTAAAGCAATATGTCGAATATTTTAGTTTCAACGCTCAGAAAGAAAAGAGAATAAGACTACAGAGAAATAACTTGCGAGCTATCAAACTGACGTCGCATTATGACAGTTTTTAAAATGGAAAATGTGTTTTACCATTTTCACTTTAAGTGCATTTTTGAGCACTAAAAGCATAAAAATCGTTCTAGCTCCTTTCCTTTCCTAAAATGATGATAATTTACGCCCTTATTACCTGACTGATATGATTAAAACTCTATACATAGATTTAGATGTACTCATCCCCAATGAAGCTAAGCGACTTTCTCTTATCAAAAGCAGATAACCACCGTACAATGTACTCGAGAGTACACCCAAACTATAGAATGACAACTATATATTTTATTGCTAAAAAATTTTTACAACAGTGCAAGCTATGGAAGTGATAAAATAGCCGTCGACTCGCTTAACACCAGTCTTTGAAAAAAAAAACTTAACCACTTTTTCCTTTTAATAAAATAAGGGTATGCGCGCACGAGCAACTTTTGTCTCGGCGACTATTTTATCTAGTCTATGGGTTAGTATGGAAGTGCGCTCACGTAGCGCCGCGACTCCCGGGATACAAATACACATAACACAAATAAATCGCCTTGCGACTAAGTTTCTCGTGCGCGCATACCTTTAAGGTTGAGCTAGGATTTTAAACAGGAATCAACAGAGTCGCAGGTTGTTATTAATACTTTTCAAATACATTAAGATGTAGGTATTTTGTGGTAGAGTCATTTTATGACGATCCCTGCGATACTTGCAATGATAGCTTTTGTAGAATAATGTCGAAAATTAAATTCCTAGCTTAGGTAAGTTGAGTAAGCCGACGGCGCTACAATGACAGTTATGATCATAATTCTGGAGAACGGTTTTGTACTTCATTTTAGACCTTTGCTAACCTGTCAACCTCAATGCATTTTGAGCTTTTCCTCACACAGTAGGTACTTCGAAATAATATAGGTCCACTTGCATTTACGACCCTAGAGCTGTAATGTGACTAATAATGGAACTATAATACCGCAGTAAGTTCACGCCCTCTTCTTGTATTACATTGAGACACGAATAGCAATTGCTAACTTTAATTATACATTTGCATCTTTCATGTTGGTCAATGCTTAGCCGGTATTGCAGAGCTTATTTCTGATACATTAACACGTCCTTTATCTACTGAGTCTGACAGAAATATAGACCCGACAAGAGTCGAGCTTACACCGGTATACTATTATATTATATAATGATCAAGTACTTTCTACCATACTCTTTCGTTTAGTTATAATAACATTAACACCAGAACGATGATACATAATTGCCTAATTTCAAAATACTACTGAGATAGCATTAATCCTAAAATATCATCTTTAAAAAAATACTATGTATTCGAATTAAGCGCTTAATATTTTATATGTATATTAATACTGTATGCATCAGATCGTTATATATTTTTTTATTAAAATTAGTCAATGTATTTAATATGCCTTCATGACATGACAAAAGCGTTAGCAGTGTTGCCAATTAAAAACTTGTAATTTGCGATTAATTTTATCGAGTTTTCTGGTAAACAGATATGCCACTTGTATCTTTCTCCTGTTAGGTACTTTAGCCTTGTTGAATGTTATGTACATTACGGCATTAGTAAAAAATAATCCTATGAAATGACGATCGTACGTGATAAAACGACCTCAAAGGACGCAATGAGACAATGTTGCGTGCAATGTTTCGACAGTAGACATAATTTTCGATATATTGTACCTATTCATTATTAAAGAATGTACAACTGTATTTGGTTAACGCTCTAAAGCGTTTCAACTGCCGTATCCTGTGTGTTCCGAAAATCGAATATATAAAAATCTCGTGTCACGGTGTTTCTTATCGAACTCCGAAAGGTTTATTTTTATTTTTATTATTTAATATAATCAAGAGCACATATAAATAAGGTTGAAATTATTATGCCACTATTGGAAAACCCACTAGAGGTTTATGTAATAGTAGGCGAGTTAAAGCGGTTCAGTACAAGTTTTAATTAAATAAACTAAAGTTCCACTAGGTAGGTACTTTATTGTCACTCTCTAGGTAGAATTTTTTGAGAACTTTTTTACATTCAGAGGGGTTGGTGGCAGTGTTTACAACTTTGTTTAGCAATTCCTTTGGGAGGGTGTTCAATGTCGCGGGTATTCCGCGGACTTGACCGATACTTATTCTTTTTTGTCTACATTTGGTAGGTCTGAGGGTCGTAGGCTATTTTTCATATCCGTATTCTACGCAGACGGAGTCGCGGGCAACCGCTAGTAGTCTTAATAATATTTCAGTCAGGTGGGTGCCAAGCTGAAGTGGAACTTGGCAGGCCATGCCAGCCGCATGGATCCAAATCGGTGGGCTAAAACAGCCAAGGACTGGATACCACAAGGTGGATGGCAGCGACGAGGTAGGCCCAGGAGCCGTTGGCAGGACGACCTAGACGCGTACCTTAGGGACTGGAAGGACACCGCTCAAAATCGGAATAAATAATTTATTGAATCAGGCGCTACTTTGCGGAGGTCCATATTAATGAACTAAAACAATTACTTTGCTCACCCGCGACCTTACAATAGTTACGTTTATGCAAGAAATGTGCGTTCATGCAGTTCCTCCACCTCCGCACTGTACGAACACACACAAATCACATAAACCTAACCATCACCACACCAAGCTACACTGACGCGTTTCGAACCCAACCAGAGCTCATCTTCAGAGTTACCACAACCGTATGCTATGCTACCAAATGTTAAATTTAACTGAACTGCATGAACGCACATTTCTTGCATAAACGTAACTATTGTAAGGTCGCGGGTGAGCAAAGTAATTGTTTTAGTTCAGAATAAATGGCTAAAATGGGGGGACGTCTTTGCCCAGCAGTGGAACACTTCTCCAGGCTAATTAATATATAATGTAACTAGCTTTTGCCCGCGACTCCGTCCGCGTGGAATTAGTAATTTGGGCAGCTTATTTGTTTATCCAATTTTCTTTTTCATCAATTATGGCTCTCTTTAGATCCTTCCGGAAGAAGTGAAACTTTATAATAAACCAACCCGCTCCCAATCCGCCCCAACCCGCCCCCAACCCGCTCCCAACTCGCTCTCACCCCGCCCCCAACCCGCTCCTAACCCACCCCCAACCCACTCCCAACCCGCCCCCAAATCGCTCTCAACCCGCCCCCAACTCGCTCTCAAACCGCCCCCAACCCGCTCCCGACCCGCTCCCAACTCGCCCCCCCACCCGCTCCCAACCCGCCCCCAACCCGCTCCCAACTCGCCCTATCTAACTGGGCTATCTAACACTGAAAGAGTTTTTCAAATCGGAGCAGTAGATCCCGAGATATAGAAGTTTTACTTCAAAAACACCCGATTTGGAAACATTCTTTTTCTCCGCTCCGGTCCTATTGGTGGTAGCGTGATAATATATACCCTCCCTTTTTCCATTTTTCCTATAGCCTTCCTCGATAAATGGGCTATCTAACACTGAAAGAATTTTTCAAATCGGAGCAGTAGTTCCTGAGATTAGCGCGTTCAAACAAACAAACAAACAAACAAACAAACTCTTCAGCTTTATATATTAGTATAGATATTGCAGTCAGCTAAAAATCCCAATGATGTACGCGTGGTGTAATTGGTCTTAAATTCATGGAGATTATATCTTTAGATTTTCGTAACACTGGAGACGGCTGTTGAAAAGTTTCAGAGCCCCACCGATTTATCGATAACATCAAAAAATTACAGTTACGTTTGAAATTTATCATATTCCAAATAAAAAATTTCGATGACAAGGATTCTACGTTATGTGACGCTCTTATTCCTATTAATTTCTTAATTTATCAAGATAAATATGGCATAAATCGTGGCATAAAGTAATATCGTATGTATTATTTTTTGTCAAGCTTATAGACATGGCACGATTTAATTGTGGGAAAATAAATTACTTTAGAAATTAGGAAAATAATATCACAATTAGCTAATTTATGAATCTGAGAAATTACCCTAATGTGCAATAAATACCTCGGAAACCAAAAGATAATGTAGAAGGGAAAGAATATTGTGAATATTTAGTGATGTCCGGAATCATGACTGAAGCCAATTAAAAAAAAAGCATTAACATTTTCAATAAAAGGGATTCATTTCACATTAGAACAGATTCTCTTCGTATATTATCACTAGCTGGGTTTATCTCTGTTGATAGGTATTCGAGTTAAGATATTTACACATATATGTATAGGGTATTTTACAATAGATAAATAATAGGTTTATATTGTCGTACATACACATACCTACAAGCAGGTACTGTGAAGCGATACACGATTAATATTTCTGAGGTTCCTTTAAAATTATACTTAAAGAAAATTATAGTTAATAAAAAAATAATGTCGTTAAAATATTCAAGAACATCGAAAAGACTTAGGTACAATAAAATCTAGGGCTTAACTTAAACAAAATAATGGACGTTTAAACGATTCTTGACATCATAGTAAGTAATAGCGACTTTACGATACCTAGAGAGATCAAACAATTTATCTTCTGTGCATTTTTCAAGCTATCACGTAGGATAATAGTGAATAAATCTTTGCACATTATACAAAATTTTACTACTTAATTCTTGTATACAACTAAACCAGATTTTGTCAGACGTGTCGTGGATGGCCATCTCATCCGATAAATTGTAGTTTAGGTATACATAAATGGTTTACATCGACATTCAGCCACGACCAACATAGCCGACGAATGACGTGAATGAAAGGGAAGTAATATAACTCTCTAGATCTGAACATGGCATACCATTTCAAGTAGCTAAATCAATGCAAGTTATTAGCAAAAGTTCTTTCACAAAATGTATTACAAAAAAGGATTTTGTCTATTACGACCATTATAAGTGCTAAATTTATTATTCTTTGATGAGCATATTCGCCAGCTCGGCAATCCTAAGTTAACTTTATTTGGTCTACTTCAAGGTTAAATTTAGTTTACGTATTGATTTGAGATACGTGAATGTAGTGACGAAATGGTGGTAAAAGCAGTTAATTTACTACACCATTTCACTATAACAGTTGATAATTTCAATGTTACAAAACATCTAAGAAAGTATGGGATAGTATTGTTACAAAGTAATTATTACTTACTGATGCGGTGTCAATACAAAATAAAGGATGTGAGAGAATCGAAGCACCTCTCCGCGAGATTAGTAAGTCGGAGCTGTGTAGTCCATGTTTCCTGAAAGCAAATGGCTTTGCGTTAAAAAACAGTGCGTCGAGTCCCTCCGCGCGGAAGAAGTGAAACTTCATAATAAACTAACCCGCTACCAATCCGCCTCCAACCCGCTTCTAACCCACCCCCAACCCGCTCCCAACCCGCTCTCAACCCGCCCCCAACCCGCTCTCAAGTGCCTATAGAAGTTCTACTTCAAAAACAAACGTCTCGTAAACGTCAACTTGCGATGCGTATTTAACGCAACGCATTTAACGCAACGCTTGTTGAAAGTCGCATTAGAAGTTTCACTTCAAAAAAGAACTGTCAGTGTCAACAACAAACATCAACATCTCGGCCATTAACGTCCCATTGCAGGGCATAGGGCATAGGCCTATTCTCAGAATGAGAGGGCTTGGGCCGTAGTTCCCACGTAGGCCCAGTGCAGATTGGGAACTGTCAGTGTCATTTTGGACTATTTCTAACTGTCGTCGGCACCCTTACATATCTTTACTTAGAATTCAGGAAACTCAGAGGTGCGAGCCCGGGCTCGAACCCATGACCCTCTGCTTGAGAGGCCATAGGTCAAAATTAAAGCTTATAATAATATTTGATATAGTGTACTCGTTGCATAACTTGAACTAACGCGGTTAGCGTTGGTTGGCGTTGCGGGTGATGACTAGCAGCTTCTAAAAATCCCCCTAAGGGCGGTAGCGGTGGTAGTAAATTATCTTGGTCTCGAGCCTTAGTTCCCAAACTTTTTTTTCTCATAGACGACTTTCAAAATTTAGCTGGTTCCGGTGGACCCCTTGCAGCTACATTTGTACCATATTCCCAAAACTCGATAAAAATGTGAAGATTGGATCTAAATCTAAAACCCGTCGAGTCTCCCGTGGACCCCTGGGGGTCCACCTGGACCACTTTGGGAATCAATGGTCTAGAGATTACCTTGGTCGCGCTGCGAGAAAGGCGGCTCGCTGTAAGCCGGTTGTGGGTCCGGCGCGCCGGGGTAGGCCGGGAAGCCGCCGGGGCTGCCCACGGCCCCTTCCACCTCGTAAGCCGGCGCGAACGCAGAGTCCGCGCCGAGCCGGAAGCGCTGAAAGGCGAAAAAGGCGCAGCCGACCTGAGGGGGAAAACGATTTTTTATTACTAGTGTTTACTCGCTTCGCTTGCGTGAACTATTAGGTCTGACAGTTCAAGGTCCTTGTAGTCGCTGACGTGGCGATTGTGGTATTCTTACAGACGCTTCTTCTTCGAAAGACGTCCACTGCTGAACATAGGCCTCCCCTTAGGCTCGCCAAACAGATCGGTGCTGCGCCATCCGCATCCAGCGCGTTCCCTCAACCTTAAACAGGTCGGCGCTCCATCTTGGAGGCCTACCGACACTGCGTCTTCCGATCCGTGAGCGCAACTGGAGAACCTTTGATGAATGGAAAATTTTAAGCTTCTAGAATTTGCGGTTGAGCTTTCGGCACTTTACAAAGAAACATACAGTCAGTTCCGTGGGAATATTGGAAGAAAAAATAATAGTGATGTGTTATTTCCGTGATCCCGCTATCTACATACCAAATTTCATCCAAATCTTAGTGCTGGTTCGCACAGTGACATTAAAATCGCGCCAGTAGCATGACACTGCAGCACTTGATCGATCATTTGTAACTCTGTAGCCCTGCTGACCAATCAACGATGTAATTCTACTGGCACCACTTTCCACACGGCGTGTAAACAGATCCTTTGATAATTTTAACGTGGAAGAAGAATAAAAAACACACGAACTTACGCATATATTCCTATTGCAGATTTCGTGTAGTTACATTGTAGCGAACATTTCTCTTGCGGGTCTAACATTCGTGCAGCCTGCGCTAGTCGCTGAACGTATCCGCCTTCTACTGTTTCAGCCAAAAACACACATTACCTTTTGTGCTAGGTACTTAGTTACTTACCCAAGCGAAAATGGAGAAGAAACAGAACGCGATGGCACCCTGCATGTTGTTAGCGGTGCCTGGGGGCGCGGGCACGGTCTTACCCCACGCGTTAGCGAGATAGCAGAAGCCCACGAAGTAAAGGAAGGCCCAGAATGCTGGAATAACAGATGATGGTTAAAGACAATGCGATCATTAGACGTCAAGTGTACTGAGAACTCAAGAGGCACAACAAGAAAGACGTATCAATGTGTCTTTGCAAATTTTTTTCGTATAGAGCTATTTTGTACCTACGCTTATTGTCTAAGGGCTCCCACACATAACATCGTTAGTTCCTGCGATGCGATTTCGCGCGGTAAGACCAAGGTTCAGGTGACCATATAATTTGTATGGTCACCTGAACCTTGCGCGATGCGAAATCAGATCGGAAGTTCTTGCGGTGCATTCGTACGAGCTCGCAGATATTTGCGCTGCGATGCGAATTCGCGGTTATGTGTGGGAGCCCTAAGACGGTGGCACGAGAGCAGTCGTGTTGCGGTTGGAGTCGATTTCAAACCGAATGCTCTGAATTTTGTAATGAAACAGCAAATCACCCAACAGCGACCGTTTGAAGCTGTTGGCACTGATTGCTCTATGGAGGCCCTAACGCGCGGGCACTTGCTGTCGGATTCACTATCTCTTTCTAAGGCCGCGGGTGAGCAAATTAATGCTTCATCACCCCAGCCTATATACGAGGGGCGTTCAATATAAAGTAAGAATGAGATGCAAACTCTTTTAATATTACGAAATTAAATACTGGCCGGTAAAGCTAATCTATCTAGCTGATAGCTATGAAAAAAAAAACTAACTGTCTTTTGTTTAAAAAAATATACGGTAATTTCTTTGCAATGCTATTGAGTACGTTAGCGAAAATGGAGAAAATTGAACTGCGCGCCGTTATCAAATACTTGTATTAGAAAAATTTTTCTACGGACCAAGTCAATTTGGATTTGCGGGACACTTTAGGGTCTAATGCTCCTCCGTATTCGACAGTCGCACGTTGGTGCGCCGAATTTAGACGTGGAAGAACATCGACAATGGACGACCCCCGCTCCGGACGCCCTACTACAGCAGTAACTGAAGAAATTGTGAAAAAAGTCGAAAACTCAGTTTTGGCGGATCGTCGTGTCACAGTTCGTTTTATTGCTGAAAATGTAAAGATTTCAACGGGGAGCGTGCATAATATTTTACATGAACGCTTGGGTATGAAAAAGGTATCTGCGCGCTGGGTACCAAGAATGCTTACTGACACGCAAAAACAAACTAGACTAGAGATTTGTCAAGAAGCTTTGAACCTGATGCAGCAAGACCGGGAACTTTTTTTGGCGCGATTTATAACAATGGACGAAACATGGCTCCATCATTACGACCCTGAAACGAAACTGCAGTCTATGACATGGAAAAGGCCATCATCTCCAACTCCGAAGAAATTCAAGGTGAGCCCATCTGCCGGTAAGGTCATGGGCTCTGTTTTTTGGGATGGTAAAGGGGTATTAATGATTGAGTATCTCGAGCATGGAGCCACTATTACGGGCACATTATACGCCAAACAAATAGCAACATTGCGCAATGAGATCCGCGAAAAACGGCGAGGTAAATTCTCGAAAGTTGTGCTGTTCCACCAGGACAATGCCCCGGCACACAAGTCCGCCGTTGCAATGGCTGCAATTCGTGATGCTGGGTTCGATATCCTTAAGCATCCTCCGTATTCACCAGATCTCGCTCCCAGTGATTTCTACCTATTTCCGAGATTGAAACAATACCTGAGAGGCCAGAAATTTGAAGACGACGACGCGGTAGTCGCTGCAGTACAAGATTTTTTAAGTACTCAAGATGAGACCTTTTTTAAAAATGGAATTTTAAGTTTAGAAAAAAGATATACTAAGTGTATTATGCTAAAAGGTGACTATGTCGAAAAATAAAATGACATTTAGTAAAAGTTGTTTATAACATACTCATTCTTACTTTTTATTGAACGCCCCTAGTACGTCCCACTGCATGGCACAGACCTCTCAGAATGAGAGGGCTTGGGCCGTACTTCCCGCGCGGGCCCAGTGGGGATTTGGAACTTCACACACACACCCTTGAATTTCTTCTCAAGTGTGTTCGCACATGAATGCTGAAAAACTCAGAGGCGCGAGCCCGGATTCGAACACATGACCCTCTGCTTGAGAGGCTATAGGTCTGTCTAACCACTAGGCCACCACGGCTTCACTTCACTTTATTGCTTACCTTTTCTCTATGTACCTAGACGACCAGATGGCCTAGTGGTTAGAGAACCTGACTACGAAGCTTGACGTCCCGGGTTCGATTCCCGTGTCGGGGCAGATATTTGTATGAAAAATGCGAATGTTTGTTCTCGGGTCTTGGGTGTTTGATATGTATTTAAGTATGTATCTATCTATATAAGTATGTTTATCCGTTGCTTAGTACCCATAACACAAGCTTTGCTTAGCTTACTTTGGGACTGGGTAAATTGGTGTGAATTGCCCCGTGATATTTATTTATTTATTTATTACCTTGTTTTCTAAAGATTCATTGTATTGTCTCTGTTACGTATGAGTAGGTATATTCCATCTTTAAAAAAACGCGCTGCCATTACCGGCTTTTAAGGTTACTCGATATTTTTGATTGATGTCGAAAGATAACGGCCTATATGTTTACTGATCTCACTTCACGCATCAGTGTTTAGGTAGTAGGACGATACAAAAGTATAGGAACTATAACAGCTACGAGCTATTATTAGCTGCCGACAGTCTAAACTAATGTCAGTTAAATTCTATAAAGTTTAAAAACTAGGAACCAGAACGGATAGGTATAGCTTAAGACGCATCAAGCGAATACACCATTGCTATTTTTAATTACTCTAATGCAGGGGTGGCCAACTATGTAGATTAGGACCAAGATCTACTGTTTACTGACGAAGCCTTGGGCGATCTACCAATGACATAACGCAGCAGTTGGTGGTTGAATACGTTGCGCACTCTATTCTATGTATTTATATTTTTGCCTTGCCACGATCGACTGGACTATACTAGGGGCGTTCAATAAAAAGTGAGAATGAGTATGTTATAAACAACTTTTATTAAATGTCATTTTATTTTTCGACATAGTCACCTTTTAGCATAATACACTTAGTATATCTTTTTTCTAAACTTAAAATTCCATTTTTAAAAAAGGTCTCATCTTGAGTACTTAAAAAATCTTGTACTGCAGCGACTACCGCGTCGTCGTCTTCAAATTTCTGGCCTCTCAGGTATTGTTTCAATCTCGGAAATGGGTAGAAATCACTGGGAGCGAGATCTGGTGAAGACGGAGGATGCTTAAGGATATCGAACCCAGCATCACGAATTGCAGCCATTGCCACGGCGGACTTGTGTGCCGGGGCATTGTCCTGGTGGAACAGCACAACTTTCGAGAGTTTACCTCGCCGTTTTTCGCAGATCTCATTGCGCAATGTTGCTATTTGTTTGGCGTATAATGTGCCCGTAATAGTGGCTCCATGCTCGAGATACTCAATCATTAATACCCCTTTACCATCCCAAAAAACAGAGACCATGACCTTACCGGCAGATGGGCTCACCTTGAATTTCTTCGGAGTTGGAGATGATGGTCTTTTCCATGTCATAGACTGCAGTTTCGTTTCTGGGTCGTAATGATGGAGCCATGTTTCGTCCATTGTTATAAATCGCGCCAAAAAAAGTTCCTGGTCTTGCTGCATCAGGTTCAAAGCTTCTTGACAAATCTCTAGTCTAGTTTGTTTTTGCGTGTCAGTAAGCATTCTTGGTACCCAACGCGCAGATACCGTTTTCATACCCAAGCGTTCATGTAAAATATTATGCACGCTCCCCGTTGAAATCTTTACATTTTCAGCAATAAAACGAACCGTGACACGACGATCCGCCAAAACTGAGTTTTCGACTTTTTTCACAATTTCTTCAGTTACTGCTGTAGTAGGGCGTCCGGAGCGGGGGTCGTCCATTATCGATGTTCTTCCACGTCTAAATTCGGCGCACCAACGTGCGACTGTCGAATACGGAGGAGCATTAGACCCTAAAGTGTCCCGCAAATGCAAATTGACATGGTCCGTAGAAAAATTTTTCAAACACAAGTATTTGATAACGGCGCGCAGTTCAATTTTCTCCATTTTCGCTAACGTACTCAATAGCATTGCAAAGAAATTACCGTATATTTTTTTAAACAAAAGACAGTTAGTTTTTTTTTTCATAGCAATCAGCTAGATAGATTAGCTTTACCGGCCAGTATTTAATTTCGTAATATTAAAAGAGTTTGCATCTCATTCTCACTTTATATTGAACGCCCCTCGTATAGGTAATAACCGCGATGGACCGGTTATCCACCCCTGCTCTCTCAATGTATATATATTTTCTCTATTTTTTAGTAATAAATAGCTTTAAACATGTTCCATATTTTTTTTTCAAATGACCAAGCGATTGCGAACCGTCCCCCGTTTCATCTTGGGCAAAAATGCTTTCGTGTGTCCGGCTGTTCGTTTTCTACCGATTCCCGTGAAATTTTATGAGCAGGTTCGATATTTATATGGTTTTTCTATGTCAATTGAGTTTTGGGAAAATTTACAAATTAGCAAAGCAATGGTGGTTGAAAACGTACAAAATATCATACTTCCGCCATTTCGAAAAACTCGCGAGGTCTTCAGCTCACACAGACACTAGTAAATAGGGTTACCTATCAAAATTTAGAATTATTTTTTTCCGAATATTTAAAATCCCGAATGCTTCATTTATCCGAATGCATTTTTTTCTGAAACTGTAAATATTTCAGGATTTTTATAAAACGACCCTAACCTAACCTAAAGGGTTCTACACGATGGTCCTGAAATAAATCCTGAAATATTAACAGTTTCAGAAAAAAATGCTTTCGGACAAATGAAGTTTTCGGGATTCTAAACCTTCGGAAATAAAATTTTCTAAACATCGATAGGATCCCAGTAAATAGATATACAATAGGCTCACGGGACGCTTTTAAAACATAAAAGTAATTATGACCAAATTGATTGTCTAACCTATCTCTACGAGATCTTTATATGGCAGCTATATAGTTCCCTATCCCCACTATACCAATAAAACACTTTAAATGAGAATGTTGGCGTCGTAAACTTAGAGAACGAGAGTTAATAAAGGTCGCATAGGTATACCTATCTTCATCGTTTTAGGTGCGTGGGTATGTCCCCGAGTTGCCGATAACATTTTTATGCCCACTGAAAGGGTATAATGGGAACACTGGCGCCCAATATTCGACTTGACAGACGTTGGATATTTGTTTAAATTTTGATCCAATGTTTGGTCAAATTTTGCAAAAAGGATTCTGGATCTCCATGCGTTGTACGCTGTTCTTAAAGGGGTCAATTAACTTCAATATGCTTCATACGTCGCATAATAAAAGTAAGGAATTTTGAACGATTAAATAACTTTCACATGTATAGATACAGAACTAAGTGTCAGAAATAGAAATATCACCTTAGTTGAAAATACGACCGCGTATATGGCTAATAACAAGCCATGGCCATATTTATCTTCCCAGATCAGTCTACTAAATATTTATTGGAGAGACGGTGGTTTAAAAAAGGACTACCTATTTTTATTGACGATAAAACACCGTAATCTTCTAAACCCTATGAAAACAATAAAAAAACGTGTGCCCATGAGGCACAAAATGCCGACATCGATTGAGGAGCGAAATACGCACGATAACATATTTATTTCTCTTATTATTAGTAATGTGGCTGAATAATTTTGGTCCTCCTCCACTCAATGGCCGACTGGTAGAGATCTCTTAAATAGATAAGTTCCCCTTACATGTGTCTCAACGGTTAGCAATAGTGTTGTGATTTTTGAGCCGAATAGGGATGACGACTGGGTTATAAATATGTCATTCTAATTAATCCATCAGTTCGATAATGGAAAAATATGGGACACGTATTTTTCGGTTTATCAAATTATTAGAAAACGACAAAGGCATGGATCATAAAACTTCCGGAGTGGGGGCTTGTGACGTCACTCGAAACTTCTAAGCACTGTATCCTAGTCATTTTTTGTTTGTCAAACAAAAGAAAAAATATTTTTTAATAATCTAACTGACGGACTAAACAGTTTTTTTAGTCATCTAGCCTATTGCCCTAAAATTAGCTTAAAGCCGCTCCAGCTTACTCAAGATATATCTGCCGCCATTACCTACCTATAGGAGAGGAATAAAAAAGAATCTTACCGGAGAATCCCAAGTCAGCGAGCACATAATGCTTCCGGGTCTTGACCGACGACATCTGTTCGAACAAGTACTCGCCGGCGATGAACCCGACGGAAGCAATGAAAGCGATGACGGATATCCCCACGCCGTAGTTGCAGGCGTTTGTGTCGTCGTTGTACGCGCAATACTCCTTGCCGTCCTTGGTGTACCAGCCCTTGGCTGATATGCAGCCCATTACGATCACGCTGAACAGCTGGAGACGAAAGGGATTTTTTACAGTGAAACAGGATGTCTCTATGAGATGCTCAGACTAAATGAAATATAAAGACCGCTTAAAACTACGCCTTGTCTTTTTGCAAATTTTTATTTGGCTAGCAATGTTGGTATTTTATGTTTGTTAAGTTCATATCTAAGGTCAGTTCCAGGTGGCGGATTGATTTGAAATTTGGTAAATGTATGTTTAAGTTAGATGACAATATTGGTACAGTCAATAAAAGGTAGTCAGCAATTAAGCTTAATATTAACAATGAAAATGTAAGCTAAAACTTACGTGTGTTAAAATACTCAATCATACAGAAATATAAGTGGGAGAAAGATTAAAAACATGGAAGCTCACAAACAGGTACATTTTAATTTGCATTTGCAGTACAAATTTCCAAGTTTTATTCATCAAAATTAAATCTTATAGTAATCAATCAATACTTTTACTTCACTTCAAATAGCCCTGACTTGGTCCATGGTGTAACATAATTTGATTAATGTATAGATTTCTGATGACAATGCATAAATCAAGTACCATTAACAAAAAATTGTATTAAAATTAAACTTCTCACGTAATTTGCATATTAAATTACTAATTAAAAGGGTACTTGCTTTAAGCTGTTATTTCTCTGAAGCTAGATTTTTTGAGGACAATTTATTTATTTATTTATCATTGCTTGTAGTATCATTTCTGAGCCACCATATCATTCTAAAAAACACCATCCATAGATAATTTTTCAACAATTTGTGATTAATAAAAGGATAATTCTATTCAGCTACAAGGAGATCCAATAAAACCAAGGAACAGTGTAATTGAGCCAAAAGTTCGACAATTATCCAATATAATTCAATTGACCTCTTAGAGCTGCATAAATTCCATATTGAGCCCACTCAAAGGACTAAATTTATACAGAGATTGAATTTAATGTAACCTCATACATAAGTCCAGATTTTTTTTTACCAGACAATGCTACAGACAGACCAAGTCAAATATAGGTACCCACTTATGTGACTTTGGAAATTATGTCAACAAAGTTTCAGTTTACATTTAATTGAAATATTTATAATTCATTTATATAGTACATTCTGCAGTTCTCCTTACAATGGATTTGCACTTAATAAAGTATGCAAGGACTTATGAAGTTACATGTAGACTTTATGGATATTGAAGGAGTTTAAATACAAATTATATATCACTGAAATCAAATAATAAACCTTTAAAAGGCTTAATTAAGTACCTATGTCATAGATCAATAGTTAAATAGCTGAAAATGATCTAAATGTTATTTCCCATAGTGTATTATGCTTAATTATTTTAACTGTCCTGCAATTAGGGAATAAAATTACACATAAATTAAATTACCACATAATTTAAGTTAAAAAGCATTACCTTCGAAATACTAATCTAATTCATATTTTAGTGAGATGTATGAAGCAATATATTTTTAACTATGAACTGCTGCGGCTCTGAAATGCTGCAACCCATTTTTTTTAGTGGCCCGGTGCCAGGTTGAGACCCATCACGCGGGAATGCTGATCTAGACTACTCTATGCAAAGAAAATAATAGACTACTAAGATATTTATGACTTCTACAATGCAACTGCTCTACTATTGACTCTATAAGACTGCTCTACATCAAGTTTCTGCCCCATTTTGGAAAAGTTGTAGATCCTTTGATTGTGGTAATAATTGATCCCTGATTCTAGGTTGCGGGTGGTCTACACTTCTCTATGATATTATGAGCTGTTTCACAGTGCATCTACTCTATTATAGATCCTGCAGCTACAGTTCTACATTGTTTTTTCTCTCTACATTATCCTTCCAACAAAACTGCTAAAACAGGATTTATCTCTAGGTTTAACTTCTCAAGAAAATGAAAGACTGAGCTGATAGCTAAGTCTATTTTGATCAAAGTTATTGTAACTTGAACAATAGAGCAAGTGTGTTTTGGAGTGGAGACCCCGGCTAGGCAAAAGAAGTGTGGACAGACTGCCTGCACAATGGTCCGTTGAATTTAGGAAGATAGCAGGATGATAACGCACCTTACAACAGTGTATCATCTCGAAATAATACACCATTTTAATTTGGACTTTACTTAATTTCCAGAAAGTCTAAATTAAAATGGTGTATTATTTCGAGATGATACACTGTTGTACCAAACCGAAGGTGTGATAATGTGTTGAAGAAGATTGTAACTTGTCCTTCTGCCAGGGCTGGATTTAGGGGGCCAATGTGGGGTACCTGCTTTGGGAGATATTTTCAGGGAGCACCAAGATCAGATATTCCCGAATTGAACTGCTGGGAAAAAGAGGGTGCTACATAATCCAGCACTGCCTGCTATTGTGGTAGTAATTGTGGGAGGATGTATGACCAGAGCAATCAAAACTCAAATACTCACCCATCTACATTAAATAAATGTTTACTAAACTTTAATCCATTAAGGCACAATGGTTACGGTTAAACCATGACAATAGCCATCATAATATTGTTTGACCATGTAGTTTACTTATTCAATACTGTTTCAAGGTCAGTCATATGACTGCAAACAATATACTGGAAATGCATTCTGATCTAAGCAGTTATTTTACTATCATTATATTTATGTAGAGCAGCCCAAATTCTGTTCTGATTACTTTAGTAGGTACTAATAGATATTAAAATTACTAGTGCTATCTCGTTTACAAACATGCTTTTAAAAAGTGACGAATTTATTCAAATGAGCGCAGTAGGTACAAGTTTCAGTTGAATATTTGTTTTAAGATCAACATAAAATTTTGCGTCACAAATTCGCTGTAAAGATTATGTTGAGGACCTTACTGCTTTAAACAGTCGTAATACACGGTTCATTTATTACAGTATGTAGGTGAAAATGTAACGTACCCAACAAACCGCCCTCACTATAACAGGGGGTCTTTGAATGAAGGCCTGAGGATCAAATGCACCTCCGGCCTTTCCACCTCCATACGCACCAGTCGTATCCATTTTCGCACTTTTTTAACTTTCTGTACTTTTAGCACCAAACCTCAACGTCCATTAAAAGATCAAAGACAATACGACCTCCGTCCGCAAACTCCGAAAACCAATTTGTATTATCGATCGCGCTCACAACATTCAGCAAACGTATGACATAAGGAAAATCTACAACATTTCTGTTCTCTATGGCGCTCTTTTGTCTAGTTTTGGCATCGATCTGGTCCTCTGAACGCCCATTGCCTGACTTTTTAGCTGTCAAGTTAAGTAGCCAATCAGCGGAGGTAATTACAATTTTCAGGAAAACAGTATTAAGTGTAAATTTACAATGTAATAGAAAACTTACAATTTTTCACAAGAAGAGCAGACGTTTTTTTTGTTATCTTTTACCGGTTTTTCAACTTACATTTTTTTTAAAGCACTTTCAGTTTCACTGCTTTTCTAGTGTTTTTTTGTTTTTTATTTACCTGGTTTAAATAATCTACAATACTTGCCAGTACTGCGCTTTACCCCCTCACTATTTTTTACCCGACTTAAGCTGAACTGAACGAGAGGTATACTTATAGTCTTTTCTGCCAAATTTAATTTATTTTTGATGGACTATATGAAATGTTACGGTTACCTTCAATTTTAAAAGACTTCGTAGCCCACCTATTTGATTCTTGAATTTTTCTAACACGTAAGAATCACGTGTAACAAGAGCGGGAAATTAAAATTAATTTTTCCATCATCATCATACGTATCTGTACTACTACTATTACTACAATATCTATATCTATTTTATGAAGTGCAGTATTGTATGTATGGTTGTTTTTATATGTATAAAGCCTGTTTATATTATTAATTATTATATTGTATATCGCTGCTACTGCGATTGCATAGAGCAGTGTTTAGTGAAAAGACTTTGTAGGTATGTAGCTAAACGTAATTTCACATATAAAAACTTTGATCAAAATGTTATCTTTGACAAGGATCTTGCTCAGACTAAATTCTAAATCAAGTGCGCATTTGGCAGCCACCGTGACGTGTGGCTCCGGAAAGAAGGGCTACGGATTAGCCCGAACCAGCTAGACTCGATCACAGACGTGAGTTATCCGTATTTTTTCACTATAAATCAATTAATCTAAATCTGAAATGTAATGCTAAGTTTAAAAAACCGTATTTGATCAAAGATTTTTGATAGACGAAGCCTGATTCCAACAACAGGAATGTCTAGGTCATAAAGGTTGATCTTTGGGTCGAAATGAAGGTGCACGTAGAATATTACAAATATATTTATTCAAATAAGAGCTCAACTATAAATAAAGATGTAATAAGCTGTGTCATAGAACCTCGCGTCCATTTGCCGTCACTCGGTAATTTTGACTAGTTCCACCATACGGATAAACAATAAAATAAAAATGACAAAAATTAACTAAACTAAAGCTTACTTTTATCACTAAAACTAAAACGATAGTCAGAGATGATAAATGTCAGGTAGGTACAGTCAAAGAAACTGAATCAAGTATCAGGGTGAACCCTTTTCATTGTTAAGTAATGTCTTGTTGACATTCCATACATCTGCCAAAGAAATCATCGTGAAACCGGTTGTGAAAAGGTTCCACCCTGGTACGCGACTGTACGTGACTGTAGGTACATAGTAAGGACAGCAATCTCTGCGAATTCAGTTCTAGACTATATGGTGAGAACCCACAGGCGTTTTAGTTTTAGTTTCCAGAATAAAAATAGCTTTAAACTCAAAATGTCTCACAACAAAAAACCTGGCCTAGCAATTTCTGCATCAAAAACATTGTAGAATTAGATAACCTATGACAATGTTATAGTAAAACATCGATTATTCGGAATATTTCGTGGTCAGCATCCTTTTGCTTAATGCTTAAATCTTTGTACGTGTACTCAATTGGACCTTTTTTTATTGGCTTGGGATAATCGATTTTCTATTATAACTACAACATCTGGATGGAT
Organism: Archips crataeganus; assembly: GCA_947859365.1. Classification (NCBI taxonomy): domain Eukaryota; kingdom Metazoa; phylum Arthropoda; class Insecta; order Lepidoptera; family Tortricidae; genus Archips; species Archips crataeganus. The sequence continues at coordinate 5,650,385 of OX402052.1, forward strand.
TAAGCTTACAAAATACGTTACCCATTCCAATAAGGGAAAGTAATTGAAATACGAGCTATTAAAGATAGGATTTCAAAATGGGTACCGAAATGCACTGTAATCATCTCGGTCTCACATATTCTTTGTTGCTTTGTCATTACATTTATCACAATTAGTAGGGCTGGAAGTTAAAATCAAGTATTTTGCGCCATTTTAGAATCCTAGCATTAATGGTACAGGATTCAATTTTGCTCAAAAAACAAGCTTTATAATGTGTGTCATGCGCACCATATTTGGCATTATGTAGCCTCAGGTCAAACATATATGAAATTTATTTATTTCTAGCAAAGACGATTAAATCAATATCAATGTCTAGACAAACAACATCAAATCGTGTTCCTCCAAAAAAACCTGCTGTTGTTAGTTTTGTTAGATAGACCTTCGTGTGTTCATTTCAGTATGGCATTTTGATATTTGCTAAACACAATCAATGACGCCATCTATGATCTCGATAAAGAATCTAAATAGAGATGCTATTGTGTTAAACAGATATCTAAGTATCATACAAAATGAATGGTACAAAGAGCTCTCGATATTGAAACTAGCTATAGACATTGTCACTTTTTTTATTCAAGCATGCTTGTTTCTAGTTAGGTTTTCTTATTATGCGATCATTACAAACAAAACAAATGTGACGGCTGAAAAATGTTACACTTCTATATTATTCATAGGCAGGTATACAAAATTTCTAAATACGAGCTGTTATTAAAGAAGACTGAAATATAAATGTAGAAACACTGATGTCTATTACAGGTATTTACAGAGTAAGCTTAATGCGTACGTCATATTGCGCTACGTTTAGTATGATAGTTATTTTGTTTTAATGTACACGGTGTTAGTATCACGAGTATCTTATAGGTAAGGCAGTGTTGAATAACTTTTTCACTAAGTACAATGATGCGAGAAAATGTTAGAAAAACCGGTAAACCGGTGGTTTCTGCACATCACTGTGTTTGTGAAAACTACCTCTCAAATACCTATTCATTTTATCGTATGGCCGCTAGATATCACGTTCTATGTGGACATGGGTCAGTTACAAAGTACAAGAGATCTTTATTTTTTGGTTGCCTTAAATTTTACGCATGTATTCAAGAGCCAATGTTGCAAAAATATGTGGAACTTTTTATTTCTCCTTTTTTTAGCCGTAGAGCTTGACGCAGTCAAATAGCAAGCTAAAGTAGTGTTGCTAAAGCCACAGATTGTAGGTATAAAATTGGTTCGAAGTGTATAGCAAATGAGCATGTCCATGTATACAAAGGTTGTTAACATACAATAACTATGAGGTCTATAGCTATTTTATACGAATGTCTATGATACATTTTGTTATAATGATAACCCCTAATTTCACGCTAGTACTAGTGCTAATATTTTGTATAAACTCTAACTAGTCAATCCTACTTCATACCCAAGTACTCTACAATTTTATTGTACATGGAAATCTAACTACAAGATAATATTTGTATCTATTATGTTATCATAATTTAAGTAAAACAATATTTACAAAAATAGACACTTTCATCTGTTTTTGGATCCGTCTATACCTAATTATTAAATGAAACGAAACACATAATAATGTTTTTAAATGTTAAACAAGGAACTATCGTTAATTAATTTAAATATTTAAAATAGAACAATATAAACACACAGTTGTAACTCATTCATCGGAGAGGGCACTAAATTTATTCTTGTTATGTACAAAAATGTTAATTTCTGACTTTTGCCATAAGTAGATTTTGTTTTCAGTAATTTAACATTTTAATTAATTACGTTTATTCAATGTGAACTTAATTCGACAGGGTTCTTTACGCATAACAACAAAAATAATAAAATATTTTTATATTCACTTATTGTTATGAGAAGTTATCAGAGTTTACTGGCGTAAGTAGTTGGTTTGTTTATGTATATTTATTGGCAAGATATTATAGTGTTCTCAATGCAAGCAAGGATCCATTTTCAATGGCAGACATAATTGCTCTTCAATATTGCATGTTTAATAATTTATTATGTAAATTATTGTTCATTAATAGCTCTTCAATAGCATCGAGCGATCATAATTTATTTGATTTTAGCAGGTGACAATAATAGCAGAAATCTTTGGAATTTTATTATAAATCAATTAGATTTTTATCAAAATTCAATTCAATTTTAGTAATGCAGTTACTTAGAATAAAGAATACCAGAAACCTAAGTACTTATAGAAGTTTAAGCACCGAGCAGTACTTCATAATATTGTAAAGTAAATTATAATAATTTTACCGGTTTCTAGGCGTATCCCTATTCTAGGCGTTAACTTTTACGAATCGGCGAGACCTTGACGTTTCTCTTCTTCCAACATGGCGTCAAGTTCGTCCGTAAGGTTGGCCAGCATGTTTCCTATGTCATTGAGAACGTCTACGGGCTCTGTGCTTTTTCCCTCGTCTTTTTCGGGCAGCGTGTGGGGAGTGGTGGGTTTGATGTCTGGGTTTCTTGGCGGGAGATTTGCCAGACCGATGGTAGTTCGTCCGTAGTCCACAGTGTGCGGCCGTCCCGTGATTTGGCCGCGGTTTTGCTTTATTGTACCCGCGTTTTCGTTAGCGAAAGGAATGCTGTCCGATTCTGTGCTCGAACTCGACTGTAAACAAAAAACAAAAATAAATATTGATGATGTTGGCAATGTTGAGTAATCACTAAACAAGTGCGAGTGTGTAATTTAGCAACAGTATGGTACAGTATTGATTGGAAATGAAATCTAAGATGTATCAAAGTAACGAAATTTTGGAAATAAACTATTTTCTCCTAACGTCTCCTGTTCGAAGGATGAAATAGACCGTGACACCGTGTACCTATCACACACGCCACCTACGTAGGTATTTGCTTTGTTCACATTCGGATTTATTTTGTAAAGTGAGTAGTACCTAGAGCAAATCGGTAGGTAAGATATTTAAATTGACAATGTTCACCTTAAAACTAGCATCGGAGCCGGTCCTCAGTTTGTCCTCTTCATACCTCCGCGGGGGAGAGGACGGCGCTGGCGGCGGCGGAAGAAGCCCCGTGCTGTCCAGACTCACGCTAAGCGAGTCTGAACTGGGGTAGGCAGGCAAACTAAGTGGCAGGCTCTTCTCTGGATGGATCTCTACTGTGGTTTGCCCGAAGCGCGAGAAAGGTGCGTATTGGGAGGATTGGCGCTTCGGCGGATCGGGCGGAGGTTTTCTAGCGACGTGCGGACTCGCCCCGTAAGCCACGCGCTGCAGCCGCGCCGAGTACGCGATCTCGTCGTAAGTGTAATCAGGAGATTTCTCTCTATAAGCCGGCGTAGCTTGGATCTTCGCTACGGGTCGAGGACGGACCAGTCCACGCGGGCGCGGCAGTGTTCCACCTCCCTCGTACGAGCTGTCATTGGTCGGAGTAATGTCGCCGTCATCGTACGATCGACGCCATTGGCCGCCGCCATAGTAAAACCCAGCGTCAGGCGAAAACGTCGTATGGGACGACCGCTCTGAAGGATCCTCTAAACTTTCCAGAGACTTCCCGCGTGGGTGACGGATCTGTGGAGTTTTAATTTACAATTTAGGATTTCGAATGACATAGCCAATTCGATGTTTTATGGTTTGCATGTATAAATATGACGACATATACATAGTTAAAATACTTATCAAAAACATTAAATTTGGATTAGATCTGTCGTATTTCTTTTGTTAATATTGCACATGCTATTAGTTAAGTATTAAATACATATTCTTGATTTTATCATTAATTATAAAATTTTTATTTTATTATAAATACAATTCAAATCAGTGTTAAAAACTCATGCTTTTTATTTGCTTATTAAAGTATGAATTACCGAGCAAGCTATAAACTGATACTTATAGAACTTTAAATATACTAAATATGAACTAAAATTTCGTTCAATTGTTATTTATTAAAGTGTGAGTAATAAAACACAGAAAAACACACACATTGAAAACACAGCGTTCTGAATTACAGAAAATAATAACGGGTGCACGTAAAAGCCGGGTGCTGGGTGCATCGAGAACAAACTGACAAGACTGTGCCATAGGAGGTTGACTCATACCTGGATGGGGACCATATCAGTGCCACATAGGGGCGTCGGTAGGGCGTCAAAGTTAATATCGGGGGGTTTATGGTAACTCCGCTCATGTGTCTGCCAAGTCTGGTAATGCAGCTCCCTCGGATATAAATCCTTTAGCCGATTATGTCCAAGGTGCAGTTTGGTGTTTGAAAGAAAAGAAAACAAAACATTCACATGCTGCTTCGGGCTGTGGTATGGTGGATGCAGCGGAATGGTGGGACTGGCCGGCAACAGCTCTGCGATTCGCTAATATTGAAACTAGAAACCGTTCTTTATTTAAATTGTTTTTATTTATCGCAGAGTCGTATTTCCAGCCAGCGAAGACAATGGCGATGGACAGACTTCTAAAAGTCCAAGCGAAACGATAGTGACAATTTTGGAACGCAACGGGAAAAGTATAATTTTGATGTTTATTAAGAAATTCCAAATTAGTTCAGTCCGTACTACAGACGTGTTTTCCCATCTGTCTCCAACATCTATAGGCTTAGCAAACCAAAGTTCCAGCTTTTGTGCTAGATATAGTATACATTGAGCTAAACAGCTAAAGCTTCGTTTCGCTCAAAATAAATAAAGTTCAATTACTTTGTTAAAATCAATAAATAACTGAAACTACATAAAACGCTTTGGTTAAAATAAGCGTCGTTAGTATAAAACTATTGGAAAAAGTAAGCATTAAAATATTATTTAAGTGAGTAGCTTCAAAATTCTGTTAAATTCTTGAAAAACGGCCAATTTCATGACGATAATGGATGAAATGAATATGACAATGTGAATTAAAAAAATAAAAATATTCATAAATTAAAAATCATTGTTTTGAAGTGATGCTTTTTAAATATATTTCGAGCTAGTAAGATATAGAAAAGTCTAGAAACTCTATAATCACTCGTAAAAAGAATTATGAAAGCCGACGTATGATCTAGATCTATTTTGAAATTGAAATATTTACCACAAAACGTCTGCCATCATAAAAGTTAAGGAACTATTTAGAGTCTAGATCTAAAACATCACTACAAACACATTAAAAACATATGAGTTGTTTATGGTACTGACCTGGCCTGGCTGTAATCTGGTGAAGTCCAGGGACCCTTGGTTGCTGATGCTTCTTTTTCCCGCTCTAATGTCTTTCACTCTTTTGATAGCCAACACTATTTTCTTTTGGTGACCGAGACGGACTATGCCCATGTCTTCTAAATCCTGAAAACAAAAGCAATAATATTTTACGACATGTTTAAAAAGTTAAGAATTATGAATAAGATAGATAAAACAATTCAGTCGGGCGGTACTGCAATACATTCATGGGGATACACAATTTGATTTGACTTGGTGTTGGTCCACGTCCGCTTTTAACTTTAAAAACTAATAATATTAGAAAACGAGCACCCGCGCGTTAGACCATACAACATCTGGTCTTTTTTTCGGATTTCTAACACTCTTGTTCAGGATTGCTTACTTAATACTTCAACGACCGCTTTAGCCTAGTTGGTAGTGACCCTGCCTACGAAGCAAGAGGTCCTGGGTTCAAATCCCGGTAAGGGCATTTATTTGTGTAATTGTGTGATGAGCACGAATATTTCTTCCTGAGTTATGGATGTTTTCTATGTATTTAAGTATTTATTTATCTATATAAGTATGTTTATCGTCGTCTAGTACCCATAGTACAAGCTTTGCTTAGTTTGGGACTAGGTCGATTTGTGTAAGATTGTCCCCTAATATTTATTTTATTATTTTTTTATTTAATGGGCTCTGTAGTGTTGAACTTTTGAAGCTTTAACATCCATCATCTACTAGATAGATGGAATATATTATATTAGATAGATGGGTGTTAACTTATTCTTACCTCCCACGCGAGTTGCGTGACATCGTGCACCGTGCGATAGCCTTGCGCCACCAGGGCTGGTCCATATTCTTCTAGTCGCAGCAACCGCAGCCACTCTTCAAGGGAACCCTGGAGTATAGAGAGCGATTGACTAAGACCTGATATCTTCAGCATATAAGATCAGCGGAGAAACTTGAACATGTTACCCGTACCTACCACATACGGAAAAAAGACCCATCTGAGATTATTTCCCGAAACCAAAATAAGTAAGTATAATTATGTTTAGATGCGTCTTTTTACCGATTCCAAATATGTATGTAACTGATTTTCGAATAAAAGTTAGATGTTTTTTCGTCCGTATGACGGCAGGGTTCATGTGTGAAAAGTAAAAACTGCAAAGTATGTAAAATATCTCACATTTTTATAATATAAGCCGTAAGTAGTATATATCCATAGAGTGCAACGCTATCCAAAAGCTCCAGTTCAGCTAGAGCTGCCCATAGTTTGACAAAAATGGTTTGAAACTGAGCTCTAAGGATATTTCATTAGAAATCGACCCGAGTCCCGATGGGCTAAGATACTAAAGATTAGCTTGGTATAAAAATGCGAGTACATACCGGTATGTAATCAGGAAGGTTATCTGGGACGTTTAAGTTAGCAAGCTCAGCCTTTAACCGCTTCCGATGATTCGGTTTCTTGATGCCCACAGCAGTCAGGTCTTCGGGCGTCATGCGAGTGACCGTCGGTAGATCGTAGCCAGCCTCTACAAAGAGTCTCGCGTACTCTTCCATTTGAAGGTCTGCGAGCCATGCGTGAATTATGTCAGGATCCTGGAAAATGTGGAGATGTTGTCAGTACACTTAGCTAAAGCAACTATTAAATTAATGTATATTATGTTAACGAATACCTAGGTAAAAAGAAACTTCGAAGGCAAAGGAAATGTTGGCTAGTTGTGTTTAATTTAAAGATACGATCCGGATAGTTGACTTCCTTAACTGAATAACTACAGGATGAATTCAAATTGGTGATACAAAATTAGTGTTTTGTACTCAGTTAATGATGGACAATATAATGCACTAACTCATTTGTTTTTATTAGTCTTATTAAATTTGAGTGGTTTAAGAGTTCACAATAATGTATGGACGCCCCAAATTTTATAAGACTATTAAAACAAATGGGTTAGTTGTGGGTATGGGTAGTACCTAATTTATACATAAAAGGAAATGGTTGTAGTACCTAATTAATTCTAAATTCAAAATTTTCGCCGATACTTTTTGATTCCCATTTAATAATTAAACTCATTATATGACGAGATTGGGCTGAGTTTATCACGTTGGTCGGAGTCCTTACTCGGTATGGGTACTGGCAGAATATCAGCGCTGCGGCTTGCTGCAGCATTATGCTGAGCCAGCGCCTATTCTTCAGTGCATCACATGGCTTCTCATCTAATACGAGGGGCGTTCAATATAAAGTGAGAAAGAGATGCAAACTCTTTCAATATTAGGAAATTAAATACTGGCCGGTAAAGCTAATCTATCTAGCTGATTGCTATGAAAAAAAAAACTAACTGTCTTTTGTTTAAAAAAAAATACGGTAATTTCTTTGCAATGCTATTGAGTACGTTAGCGAAAATGGAGAAAATTTAACTGCGTGCCGTTATCAAATACTTGTGTTTGAAAAATTTTTCTACGGACCAAGTCAATTTAGATTTGCGGGACACTTTAGGGTCTAATGCTCCTCCGTATTCGACAGTCGCACGTTGGTGCGCCGAATTTAGACATGGAAGAACATCGACCATGGACGACCCCTGCTCCGGACGCCCTACTACAGCAATAACTGAAGAAATTGTGAAAAAAGTTGAAAACTCAGTTTTGGCGGATCGTCGTGTCACGGTTCGTTTTATTGCTGAAAATGTAAAGATTTCAACGGGGAGCGTGCATAATATTTTACATGAACGCTTGGGTATGAAAAAGGTATCTGCGCGTTGGGTACCAAGAATGCTTACTGGCACGCAAAAACAAACTAGACTAGAGATTTGTCAAGAAGCTTTGGACCTGATACAGCAAGACCGGGAACTTTTTTTGGCGCGATTTATAACAATGGACGAAACATGGCTCCATCATTACGACCCTGAAACTAAACTGCAGTCTATGACATGGAAAAGGCCATCATCTCCAACTCCGAAGAAATTCAAGGTGGGCCCATCTGCCGGTAAGGTCATGGGCTCTGTTTTTTGGGATGGTAAAGGGGTATTAATGGTTGAGTATCTCAAACATGGAGCCACTATTACGGGCACTTTATACGCCAAACAAATAGCAACATTGCGCAATGAGATCCGCGAAAAACGGCGAGGTAAACTCTCGAAAGTTGTGCTGTTCCACCAGGACAATGCCCCGGCACACAAGTCCATCGTTGCAATGGCTGCAATTCGTGATGCTGGGTTCAATATCCTTAAGCATCCTCTGTTTTCACCAGATCTCGCTCCCAGTGATTTATAACCCTAGCGTTACAGGAACTGTACTTTAGTTTTTCGTTTTAGGGCCGGCGCTCACGCTCACTGACGGCATGGCATGGCATGGCACGGCAGGTTATGCGTCGCGTCATACCGCAGCATCCCTCGGCACGTCGCGGCATCGTGGTGTCGAGATAAAGTAACATGAATTCTAAACTCATTGAAATAAGATTCAAAATAACTTGATTAATAAAATCCTTTGCCATGACACGCCGTGCCGTGCCGGCAGTGAGCGCCGGCCCTAAGATGTTTTTCTTGTCTTTAAGTTTGGTCTTAGTATCACCCCCTGAGAAAGTGCTCATGGAGCTGGGTCTACTCACTCGGCGTGCTGACTTTAAAAGGAATGACGGCAGTGGCTGGATAAGGGAAGCCAAGGATTGAAAGTTGTAGCGTTTGAAGGAGCTCAAAGTTCAGCAATAGACAGACTAGCTGTTGATTGATTGGTTGATTGACACTTACCGGTAGTCCCTGAGCGATCATAGCTCGCACTCGGTCCGCGGTGTCACCGCAGTGGCATGCGGCATGGTGGTGGTGTGGCATGCGGCCTGACGCACGCCCGCTATCCAGCGAGGCTGATGAGTGCCGCGAACCTGAACCAGCTGATCCTGATGACGAGCCAGGGCTATCGCGGCCGGGACTCTGGAATATGACAAGTTTTTATACATAAATTACAAGATTAATGCAAGAAGTAAGAGACCATTGAATGTTGAAAACTGGCAAAATATCGTTCGATGATGAGCTGAAGCTAGTACTTAGTTAGTAGGCTTTTTTCTAAAACTGACTCATTCTACAAATATAAGTGACTAAGTATTCTAGAGTAGAACTTAACAAGCTACTGCTATGGTCGACAGCAGAAAGGTTTGACTGGTGATCACGTAGCAGAAAACTATTGTTGGACTTAAGAATTCGAGGTAGACTGTCGATTTGCGAAGAGAGCATTTGACAGGGTTGGTTGGGAGAGCGAAATCTTCTGGCGCGCTTTCGACGCTTTACGTTTTGAAAACCGCAATCAAAATTTGCTTTCCGCGTCCTTTGCTACTTGGTTTTGGTGCTTTACTTCTCGTCTGCCACTGACGTAGATCAGCACCAGTCAGATTTCCATTGTGTTTTATTGTCTTTTGTTCCGGTAAACGACCACTTAATCTGGATTAGCGCAGCTGCGGGCCGATAGTAACGGTGAATTTTGTCAGTTCAGAAGCAAAGATGGCGCTGAACTCTCACCTGCGTCATGTCGATCCCCTGGTCATCGCTGAGCGCGAGCTGGTGGTGGTAATACACCGCAGCCTTGTGAGTGAGCGGCTGCGAAGGCGGAGGGAAGGTGAACGTGCCACCGCCCGCCGGGCTCTTGCCGAGGCTCCCACTGGCCCCACTGACGCCGGACACCCCTGACACTGTGCTGCCATAGTCCGAGTGGTCGTCTGGAATTTAAAAAATAAAGTCTTTAGAAAGAGGCTGGAAAGACTCTTGCAAGGAGGTAATCTCTTGAAGTTTGACAGATTCGTACGTCGGAACTAATATTGATAGTTTAGAGGAGATTGTTCATTATAGTAAATTATAAGTTAGTAGTTCGGATTATGTATTTTCCTGGTGTTTATACTGTAATGGAGTTTTTAAGCCGAAAAAATAAAATATCAAGGGACAATTCTTAACAACACACTAGTGCACAACGATGATAGATAAAGCAAAAAGAAAAGGTAACTTTTTGTGAGCAATAAGAGAACTCTAGAATTAATTGCGACCACAATTTATAAAGCTTTAGGACTGTTTCTAATTTGAAGACTCGAGGGGAGTTTTTTGGAGATTCCAACGACTGTCAACCCTGCGGGGTTTCAAATTATTCTCATCCTTAATAGCAGAAAGTGCGGTGGGAACTGAACAAGGGTTGTATTTTTACGTTTTGTGATTTAGCATTTGTTCATATGCGTTCATTTTGCCTAGTTACAGGAAGTCCGGAGAAAATTTGTCGTGTTGCAATAACTAATCCAATAGGGTATCTTTGCTTTGCAAGATAGTGCTTAGATGTTTATGCGATTAAACCGTTTTATTGTATTATTATAAGTGTTCCTTTACACGTTGCCGAAGCTCAATACTGTGGACGAAACGACAGTAATTTCCCTAAGATATGACAAAATTTTTGCTAAAAGAGAAATCTTAAATTTTTTTGACCAATTATCTTCGTTACAGACTGAGCTAGGAAAATGAATAGACGGCTTTTTAGACAAATGCGCGGTCGCGATTTTAGCTCGCGTCACATTTCTCTTTCTCCTATTATTAGTTACTTAGTAGTAAAGTAGAGAGCGTACGCGGGACGGCCTCGTGGTCGGCGGCCGGTTGGCCAGCCTAAGTACCGCTGGAAAAGACGAAGTGGAAAAGGATCTGCGTGCTTAGCACGCACAAAACTGGGAGGAGATCGTAGAGAACAGGGCGCGTTTGCGCCAACTCGTATTGGAGGCAAAGATCCACTTCGGGTCGCTGAGCCAACGGAGTAAGTAAGTAAGGTAGAAGTAGTTCTCACCTCTAGTGTGTGAAGGTGTATCCGGCGGCTGGGGGTACGGCTGTTCCTCACAAGACGCGTAGCCTTGGGAACCGAAGCTGGAACCGGAGTGGCGGTGCTGCGGCGTGCCGAACGCGTCTCCCGGCACGGCTGGCGGCGGCACGCGCTTGGCCGTCGCGGCCTTGCCGGCGCCGGCGCCGCCGCGCGACATTCCGCCAACTAAAAAAAAAAAGATTGGTTTGATTCACTTTTCACCAGGTGAGACAGAGGTCAATCACGGGTCAGTAATGCTCTTTTTCTCAAACATGCAATGAAATATTGGTGTTATGTTCCATATAATAGGCCGCGAAGTATCACGTTGCAGGTGCGGCTAGACGAGAGGTCAATAATGGAATTTCATACAACATTGATCTTTTTCAATTTCCATTCCACACGGAGTACCACGGCATCATGGCGTTCAGCCATTAAAAAAAAACTAGGTATAAGCAATAGTTGCTTTTTGTTTTGGTTCATTATGACATTCTGCCACTAAATACAAGCTTCTGCCGCCATCAGGGATTGTCGGCCTGGTATATCTAGATGGCCTCGTTAACACTCGGCCATATACACCGTGACGGTACGGTGTACGGTACAAGTAGCGTACGATCGTACGATAGGTTAGGTACCAACGAAGCGTTACTATTGGTTTGCGGTCATTTTCGACTTTCGTTTTTCACAATTGGATTTTTGACTCTAGTCAAAATAGTAATTATAAATCGATTGTACAATCGATACTAAATCACCTCGTTTCGGGAAAACAACCACTAAAATTTCACGGTATATAACTACTCGGCCAGCAATCCGCTATGTCGCGGCCTCTGCAGTAATGTACTATTAAACTTTGGTATTTTGTACACGTTTTAACCTTATATTATCAAATCTTAATATTAACATTGCTCCGCAGCTACCATCTCTATTGATCTCCTTGTGGTAGAAGAAGAACAAGGTAAATAATTGAAAATTAAAAAAATAATATTTTGGGGTTTTTCTTATGTTTTCATATTATATTGGTCGCTTAAAGTTAGTTGTCAAAGAGGTAGCTTCATCTTTACTCAAAATGCCGATGGAAAGCTCTTACAGAGTTGCTCGGTCAAATTAAATCAACCTTCTGCAAGTATTCCGGATTATTTTTATGACACCTTGTTTAATTAATCTGAGTGCCTATCATTAAATTTTAGTATTATGGGAACGTTTAATGTGCGTTCAGTTTGCAGCTTAGTGCTTAGTTGTATAAGTTTGAACCATATAGCACAAAGTCCTTACGTGTTTTCGGTTTGGAAATAATTGATATTTAAATACCAAAAGCTTTTATAAACTCCTCTTTATATATCGCCTTCATTCATAAAATGAAGTCGTTAAAAATATTCACAAGTTTTCAAAAGCCAACCGGTTTAAAAATAACGTCGTAAGTAGTCGTGTTCTAAAATAAAACGAAAATTAAATTAAATTTTAATTCAGTGTGACCAGAGCATGCGTAACGGGAGTTATTAATGCCGAGAGATGTTGCCAGGGTAGATTAGTTAACTAATTTAGAATAGGCATTAAATAAAAATACTGCAGCTTTAAGTTTGTTTTCTCTAATTTTTACCAGGTTCGTAAGTCGTAACAAACTTTAAAGGTAAAGGTGTAAATTGACCAAAGCTGAAATAATTCCTTATTTGTGCTTTCTCTATCTTTATTTATCTATTTATTAATAAAAAAAATATAGCATTACAGTAACCAATGCACTGTAAAACTTGAATAGCAAAAGATGTACAACTAATTAGAGATTATTATTTCCGCTTCCCTAAAACGACGGAACACCACACCTTCCGGCCATAAGTCGGAGCAAAGAAAAATCTGCTGCTGGTCTTTGGAGTCTAAATGAATTAAAATATTTGGTCTTTTAAATGGATTAGACCTGTAACTGACTTCGACATATCAATATCATATACCTTTTCATTCCCCCCATGCGCTCTATCACTTAAAAGCCTGTTCAGTTACAAAAATTAATGCTTTATTACTCTACACCTAATAAACTTGAAGCCACTGATAGCATACCTTCTTATCTTAATCTTGGCCCGGAACACAATCTTGGGCGTTCCCGATAATACGGCCGGGTTGCGTGTACTAATGAACTAAAATCACCATCCATCATGTTCGGCACCCGATCACCCGGACCCATCGCCCACCGACAAATTGCGAGTGCCGAATCGATAACGTTAACTAATAGCCTCCCAAAATCGACATAGACTATTAATAAATAAAAAATAAAACCTCCTTCAAAAAAAACCCCAAAAAGACATAAAATAATAATTGATTGAACCGACCACAATAAGCATGAAAATATCTTTCTACTAATCTGTTTGAAGTTGGTGCCTCAGCACGAGCCAGCAGGAGTGGACCTAGTAATCTAACTTACCTACATACCTATTATAGGGCTTCTACACTCCTGCTGGGTCGTGCTGAGGCACCAACTTCAAACAGATTAGTAGAAAGATATTTTCATGCTTATTGTGGTCGGTTCAATCAATTATTATTTTATGTTTTTTTGGGGTTTTTTTGAAGGAGGTTTTTTTATTTAATTTTTTTTAATTTTTTTCTTTTTAGTTGTTTCTAATGGCCTGGACTGGCACTCTTTACTGACTGTACTTTTTGCCTCTGGTTACCAAAGTACTCATCAAGACGAAACTTGATGGGGTTATGTCGTTTTACTACGGAGTTCTTATGGTCACCATCCAACTTCTTGTCAGACCCTGGTTACCATCTAGGACCAAAGTACTCGTTGAGACGAGTCAAATGAGTCCGTACTCGATGGGATAAGTGCCGTTACTTTATGGAGTAACTTTGGCCACCTTCCAGCTCCATCATTCATCAGACCCTGTTTATCATCTGGAATCAAAGTACTCGTCAAGACGTTTCAAATGAACCCAAACTCGACGGGGTTGTGTTGTTTTATTACAGAGTTCCTATGTCCACCTTCCAACTCCATCATCAGATCAGTTCCATGTCACAATAATATTGCATTGTCACCTGATTTACACATGCATGTAAAATATGAACTCAATCAGAAACCGGGAAGTGAGTCAAATTCAACTTGCAAGATTTGACCCGTTGAGGAGTTCCGTTGGCCATCTGCGGTCTTCTTCATCAGATCTAGTTTACCAAATGACACTTTCTGAATGCAAATGCTCGATTTGTCACTGAAAATACTAAAATCGCTTTACATTTCCCTTGAACTTTTGAAGAGTTCCTTCAATTCCTCATGGATCCCATCATCAGAACTGGATTCTGGTAACAACGGGACCAACCTTGAAACATATGCTTTCAAACAACGAAAGAATTTTCCAAATCGGTTCATAAATGACGGAGTTCTGAGGTAACACACGTTAAAAAAAAAAAGAACATACAACCGAATTGAGAACCTCCTCCTTTTTTGAAGTCGGTTTAAATAAAACACGTTCCATTGCGCCTAAACAAAAGATTCGGTTACGGCTATTTTAAAATAAGAATGAGGTTCTTTGCTTAACCAAAGATTTTTGTTTTTAATACATGTAGGCAAAGAAAGAGCAGCTTCGAGTTTATTTGCCAGGCGAAAATTGGAAAATAAAATCATTACAAAATTGTGTTTTGTTTTGTTGGTTGTTTACGCACCGAAGATGAGTTGCCAGCGTAAAAATATTACAGTTGCGTTCAATCCATTTACAGTTGGTATTTTATGACCGCGGCTCTCCTTTGTAAAAAAAGTTTATGTGTTCAATTACACGCACGCAATCATGATTCAATCATGCCGAATATTTAAGAGACCATTACGATATGATAATAAAATAAAGTTATACGCAAGCACGCAACAATGTCCGATTTAAAGGCAGATAATGAAACTATCTCACACATCCATATTATGGACGGTAGTTTAGTTTACTTTGCTTTTATAAAATCAAACGTTTTTTTTTACTAAATCTGCTAAAAAAACAGCATGTTAGTTCAAGTAAACCATGACACAATCTTCACATAGCGTGATGGTGACTTAACTACCAACCTAATGTATAAAACTAAGTATAAGCAGGTGTCCCAGGACGTTAAGTTCACACCTCGGGCTCATAATCTTTTAAGCACGCCCTACTTTCTTTTATCGCCTGCTTTTAAGGAGCCTTATTACTTGAGCGGATTATTATACCGTCTGATGGATGCTTTTGACATGGGCATTATAGGTTTTATGGGAGAAAATTAGGGGAAAATCGAAGAGGTTATGGCAGAGTTGCGAAATTCGATGACACTCGCAAGTGAGCTGATAAAATTCAGAGAATGATAATATAGGTACTTATCGTGGTATGTCGAAAAGGTTTAAGAAAAAAAAACACACTAGCATCTTACTTATTTTCTGTCAAATAAAGTTATTTGTAAATTCCAACGAATATTGTTTTGTTGAGCAATAATTAAAGTAAGATGAAATTTATAAATTTGATAGCCTTAAGACGCATGTATTTGTATAGCTCGAGTATTAGTTCCTTTGTTCTTAAACAAATCCAATGTAGGGAAACGACACTCTTTCATGGAAATAGACACATGAATGATGTCACCTTTTGTTTGGTATAACGTTTAGTTCAGTTTACACCTGTTATTTACTTAACAGTTTAACAGAGTTCGTTGGTTGCTAAAAAGTTTTTAGCAACTTTAATAATGAAGTCAAGCGATGCAAGGCTAAAATAGCTAACTGAGCTAAAACTAAGTTAGCTAAGGCCCTGGAAATGGCAGTATATAGTGAAGTAAGTAGGATGCTATACCCACATTAAAGACAAATGGAACTACACACAATAATATACATTTAACATAGTTTACGAGCACTTTCGCACCAAGGAAGCAATCAACATTAAACTAAGATAAATATCTTTAATAAATGTGCATAAAACAACTGTGTTCCGCGAAAAACTACCAGTAGCTAACATAAATACCGACTGGCCGCAACGCAACCGACTCTATTAGAGCAATGATCGCTCGTGATCTTGACACCAGTTGCTGCATTTAATATAATAACACCAATAAGGACTCGGTAAAACGGTAGCGTGTCTGCATCGCAATAAATATGTGCGTATCTGCTAATTAAAGACAATTAGAGCGCTATTACGGGTAGTATTACAAACTTGTCTTTCCTATAATCTTGGTCAAAATGCGTTCAAAATGTAACTCTTGCTGTTACCAAGCAAGGTTTATATTTCGATACATCGTTGTAATAGAAAATTATGTTAGAAAGGATAAACGCCATCTAGAGGCGTCGAGTTGAATCAATTAAGCCGGTATCGAGATCGAGATTGCGTGGGCTTAAAACCCAAGATGCCGAACATTGCCGCCATTTTAAAATATGCGGCGCCAGCCATAAACAAATGCGTGTTTATTTTAAGATCATGTATTCAAATTATGTGAGATTATTATGTTAGTATCACGATCATGTAGCTCGATATACGTGCGCGGAATATCAAAGGCCCTTTACAGTTATGCCTTGTTTATTGACGTAATAATGGTTTTAGTAAAGGGTTTCGTGAATCAAAGCCACCCAAGCGATTGTATTAACATTATTTACTATGAATTACGATAGTTGCGGGAGGTAATAATGTGGAATAATGAACGCAGCTGGATGCTGACAGACTCTATTGTTTTGTTAACTTGCTGCGATTTGGGAATGTAAGATTGTTTCGTTAATGTGATTCACATTGACCTATTGATTACAGTAATTTAATTCTGAATTTACATCCAGACTAAAAACGTGATATGATACGTATTACGAAAATTAAAAATCAAAATGAGAGCTTAATTTTTGTCACGAAGTCATGAACAATTAACCTTTCGTGGGTTCTAGTCTGGTTTATCCGAAATAATTCCATTGTTACGTGAGTGATACGAGCGAGAGATTACTCTTCAAAATATAAATCCAAAATATCTAGCTAAGTCTTTCCCTGGTTGGAACTCGCAGTATTTATTTACCGTTCCTGCGGTACTGACCTAAGAACCGCAACGCATTGCTCCAAAAAGCAAAATATTTCAATTCTCAGCAAAACTGTTTGTCTGAAAGGCAATAGCTACAGGGGCAATTAGCGACCTAGCCTGTGTAAACAATTATCCATTATATGGGATTCTTTGTTTAACGAAAAAATATGTCGGCGAAACGGGACGCAAGTGGGCGCTGAGAGTGCACGGAGCGTTGTTTCTATTTTCTTTTTTAACTATAACTACCCTCTTTTTTATTTTTAACACATTAAAAATATCGTATTATAAGGACTTTTAATTTCGTATATATGATTTTTCTTCTCGATATAATTAATAAAAGAAATTTAATGTAAAAAGTAGCTATTGTTACTTTTTCCGTCATATAAATACTTAAGTAATAAAAACTGACCGACTGAAATAAGTATAATAAAGTCGGCTAACTCCAGTTAAGTTCTGATTATTTCATCGCTTCAACTCCTACTTAAGAAGCCATAAAAATGTTCATAATTAAGCAGTATCATTTGTAGGAATCATAAATATTAGTCTGCTTATTCTACTTGTGTTTTAACGACGCCCTTTGAGTATAAAAGTAAATTAATTTTAATTAACTACAAACATACATCCCGCCATACAAGTTTTAATTGCTTCGAGCAACTTTCAACTGTGAAGTTAAATACTATTAGAGTAACATTTAGTAGTCTTTTAAAGTTACATTCATATTATATCATACTTGGTTAGTACTAAAGTCTGGCAGTTCTCGACTTAAGATAATCACACGGGAACACTAAGCCCGTATAATTAACCAGAAGGATATCTAGAACTGTTTATTATAAGGTCAAGTCTTTATAATAATATGTATATACTAAGATCACGGGTTTCTAATCTTTAAAATACTGCTACTCCCTTTACAGGTTGTATATATTTTGCGATACCCATATACAGAAAATAGACCCATCCAATCGTCTCGCTCTCCCCCTGAGAACTCCTGTTGTAGATAATCACTGGCACAATGTAAAAACTTCACCCTGCAGAAGGGAACAATCAACCAGTGCCGGTTTTATTCGGTGATACTTTCGACACATTAGTCCGTAGTAGCCATAAGTGAAAACAATGGCGTCCTATCACTGGCAACAATTAGCCGGTCATTGGGGGCACGGCTAATCGCTCCCAGCAGTTACTGGCTTGCGCAAGTCGGTACTTAATGCATCCTACAGTGTAATAATGTACGAAAATATTTTGAGTGGGAACGAAGTCACTGGCCGGCGATAGACGGCCATTAGAAAAAAAAACTCTATGGTTTCGTAGCTGATAGTGACAGATAAGGCTATTTTGGCGCCAACTAATTCAGTTACTTGAACGCATCAAGTTCATGCATTTTGTGAACTTCGTGCAGTGCGTTATAATAGAGTGCGTTGGACGCTACTGTGAAAGAACCACTATGAACCCTTACCTACGCGTTTAAAATAGTAAAATAAACGTTTTCACTTCTCACTCTCTTAAAATATTCCTTTAGTCTCTGCATATCGGGACAAAGCTCTTTTTTGATCTCTAGGGATTAAAGTAATTTTTTTTTTATTTACTTTGGAAACTGTTCAGACTACCAAACACGGTGTTTGTGAATGGAGGATTATCGCCATTTTCAGTGACTGGGCATAGACTATTGTAAAGCCTTCCACAGACCGAAGCGCGATGCGGACGCTCCGTGACATCGCGCGCATGCATTCAAAGTGAAAAGTAGAGTGTTTAACGCGAGACTAAACAATCATAATGACACGCGAATTATAGCCACCCTCGCTGTGCTCGGGTGGCTAAATATCTTGTGTCATTAAAACTTGTTTTAGTCCCTTGTTGAACAATCTACTATTATATGGCTCAAGCATTGAACGGAATCTGGCACCTGGAGGAAGTTTGGAAAAAAATGCTTGTAGTGAATAATTTAAACGAAAATATAAATGGGTTAGAAGTGAAATGTTTGTAGTTTTTAATTTCAATCGTAAGTTATGTAAGTGTAGGTGACGTGTCTTATTTAGATATTATTTACCGATACTACTTTATCTTCCTATCTTTTCTCATGTCGTCAATTTAAACTCACAAAAAAACATGGGTATCCCTTTCAATCCATCAACTGTGTCCAAGTCGTTAAACTTGGGCTTCCGCAATAAGGCAAGCTCATACATCCATACATACATAATACCTACACACAAATAATCACGTCTCGTGGGGGAGATTGTGGCAATGAAGCAAAATAAAATGCAACCCCTATTGTTACACTTAGAAGGGTTTCTATTAACGTATTTACTGGGAGCCATGTAAAGGGTGAAATAGTTACAATTAGGTAGGTACCTAGGGTAAGGACAATACCTACCTATAGGTAACTATTTAAGTTAAAAATAATCCTTTTCATAACATACACGTCGATATCAACCATTTCCATTTACGTGTTCCGTTTTATATGGAGTCGTTCAAATGGACAATTTAATGAAATTTGCAAAAAGCGAAGAATTTTTTTTTGGTGTGAAATTGTGTGTACTATCTTGTATATGTGTGTCTTGTAAAAGTGAATAAATGTCTTCTTTCTTTCTTTCTTTCTATTTACTTATACAAGTACAAAATTATTTAGGCCTTTGTCACATTATGTAGTTAAACGGTTAAAACAGCACACTTTTTTTTTCTAAGAAAAGGAATACATATTAGTAAAAAAATGGAAGAAATAAAAATAAAAATGTTAGGGCTACTTACAGAAGCAGGTAGCCTCGTTGGGCAACCCACTCGTTGCTACCACCCATTGATCTATCCCACCTTGAAAGCATTCAAACAAATGTTCAAACACCACTACAAGGCGGGAAAACATACTAAAAGGGGCCATTGTATGAAATGATTTAGGAGAGATTTGAACTCACGATCACAGAGCACGGTGCGACTTTCAAGTCCGTAGGTGATACAATCGAGCCAAACGGTAGCGTACGTCCTGTTACGAAAATATGTATCGGTTTACTAGAGACGTTCTGATTTAGTTAAACCCCATCACATAATTTTATAGTGATGATGATAATTATATTTTATGTCCCATTACACCATTCCATTAGCATGAAATAGGGATTATAAAATGATAAGATAACTCTAAAATTTTTATGAGCTGTCAAATCACGCTTCTCCCATAGATTTTGTAATGCCATTGTTAGTTAATACGTCACTTCTATGCCAACTCAATCGACTTACCTACTCTTTATTTGATTTAAAGCAGCTCTAAAAAGCTAATTTTGCAGTTAGTTGAAAATTATGGTTTTCAAAATAAAGTGTTTTTTACTAATCGTGCCTTAGAACTATTGTTTTATGGATTATGGAGTCATCGTGTGTCTTGCGGGATCGTGTTACCAACGAGTTATAAGAGGTCTATCGACAACCGCAGTGTCATGCTCCTGAATCGAGCACTAACAACCTTTGTGTTCAACAAAACGAAAGGAAAAGTTTTTGTAATAAAAAAGCGTGTTTCTCATTTCTCACAGATCGTCGTTGATTTCCTGTCACACGAAAACTAAACCGTAACATCATTTATTCAATAAGTCTCATTAAAAATCGCCACCTTCCTTCCTCGAAAGTTGCGCGTAATGTCACGGGCCGCTATCTCGGCATCGCGATAACCGTGAGACCTAAACCGAGGAAGTGAACAAAATTTAATTTTGCACGGACAGTTGCGTCCGCTGAACCAGACTTCAGAACCACTTTCCCTGTCCCCGGTGACCATAAGAGGGTTTGAGAATAACCGCTTTTACTAAAACGTTTGTGAATTTTTGATGGCTCTCTCGCGGATTGTTTTGACGCATATGCCAAATACATATATATATTTTTTTATGCAATGCTTTTTTTGTATACACAACCATTTGGTTAATTTCCCTCGGATTTGAATTCAGATCAGATACAAAATATATATTTTTATGTAAGTATATATTTTTTTTAAATGGCGAAAATGGGGGGAGGCCTTTGCCCAGCAGTGGGACACTTCTCCAGGATAATTCATAATATAATAATCATTTTAAGTTATCATTAAGGTAAGTCCAGGGGTCGTTGTCAAGTAGGTAAATGTGCCTTTGTTTTTGTACGTAAAAGTGTTTACATGCGAATTTATTACATAATATACACACAAGCCCAGATGAAGCAGTATGCTTAGTATAAGTTTTACTTCACCAAATACTTCTCGATCGCGTTTACGTAAAAAAATCAATTGTATGGAAACATGATCGCGCGCGTGCGGAGGCGCTGTCCATGTTTCCATAGTACCTAATTGATTTTTTTACGTAAACGCGATCGAGATTTAAGTATTTGGTGTAGTAAAACTTATACTAAGCATACAGGCAGAGAGCGTGAATCTAAAAATAGTGAAAATGTTCGTTGCATTGTTTGTCTAAATAAATTTATGATAAGTAAGTCATTTATTGAGACCATGTAAGTAAACCTTCGAAATAAATAAAAAAAATCTGGCATCACTCCTTAAGCGCTGTCATTGCAATAAATGCCACAGGGATCATAGTAAATTTTTAACCATGGTAATAATTGCTGTATACTTCAAGAATCTGGAGTGGCGGCGGCGGATCCTAAGTGGGTACAATAATACCTATATTAATGTCACGAACAGATATTTTTATACGTATATGACCTTCCTTTGTCTGCCTAAAGGTAAACACCTATTATTTTCCTATTGAAATGTTTCTCAGAATCCGAAAGCAGCAGAAAGGTTACAATTACAAAGATCAAATAATATCGGAACATTACTAGTCAAAAGCACCCACCTAACATCGCTAAGTATAATCTTTCATTAGTGAAACACAAATCAGTTTACCGTCCTAAATTAAACTTGTGCTCTTAACTCAACGGTGTAAGACCTAAATTTCAACGCTCCTTCAGAAATTACAGTCATTATCGGTCCTGTAACAAGATTATTTTCGAAGAAGCGAAGTCCTTCGTTTCATCTCTAATTGCTTCTGAGAAATGAAATAAGTAAATGTTATTAAATTTCGAGATCTCGATGCTGCGGCTGTAATATAAATTTACGGTCGATATCGAAATACGTTCGAAACTCACTCAAAACTGCACTCGATTTCATCCAAAAGTTATTAAATTTCGAGCTAGCAAACCGCTCGAGTTAAAAGTAGCCTTAGCAGTCAAAATTTATAATTAATTAACCGTAAACGAGATAATAACTTTTTGCTGTTGTTTAAATAACGTAAAATTATCGGTAAAATGTCGGTTTTGTTTACCGCTCTTAACTAATGAGCGGGAAAAATTAAAAAGTCAATGTTTTTTTTAATTTATTTTAGGGCTGGGCTGTTAATGACGTGTTATGTTGTTTCGGGCAGTATTTAGGTCACTCTTGACAATAATCCTGACGTTTGTTTGTAATTAGAAAGAGTGTTTAATGGATTACGAGTCACGAAATGAGTAGGTTTCATGCGTTGTGTGAACTTAAACCATATGAGTATAATATTATGATATACCAAGGTATAAGCATACCATAAGTTATACATAAATAACTACATAAATTGTAAGACATTTACAGCTTTGAACACAATCGTATGACAACGCCAACAGGTACAGAGTAAAAAAAACGAACGCCAGATGGAGGGCAGTTACCTTAAATATCGGAAATAGCACATTATAATGTAAATGAGACTTTCCTTTATTTAAACAACTTGTCTCAGTCGGGACTCGAACCCAGTCAACTGCGACAAAAAATAACGTGCTGCACTATATAAACAACAACCAAATTATACATAAGTAATGGATACTTAATTTTATTTGTGATTTTTTTTTAATAAGTAAATGAAAGTCTCCTTTACATAGAATGTGCTATTTCCAATATTGAAGGTAGCTGCTCTCCATTTGGTGTTCGTTTTTTCCACCCTGTATAGGGGAGGCGCCATCTGTTTATATTTTAAAGGCAGACGAGAAGTCACAGGAAGCGGAACTTCAGCCAAGGCATAGGTTTTTATAATACCACAGACCCTGTAATAATTCTCTTAATTAAAAGCGCAGCACGTACAACTGTTAACAACATTGCAAATTACCGGTAGATGGCAGCACGGTTTTGTTACTCATTTAATTTGGTGGGAAATTAATGAATAAGGCCATTTACCAAATTGCTAATTACTTGGTCGTTTAATGAGGCCGGGTGGGCTGTTGTAATTACGTTTTTAATTTTTTACGCACATCGCGTGATGTTTAAGGCATTTTTTGGCAATGGCCCTTTCGTTTCGGGCTTTTGAGTGAGACTTTGAGTGAAGATTTATTCAGGTCCAATAGTTTAGGTTTTTCCTTATACCTACCTGATCCCTATCGAAATAATTCTAACTTACAACTTTTCCGTTGGAACCGCTCTTTCTTTGCTACAGTCACGAGCTTTAATTTGGGAGTCCTGTCATATTGTATAGGAATTCAAAGGATATTTTTTTGAAATGGGTCACAAATTAAAGCACGCGGCCGTACTACGTTGTACTGGTGTGAGTATTTATAAGCTAAGTCTCAAGTTCGCAAACCATTAAAGATTGTATATAAGTAGGTAACTACTACTAAAACGTTACCAAATCCTTGTGACTGCTTATCAGTTGTATTGTCCAACTTACCTGAAAATAAAAAATAAAATTAGTATTGTTGGAAAATATGCGAGCACTGAAGGGCAGGCATATTTTAAATTGCTGCACAGAACATCTTCTTTCTGGCAACACATACTATTAGTATTATTTTTCATGATGTAAGCAAACGAAAGCTGCCTGTTACAGCCTGGCGGCAAATGTTTCGGTCTAAGTTTTTTTGCTTGTTCTGATTCAAATGTATTGGCCAGATCAAGTTTTAATTAATTTGCTGGTAATAATAAAATAATATCTTTTTGGCCCATCGTAAAAATACCGGTTTTTCGGTCTGATTGTGCTAGAGTGTATATAACTCACAATTAACATTTTTATATGCTGTGCTTACGGATAAATATTTATGATACTCATTAATGTCATGTACAAAAATTTATGTATTTGTTTTATCTCATTTTACGGTTAATAAATTTCGCTACGCTTAAGTAGACCTATCATTAATTAAGTTGATAGATTTTTGTTTAATGTTGCGGTTGCAAATATACTTGTATAAAATAAATAGTTTTACTATCTGCCAAAGGCTGCGTATTCACCGGAATCAATAGGAATAACAATAATTCCATTTCCTATATTTCAAACTAAATACAAACTGAAATATAGATGCACAGAAAAAACCCCAGAAAAAAGACCAATGCTGGGAATCGAACCCAGGTCCTCAGCGTTCCGTGCTGCGTGCTTACCCCTACACCATCACTGGTCTAGAAGTTAGCGACGAATCTTTCCCATACATCGTACACTTCAGTCTGTTATAATCACATTTAGGCAGTGATAAAGCGCATCTATGTTATGCCCTCTACCGAGAGACTTCAACACTCCTTCGGAGCTACCCGCTCACCTGGACCAAGAGATGGCGCTACTAGGCCAACTTTTACAGGTCAAGTATGAAGTATCTTTTTCTATTTATTTTTTATTTTCTTCAACATCATTTTTTAAAAAAAAAAATGAAGTTGAAGAAAATAAAAAATAAATAGAAAAAGATACTTCATACTTAACTTCCATTTCCTAGTCTCACTTAGCGCAGTTTTCTTATTCCGTCTTTATCATAAGTGCACACAGATTTCTGTTGTCACTGTCTTTCACTCTTCTTACATCCCAACGGGGCCCTAAATACGTTGATACCTAGGGCCCTAGAATGTCACAAAACTCTGCATATTGGTGAATTTTCCTCGCAAAAAGAATTTAATAGACAATGATTTTCAAAGTTCTAAGGAAAGTTTTGAAGTTATTACGAATAGTATCTTTATTTTAATTGTGCGACGGAAATTTGAACTCTGCTACTAATTACGTTCTTTTATCATTATTGCTCTTATCTATCAAGAGTCGTATGGAAGCTTTTTATGAGGTAGATAGTATAGTTAGAAACCTTTATAATTTCTGATTTAAACTAGCATTTGTAGTCTTATCAAAAGTCACTCCTCATAAACAATGAAGGTATAATAGCGATATGATTAAATGCGTTTTTGAATAACAGATAAACAAATGAATTACAATAAATAAGAGTAATATAATAAGCGAAGAACATGCGTGACGCCGATCAGATCGAGATCGTGACTAGGCAGTGGGTCAAGACGACGCATTTAATCGTAATGGCTGCAGTAGGCATAGGGATGTCACGATTAAAAATTACGACTAAGTATTAATCAAATAAATCTAATACTTAGAAGTTGAAGTAAGACGAACTACCCACAATAGTCAGAAATGTCTATGGATAAAATGAGTAAAGAACTAGGACGTTTCCTTGTGGTACACCTTCCGTTAATTCAAAATTATTTGAATAAAATGGAACACCCACAGAATCGTTCAAAATTAATTCGAAGTATGTTGGATATTTTACTACCTACCCACGTGGGTTAACTATATTTGTCGAATGACCTTTCAATTGTTGTTTGTTTCAAGGGCGATGCGACATGAATATATCCGAGCAGATGTTATGAAATACCTTCCTTTTGTTTTGATTATGTACAGGAAGCAATATAATATTAAATTGAAGGCGAAAGCCAACCAAAAATGCAATATAACTTTATGCTCGTAATAGTCATTTATTTACGTTGAGATATGATTGTCATTGTTACAGTTCCGCGCTCAACTCAACGCGGATTTGCCCAACGGATGTTTATTATTAAGCCCCCGCTGTCTGTTTGTTCCTTTTTCATAGGGCTTTATCGTTTGTTTTGTAATAGGTAGGTATTTGAAATGTGTGGTAGAGTTATGGCCGCTAAAATAGTAAAAATATATTAATGTTATAACATAAAAAGAGTTACAAAGATAGTGTGTGTTACGAAACCCTTCTTTATACGGAGCCGACCCGCACTTGGCCAGTTTTAAACCCGGTACTCGTTCTCTTTATAACATCAACTATCAACTGCTTATTACTCCATACCAGCATCCCTGTTTTCTCAGTAAGCATACTTCAAACACAAAACATGCTATCTTGAGCTTAAATGCAAACAAACGTTTGATGAATGTCGAGTTTACCTCACAAAAGATTAACATTTCTCTTGATATTCAAGTGCTAGTGGAGATAAACATCGGTATGTGTATAATGAAGCTGTAAGCAAGTGTTCCTGTTATTCTGCTAAGGAGAAAACGTGCGTTAGGTGTTAAAGTTTAAATAATCTGTCTTGTTTACAGGAGAGCAAAGTAATTGAATGGGGTAGGTTACTGAAAGAAGATTTACTTACTTCATATAATTTCAGTTTAATATGAAAGTCAAACATTCTAGAAAGAAGTGATATGGACCCAGTGTATTACGTAGGTACGGAAAGTTATCAGTAAAATATTTTGTTCTCTGAACTCAGTCAGGCAGAAAGAGGAATAAAGTTATAGATTAATCATCGATAAAAGTGTCCAGAGTAATAAAGGAACACAAACGAAATTATATTTTAAAAAAAACTTAGTCATAATACACTGAAGGTTCTATGTTAAGATATAGACTGTCATTATGAAGAACACTCTAGTCCTAATTTCATAGAGTTCTTCTGTCTTAACGTAATTGTGAACCTCTAATGAAACTTTCCCAAACTCATGTTCCGATTTCACACCATGCAGAATAATTAACGCAATTGCAGCGTTTACTAAAAGAAAGTATTATTATATTAGCGGATAATTAAAGATAGCAATCTCTAAACTGGTAATAATATGGCTAACAAGAAGTGAAATTAAATTGGATTCATAGGTTAGGAATTTTGGCGCCAAACAATTGTAATGCAGAGAAAGCAGTGTGTGCCGCGAGGCATCACAGATTGGTGTCAATGCTCGAAAAAAAAACAAATGCGCTCTTTGGTGCGACCGCCATTATAATTCGGAAAGCGGGAATTATCATTAGATGTCAGAGTTAAAACGTAATTTATTTTATAATAACGGAACGGTTCTTTCTAAACAAAGCTACGAAGAAACGTGTTTAAAAATAAAATTCATGTGATTTTGAAGAAATTTATTTGTTAAAAATATTCCGTAACTTTACTGGTACCTAGAACCTTACTTAGTAAGACTGCTAATTTGTTTACCACAATCCAGTGCTTCATTCAAGTAACCAATTTTAAATTTGCCAATTTTACAAGACTAACCGTAACTAAAGGCGATGTAGGTATACGAGTTTCCTACCATGAAAATCCGACAGAGATTTATCACGCCGTAAGTTCCTGACATTTAGCAAGTTTGCACGCCTCCCATACATTTCGATACGGCCACAATTCCCTCAGTTAACAATGTTCGATAAATTTTAAGCTAAACGTTATGATCCCTGGCGGTAAATAGCTACAAAAGCAAACACACCTATTTGTCCACGGTAGATTTTAATCTGAGATGAATGTATCATTGTCCAGTGCACGCTGGGCCGTAGATTAGATAGATTTAGTAGTCCTGAACCTTGGGTATTTATTTATATTGAATTTCTGTAATCTGTTTGTTGACATTCCAAATTTGTATTTTGCTAACCTCGTTTTCTGGCATTCTCAGATTTATTTACGTTTATACTTGAAACCGGAGTAGTTATGATAACTAGCTTATTGTTAATATGAATAGGCTAAAAGTTGAGCATACAATAGTTTGTTTGTGTGCCTAGACAGACTGATATTACGATACTATTCAAGGCAGCGAAAGTGAGCGTATCTGCTCGAACATGGTCTAAGGCTAACACCATCTAGTTTTCATTTCGCTTGTATATCACCTGGACGGTGTCAAAGTGCTTAACTCATATCACTTTACGATCTAACCAACAAACACCTTGTTTAACGCTAGTTAGCTTACGCAGAAAGTTACATAGCTACCTGTTGCCATGCGATAGCCTATGACACAGGATTATGGTCTAATATCTTCAATTTACAAGGTATTAGACTGGTATCGCGTCGTGTACAGATACTACACTAACATTTGTCACAGCCGTTGATATTATAAGTTCTTTGCTAGATATTATAAGTACGCGGATACGCGGAACGACCTGCTAGAATTGCTATTTGCCGCAACAACAAGAAAAATCGCGCAAGTTGCTTTACATTGCAGCGTTCGTTTGCCCACTTCAAACTAGTTTGCTTTGCGGCCGCGCAATGTAATTCAACTTGCACGATTTTTCTTGCAGGTCTAAACTTGGCTTTATAATGGATTTACTTTGTTTATGCTGTTGATGTTAGTTATTAAATTGAGCTTAACCTTTAGCAGCATACGAAACAATATTATTTAAAATAATAAGTAATGATAATATTTTCTTTGTCTATACGAATAAGAATTTTATGATTAACTAGCTGTTGTCTGTGACTCCGTCTGCGAAGAATTCGTTTTACGCTATCCCGCGGAAACTATGCAATTTTCTTTATACATATATCCTTATTTTTCTATGTCCTTCCCAGGGTCTCAAATTAACATTACCATATTTAATCTGTGAAGACACAGACATACAGAGTTATAATTTATGCTAAGATGTCGGTTTCAAAAGGAACAAACTAAAATCGTTGATACAATAAAACTAAAAACATTGCTTAAAGGCCTAGATCATCACTACATGTAAGGGTACTTAGTATGCACCAGAAGATTGTCACCGTACCTAACCTAAGAATGACTAATTCTGCCAAAATGTTGCCGGCCAATGCAAAAACAATTCTCCGAATATAGAGTATGTACTTTCCTTATTGACTCATCTCAGCCAGAACCAGATTTGAGAAGGTGAGAACCTGAAGTTTTGAGACCTGTTTTTGAAGTGACATCACTGAGCAACTTTGTATGTATACTGTTTTCGGATTACAAACTTCGAATAGATTTAGGCTCTAAATTTTTTGAATCAGGAAGGAAGGCCTCTGGGATAAAACGAAACGAAACTTATTGTGTAACCAATAGCGCCTTGCATAGTTAAACGTCTTGTCTCTTTGGAAAAAAAAGTATCAGTTCGGCCTAAATGGCCATTACATATAGCATAAGCTGTGGCAGTTGACATTAAACTTTTCTAAACATAAATTGACTTTAGGTAATCTAATACTGGTATGGCAAATATCGATCCTGAATAAATTACCCCATTAATCTCCGATAGGTAGGTATAAAGCTCTGTATGGACAGGACAGTAATCCGATACGACCACGTGTGGTCCTGAGTAGAGTACCTAGGTTTATTTGTGCAATTATCTCTTAACATGCGTCCATTAATTCACAGGTTTTACATTAATGCCGAACAAATCGTCGGTTTGATATAGTCGAGAATTACTTGAGAATTTAAAACTAAATAGATTGAGGTCAATGAGGGAAAAGAATTACAAATTAGGTACAAGAATCGCGAGAATTTTATTTGAATTTAAATTTTATTCTTCAACAATTAAAAAAAAAAGCCAGTGACACCGATTTAAAAAGTTTACAAGCGTCACAGCGTCAAGCAAGCCTTTGAAACGAAAGTTCTCTCCTGCCAGTATTTCAAATTTAAACATGGAACAATCTACAACACGGGGCTAAGCTATTGTTGTTGCCTAGATGGCGCGGCGGGTCAAAAGCTATCTGGCAATCGAATAACCGGATCGTTCGAATCCTAACCACAAAGCTCTTGCAAGATGCAATTTTGCATTACGAAAACAGTATGCACTGGGACGATTTAATGTCCCGTGGAGTAGCAATAAAATGGAGCTGGGATTGAAAGCATGCTATACCTACCCAAAGGGACAGTATTGTGATCTAAGAAGGTCTACAAAGGCCTTGTCTCGTTTTGCAGCTATATAAGTTTTAGTGGCGACTTTTAATAGGTATGGTCTAGTTCAATTTGAATGTCCCGTACGAGATTCACAATGTCTTGTTCTCATTTAACTGTTGTGTTAAAGAGATTATGTATTTTCAATAAACGTACGAGGATTTAGACTATCGCTTATCCTAATCTTAATATATATAAAGTACGTGTCACGTTGTTTGTCCGCGATGGACTCCTAAACTACTTAACCGATTTTAATCAAATTTGCACACCGTGTGCAGTTTGATCCAACTTGAGAGATAGGATAGCTTACATCTCAATTTATAGTCGCAATATTGTTTTATTTTCTTCTCCGGCCGGACCACATTTTGGGTGCGGGGGGGGGGGTATTAAAGGGGGATATATAATACATGCATAATATAGTTGCACCCGTGCGAAGCCGGGGCGGATCGCTAGTAATATTATAAATGCGAAAGCCTGTGAGCATGTGTGTGTGTGTCTGTATGTAGATAGGTGGACGTCTGGATTATTCCAGCATGTTATCATAAAGGCTAGTTTTTATCCCAACACTCCCACGATTATTGCTATCCCACGAGATAATAAACTATCCTATATCCCTCCCAGAGTGTCAAACTCTCTACGTACCTACCAAATTTCATATAAATCGGTTCAGCGGTTTAAGCGTGAAAAGGTGAAGGACAGAAGTACAGAAATATTTTCGCATTTATAATATTAAGTAAGTAATAGTACGGATTATCTGACCGGAACGACATCGACTCTGCACTGCACAGATGCTTTTAATTCACCAGATGTCTTAATCCTATTAACTAAAGTGCAAAACGGGGGAAATTCGTAATAAAATCAACTATAGTTACGTCAAAGTCACATCGAGATCCCTAAATATTGGGTTACTGTTGTTAGTCCGTAATCCAAAGATACGAAAACATCTGTTAATCTTTCAAAAAACTTATTAAACAACATTCTAACATTGAATTACACTTTTGTCACCAAAGTCACGTTTAAGTAGGTACCTGAAATATAAGTTTATGTATAAAAAATACATTTTTAATACGTATAAGCTTTTTGTTAACTATACCAACATTATAAATTTCGAAAAAACCGAGCACTAGAAGAAGGGTGTATTTCGACTTTCAAGATTTATAAAACAAATAATCATACATTACATTGCAAGTTAAATATAAACTCGCAAAAAAATGTGCTCGTGTTGCTAAAATTGTGACTTTGGATTATTTTATTTCGATAAAAAATGTTTTGGCGGCAAGAAGTGAAATTTTAGGTTTGAAACTTAGCTAGAGATGCTACAAATCGGCAAGCGTCGTCTTAGTAGCCCGCGGTTACTCGTATTGTGCCGCTATCGGCAATGTTAACAAATGTTATCGACCGGCTGACATGTCGGTTATTAACGACCTTACTTTAGACCTTGGATACCGTATTAACCATTAACATGGAATAATTTTGTGCCGTATCGTCGCCGCAGATCTTACTACATAATATGACTAGTTAGGGCGCGGACATAAATCACGACCGTGATGTTTTTTTGACCATTATTTTTCCGTATCTTTCTATTCGAGATATTTCACGAGATTCTAGATACTCCGCTCGATTTTTTTCGCAACATCTTATTGCTTTTTCTACAAAAAAACTATGTAAGTGATTTCTCGTATCATAAACAGGTAAATCTGTTACTAAATGTACCTACTGTCATAATTTTTGATATCTTTTGGCAGAAATATTAAGTCGTTTGTATTGTAATACAGTTACAACAATAATAAATTAAATTATCCTTTAATAAATAATAATCATAAATATCACGAGAAAATTCACACCAATTGACCCAGTCCCAAAGTAAGCAAAGCTTGTGTTATGGGTAGGTATAGGTACCTACTAGGCCACAGATAATTTGTCCTATCGATTTTAAATCAGAAAAGGTAACTGTTTTCATTTCATTTTAAGGTAGCTAAAATTAACTTGAATAATACAAAAACTTCTATACGTTCAAAAGAAAATAAACCATGAACATGTAAACGAACATGAAGTAAGTAAGTACTGTTGTCTACGTTTTAACGCGAGATACTAAAATTAGCAAACAAAACATTGCAATGAATATGGCAAATCCAATAAAATTTGCTCCACTGATACTTATTGCTTCAGAATCAATTATTTCAAATCGTAAAGAACGTTATATTGACAGCTCTATTAAACTGTAAGGCATCATTACGACCATTATAGAATCAAGCGGTGTCTTTGCAAGTTGATGCAATAAAAATCGACAATGTCAATGTCTATGCAGCAGAAATAAAAGATGGAACCGGATCGACGGGTTTCGATTCCGAGTTCAAGATCACAGGTATCTTGGCAACATCCGGTGGCTAGTGACGTTTTAGTCAATATGAAGCTAGAATATTTTGGTTACGTTGATGACATTATCGACGTTGAGCGACAAGACCGCCTATTGTCTGCCTGTTTTTTTATTGTTATGAATATTTTTTCTGTATTTTTTTTTTGGTGATCAATAAAGAATATTTTTATTGTATTGTATTGTAGGTCTACAAGGTGTTAATTTAAATAACTGAAACCCTGAAAGTACCTACCTACCTATATGTAGGTCGCATAGAATTAAGAGTAGAATTGATTGCACTATCACTATAATGTTGTCTAAAGAAAAAAGATATATCTGCCATTTTTCGAAATTGAGTTACATGTTTATTCAGAACCACAAAAAAATATTAAATTTTAAAGACGGCCGTGTTTTTTTTCATTTTTCAGGCTGAAAGTTACAGATGGAACAAATGCTGATTTTTTGGTGAAGCTGTATTTACATTAAAATATTTAATACTGATTCAATTATATATCTTCTTTCGATACAAATCTTTTCAAATAGTTAAGGTATTTGTGAAAATACGCATAAAGTAACTTAAAATAAAAAATAATAGTTGGGATGTCTGAGGTTTTCAGTATAGTGAATTACACATTATAGAAGTTGCAAGAGCATCATGTAATACCGTTATTGTAAGCAAGCTGGATTGGTTACATTACATTCCTGAAGTGGTTGAGGTTGACTGACCCATCACAACCAAAAAAGGGAACACTAATTCATACCTAAATGTCAACCACTAATGAGATAATACTTAATTACAACTATCTTAGACAGCACAAGTGAATTAGTGGTCTTATACGGTGTAGCCGATGGAAGGGATAGGCCATAAAACAGGTGATTGCCATCGGCATTCCTGGGTTTCTGAGGCTGAAACTGTTTACGCAGAAATACTGTCACACGATGACGTAAATAACTGTGTAGGACTGAATTTACGTAAAGGTAATTAAGGTAATATAGCAATCGGTTTGTAAATTAATAAATCAGAGGACCATTGCGGCAAGGACGGCTATTGAAGTTTATTAGTATGTTGTAGTTTATAGTAGGTCGCTAGAAAGTACCTACCAAAAGCAAAAGTTACCATAAAATATAATAAGCACATCGGCAATAATATAATAAGCACATCGGCAATAATATAATAAGCACGTCGGCAATAATATAATAAGCACATCGGCAATAATATAATAAGCACATCGGCAATAATATAATAAGCACATCGGCAATAATATAATAAGCACATCGGCAATAATATAATAAGCACATCGGCAATAATATCTCAGCCTTGGCCTGTATTTACAGAATCATGTTTGCAATATTTTGGAAACAGGTACTTAGCCCATTGTCGAGAGAGCCTTTAAAAGCCTAACATTAAACTTTTTACAAGGAAATTATTCTGGAAACTGTCTGTGCTAGAAGGAGGATGTTTATGTATCCACAAGAATACTTCATGATGTTTATTGTTAGACTTGTTGCAAGGGATTGGCTCTGGTAGGTAATCACCTGAGGGAGGAGACGTACTGAAGTTCAAGGCAAAAATAACGAAAAAAACCTATGTCACTTAGAAGCGATAAATAAATAAGTAAATCATTGGACGATTAACACCAATTGACCTAGTCCCAAACTAAGCACAGCTTGTGCTATGGGTAAAGGGTACTAGAAAATGGTTAAACATACTTATATAGATACTAGCTGTTGCCCGCGACTCCGTCCGCGAAGAATAGGGATATAAAAAATAGCCTACTGCCTATTCAAAGACCTACCGAGTATGGAGAAAAAGTTTCATAAAAATCGGTCAAGGCGCCTCGGAGGAGTTCGATAAAAAACACCGTGACACGAGATTTTTATATATTAGATTAAATATCCAATACTCGAGCACAAACTTTCATATTTTTCATACAAATATCTGCCCCGACCGGGAATCGAACTCAGGACCTCCAGTTTCGTAGTCAGGTTCTCCAACCACTAGGTTCTCCGGTCGTCAAATAATAACAATTTAATAAAGTCACATACATTACAATTCGTTTGACTAAAGAGACGCTTCCATTTATTTAACGGCTTACCATGCGCATCTTATAATATAATACACACACACACACATTGACACATTATTTTATTTTTGCTAATGTATTTATGTGATAAATTTATAGCATTTCAGATTAGCAGAGCAAGTAACAAGGCGTTAATAAGATCGTGATATGTCACCGTCACCGGAGTAGGTAAATAGAGCAACAATAATACCACGATCAACAGTAAATTTCGTAGCTATTTCAGTTTATCACAGGAAGATAAATAAATAATGGTCTTTGATCAGTAATTATCACGCACGACACAGTATTAGCTACGATTGTGAACATTTCAATGGACACAAATTGACATCAAAATGTTTTACGTTTATTGGAAAAGATCCCGCGTGATTAATATGCCGACGTCTTTATATATCCGTTTCTTATTCGCAATTACTGCCACGGAATAACAGAATTACCATTTATCCACACTTAAAGCGTTAATTTAGCACAAACTTTATAAGTCGGTGTTGCAAATTGAGCAGGTTTGAATGATACCCATGTCAAAGAAAATGTGTCACAAAAGTAAACATGCGAGTGCCAGAGAAACATAATTAAATTTGCGGTCTAAAAAGTACTTGTCGCCTAACGATAGTTACAAATTTGTTAGTGGCCATGTTAGTTTCAGTTTTGGCCAATAGAATATACAATTTTGCAGTGCGTTTATTTTGATTAATTGCAGGGAAGGCGCCATATTTCAAAGTGGTGGTCGTGGCTGCGCACACCTTGTTAGCGTCTGGGGCACGCGCATTTTTCATGAGCGCAAGATGGCCGTGTGTTACCACTTGGCGCCAACCCACTCGATAACCGATATATGGATTTACGACTTTTGTTTATTACTGGCCAGTCTTAAACACAAAACACCAACGATATTAAAATTAAATTATTGTCTTTGCTTAAACAATTTACACTAAAGTTTCGTATCTGTATTTAAGATTTAGATTTATTTAAACAGTAATATTTCAGAGTAGGTAACGTTTATTGGAGACATTAAACTTGTATTAACAACCAGCATTTGATAGACATTAATATTTTGCTGATACGTGGCGTTGCGGAATTGCACGATTCGATTAAAATTTACGTTTGCCAAACGCCTAAAGGTAAAATCTGCAGGTGTTAAAATCACTAAGTACGCCAACATACTTCAAGAAATTACTCATGACAAGAATGAACGAAATAGAAGCACATGTATAAAATTTGAAAAATCCAAGATTGCGAGATTTGTACCGGTGACCTCTTCTAAAAAAGCAGCCGTCAAATCTAGCTAAGCAAAAATGTGGCTAAGAAATTGATAGTGAGTGAATATCGTCCAAAACATGGCCGTGGTATACCATGCAAAAAGTGTACTTGAAAACTCTATTTCTTATTACTTAGACAGTCAAGTGTAGTAGAGATGCAACAAAACATATGTGAAATACACAATTTATCATCAGTCTTATGACTCAGGGTGTGGGCGTATCTCAGTAGATAAAGTACCCTAGCATCCTCGGCTATCTCTCTCTACCCATTCGATCTGCAACTTAGGATTATCGTGAGCAGCCCAGCCATATTTATGATTTGTTTCATTCCCAAAAACGACAAATACCTATATAATAAAATTCTCGCAAAATTCTGTAAAATTCGTTTATTGCTTTCCCACAGGAACTTTGCGATTTTCCGGGATAAAAAGTATACGTGGTGTTTATTCACGTTCTGAACTACTTGTAAGCCAAATTTCATCCAAATCCCTTGACCCATTTTTTCGTGATGGTGTAATCAAATCAATCAAATCATTTAAGTAGTTTTGCTAAAACGTACACGAAGTTGGTACAATTGTCACGTCAGTAAAGTTACATGAATGTTAATTCAGTCACAATATTTATGACATGCAAAACTTACACTAAATTATACATATATAACCAGCTGTTGTCCGCGACTCCGTTTGGGAAGAATAGGGGTACAAAAAATAGCCTACGACCTATTCTCAGACTTACCAAATATAGATAAAAAAATTCATATAAATCGGTCAAGCCGTTTCGGAGGAGTTCGATAACAAACACTGTGACACGAGAAAGTAAAAAAAAAACAAAAAAGGTGTTTATTTAAAATACTCACTTATGTTAAAATGTTTACAAGATGACACATTTACAGCTCAATTTATCGTTAGTGTAAAAAGAAACGAGTAAAAAAAAAGAAACAGCTTAACACCCAGCCTGATGAATTTATACTTAATTGTAGCTTTTTACAGCTAATGATAAAAATCGAGATTGTTAATTGTACTAATGATTGACTTAGGGTGTGTAAGGCCAATGTTTTGCGTAAGCCAAGTAAGGCATAGCCTGATTATTGCATGAGCCCTAGTTAGCCATTAGCTTTGGTCATATCAAAACATATCTGCTGAACGTATCTAGCGCCACGCTTGCTAAGGTTGCCAATTATTTTGCCAGGTTTATGCATAATCAATCATGAATGATTTGTTCGTGATCAATGTGATTATTGCTATTTTAATTGTATTTTGTATATACATATAGAGAGTACGATTTGTAAATAATGTATAGTATTTCCAAAATCTCCGGACCGGACTCTAAATAAAAATCAGTCACTGGGTACTGGGTGCAGAAATAAGCTTAATTTTAAAATAACAAATTCGGTAAATAATAATATCGGTTGTGGCTGTCGGAAGAACGAATCCAAATTTTTAAAATTAGAACTTTGTAAACAATAAACAAGGTTAGGCAGTCACTGGCAGTCAACAAACAGCTGTATCGTAAAAAATAATTGTTATCGTTGCGCCGAAGGTTTATTCAGAGCGTGATGGCGAATATGCAATCCACTTGAATTTATTAAGGCTGGCAATTTTCATGTAGTGATGTGCCGGATGTCCGTATCCATGGTGATCCAAGAGGATCCGTATTCCATTACTTTTTAGCGGATCTTTTAACGAACTGTTATTTTGCTTACTTTATCCCGCTATTCCCGCTGCTTCACTCCCATAGAAGAATAAAAATTTGACTAGCTATATTCAGTGGGGATCTCGATTTAATTTCCTTTTATTGCACTTCTATGAACCTCAAAAACATATTGTTTGCTGAATTGGCTACTTTCCTAACTAGTCAGTCTTTTAGATTATCAAAAAATATTGGACACGTATTTTTTATTTTGTCAATTAAACAAAAAAATACGAAGATATGGCGCGTTGAAGTTTCGCGTGACGTCACTTGTTCCTACACTTTGTATGAGCGTTTTAGGAACAAGTGACGTCACGCCTCGTCACGCGGAACTTCAACGCGCCATATCTTCGTCATTTTTTGTTTAATTGTCAAAAGAAAAATTACGTGTCTAATATTTTTTGATAATGTAAAATACGGACTAATAAGAATTATTATTTTTTTACCTAGGAAACATCCCTATTTCAAGTCTCTATTTTCAGTGGTTTGGTTGATTGACGGTCAGTATTGTTACTTTTTATTGGTATAAAATCTATACTAAGCTAGCATTGAAATAATACTCACATGAATTCAAAATTACTATTTATTTCTTATTTGGCACTTTTAAAACGTGTTAAATATTAGTTGTTGCCCGTGACTTCGTTTGCGTAACATTCGTACATCGGTGTCTTTGATATGAAATTTTCCGGGTAAAAAAGTATATGTTAATTCAGGTAATAAACTTTACTGTGTGCCTCATTAGAATTCGACAAACCGTTTTAGCGTGAAACATACAAACTTTCGCATTTATAATATTAGCAAGATTTGATGTCGTTTACTTTTAATCCAAAGTCGTGGGCTATTTGCAAGTTAATGTGCATATTCGTATGCGTGGATATTCAGTACATCACTATTCCATGCCAAGCGGCTTTATAGGAAAAACGTGGGGTTCGCTTTTTCAGTGTAGGTTCACCTTTAGCGAAAATTGGGGGCAACGACATCAGCCCACGCCCAACGGTGACCCGGTTTGTCGAATTGCCGCGCTATCGAAGGGAATCGTACCTTAGGTCAAATGTATCGGTTTCGTTAGCTATATTTAAGTTTTAATTTACATTATTATTTACTTAGCTTGTGCTAGCTTTTTCCGGCAGTTTCGTTAGCGTTAACTATTAATATCTTGCATTTGAATTTAAATTACAGGATTTTCCGTTATTTACTTGTGTGATGTGTCATGTGTCCTTACTTCTAGCTTATAATTTGGCAACGAAAAATACCGCAGTTTCCATTTCTACGGCTTTTGTATAAAAATAGGTACCTACACATTCAACAGATTGTATATTATGATCACGGAAATTCGAAAACTTATTTTTTTCGCATTGCAGCAGGGTACCGGTCAGGGTACTACAGATCTGAGTACTTACTTATTGACATTAATTTCAACTTGATTCCTGCCGTGAAAAAGGTTTTTGACAGACAGAATTCCAATTTGCCTTTTAATAGTAAATGTTTCCTTCAAAATTAAGTTTAGGCTAACCTTTTGCACAGCCCTGCCTCCAAACAACAAAGGTATGCACCGCTCTATAATAATTGAGGCGTAAGACGTCGCGGGTGGCGCGTGGCGGTGTATTCTTAATCGATCGGACTGCTCACACACCATTGGCTCGCGTTTTAGGGCTGTCAATAAAGTTAAAGGTCGTTTAGTGTCGTAAAAGGTACATGTTGGTTTCGCGTTAATTAAGGCGGCCTTAACGGTTTTTTTTGCGTTTACAGAGAAAATGAATTAAGATGGTAATGTTTCGTCGCTTGGAACTATGTTGTAATTGGACGTTGGATGGAAAGAAAGCTTCTTTAATTGGGATAAAGCTGTATTTTTTATGTGGAAGAGATAATAAAGGCGACGACGAAAATAAATGTTGGAATTCGACAGTAATTTGTTGACAAGTGAATTAATAAAGTTTTGATAGATTGTGAAATATGCGGAATAACAAATGTGGGATGTGTGTGTAAATCTGTCGACTCGAGACAAGTTATGGGTTTTTTAATGTCACAAACTAATTATATTTTATTTTATAAGATATTTTTGCTATTCAAAATACAAAAATGAGATTTTTGTTATTGGAAATAAATAATTTTCAAACGGAGATCCTTCGAAGATACTCATTCATGCATATTAAGTTGTTCGCCTATTCAACTGCTGCATAAATTAAAATTTCACTTGGAACTAAGTTTACATTGTAAGTGTAGTTATACCACTTTAACCCTATCACTGCGCAAGCTGCAAATCTGCACAAGGAAGCCACCAACGTCAGTTACTTTAAAATCGGCGAGGCACAAAAGCGTCACGTATTGCAACAGGGATGCAACGCGTCACGCAGTGCGCATCCTAATGAGCGGCGTCGTAAACAAGCGGTTTGTGACAGCCCTAGCAACCCACACGGTAAGGCTGGTGGAAATTTGAAGGGTTATCGAGAAGGTTTCGAATTTTATTTTTGTTAGTGTGAAATTGACACGAGATACATAATAGACATTTGACTTATTGTAAAGAGAGGTAAAACTTACGTTAAAGAAGGTGGTGTTAAAGTTTAAAGTCATTAAAATTTTGTTCTGATGGGTTAAGCTAGGAGCTCCATCAAGCGGAGCGGAGCGCCGTTGACTCAATCTTAGACGTGTTAAAATATTATGTATTATTATTATGTATTATGATATTATTATGTGCTGTAATTCATCATAACATAATCATCATCCCGACCTATATTCATCACTTTTGGGCACAGGCCTCTTCTCAGAATAAGAAGGTTTGAGTCGCAGTTCTCACGCAGGCCCAGTGCGGATTGGAAACTTCACATAAATCAATCTTTGAATCTCTTTGCAGGTGTGGTGCATGTACTATAATCATTGGTGTGCAAATCAGACTAAACAGCTCTTCAAGTTATCACTCAAGATGAAGTCCATCTTTGACGCGTTCCGTTGTGATCCTCGATCTCAACTATATTTACAATCTCAAATAAAATGAAAACTGCTCAGGAGCTTTCAGTTTGGCAATGGGCAGGGCACATCGCCCGTAGAATTGACGGCCCATGGGGCCGAAAGATTCCCGAGTGACGTCCATGGACCGGAAGACGCAGTTTAGGTAGAACTCCAACAAGACGGAGCAACAACCTGGTTAATGTTGCGGGAATGCTTTGGATGTGGGTAGCGCAGGACCGATCTGTTTAGCGAGCCTTGGACGCCTATGTTCAGCAGTGGACGTCTTACGGCTGTAATGATGATAAGGGGTTTTCATCCAAACTTGTTCAACCATCTGCCACAATATTCCTGATTATTTTAAGAACAGAAAAGTGACAGCCCTAAGCTCGTGTGCGTAGGCGCAAGGATTTATACGCCGTGCCGAAACTTTGACGTGTCGTCTGACTAACTCTAACCCGCGTAATGCGTTACTTATGTTTAACCTGACAGCGCGGTTATGTTTAACCACACAATTTCTGAGTTTCAAGCCAAGCAAGCATGAGATGCGAAATGCGAATCCTAATGTACTTACTGTACTTCGTTTTTTTTTTAGCAGTAGAACGAAGGTTAGCGGTTATGACGTGTTTTTTTATTGAAAAACACTTTTGAAAAATATGTCACAGCAAATATGTTCAATTAGGAAGGAAATTATGGTCATTTACATTGTTTTGGTTTCTAAGTAATATTACCATTTTTTATAAAGCGTTTTTCAATAAAGGATAAAGGCACAGAGGCTGAATTGTCTAACACGCAGACGCATGCCTTCGCTTTCACCATCTTTTTCTGCCACCATCTTATACCGTTTGACAGAAAGTAATAATGAATACGATAGGAACCATCAGGGCATTATATATTTTAGACAATACGGCCTCTGGCTCTAATACTTTTGATCGAAACAAATCTCGTCTCCCTCACATACATAATAATGTTAATAATCTACGTGCAAATAGTTTATTTAA
This sequence comes from Archips crataeganus, assembly GCA_947859365.1. Lineage (NCBI taxonomy): Eukaryota > Metazoa > Arthropoda > Insecta > Lepidoptera > Tortricidae > Archips > Archips crataeganus. The sequence goes on from OX402052.1 coordinate 5,691,438, forward strand.
CATAGTTTGTTTTAGATCCAAGTGCGTTTGCACAAACATCATTGTGTAATGCCTTAAGACGCATGTACACATGTCCTGATCTTGGTATCTTATCTACCTGTCAAGATTGTGTGTTTACAATTTTACAAGCGAACGTGTATGACGATAAATTGGACGTAAATTCTTAAGGAGATATTCCGGTGTCAAATTTTTATGTATATTTTGACCACCCCGACGTCAGCACTCGAAGACGACGTATAACTGTAACTATAGTAAATCGAAACTTAAATTCAAGGAAGGCATATCACTGAAGCTACGCTATCCGTCTGTCTGTCTGTCACATCACAAGGCTATATCTCGACAACGGTAATAGATAGACAGTTGTAATTTATACATTACTAGCTGTTGCTCGCGACTCCATCTGCGAAGAATTCATTAATCGCTATCCCGCTGGAATTGTACACTTTTCCGGGATAAAAAGGATCCTATGATCCTAAAACTATCTGTGTGCCGAATTCCATCAGAATCCGTCAAACCGTTTTAGTGTGCAAGAGTAACAAACATCCACTTATCCATCCATCCATATCAACTTCCACGTTTATAATATGAGTGGGATGGGATGATTCAAATGCAGCCTTCGCAATAAAATCTTTCATCCTCGATTTATTATGTCAACTCGCGACAAGCATCATGTATGTCCTTGTCTTATGTGATAACGTAGAGTGAGATGGCGTGGTGACTTTATTAGTAGACCTTTAACGCTTTCTCAGCTATTACAAGTCCGGTCGGGTGTCTTGCAGTGGAGAAAACTAGAGCGTGTTTTCATTCAAATATTCAAATTTGGAGCGGGTTTTTGTTGAAAAAAAAAAGTTATTGTTTACATAGATTAGACAATCAATCCATTATTTTCAGCTAGTCTATGGTTTGAACAACTTTACCATATTCTTCCTTAAACGCCCAGCTGGTGGCAATTTATTTGTAACTTACCTGAAAATAAAAATAAAAACATTAAGTCAGAGATCTCAATTCATACTAATCAATCACAGTAGTATTTATAACAAAAAGCTTTGAAAATAGTAACGGTCACGTTTTTGATGTACACGTAATTCTTGAATTTAAAAGAAAAACTCTAAATGGGAAAATGTTGTTCTTCTTTCATCCTAATTCATACTCGTTTTCTAATTACTGTTAGATAAAATTTTAAAATGGAACGTGTTAGAGCTCAATCAAAGCATCTGTCTTCCTTTCTGTCTGGCCAGACATATTTTTTAAGTTCTAATAAAGTTTATGATAATGAATAGAATATAGGAAATAGCAATATTATCTGTGGATTAGAAATGTAAACGAGCTTCTGAGATGAAATTTAAGATTCCAGTCATTGGCAAACGACAGTTATTTACGAGATATATCAGATAAATGATCAAGTTTATAGTATACTGTAATATTCAGCGAAATTTATAGTAAATCGTATTATAATAACGTTAGACAAGCGTGGAATTTGTGAAACTTGGGCTCCTTAGGGCAGTGGTATAAAATATAAACTTAAGCGAATAGCTTAAGAGCTTGCACGAATATTTTGTACTTATAAATAGATTCAGTCTATTTATTTTAGATATATTCTTTACGGTAATTGGATATTTATTAAGTTCATATAAATACACATAATATACATATAACAAGACATAGGTAGTAGGATTTCCCCGGGCTTTTAAGCAAATGACACGTAGGTACTGCAGCTGATAGCATATTGGAATTATACTTTTCAGTCGCTTTTCCAACTAAAAAGACACTGCTAAAAATGTATATATGTAGCATAACACATTGGAGACCCTTTCCCGGTGACATTTGGTGTCGCCATCAATATGATTATGATTATACCCCGTTATCAAGTGGGCAGTTTGGTGGCTAGCTGACATTAGTGATGGATGTCCAATGTCAATAAAAAACTTTTTTAAATTGAGTTTTCTGATATATAATGATTTCAGATAAATAGCTATGTACAACATCGAGACTTCGATAGTATTGCACATCAGAAATGTTAGATTGCCACCAAACTGGGGTCTATTTATAATACATGTATTGTAAGGTGGACCACGAGGGCGCCTTACAGGTACCTATACCAGGGCAGGAGGTGAGGTTCTTTGTGCCAAGGCTATAACTATGGTACTACCGAATCAAACCACGTACGTATATACTTATGTAGAGTTTAATATCAATATCACATAACAGGCAGATAGGCATAGAACATAGCATAGCAGTCACTTATATACACCGTGCGTGGGCGGAGGCTGCGCGACAGTGCGGAGAAGAGTTGTTAGCGAGAGTGATGGAAGGGTAAGGTACGCTGCCGCGTGCACGTGCCAGCGCGTCGGTTGGTCCGGGGTTCGTGCCGCGTGGCGGCACACAAAAGGCGGTGGGGGACGGAGGCCGGCTTGGCTTGGACGCCGAGCTTCGGGTGGGCACGGCTCTGAAGTGCAGGTAGCGGTCGGGCGGGGGCCACACAACCGCTCCCTTGCGGAAGAACTATAAGGCTCTCGTACGGGCTGCTACCGGGGTTGAGGCGTCGTCGCGACAGCAGCCGTCTGCTGTCCTCGCCGCGGGCAAAATGGCCGAGTCTCCCTAGCTTGCGCGCCACTCTGGCCGGGGCCGCACTGGTAAGGCGACCGGCGACGCGACGCGACGGCGACTAAATCAAACATAGTTCGAGTTATGTGAGCGGCCATTGATCGAGCAATGGCCGCTCACATAACTCGAACTATGTTTGATTTAGTCGCCGTCGCGTCGCGTCGCCGGTTGCCTTACCAGTGCGGCCCCGGCCTCTGGCTCATTTTCTCCTCGCCTCCCGTCTCCCTCCGCTAGCGTCTCTATCTTTCCCGCTCTCGCCTGATAGGGTGCGCTGTCGCCGTCTCCGTCGCACGATTGGGCGCGTGCGATGCCGAGTTTTCCATGACGACGATAGGTGGCGCGCGATGTAATTTCGAGGAGACTTAAGTTTAAGTAGACAACTAAGTTAATGCTATATGCTACGCTACAGTATATAATAACTTTTTTTATTTTAATGTCTGGTGATGGTGCTTTTGGGACTGTTAATAAAAAATTCTACATATTTCTTTCAAATAAGTACCAACTCTGTAGATCTAATCGTAAACTCCTTTGCCTTGCACCACGACATAAACGGTGTGGAAAGGTACAAGCCGACTCCGTGACTGCATCGAGATTATCATTAGACAAATTAGACCAGCAATGATCGATCGACACGCTTCAGTGTTTAACATTATTTTCTAATACCCACCCGCTGACAGCTAAGCCTCCGTTCGATAAAGGCAGATTTAGATAGATAATGTCGACTGTTCTAAAGTCGTGGCCATTTGACTCTATTAGTGTGGCGGGCGTGAATAGCGATCACTACTGTTCCTTGGTAGATATAGACAGACATTACCAACTTTAGTCCCAAAGTTTACCGTTTTCAAGATTGGTGCTACAAGCTTTTATTCACCTTCGCCTGTCCCATTGTCTGTGTGTCATCTCATCAGTCATCAAATCTTGCAAGTTAAATTTTAGATTACCGATTGAGTTGAAATTTTTCATGCATGTATATTTCGGATGACAATGCAATATTATTATGATATGGAGCTGATCTGATGATGAACCTGGAAGGCGGCCATATGGACTTTGTAATGGAACGAATGACATAACCCCATCGAGTTTGGGCTCGTTTAATTCGTCATGACGAGTACTTGGTTCTAGATGGAAACCAGGGGTAAAAATTACAGTCAGCAAAAAAAGGTTGTTAAAAATGCGATTTTTAACAAAATCTTTTTTTTTCTTTCTTGTATGTCTTGTATGACGACGCCCTTTAATGTTTAGTATTTGTTGTTAGAGCAGCCACAGTAATACATAATCGGTGAAAATTTTAAGTGTCTACCTATTACAGTTCAAGAGATAGAGCCCTGTGACAGACGGACGGACAGACAGCGGAGTCACAGTAACAGGGTTCCGTTTGCCATCCTTCGGGTACGTAAACCCTAAAGGCCGGGGCGCAGACCAGATGCTTGTGTGCAAACTGTAAGAAAAATGCCGCACTAGATGCATGCACAATAGTGCACCATGGTGTGCCTGTGCCATCTTTCATAGGGCCACTTGCACAGTTGAGGGTTAAAAAATTAAATCGGTAACCCTGGGTTAAGAATGACAGTTCCATACATTTTGATACTTTTTAACCCTGGAGTTAGCAGTTAACTTGGAGTTAAGCAGCTAACTCAGGTCCGCGCAAGCCGGCACCTTACAGTTTCATTTATTATTACAACTGGTGAGTGACATGGACACGCATCTGGTCTGCGCCGGCCTTAAAAATCAAATTTTGAATTCGGAACTCGCGAAACCCGAGATAACGGACCAAAACAAAATGACGATTACAAAAATTCGGCAAAACCAATCATTGAATTTAATATCGCGAGAAACCTTACCTTAAGTAGAATCATTTTGTAAACTTTTAAAACACAAATTATTGAATGAAATATGCTTATTAGCATACAAAAGGCGTTCGAATGTCGTCCCGACCGTGATTTTTATATCAATGGAGATTGGAGACACGAGGATGGAGCTCCTCTGGAATATTAATAGGCTGTAATGACGAAGAGGTAATATAATATTAATAATGTCGTGGAACATTAGTGCGGTAGCAACGGGTTTTTGTAGGTGGTATCATTCAATTTAAAAAAGCACCGTAAAGGTCATGGTAAATTTCAAATGTAATTTGACACGTAAATTCTGAAAAACTCAGAGGTGTGAGATGGGGCTCGAACCCACGACTCTCTGCTTGGAGTGGGTCAGACCACAACGCTAGGCTAGGTAAATGGTTTGTAGTTTACTCACTTGAAAGTGGCTAAAAATTATGTTGAATTAGAAATTATAAATAACTGTTGAAATACCAACAGGAATTAATATCTTTAATAAAGAGACTCATGTTATCTAGAATGTTAATGAACAGGAACTTCGTGGGTTTTTGTCGGGTGTAGCCTTTGAAGTGTTAACTTAAAATGCATACATAATTAAGTAAATTTATACATTTGGTTCCTTGAACAAGGACGACCGTTTCGGAGTCACGAAGTCACGTTTTTTAAAGAAAGAAAATATTAAAAATATCCCTTTTTTGTAATTTTAAACTACTACGTTTTAAACATTTAAATCTGTTCGCTTCCGGTTATTTAACGCACCGATTTCTAGGTGCCGAGTGCTACTGACGAAACTGCTCGAAGATTAAAAAAAAATTTTCATGTGGATTTTAATCACTATCATAAATTAAAAATTACATAAAAATGTTACGGAGCTCTCACTCATAAATGTACAAATGATTGTAAAGTCACTGTCAATAATATCGGAGAGGACAAAACGCTCTAAAATATCTGATACATTATAAAGTTTTGGCTGGGTTGACGCAGTGGTTACCGTAATACACGAAATATTGCGTGTCTATATATACAAACAAAGAAAATGCTTGCTAAGTCGCCGGTTAAACATTTGTAAGTATTTTGTTTTATCAGGACCCTATTTTACCACGCTGACAGGTTAGGTACTATCACTATTGTCACTACCACTTTCACGGAGCGCCATTTTTAATGTTAATCACGAAACACTATAACTGACTGTAACGCAACACACACACACACACACATACACACACACACACACACACACACACACACACACACACACACACACAGCTTTAATCCGACGTCAAGATTTACCGACAAATCTACAAATATGTCGACTAGGAAAAATAATTCTTGTTTCATAACATTGTCACACCTTTTACTATTAATTTACTTTCATTATTTTTTTATTTACTCTGTTTTTACACGCTTTATATTAGCTTCACCTGTATGTTTGTATGTTTGTAACCGACTCCTTAGGGCGCGATTTTGACCCACTTCCCGGTTTCCGATTGAGCTGAAATTTTGCACATATGTGTAAATTGGATGACAATGCAATATTATTGTAACATGGAGCTGATCTGATGATGGAGCTGGATGGTGGCCATAGGAACTATGTAATAAAACAACACAATCCCGTCGAGTTTGGGCTCGCTTGATTCGTCTTGACGAGCACTTTGATCTCAGATGGTAACCAGGGTCTGATGATGGAGCTGGAAGATGGCCAAAGGCACTCCACAATAAAACTACACAACCCCGTCGAGTTTGGGCTCGTTTGATTCGTCTTGACGAGCACTTTGATCCTAGATGGTAACCAGGGTCTGATGATGGAGCTGGAAGATGGCCAAAGGCACTCCACAATAAAACGAAACAACCCCATCGAGTTTGGGCTCGTTTGATTCGTTTTGACGAGTACTTTGGTCCTAGATGGTAACAAGGGTCTGATGATGGAGCTGGAAGGGGGGTAGGTGGCGGGGTGGGGGGGGAATGGGGTATGGGGTAAGGGGGTCGGGGTTTAGAGGGTTGGGGGTTAGGGTGTGGCGGTTGGGGTTAGGAGATGGGGGGGGGTTTACGGGGAATAGGGTGAGGGTGTTGGGGGGTTCGGGGGTAAGTGATTTTGGGGGGTTGTGGGAAATGTGGAGGGGGTAAGAAGCCTAGATGGTAACAAGGGTTTGATGATGGAACTAGAAGGGAGGGCGGTAGGTGGCGGGGTGGGGGGGAGGGGTTGGGGGGCAGGTGGTGGGGTGGGGGAGGGGGGGTTGTTCCGGGGGTTTGGGGGGTTCGGTGTTAGGGGGGTTGGGTTTAGGTGGTTCGGGGGTTTGTAAAATGAGGAGGGGGGTAAGGGGGGTTTAGGGGATTGGGGGTAAGGGTGTGGGGTTTGGTGGGGGTTTGGGGAAATGGAGTGGGGGATGTTGGGGGGTTGGGTTTAGGGGGTTTGGGGGTTGTAGGTGAGGGGGGTAAAGTTAGAAAGAAAAAAAATGCAACCAAAAAATAGAAAATAAATAATAGTTAAAAAAAACTAAAAAACACGCTTTAAAAAATAAAAAATAATTTTTAATAAATTACAATTCACTATTCTTATAGTGCAGTAAAAAATCTTAATAAGCAATTATTATATTGTTATATCCAGATCAAAATTTGTAAACAATTCTAAATATTGATAAAATAAATAATAATAGTTTAAAATATTTTATTGTAAAAAAAGCGTGGGGTGCTTTTTAAGATGTTATCAAAATGATAATCCTTGACGATTGACACCATGCACCCCACGCTTTTTTTACAATAAAATATTTTAAACTATTATTATTTATTTTATCAATATTTAGAATTGTTTACGAATTTTGATCTGGATATAACAATATAATAATTGCTTATTAAGATTTTTTACTGCACTATAAGAATAGTGAATTGAAATTTATTAAAAATTATTTTTTATTTTTTAAAGCGTGTTTTTTAGTTTTTTTAAACTATTATTACTTTCAATATTTGTTTTGCTTTTTTGGTGACAGTAAACATTATTTGAATTTGAACAGTCAGTGTGTGCGTAAGTGTGTAAAAACCAAATTTAAAGCTCTCATTGTAGCTCTCAACCTTGACGCTGGCAAAATTGTCCATTTGGACAGACGCCATTTAATAAAAAAAGAAAAAAGATAGTGCGTGCAGTTCCTCCGCGCGGAAGAAGTGAAACTTCGTAATGTGGAAATGAAAAGCAACCAACTACAGCGCCAGCGATGCAAGTTACATAACTCGTCGCTAGATGGCGTTGCTCGTGCGCACGTTATTTTCAATAATTTTTCTTGATTTTTCGTAATTCTCAAAGATATTCAATACTTTTTTTACTAAATACGTTTCAAATACTTTATTCTACGATATACCATTAAAATAGTTTTGATTTTTACAAGTTTTCATACTAAACCACGCAATTGTTCTGGATCGCACTGACGAAGTTTTTAACATCCGTTAGTATACAGGGTTATTTGTAATTCAGTAGCATCCTTTTAACCCTAAACTCCTACCACTTAAACAAATGTTTTTTGTTTTACGGCTTTTGTCATAACTTAATATTTTTGGTGTAATAACGTTTTGAAAATTTGAGATTACCTCTTATTTTTACGATACTCTGTGTATTTGTATGGGGAAAAAAGTGCTTCATTTTAAAAAGTCGTAAAACAAAAAACATTTGTTTGAGTGATAGGAATTCAGGGTTAAAAGGATGTCAGTGAATTACAAATAACCCTGTATAATACAATGCGAACGTCTCGTAAACGTCAACTTGCGTTGCGTTACGTTGCGTATTTAACGCAACGCATTTAACGCAACGCTTGTTGGAAGTCGCATTAGAAGTTTCAATTCAAAAATAAATAAACGTCAAAAAGCTCAAGTAAAATGAAAAGCTGTAAGAATATTAAGAACACCAAGTGAGATAGCAGATAAGAGATACCAAAAGTGTCAAAAGAAAAATTAACCTTGCTCTGATTAGAAGCTTTCTTGTTTGTGGAAGCTCAGTGATTACGTTAAAAGCTCAGGCAGTCAGCGTTATAACTAATTAGAGGGTTTAAGAAACTTTTAAGATTTTTATCTGGACGTTACGTTGTTCTGAGAAATTGAAATTAATTGCCGAAGAAAGCTAAGATCATTTTGGGTTGGTTTTGTTTTTATTTCAGTGCCGAAAGCCTACGCCACAAATAATGGACTTGTATAATCTTTAGCGACGTTTAAAGTAAAACTTAGTTGGTCTAGATACTACAAATTTTCGAGAGCTTCTTCGCACAAGCCCTACGTCAGCAGACAATGTTTGGATGTAGACCGTGATTACCTCGCTCCCGATATTTTGACACATCCAGCGTCATGATCACGGTATTAATATAATTCACTGTGAATCATTTAAAACTATAATATTTCATCATCACCATTATCTACGTCAAAACCTATGCAACGGCTTATCAAAGAATTAAGTCTCAGAGTAAGAAATATTTTGTGCATCCAACAAATTTCTTGGCGTAATCAGTACGTATGCAAGTATGCAATAGGATAATTCGCGATGTAGGTCTTATACCGCGAAAATCGATTTTCAAACTTCGTATGGTGCCGCTCCACCAATAGTATTAAGCCGAAGAGTGAAAGGGACGGCACGATACGAATTTCAAATTTCGAATTCCATTAGTAACCCCTGCTCTTTCATCTTCATGCAATGCAGACGAGTTCATCCTCACTCGAGAAAAAGCAGCGAGTCCTTTTCTGCACGCTATCGGTTATAGCATGGTTACGTGCACCACGATCGCCATTAAATATTCACATGCCACAGCTGTGTGCCTTTAAATTGGTACATTTAGTATTTGCTTAAACTCATAGCTTCTATTAAGCTAGATTTGACTCGCAGCTTCGCCTACGTGAACCATTAGGTCTGGCAAATTGAAATTCCGGGATTTTACCTAATTCCAGTGGAAGTTTCCGAAAATTGTATCGTAGTCTTCATTTACGCCGCATGAAGAAAGCCCGTGATAAATTTCCGGTTCTGGCCTATTACGAAATTCGATTTTCGAACTTCGTAGTGTTAAACAGAAGAGTAAGAGGGACGGCACGATACGAATTTCATAGTAGCTCCCAAGTCTCTAGACGTATTGGTTGAGTTTTCGGAATTTCACACACAGCATACATCTCTATTCCGTGGTAATTCCGGAATAAGAAGTATTCTTTAAGTTACTGTCGAGATCCTGCTATCTACAACTACATACAAAATTTTACCCGAATCCATCTAACCATTTTAGTGTGAAAGAGTAACAAACACTACTTGATCACCCACAAATTCACGTTTATTAATATTAGTAAGATTAAAACGCCTTAGCACGGCTTAGCGTGTCTTATTTCATAAACGCTGCCATTAAATGTCAGGTTCTAAATCTAACAAATTTTATACCCCTATTGATATTTATCTATTAATACCCTCCATTATACGTCAACAAAACGATTGACATTAATGCCCGTAAGAACTATTAGATTGTGTAGGTACTTTAAGTTAACAGAAGTTGTCCACATAATTATAAAGCATGGGGCCTGTTGCATAGCAAAGTAAAACTAATATTACAAGCGGAACTCTCGCTTCAGTTATACTAACTAGAAAGGGAGTTCCGCTTGAAACATAAGTTGTACTTTGTTAAGCAACAGGCCCATGGTAATAAAAAGTGCAAAGACGAAAACGAATTTACCTTAATAATAGGACCGTGGCTCTAACGCCTGTCGCGGACATACAGCATTCATCCTTATCGCACTCGCATATCACACACTGGGCAGAAAGGGATGAAGGGATTACATGCTAGGCTAGCCCGCCTTCAAAGACTAGACAACAACAAAAGAAGACATCTCACACGAATCACGCTAGGACATTCCCTTCAAAAAGACGTCAAAACGCATGGACAGACCGTTTTCCATCAACATAAATTAGCCGAACAAATTCAGTTGATGAGTTATAGCTGACTTAGCGGTAATCCTAATAAATTACTCGCTTGCAACTAAACTAAATGGAAGATATAAATAATGTCCACAATTTCTCTATCCGGTAAAGCGGCAGTCTACGGATACAAACAACAAAGTAAGCGCCATATAATGTTACTCTGACTTCTCATTCCGTTGTTCATTAATAAAGGAATGTACATTGAACATTTCACTACATATTATTGAATGTACCGTGGATTAAAAAATCTTATTCTTACTGAACAATAACATAAAAGTAGCGTTAAAAATGAAATGAACCGCTTTTACACAAGAATTTTTAATTTCCTAGCAGTTTTACATGTATTAATTAGCTTAATTTCCTCTGCCGTACTATCATCGTATCGTACATACCCTAGAGGGAAACCTTAATATATTCCTACGTAATGATTACTAAATATTTAGTATTCAAATTATAAAATTCAACGTTGTCTAAAATCAGTATCACAGATGTTTTTATCAATTAGACAGCAACACGAAATCTGCTCATAAATCGAAGCAGTTGTAACATTTTATAATAGTGCTTCATTTATAGCTCACTTTCTACACTGGACTAAAACGTTATCTTTTTTATAGCACCATAATTTATGGCTGTTCTAAATTGATTCTGCTCTAATTACGGACAGATGTCCCACAGACAAAGCAAAAAACGTTAATTTGTCTTTAGCTTTCATTCAAAATAAAGCGCTGATGTCTTTGATTTATTTATTACGTTTTTGGTTATGATCGCTACTTTTGTGGGTGTTTTTGAAATCTGTGTAGGATTTATGTCACATTAATATAATTATAATTTACGAGTATCTACCGTAAAAGGATAGTCGAGGTGATGAAACGAAGCATGGCGTGAGATTTGAGGTCAAAATCGAATCCTATTGCACTACTGCGGCATTCAAAACGTGAGTGTGTGTGTTAAAAAAAATATAGTTTTACATTTTAATAAAATAAATTTAATTAGCTTTTGCCTGCAACTTTGTTAGCGCACAATTTTTAATAATAACAAAGAGTTGATCCGACACGTCACTCAGACAAGACACGACTAAATATTATGTTTAATGTTTAATGTTTATTTGGGCAAAAAACGGCACAATACAATGAGTGAACTTAAAGAAAAACTTAAGTAATACATAGGCCAGCAAATATGCCACAGTTAATTTATGCCAATGAAGTAACACGTAAAAATACAAACAGCCAAAAATGAGAAAAAGTGAAACGGGCGTTAAATAAATATAATATAAATTATAATATATTATCAACTATTCAACATCATATCTCTGAATGCGACAAAAGCGTTAAAGTAACCGTTACTAATTCTTATTTATTAGGACAAGGACATGCCTATCAATTTCCTGGGACATTTTTTATTTTATGGTAAAAAAGTAGATAATATCCCATCAGCGAGTCGTGATCTATCTTTACTTAGATTTTTTTTTATACAATATTGCGTTTGACCAGAATCACGCCTGATGGAAAGCGATGATGAGGCCTACGACGGAGCACGCTTGCCTAGTAAATGCTCATTCACCCTAGACTTGAATTTAGGGGAATAAGCAGAAATACAAATCCACGTAGCCGCGTTGTTATTAAAACACAAATGACAACATTTGTAATATTAGTACTTAACATTTATGAGTGCACTATGAGCTCATTTGTTAAATTGATTCATTCGCAATAAGCCGCTAGTTAGAAATAGTATTGAGGACGCGTCATCGATAAATTCAATTTGATTTCGCTTCCACGAAGTCCTACAAAATGTGTTTAATGAGAAAAAGATAAAGTATCGGCTCTTCTATTTATGGCACTTAGGATTCAATATCTACATCATTATAAACATTTTTGAAAAGAAGATTTCTTTTTTTATTGCTTTGTTGCACCAATATTTTCTAAATCCTATTTTTTTTAATTAAGATCAATTTTAGGAACAATTTGCTGGAATGAGACAGCAAGTCGAAAGTTTGTTACCTTTCTAAAAATAATAAATTGTCAATTAAACAGTCCAGACAACGTGGACGGTTGGCAGAGAATGCCATTAGGGCTAAGACTTCTATTCCTGCATCACACGGTATTATTTCCCCTTTAACATATCCTTAACAGTAAAAACATAATTGGACTTGACATTTCTTAGATATGGTTTAAGTAAGCGATACGAAAGTTTTTTAATAGCTATCTTTTTTTTGGCTTCCACAACAAGCTAAATTGAATGGATAACATCGTGTTGAATTAGGTACCTACTTATCAGCTATCATGGACTTTGCAATTTAATTCCAACTAGCGACCCGCCCCGGCTTTGCACGGGTGCAATTATGCATGTATTATACATATAAACCTTCCTCTTGAATCACTCTATCTAATAAAAAAACCGCATCAAAATCCGTTACGTAGTTTTAAAGATCTAAGCATACATAGGGACAGACAGACGGGAAGCGACTTTGTTTTATACTATGTAGTGAAGTGATGTAAAACAGTCGCGACAAATGTCGTTTTCGGGAAGTATTTTAGCATTACTAATCCTAGTACTATAAATACACTATAAACAAATGAAATTAATGTTAATTGTTACTTTAAGTAGGTGCATTCCAATACATATCTAAATCACGCTTCTCTCACACGCCGGGTTGTCTACTAAAATGTTCACTCTACATACGCCACTGGCATTAAACACATTTAACCAGCTAGCCTCAGCTAGCTTTACTCCTCTACTTCCCGCTGCACAATTCCCGCACCACTTTACCATTATGAAATCGCATTAGCACTTCAAACAAAAAAAAAACGCTTGTTATCACCAAGAATTCCTGGTCTCAATTAGAAACAGTATACAGACCTATTTGCGGCGTCCCAATTCATAACTGCTCGTATGTAGGACACAAAAACAAACGTTAAAAGTTACGATTTTATGCGTTTTACCTTACCGCTATATGGGACACCGAGGAGGTGACGGACGGTACTAAAAACTTTGTACACGTAATCTTTTACGAAAATAACACCTGATGTATCTGAATTAGTTCACTATCAAATTACATTGTATTATTATTATTGACTCTTACGCAAAAGAAGTTTCGACGCCCGCAGAGGGGCATGGAGAGAGCGATCGGGATCATCCTTCGAGACAGGAAAATTAGCGAATGTATCTGAAATAAGACTAAAATGAACGACGTCGTGGCTGTCATAGCAGAGAAAAGTGGACATGGGCAGGATACGTTGCGAGAATGGACGAGAGTTGCTGGACAAGGCGACAAGGCGAGTCCATGAGTGGAGACCCAGAGCGGACACTAGAGGACGTGGCAGACCACTTGAGACCACTGCAGCGCTGAGTGACGACATTCGGCGACACGAAGGCCGGGACTGGATGAAACGGGCACAGGATCGCCAGGAGTGGAAGAAGATGGCCCAGGAGGGGAGAGGGGGAGGGGTGGAGGGGGTGGGAGAGACGCCTACATCCAAGATTGGATTACCAAAAGGCCACCATGATGATGATATAAAGCTAGTGATCCCGGGTTCGAATTCCGGTCGGCCCACCCCTTGTATGATGAATACGAAGGTTTGTACCAGAGTCATGGATGTTCTATGTATTTATGTACATGAAACAGCTAGTAAAAACATATAAACCACAATTTCATAAGCTTAATGGCCACCAAATAACATTTAACCTACAAAACGTAACGTAACAGCGTACGGGCGTTTATTCTATTTGGCTTTATTGCTCCCATAACGTCTCTTTACGGTCAACACTATTATGCAAACATTGTGAACAAAGCAAAGGTCACAGCCACAGAAATGATAAGAGATGCAGAAATGTCACTTGTATTACCTTTTAAATCCAATTTCGCCATTTCTTTGCATCTCTTGTTCACAATGTGTACACATTTTTAGGGTTCCGTAGTCAACTAGGTACCCTTATAGTTTCGCCATGTCTGTCCGTCTGTCTGTCTGTCTGTCTGTCTGTCCGCGGCTAAGCTCAGAGACTGTTAGTACTAGAAAACTGTAATTTGGTATGAATATATATATCAGTGACGCCGACAAAGTGATTGAATAAAAAAAAGTAAAAAAAATTTTTTTAGGGTACCTCCCATAGACGTAAAGTGGGGGTGATTTTTTTTTCTCGGCTAACCCTATAGTGTGGGGTATCGTTGGATAGGTCTTTTAAAACCATTGCGGGGTTACAAACATTATTTTTCTATTCAGTGATCTGTTTGCGAAATATTCAACTTTAAAGTGAAAATTTTCATTAAAATCGGCCGTCCCCCCCTCTAAAATCTAAACTGTTTGGTGGAAAAATTTGAAAAAATTCAGAATGGTAGTAAATATATCAAATTTACTAGGAAAATTATAGCAGCTAAGATTGCTTGGAAATTATTTGTAGTTTAAGAGTAAATAGTAGCCTAAGGTATAAAACATACCTAAACTTGGATTATTCCGCACACATACGAAATCCTAAGAAAAATATTACTTGATTTTTTCGTAATGGCTACGGAACCCTACCTTGGGCGTGTCCGACACGCTCTTGGCTGGTTTTTCTGTTCTATTATCGCTTGTGACATGGATTTTTTCTTTTTTTTTCCAGAACTTGTAGGTATAAACTTGACCTCTCGCCAGGTACGGTCGGCCAAGTAAGTGGTCTACCTGTTTAGACAAAAGTTTCTGTGAGATCTAAATATCGCTAAGGTTGACTTTTCTAACTGAGTGAAGTCTTTAGTCACTGTCATAATATTTATTATTGCAAGAGAAAATCGACCTCGTTGTATTATGACGTGCAAATAAACTTCAACCGTAGGGTGGGAGACCATATTTTTGGCCGACGGTACCAGGTTATCGTTGAGTTTCGGGACACCCAGTATAAGGGAACAGCTATTGCAACTCTGGGGCAATTCAGACTATCCTACCTTATCACTAACTACCTTATGCCCTTTTAGCCATATAGGCACCGCACGTTTTTAGTTAATAATAATAGTTTAGTTTAATAAAAGGACAACTGAATATAAAGAATACAGATAACAATGTTAGGAAACACAAAAGAAATATGGAAGACATAAAAATTATATATCTGTTCGCAGATAAAACCTTTGTTGTACATGATCACACAACAGTTAACCCTCTAAAGTTCATGTGACATTTACGTATAGTCTGAGGTCACATCCAACATCTGTGATCTCTCCAGTCCCTGTATAACAAAGGCACAATAAGGATCGTCACGAAAAAGAAAAGTCTTATTAAAAACGTCTTGGAAAATTTAATCTGGCACACACTGCCGCTCCAGGGGAATGAAAAATCCGGGAGAGTATTTGACTGGTAATGAAAGAAATATTACTAGAGCCTCTGAATAGTCGCGCTCGGAATTGGGTTTAGGGAGTGAGGGTTTGCAACGAAATAATGCCTTGGGAAACGGGGAACGTTGCAATTTTTAATTAAAGTATTTGTTTGTAATGGGAGGTTGCAGTGGGGACTGTAATTGGTGTGAAACCAAACAATTGTGGGGTAAAGTATGCAGCTGAAGTAGACAAGCAGAGCTCAGAAATATCTAAGTACTTCTACATAGTCTTATTACATTGCAAGGGCTGCATTGCATTGCTGCTTGTTATTTTGGTTAGTTATTTTAAACCCAACCACTACTTATCAACTGTTAAATTTACAGGTAAATACGAGGAGTAATGATTATATACTGAAAAAAAAACATTAAATTTTTGAAAAAATAAATAGAATCCATCTATATTTCGTATTCGTTTGTTGGAAAATCATTTTAACAAATGATAAGATATTCAGTAAAAAAACTTTTCTTGTATACTAGTACTTACCGTATTATTTTTAATTAAATGTTATTTTTTGCAACAAAACATAAAAAAGTCCCAAGACCTCTAGCTCTAACTTCTACTAGCATAATAACTAATTTTACTTTAGCATATAAAAACGTCTCATTACTTGAGCGTCATTTCTCTGCCATTCATTCCCCTGTTTGGAGACGGGAACGACACGCGACACGCGCAATGAGTTCGTTCGCGTAATAAGATTCCAAATGTGGAATTCTGTATCAAATGAAGTAGACTGTACATTATTAAAGGAAATTCATTTGAATTAACACTCTCGAGTTAAATTATATTGCTTCTTAGCTTGATTGAGTATTGTGCTGATGTTTGAACTTGTTCATTGAATCAATGAGATAATAGAAAGTTCTGTACTTAATTGCATTGAACCTTAGGGTGGTAAAGGAATTTATAGGTTGACTATACTAATCGTGTCTTACACTTAAAAAAAATTAGAACATTTTTTTATGGCACACACATTCAGATATTTCTTACTGCCAAAAATTAGATCTTAGAACAAACAAAACTAAATTGGGTGAATCGTTTAATTGAAGCAAATCGAAGCCCATTAATTGCAATGATAATAAAGATAACATAACCGTTTTATGGAGACGTATGAGCAGTAAAAAATACCAATAAATTCATTGCAAAAGATAAGTCTTGTTATTTCGGAGCAAACAGTTTTTGTGGGAGTTTTGAAGATTATGTTATCATTTGGTAAACACTAAGTTTGATAACCTTAAATTATCATGAGAACGAAATTGAATCGTTTTTGATAGTTTTTATTTTAAATCGATTTCGTCATTAAAACCTTAGAGTTCAAGGAGTTAGTGATATTTTAAATCAAAATACGGAAAATAACGGACCGTTCTTGTTTTTTTTAATTGACCTCACCTTTTTAAGTTGTAATTATAACAAAAAAGTACGTTAGTAAGTAAGTAACAAGTAGATGGAATGCAACATTATGCATTATTTGATTTCATTCTGGATTAGTCTAAATATTGACTGTAATTTATAATTTACTACTTAACACCTATGGATGATGTGCTTGAATGTATAAGATTTTTGAATTTTAAAATTATTTTAGGGAAGATCGAATTAATATAAAATTTTATGGCGAAATAAAACCAAAATCACTTTACAATTTCTTTCCGTATAAACAAAAAGAAAATCACTCGTCACCATCACTTCGTCCATAGCGGTCGGAGGGTTCTGCATAATTTATACGTCGGAAAAGAATTGCCCTGCCCCATGTTTACATTTGTCTTCTTGATTTGCCGCGGGGATTCGCCTTCCCTATCCCACGCGATAGGACGGATAGGGACGGCTGTTTTTACAGTGGAAAACGATTTGAAAAAGGCTGGATTGAATGGGATTTACAACAAAGCAAAGGCATCGGATGTCCCTTGGAGATGAAATGTGTGTTCCCAGCGCTGACTTAGGCTTATCTGTATTTGCATTATTTATATCAATCACAAGCGGTCATATTGATAAGAAACGCCAAGTGCAGCTTGTCCACGTAAAGTTTCGTACATACAAACACGCTTCCTTCCCAGCACAGTGGTAGGCGGGGTCTATTTGCTTTCATCTCCTACGATCCTGACATACGTCTTAAGTTTCCAAAACACTTATTAGTCTTTTGTATACATGCTCGCCGGTTTCGGGTACTCTTGACCCGACCTTTCTTCAAGACATCCCCAATTTGATCATGGAATGCCGAATGTCCTTCTTGGCCTCCCTCTTCCAAGATTCCCTCCCATCCACACTCGCCTTATATTATATTATAGGTATAGATATCTCCTTCCTAATTCTTCCTTCATCCATCCTCTCCACATGCCCAAACTATCTTAACATTCGTTTCTCTATATGACACCGCAAAAATTATAAGTACTTATTCAACTTTTAAAATTTGTTAGACTTCTATCAAAACGTCTTACAAAAAGAGCGCGTGTTGTTAATTATTATTTTGTAAACAAAAATTTCGAGGAGTTGTTTTCTAAAAATTGCAATTTGAATTTTATCTGTAATTATTTTGAAAAATGATTCATGCTTGTCAAATGACCTTTAATCTTTATTTCTTTTTCAATTATTCTAAATTAATGATCCGCTTTATTTTGGCACAAATTATTCAACAATTAGTCACGCTCTCTGGTGGCAACCTTTGCGACTAACCCGACACTGGCAGGTTTATAACGAGATTCGACACCATTTTGTTTTTATTTTTTAGCCGCGCGATATTCGGTTAGTTAGAATGTTAGAGTTTTTATTCAGACCCAATTATTCACGCATCGTTAAATCGAAACTCTGTTTTGAGAATGCAAATCTTTTTTTGTCCTTGTTATAGGAAAATCTATTTTTTTTATTTAACTACATTTTTAGGCGGATGAACAAACGAACGCTACAAAATAAAGTTAGCTATGAAAACGCTTTCAAATACATAAAAATATCGCGCCATTTGAAACGAATTCGAGGCAGCCAAATGTTATGGGAATGCGTTTCTAGCACATTGAGTCCACTTTAGATCTTTAATTCACATAAACCCCCCCTGTGCCTTACACGCATCAAAATAGGAACTATTTCTATAAATCTAGTTTCACAAAAAGGTCCGTAAACGCTTCTTTCCTCGTTCCGTTTCGATTTTATGAGTCAACGGCGAGTTTTGGAATTGTTTTTATGGTTCCTAGTAAAGCCTGGGCCTTTGAATTATTAAATTAAATTTAGTAGAACACGGCCGAGTCGTGGAAAACTCGTTTTATTGGATGCGTTTATTTATTAACGGATGAAGTCATGTGAAAATACACCTTTAAAAACGCCTCGACTTGTTGCCACGACGTCTCAAGATGGGAAAAAGTTGCGCTTCTTGTAATGTCTTGTAAGAGACAGACTAAGTGAGCTCTCCAAATGTTTTATCTAAAATCTTTTAGTCTATTTAGTTCCAGAGTGTTAAGTTAAGGCATCACAAAATGACTGTGGAAAATTTCGACCGGTGGTTGAGCAAGTTTAAAGTAGTCCAAATCCCTACAAAAATATTTCACCCGAAATTTTCATTCAAGATAACATCACGTCTTTGCCTTCGGGTAAATGTACTGAAGCCTTTATAATATGCAAATCTAGTCCATATGTTCCAACTCATGCCTATAAAGTTCTTCAATCTCAGTAGATCCATTATCCAGAATCAACATGGATCGAGTGATACGTTTTTTTAACCCGACTGCAAGAAAAGGGTTACATTTTTTTTTCTTCTCAGTAACACCCTAGCTACCTTGTATTTATAAGCAGATGTCTGTCCGATACTCTTGAGATTAGGGGTCTTAGTTTCTCCACCCAAAATCAAGCCAGAATCAGGTCTTACTTACCAAACAAAATTATCGATTTCTTAGGCGCTTAAGAAAAGAGCATCAAGTACTTACCTGAAAACAAGAAAAACACAAATAAGTAAAAAAGCCGTGGCAGCTACTACAGCCCGAACCCTCTGATTCTGAGAAGACGTCAGTTCCCAGCAATCTGATCTTTATAATATCACGAATAAACTTTTTTTTTCTATTTTCCTGAATAGGCCGAGGATAGACTACGAACCTATGCAATGCACTATTATTTTCGACAACCAATTACGCTAATTATTTATCGATCACGAACGACAAACGGCGCAAGCATTGCTCCATTAATTTTGACGATATTAACCAACATAAATTATAGCTAGACGTATAATTACTTGCCCACGCAAGGGTAAGAGCCGGACGAATTTCACAATCACTTTTCCGCCCACGGTCTTAAAACAAGCGAAGTATTTACTTGAAAACTTACTTTTCTAAGATAAACCGTCGGATTTGCATTGACGCGCGATAAGAGTATAATGAGAGGCGGTTTCCCGCCAATAGATCACGAGATGGCGCCAGTGCGCCGCCTGCGCAAGAGCTTTGCACTCGATCATAGATCACCGTTGATTGGCTACGTTTTTGCAATTAGCGCGCTTTTTCTGGTGCTTAGGGTTAGTAATAGTAAATTACGTCTTTAGAAGAAATAGTTTTAGCACGTGAGTATGATACAAAATACGTTTGACCTTGTTTTAAGAATTTAATGATAAGTTTAAGAGATACTATGTTGGAGAGTTGAGAGGCTAAAGGCCCATTTAGATTATAAAACTTTCTTGCACATTCCTTACAATAAAATATAGGAAATAAAAAATTGCTCAGTCTAAACGTAACGTAATATTCTTTTTTAACAACGTAACGCAACGTAACGTAACGTAACGTAATAAGCAATTTGAATTCAATTCTGGAATAGGTGTATTGGCTGTATGTATTCAACAATTTTTTTTTAGCATTGCCCATGTGTACACTCTTTGGTATAAATCTTGAATACTAAGTATTACTGCAACAAAATAATTGCATACCTACAATTATTGCCGATTCTTGTACAAGAAACTTGCATAATCTAAATGTGCCTTTAGTTTGAACGCATATATAGGTACAGTCAGCATCATATAGATAGTGACAGTCAATGTCTCCAAATGTATCGCTACATCCGAAATGTCCATTAATACCGACTCATCCAATGTGATCAAATTGTTCAGGTCATCCACCGTGTTCAAATTCACCGGAGCACACAAAGCGCCAAATACTTGGTAGCTGTCAAGTCGACGTTGATACCGTAACACCCACAACACCATTGGTATCCTAGCATCCAAAGTATGGAACACATTACAAGAATGAATTTTATTTTCAATGTTATAGAGCTCAAACATGGTTAATACGGGAATATACAGGGTTATTTGTAATTCACTAGCATCCTTTTAACCCTAAACTCCTACCGCTTAAACAAATGTTTTTTGTTTTACGGCTTTTGTCATAACTTAATATTTTTGGTGTAATTACGTTTTGAAAATTTGAGATTACCTCTTATTTTTACGATACTCTGTGTATTTGTATGGGAAAAAAAGTGCTTCATTTTAAAAAGTCGTAGAACAAAAAACATTTGTTTGAGTCATAGGAATTCAGGGTTAAGAGGATGTCAGTGAATTAAAAATAACCCTGTATAATATATGTTGTAGGTCTAATACCTTCTCGAAGTTTGAGTTTTGACAATCACTGAGAAGAGTACCGAACTGTCAAGTCATTTTATCCCTTTCATGATCTGAATGACATATACTTGTTTTGTATTATTTACGCCGTCTGCATAAAGTGTAGTATTGCTTGGTCTGATTGACAGATAAGTTGGTTAGTATATTGACGGCAAAATCAAGTTATTTTTTATTTTAAGAATGATTTGTAACAACCTTTTTCATTTGAATAGGAAAGTACTAAATACCCACTTTGAAAAAAGAACAGTTTTAGATTTTCCACCATAGCTGCGTGCACGGTAGTGCTGCTGGCAAGACGAGGCAGAAAATTACCGCTGTACTTAATAGGTAAATTGATTTTATGAATAGAAGAAGTTACTTCATCCCTGAAGTATTGTCAACCATCAATGTGGTTTATTTAAGTACCAAGGTCTCATCAAATACCTTGGACATTTTATTGAAAATTGTTTAAAATATAATACCTAGTTGTACACAAAGCAAAGTCACCTTTTAAATTAGTCAGCCAAAAACAGCAACCTATTTGCAGTGATATTCAACTCATATTAAAAAAATACGGATAACTGGCGTCTAACAAACGAAATAAGACTAAACTCTAGACTGTTCAATAAATTAATATGCTGTACTTATTGACTTCGCAAGATTTCATATCTATATTTTTTCTTAAATAGAACTCTAGACCTTGGCTACATTTTTAACATCAAGCAGTTCTTTCTATAATCATGTAATGACTTCTTTCCACAATTTTATATTTAACAATATTACGTTGTGTTAATATCAAAACATTCTGCTTGTGTGTTCCATATTTTTGGATACTTTGGATGCTAGGATACCAATGGTGTTGTGGGTGTTACGGTATCAACGGCGACTTGACAGCTACCAAGTATTTGGCGCTTTGTGTGCTCCGGTGAATTTGAACACGGTGGATGACCTGAACAATTTGATTACATTGGATGAGTCGGTATTAATGGACATTTCGGATGTAGCGGTCGGTATATTTGGAGACATTGACTGTCACTGTACCTACCACAGAATTAATACCAAGAGGAATTTATAGGACGCGAGCTTAAAGCGCGTGGTGTCTATCTAAAAAAAGCCAGATAAGGCCTTCTTGAACTTTATGTCCTTAGCAATAAAGATGATACAATATTATTATGGCTGGAGCTAATCTGATGATGGAGCTGGAAGGTGGTCATAGGAACTCTGGAATAAAACGACACGATCGCATCAAGTTTGGGCTCGTTGGATTCGTCTTGACGAGTACTTTGTTCCTAGATGGTAACCAGAGGCAAAAAGTACAGTCAGCAAAAAATGCTTGTATTGGATTTTTTTAATAAAAACTTATTGTATTGTTTTCTATAATATACTAAAACCTATGAACATTCCAAATACGCCCTTAATTTCTAACCTTTTCCTTACTTCCTTATTGGCACCAATAAAAACCAATCTCAATCGAGAAATTATTATCAATGATGGTTCCCACATCATTTCTAAGGGCTGCCATTTTCGTATTCCGTAACTCACGACTGCCACAATAGGTTGCTTGTCCATATAAAGAAATGCAATTGCAGAGAATAGCGAGACGGACTGAGACATCGATCTGCTAAGTTAAATTATTATTAAGGCTAGGATATATGAAATCAATTAACCAATTTTTGGTTTAATTTTTTAAAGAGACAGAATTACGAAAAGGATTATTGTTTAACCTTATAAGACCCAGGTCAAATCTCATCATCATCATTATCATTGTCATCATCATCCATCATCATAATTATTTCAGCCAAATACCCAAACATCCCACCCATTCCGCACTGGGCCCGCGTGGGAACTACGGCCCAACCCCTCGTATTTGACGACCGCTTTAGCCTAGTTGGTAGTGACCCTGCCTACGAAGCAAGAGGTCCTGGGTTCGAATCCCGGTAAGGGCATTTATTTGTGTGATGAGCACGAATATTTGTACCTGAGTTATGGATGTTTTCTATGTATTTAAGTATTTATTTATCTATATAAGTATGTTTATCGTCGTCTAGTACCCATAGTACAAGCTTTGCTTAGTTTGGGACTAGGTCGATTTGTGCAAGATTGTCCCCCTAATATTTTATTTAATATTTATTTATATTGAGAGGAGGCCTGTGACCTGCAGTGGGACCCAAAAAATCTTCACAAACATTCTCATTTATAATATTAGTAGGATTATCTATATATTAATACTATAAGCTAGAGTTCGTTTGTGTGTTTGGGTGAACGCGCTAATCTCAGAAACCACTGGTTCGAATTTTTTTTTTGTGTTGAATTGTCCTCTTTTTTTATTATGAGAGGGAGGAAAACGAGCAAGCGGGTCATCTGATGGAAAATGATCACCACCGCCTATAAATATCAAAAACTCAAAGAGAGTCACCAATCTGTTGCCACTTATTGAGGAAGGCTAATAATAGGCCTTTACATCTGTGGCAGATGATTATAGGAGCGTAGTATCAATGAATAACGCAGACGAAGTCGCGGGCACCAGCTAGTACCTAATTCAATATTTGGAACAGCTGGACATTTGCTGAATACACCTACACAGTTACCGTCCGTCTTTCACCCTTTTACCGCAAACTCCTCTCAACCACCTCATGACCTCCATCTACATTTCTAAGCCTTTCTCAAAAGATCCTTTACGACCTGTCGTCCGCAGGTCGAGGTCCCGCCCACCTGCGCCCACGCCGGCGCCGAACCAACAGGTCCTAATCTGGCCACGTAATTTACTTAGCCGAATGTGAAGGGTTCTTGGCTATAACCTTGATCGGTCTAGGAATAAGATAGATTAATTGGGGCTGGGGTGAATGTACCGCATCATGGAGATGGCAACCAATCCTTGAAGTACTAAACGAATCGTTATCTAAAATGACACCCTTTGATATTCTTTTTTTTTGTTTTTTTTTTTAGTTATAATTCGTGTAGTGTATACAAATTACATAAGGGCACGAATTATCAGGTCGTGCATTATTGTCGTATATTCTTGCCCAATAATTACAGGGCATATATTAAACGCACCTGGTATTACCAACTACACTCTTACTTATGTTCAAGGTGCAGTTGCAAATCGGTCTCATAACTTACTACTAACACTTACTACTACTACTTATATTTCGTACTAAATACAAACTGAAATATAGATGCACAGAAAAAACCCCAGAAAAAAGACCAATGCTGGGAATCGAACCCAGGTCCTCAGCATTCCGTGCCGCGTGCCATACCCCTACACCACCACTGGTCTAGAGATTAGACACGAATCTTTCCTATACATCATACATTTCAATCTGCTAAATCATCACCTTATGCAGTGACAAGCGCACATCTATGTTACACCCTCATCGAGAGATTTTAACACTCCTTCGGAACTAACCGCTCACCTGGACAAGAGATGGCGCTACTGTGCAACTTTAAACAAGTTAGCTATGAAGTATCTTTTTTTTGTACTTATTTTTTTTTTCAACTTCATTTTTTTTATTACTTTTACGGTCATCCCGTGAAATCATATATTTCGTACTAAATACAAACTGAAATATAGATGCACAGAAAAAAACCCCAGAAAAAAGACCAATGCTGGGAATCGAACCCAGGTCCTCAGCATTCCGTGCCGCGTGCCATACCCCTACACCACCACTGGTCTAGAGATTAGACACGAATCTTTCCTATACATCATACATTTCAATCTGCTAAATCATCACCTTATGCAGTGACAAGCGCACATCTATGTTACACCCTCATCGAGAGATTTTAACACTCCTTCGGAACTAACCGCTCACCTGGACAAGAGATGGCGCTACTGTGCAACTTTAAACAAGTTAGCTATGAAGTATCTTTTTTTTGTACTTATTTTTTTTTTTTTTCAACTTCATTTTTTTTTATTACTTTTACGGTCATCCCGTGAAATCATATATTTCGTACTAAATACAAACTGAAATATAGATGCACAGAAAAAACCCCAGAAAAAAGACCAATGCTGGGAATCGAACCCAGGTCCTCAGCATTCCGTGCCGCGTGCCATACCCCTACACCACCACTGGTCTAGAGATTAGACACGAATCTTTCCTATACATCATACATTTCAATCTGCTAAATCATCACCTTATGCAGTGACAAGCGCACATCTATGTTACACCCTCATCGAGAGATTTTAACACTCCTTCGGAACTAACCGCTCACCTGGACAAGAGATGGCGCTACTGTGCAACTTTAAACAAGTTAGCTATGAAGTATCTTTTTTTTGTACTTATTTTTTTTTTTCAACTTCATTTTTTTTTATTACTTTTACGGTCATCCCGTGAAATCATATATTTCGTACTAAATACAAACTGAAATATAGATGCACAGAAAAAACCCCAGAAAAAAGACCAATGCTGGGAATCGAACCCAGGTCCTCAGCATTCCGTGCCGCGTGCCATACCCCTACACCACCACTGGTCTAGAGATTAGACACGAATCTTTCCTATACATCATACATTTCAATCTGCTAAATCATCACCTTATGCAGTGACAAGCGCACATCTATGTTACACCCTCATCGAGAGATTTTAACACTCCTTCGGAACTAACCGCTCACCTGGACAAGAGATGGCGCTACTGTGCAACTTTAAACAAGTTAGCTATGAAGTATCTTTTTTTTGTACTTATTTTTTTTCAACTTCATTTTTTTTTTATTACTTTTACGGTCATCCCGTGAAATCATATATTTCGTACTAAATACAAACTGAAATATAGATGCACAGAAAAAACCCCAGAAAAAAGACCAATGCTGGGAATCGAACCCAGGTCCTCAGCATTCCGTGCCGCGTGCCATACCCCTACACCACCACTGGTCTAGAGATTAGACACGAATCTTTCCTATACATCATACATTTCAATACACTCCTAAGTCGTTGATATAGCCCGAAGGATTAGCACGCTGAAGTGGCAAGGGGCTGGTCACGTCTGCCGTAGAGCCGACAATTGTTGGAGCAGACGTGTCCTAGGCGGACACCAATTTTAGGAAAGTGTAGTGTACTAAGTCTTGTGCCACGTTGGACTGATGACCTTAGGAGGACAGCTGGCAGCGGCTGGATAAGGGAAGCCCGGGATCGCGAGTTTTGGCGCAAAATGAAGGAGGCCTACGCACAGCAGAAGACGGACAATGGCTGTAGATAGATACTATGACCTAAGTTTATTTAAATTTATCATAGTTTAGGGGTGTCTGGCAGGGCTTTGGAATTATTATACTAAGCGTCTGGCAATGGACAACGTGATTTCTGTTCCGAATAAAATATATAAAAACTGAGCTTTATACTTTAATGAATTGGTGATGCAATTTTATACACCTTTGCCAAACCTACCACGAACCAAACTTTATAGTCGGGGATCGTTATTAGCTGTATTGGGGTCATACTCAGAAAATTTTCAGTTTCAATAACAAGACGACAGCCTGGCTCTGGCGGGCTCTTGCTCTATCATGATACATATTTTAAATGGCGGTGTCAAAATGTTTTGGCGATAACCGCATTTTTTTTTAGAAACTTTTGGCATTTAAGGATGACCAGACCTGGCGGATGTCAGAATGCATTCTAATCATTCTAATTCTACGAAGTAAGAGGTCCTGGGTTCGAATCCCGGTAAGGGCATTTAATTGTGTGATGAGCACGAATATTTGTTCCTGAGTTATGGATGTTTCTATGTATTTAAGTATTTATTTATCTATATAAGTATGTTTATCGTCGTCTAGTACCCTCGTACAAGCTTTGCTTAGTTTGGGACTAGGTCGATTTGTGTAAGATTGTCCCCTAATATTTATTTTATTTATTTTTTATTTTAATGCATTAAAAACAACGCTTTAAGGCGGCGTTCCTTCAAAGCTCACCTGAAGCAGAAATCAGAATATAAATTATTATACTTAAGCCATGATCGGTCGGTACAGCAAACTCAGTTATTTAAATAAGGAAATAGACAAGAGTTTTACTATCTTGATACATACTTAGGCACCGCGTTAATACTCAAGAGTTAATTGTAAGAAACGATTATATTTTATGCATGTGATTCACTGTTCCAGAGAAATAATTGGTACTTTTATTATAATTAAATGTTTAATCGGATTTAAATTGCGCGTATCCTGTAGTAACTGGCAAATATTCCAGCTTAGCTCTACTTCTGGGCTGCAATACATTAGCAATCGCGACGGTACTTGTGTGGTCTTAATTCCCTGGTCTACATTCGGCGACGGGCAGAGTGACAGGCGAAAAGGGGCTATGACAATTCGAAATAAGTTGTTCCGTGTTAAACTGAACATCATCATCATTTTGATAACGATATAGATCGAAATGTCAGTGTCATCCGTCTTCTGTTACGTTCACGAAATAGTAAAATAAAATGATGTGTACCTAGTCATCTACCTTACCTACATACTATTTATTGAGCTTCTCTAACTCCTGCTGGTTCGCACTGAGGCACTGACTTCAAACAGATGAGAAGAAAATTATTTTAATGGTTTTTTGAAGTCTGTTCCACTTTTAATTTATAAATATTATTTATCTCGATTTTTAGTGTAACTAATCTAAGTAACAGAGCTTAATGTCACTCATTATTCATGATTATTCATAAAAAGTTACAAACTTGTAATATGAAACTGATAATATGTTTTGTATGCGTCTAGCAAACACAAATTCTAAAGTCACGGATAAATTCAAACGTGTATCAAAAATCACCAAGCGTTTATGAATTAAGGGGGATAGTACTTCAACGGGCTGTAATGTTGTATTTTTGCCTAGATGCCGTATTAGCATGTAACATAACTGGACGTGTCAGGTTTCGGAATGTGGCACCCACGGCGCAGGCGCCGGTGTGGGTGGAACCTGTAATACTCGCCTCAGGAATCCGTGAAAAAGGGCCCAAACGAAAACTAGATTAACTTACTAGATGAAGCCCACGGCTTTAGTGGTGTTTATTTTTCAATGGTGACTGAAATTCCCGATCCGCACTAGGCCCGGGTGAGAACTACGGTACAAACCCTCTCATTCTGGTGTCCCAAAACTCAATGATAACCTGGTACTGGTAAATTAGTAAAATCTATGACAAAAACGTGTGCGAGGAAGGGGATAAAGCGGCGACATCGGTTTTGGGAGGGCATCCAAATGAAAACAGTTGTATTATACTTAAGTACTTTTATGCATGTTCAATTCAGTATCTATTGAACAGTGTACGAGTACCTACACTTTTAACTATTTTCAGACACAAAACTTCATCTAAAACGATTCACCGATTTTAGCGTAAAGAGGTGAGAACAGAGATAGATTTACTTTTGCATTTATAATATTAAGTAAATATGGAAGATATACCATAATATTTGTAAACTAAGCTGGCACAAGCCAATTCCATTTCAATTAAATGAGATATTTCACGCTTATTAGGTACACGAAAATACAAATAAAATATTCATAAAACAGTCAGGAGTAAATTGAGCTCCCCCATTTGTATTTTAACAAGCAATATTCTTTACGATGTGGTAAAAAGTGAATATAAAACGTACTAGATAGCTAAAACCTGGTTTGCTAGTCGTAAAAAAGGCCAACCTAGATATTACCCGACACCGCAATTACTATGTCCAACTGTATCTATTTTATTGGCTCGAATAAAAACGAATAAAACCAATAAAACGTCATATTATCTATGAGAGATTATGACCGCAGTAAACCATTGCCAAATATATGAAGAGCCCTGCCTCACCTCGTTATTTACTAGGACGAATACGAAATACGCCTCGATTCGTGCCTTCTTGAATTGGATTATCTATCTAAGGATGTAACCTCAAATAAACATCAAATAAGATAAACATTTTACCGATATGGAAGCAACTACAACATTAAGAACTACTAGTCTGACCAATATTCAACTTTACGACATTTTCATAGAAGTGCATCTACGTTTTCGACTTGGAGTAAGATTTGCGCTGGTCTCACGATCCTCACCCACGCTTTGGGAGCCTGGTTTTATTTCTCATTTGCATGACGCCATTTCATGAATTCTTTCCAGGTATAAGATTGCGAAAATCTCTGGGACAGACATTCCAGCGAATACGTAAACTATTATGACGCCTTTTCTACCTTTTTCTTGGGTTATCTTGGTCCGTAGCGGCTGTTTAAATAAGGAGCCGTGAGGGCGGAACGTGGTTTGATGAGGGAGATAACTGATTCAGAGATTACGTGTTATGAAAATAATATTATATGTTTTACAGTAGGAGCTACATTACTATTAGTGTCATTTAAATACACTAGGATTACATGAAGAACCAAAAGCGCAACGATTTTTTGCATAATATGTACAATTGTACAGGTTCAGATCTTATGTATGTTTTTTCGCATACTTTTTTGTGCAAATCGTTAGATGCTCGTTAAGTGTAAATCGTCCATAAATGTATAGAATGTTGTAAAATTTTACAAAGTCACGCACTTACTAGCGCACAATGAAAATAATATGTTGTTCAAATTAAACCAAAATAAATACACAGATTACGGCACACTGCTTTCTGATGACTTGGCAAACATCAACAAGGTCCAATACAAACGCTTGCATGCCATTAACACATTACGCTTGCAAGTGCGTTATTGTAATCCGGATCTTCTTTTGATGTGTTCAAAAACCGATACTGGTCTGGATCGGCGACAAGCTCTTGCAAGCCAAGCCAACACCCCTGTTCACACGCTTGTGCTTGTGAAAGATAACAACAAAATGACACTTGACAGCCGCAGCGCCAAGCTCCTCCAAACCATGCTAAACACTCTATTAGCCCGCTTGAACATGTTAATGTTGGCCAAGACTTGGCAAGCGTGTAAAAGGGGGTGTGTGGCCTGGCTTGCGTGAGATAGTCGCCGATCCGTGCTACGATCGGAAGACACTAACGCACTCGTAAGTGTAAATGGCATCCAACCGTTTGCAGTCTTGTGTTTGTGGCAAGCGTGTAAACGTAGCATAACGCTTTTTGCACACTCTTTTTTCGCCGAACTCTTCGAAATATTTATAGCTCAACCATATTAAACCTAACATAAACTGCTTTAGTAATATATTCCGCTATGTAATTATACAGGTCTCGTTGCGTCCTGCATAATGCAACAGGCTTCGTCTGTTTCGCTGGAAATTACACAGTTCTATGTATCATTTACCACGACTATCTAAATCCAACCTTATGTTGGCTAGATCAAGTTTAATTTTGAAGTTGCGAAATGTACTTAGAACTTTGAAATAGGTAGTTTGGCTGTTGGGTTTTGATTTGATTCACCATAAACGGCATGTCATTGTTTATGTATTGTGTTGTATCGAATGTATTGAGAAATAGGCGCGGATAGCTCAGGCTGCTGCGTCGTCTGTAGCTACCGTTCATAAATAAACTAGCAGTTTGTCAGTATTTATTTTGATTGAGTCAAACGCACAGAACTAACAGTAAGAGGTAGAGAGTTCTATTACGTTTGCATTACATTTCAAATTTATGTAAAATGAGCTTTCATCATCCCAACCTATATACGTCCCACTGCAGGGCAAAGGCCTCCTCTCTCTCATGGTAAAATTTTAAATGTGATTTCGCAAGTAAATCCTGAAAACCGAAGAGGTGCGAGCCCGGATTAGAACCCATGACCTTCTGTTAGCGAGACCATAGGTCTAACCACTAGGCTACCAAAGCAATGAGCTTTACTGTGAAAACCGCACACAACTAAGAAGAAATTCAATGGTATTCTAAGAGGAGTCCGGCTGGTGCCATGCAGTAGGAGTATACTCGTACGTATAGGCCGAAATAATGATAGAAAACGTCACACGAGCTGAAATCTTGGAGTCTATCTGGCTAAAAAGCCGTATTTATTTTCCCTAAAATAATAGATTATTGTGGAGATAGTTCACCAAAAATATTAAGTACATTTTACTGGTGAGTACTGTACTTACTAAAACCATGAAAACACAAAACAGCCCAAAAATTGCGACATTTTGTCTATGGGAGGAATGTCTATAAAAAAAATATCATTTCTATTCATTTTATTATTTGTTCTGTGGTCACTTAAGCGTAAGTTTCTTTATTATATCTAAAATACAAAATCAATTTCGATAACAATTAAAGTCTGTCTAAAATAACCTAAGCTTTGCATTCATGTCGTCAGTAAATATCAGTAAATTTCAAGTAAAAACCTTGATTTTAACTCAACTTTTTGAACAGGCATAGTGGTAGTTTTTCCAAGTCCTTAGGTATCTCCCAAAAAAGTATTGATATGCCAATAAAAGTCTACATCACACGTATCACAAAGATTGAGATCCATTTGTATGCTATACTCATTCTCTATGACGTGATAGCGACATAAAGGCTCCAACGTCTACTTTTATGGCACTGGCAACACTTGCAGAACACACATCAATGCTTTTTACATCGCTACCCAAAAAAAGTAGTTTATTGTCTTTGGTAGGTGCTCAGGATAGACTATACAATACAATACAATGACTCTTTATTGTACACCAGAAATAGTAAGCGATACAGAAAACAAGTGCACAGAGAGAAAGTTACAATGGTAAGCAATAGGCGGCCTTATCGCTTAAGAGCGATCTCTTTCAGGCAACCCTTAAACAGAAAGAAGACTATTTTGTATGGATGGATGTAAAGATGTTTGTTACTTTTGCACGCTAAATCGGTTTGACGGATTCTAATGGCACACGGATTTTGTATACTGTATGTATATAGAATAAGGCTGGATTTTACCAAACTTTTATTCCGAGAATAACGCTTACTCTCAGATAGTAATGTCAAATTACTATGGCGATTTGACATTACTACCGCCATAGTAATTTGACATTACTATTTGAGAGTAAGCGTTATTCTCGGAATAAAAGTTTGGTAAAATCCAGCCTAAGTTGTATACCTAGTTCCCGCGGGATAGCGAAGCGATAAATGAATTCTTCGCAGATGAAGACGCGGGCAACAGTTTTAAATAATTTTGTCCCTGCGTTAAATCATTACTTTCATCTCTTTATTTTATTGCAACCATGTCTGCCATTATTGAAATAATTATGAATTTATGAAACTAGTATACGAGTACCTATGAGGTACCTAAGATAAAAGTTTTCTAAATACGTTCTAGGTACATGCAGTGTCTTAGAAGTTTTACAAAAAAATGTACCATTCATTGAATCGTCTTTAAGAGTGTTGTTATTATTATTACGTACATGCGGATACATATAAATTTACTTAATACAACATCAGGTATTAAGTTGTACCACCGTATTATGTAAGTAAAGTACGATTACAAAATGCTCGCAGCCAAAACTACATTTGTGTGACAAACGATATCATTAAACTGTAATCCTCTAAAGAGATTAGCGGGTCTCAAACTCTCATGACGAAGTTTAGCTGCAGTAGACAGAATAATAACAGTAAGACCGATTTTTTTTTGTGGACAATTTTAGTTTTGCCAAGCTGAAGTGGGACTGCGCAGTTCATGTCAACCGCATGGATCCAAATAGGTGGGTGAAAATGGCCACGGACTGGATACCACAGGACGGATGACGAAGATGGAGTCGTCTGAGGAGGCGGTGACGGGACGATCTACCTTTATCAATTGGCCCGACGCTGTTGACTGATAAGTTGAAAGTAAAAAAGCAACTTAAATGATCCATAATGATCGCATTTTAATTAAGTCTGTAAAATGTTAGCACGCGCTGTCTAAATTAACCAAGAAGAAAATCAATGCTTCGCTCGCTAGTTTCTCTACATAAAAAAGTAGGCGGAAAATGTAACCAGATTCTTGGGATTGTACGAAACATTATTACTTAGTGTAAATTTTAACGAGGCTTTTCAATTTTCTCATGCGAGGGTTGCGTGGTCAAACCCGATAAATCGAAATAATTGATTGTTGAAAAAAGTACAATATCTAAAACATCTAAATTCAAAAATCCACAAAATATTAGATCAACTTATCGGGTTTGAACAGGCAACCCTCGCATGTAAACATACTGCTGTAATAACTGTCACTGTGGACATTACGCAAGCGTCTGTGGGAAGCGCGCTACACATGTATGTTACAGTTCTGTTAATAGCTATATGCGTACGCGCCGTTTGTAATGCTAACTTATAATATCAAAGCCGCAACCGTTACTGTAATGACGGCGCGAATTATGACATAGCTACACGCTTGACGTTTGTTTACTTTTTTCTACTACTTGCTTCACTACTTTTTTTTACATGAAACTGACCCGTGATTGACTTATATCTCACCTGATGAAAAGTGTAGATAAGATGAGGTCAAAGGTGTATCTCACTGGTTCAATAACGGTTTCACTGTAGCCTTGAAGAGTCCTAGGTTGTATCTATATGGAAATACAGATGATGGGAACGAATTCCGTTCCATAGCAGTTCATATTGGGAAAGATGAAGCAAACGTTCTTCGATCTTTGTGGTGTTTGTGGCAGTACAGTCTGTGTGATATGTACTGTAATAGAGGAGGGTGGTTGAATGTGACGAAGTTTCTTGTGTCCTTGTTCTCGCACTTGCTATTTAAAATTACCTCTACATTTTCAAGCACTGCTTGGCCGTGGTTAAGAGTATACTGAAGTGTAGGGTGTGTTTATTTCGGATCCTTTTGTTTCTCATAATTTCATTTGACATAATTTCCAAACCCACGTTTGCCATAAAATAATATAGATTATAATTATTTTATGACAAATTAAAATTATGGAAAACGATGCAAGGCATAATTATGGAATTCAAATAGCCGCGCGTGTTTTTCCAACTACCCGCATTTTTATCATGATTTTGTACCGAAACTCTATCATCCTAATTATTTCATCTATTATCCTGCCATTTACGTTTCGATCTTCTTTTTTTAAAGCCACTTCCTCATAAATATTCACTTTTCTAAGGGTGATGTTGCCACTAATGACCTGGGTACGTGATAAAGAGATCAATAGAGGCGCGTTGCGCGGGAGTACCCGTAATTAATATTAATGAGTTATTTAATTATTAGTTGGCTGCAGGTTCCCTACTGACATGTTAGTGAGGCTGTTATAGGTGTGAACCTTTTAGAAATATCCTGGTACTTAAAAAATCCACCGCGTTATCAGTATTATGTAACAGTTAGACAGAGCCCTCTGACCGACGGACGGACAGACATTATTATTTTCTTCAATATTATTCTTTCCCTATTATTTTTAATTTTTATTTGTCTACGTGTACACTTTTAACCGACTGCGGCGAAGAGAAAAGACACTCTTTAAAAACGCTAAATATTCTCCCCCTCTCCATCTGTAAGGGCCATTGGACTGACCTTCTATGCTGTTATACAGTAAATTACCAATACCTACCATGCTAACCACCAGCCCCGTCGGTTGAATAGAACTCATGTCAGGTGGATTCCCATTAAGGCCTCGCATTCAACCCGACTCGCATGACGTACAAAATGTACGCATAACTACTTTACCAACTTGGGAGAGAATAGGATTGCATTACTATAACTACGGCCAGATAAATAAAACAGACGACCAAATTTGTTCCTCTGTGAGAGGGTTCTTAGTTTGACTTGCAGCGTAATTAAAATTGGACCGTAATGTTGAAGCAGCACGGACGAATTTGTAGTTCTCTGATGCTGCTATTAATGATTTTAGTGAAGTATTTTAGTTAGTATAAGGTTGTGTCAAATCGTTTCGAAAAAATATAATGGTTATAAATTGTTATAAATTACGTTTCCCAAACTGATTCACTTGGCAAATGTTTCATTTCCCAAATGTTTATTTTTTCTGAAACTGTAAACTTTACAGGATTGTTATAAAACAACCCTAACCTAACCTAACCTAAACTACAAAATAGTCCTGAAATATATCCTGAATTGTTTACAGTTTCAGAAAAAATAAACATTTGGGAAATGAAACATTTGCCAAATGAATCAGTTTGGGAAACGTAATTTGCCAAACGAAAGTACACCGTTTATGACATTTATATGAGATTTTTAGTTCGTAATGGTCAACAACGGCGTTTAAAAAGTCATTTACTCGTAAGTTTTATTTCGAACTACAATAATTCGGTATAGATCGACTAAGAGTCTGACTTCTATCATGTCATTACCTGGCCTTATACTACGAAGTGCAAAATTCGAACTTCATATCGTGCCATTCCTCTCACGCTAATAGTATTTAATACAAGAGCGAGCAAGACGATGCGATACGAACTTCGATTTTCGAATTTCGGAGTAGCCCCGCTGCATCCTGTACACAACCCACGATGAGCTGTAGAACCCACGCGGGCCCAGGGTTGTTGCCTGTATATGGTTTCGTTTCCAAATCGACGTACGGGTAATTGCCATAAATAAAGGAATGATTACCTACCAATAAATAATAATAAACATTAGAATGTCTCAGTGCGCCCCGTAATCTTTACCACAGTACAAAAAAGGATTATTCTGTGTCTTTACCAAACCTTATGAAGATGCTCGCAACTCTCTTCTACTGGTATGTAACTTACCTGAAAAAGAAAAAAATCATAAGTTCTTGTGTGCTAGTGGAATCTCAAATTAAACGAGTGTGCCGCCCTCAGAACGTGGGCAATCGTTTTGCAAAAAAATAGAAATTACTTCTTTGCGGCGGTATGGCGCCCATTTGGAACCGTCAGAAAAGTATGGCATAGTGATTTTCGTGAATGGCTACTCGACGATTATTAGCTGTGCAAAAATTAGCTTGGTACAAATGGTTGAATTGTTGTTTTAAAATTAACGTGTTCGCGTCGGTATGGCGGGCTGTAAGCCACACCGGAGAAGTATGGCATTATGCTACCGCCTTCTGTTTTTTTATCGACTATCGGAAAATAAAAGAATTTTTGTGGAACAAAACGTTCAATTCTCGTTATTTATCCGACACGTTTGATTAACGCCCACGCGATTGAGCCACCGGTACCAGCGCTATGACCATCATTTTCCTTTTTGTCATTACGTAATTATACCCCTGAAGAACTGCCATACTGGTACAAATGACCTAGTATTTTGTGTCACCATCCCCCGGTCTTATAAACAACTAAGTAGCTGCTGCAATATTCCGAATTAATTTAATTAATTGTTGTTGTAAGTACCTATCTACATCTAACTTATTCATCCGTTAAAAAAAAGTTTTAATTTTCAAACAAAAAACATCCAGTTATGTTCATTAGGGCTTACTCTTTCTACCCTTAAATTATATGTTTGTATAGAATCTATTTTTTCTAATATATAAAAATCTCGTGTCACGCACAATGTTTGTTATCGAACCTCCGAAACTGTTTGACCGATTTTTATGACACTTTTTTGTCTATACTCGGTACGTCTGAAATAGGTCGTAGGCTATTTTTTATATCCCTATTCTTCGCAGACGGAATCGCTGGCAACAGCTAGTATAATTATATGCCGTTACAGACCCTAGGTGCGAAATATTGGATAATTTCAGGGTAATGGCGTAACATGGCAGTCTGCGCATAGGCTGGTTATGCAAATGGCAGTGGCGACCACGAGCGACCATGCGGAAGGACTCTTCTCTACGGTTCTCTGCCTTTTCCCAACTGATTCATATGCCAACTGTTTATTTTTTTCTGAAACTGTAAACTTTTCAAGATTTTTATAAAGATAACCTAACCTAAAGGATTGTCCTCAAATATATCCTGAATAGTTTACAGTTTCAGAAAAAATAAACAGTTGGCAAATGAATCACTTAGGAAATAATTTTGAGCGATAAGGCAGGATACCCTATCTACTTAAAACTTCGTATGGTTGGAGTCTTGTATCAACAATACTACAACAATTGTATTGTAGTTCGCAAAAGATTTATTGGTCGTCAACGATATACCAACATCGAAATACTTGACTCCGTATGACTCGTAGGTCATTATTCAAGCGTTTGTTCCGAATCACTTTAGTGGACTACATAATATCAATCTACCTTAATTCCGTACTTAGTATGCCAATAAAAAAAAATAGCTTGCAACTTTATCATCAGTTTTAAGAAATACCTTCATGCCAGTTACACTCGATATACTAATGTTAGATAAGATCGGTCTGTTGACTTAGAAAGGTACTTGTCCAGATTCTTGAAAAAGTAGACACCCTATCCGTGAGTGGTCCCAGCCGCTGTATGCGCGGTCATGGGATTCGCACTTTGCATTGAAAGCACCCACAATGGATGTCGCCACTATAGCTGGATTAGAGCATTATAAACCCGTCTATATAAGCAAAGTGCTATATGTGCCTCACCACGCATTGAAACTTGGACTTGGAGATCTAATAACATAATTTTTAAATCGCATAGAACCACTATACGCTTCTAAAACGTTCTCGTTTTAAATGAACCTAACTTTGAATTTAGAATTTAAGTCAATACTGGTCAGTAAGAATGGGATGGCATTTATTTTCCAAAGTAAGGAAGTTTCTTAGGAAGCAAACTGCACGTTACTATTTTATTGGGTTTAAATTAAGTTACTTACAAGAATAGTGTTGTGTTTAAGGGTTTTAAGCGCCTAATTAACAAACGTTAAGTACTTTACTAAATTCGCTCGTAGTTGTAACGATTATTAAGAAAGTTTAAAGATGTTAATCTCAAACTTCGTATCTTTAAATTATTTGAATATAATATTCAGATAAAATAAAGTTTTAACGTCGACAAATAAGATCAACAGACTTTTTGCAAGATAAAGTCCTGTACTTAGTATATTGGCTTCCTACGCAAGCGTACGATATTGTTAATATATTGCGAACAAGCAGGCTGTAAACAGCACCGGTGATTCCACAAATGATGTCCAGCCGTTACCAGCCCGATCCTCCCTTAGTAATTCTAAGCATATTATATGAAGCTGAAGTATAGCAACTTATAATACTTTATATGGTAAAAGTTGGACCAAGTTAAATCGTACTATCATACAAAACGACTGACTGATGGACGGAATTATCTTTCCCCAGTAGTGTTCAACTTTTTGAACACTCATATTCGATATTTTAAGCACCACACACTTAGAGCAGTGTTTTATTTATTTATTTATTTATTTTATTGATAGTGGGAAACAAACAGCGAAAAATAACATTTGTGATTATTTGAAATTTAGATAATACAAAAGCCAAAGTAGTTTCCACTAGTGAATTATAACATTATGGTTGCTCAAAAAGACTTAGTTTTTACAATTAAAATAAAAAATAAAAAAATAAATAAATATCATGGGACAATTCACACCAATTGACCTGGTCCCAAAGTAAGCTTAGCAAAGCTTGTGTTATGGGTACTAAGCAACGGATAAACATACTTATATAGATAGATACATACTTAAATACATATTAAACACCCAAGACCCGAGAACAAACATTCGTATTTTTCATACAAATATCTGCCCCGACACGGGAATCGAACCCGGGACCAACTAACTACATTACTAAAATAATTGTTGACTAATTACATCACTAAAATAATTTAAGGGAAATATTTATGTATATACAGGGTTATTTGTAATTCACTGACATCCTCTTAACCCTGAATTCCTATCACTCAAACAAATGTTTTTTGTTTTAAGACTTTTTAAAATGAAGCACTTTTTTCCCATACAAATACACAGAGTACCTATCGTAAAAATAAGAGGTAATCTCAAATTTTCAAAACGTTATAACACCTAAAATATTAAGTTATGACAAAAACCGTTAAACAAAAAACATTTGTTTAAGTGGTAGGAGTTTAGGGTTAAAAGGATGCTAGTGAATTACAAATAACCCTGTATAAGTAAAAGCAAAAGCAAAAGCAATAAAGTACCATGCACAAATTCAGCCAACAAAAGGCGAGTTCAAACGACTCAACTTATCACAGTTCATAATAATATGTAATCATGCTCATTAATACAATAAAATAAATTAAATTATAATTAGCAGGGTTCGGATTTTTCATCGCACGGTAAGATGAAGAAAACTATGGAGTCGATATTAAAGCTAAAATTTAATTCGTCGTTAAAAATCATACTGATCATTCCAAAACGCAAAGCAAACGAAACGCAAACGGTTTGACATGGACCAAAGTGACAGATGACTTCGTTTTTTTTCCTGTTTCTACTAAGTACTGAGCACGAACGGCTTGTCAGCCTTTAAGTCTCACAAATGTCATCTCGAACACTTAAAAAAATATTTCCAGTAAACAATAGGAGATAAAAATAAAACAGCTGCAGTTTCTCGATCTTCAGAACGCCAACTGTCGAAAAAAATATAATTAGCACCTCTTAAATAAACTTTACTTAGCCAATTGTCCCGTGATATTTATTTATTTATTTATATATTTATTGTTTACAACGCCAGTTCTATATAATAGGATATGGAGCCACGACCGCGTTGTCGAGAGTGAAAACGCTGTTTTCTGCTGTGTTACAAAATCGCAATTAAGCCGTATAATCGTCAGAATCGCTGATGGTTTGCGGTTTGTTTCGAGACTTATAAGTCGTAATAGCGTTAGAAAGTTGTTATAACACCGAAAAAGGATAGTTCGCTTTCGTTGGTGTTTGCAAGTGTTGAAGTAAAAATTTGTTTTATTTTTATTATTTACTACTTATTGTATCTTCGACAGTAAAGAGTAGAAAAATGACGAATGGAGACTTGGACCTATGTTCAAGCAGTTTACGTTAAAAATGTGGCAGCTGCGAAGAAAGTTGTGCCTTAATTTAATTTTTACTCTTAATTAAAATTTCTTTGCAAACGAAACAATACACAGCAGGTGCGTAAAATATTCTGAATGTAGGAAATAATTGTTCTTAAATTCTCTCTTTTTTTAACATAAAGTAAGTCTTGTACTTACTTAAATTGCTAATTAAAATAAACAACAGTGGCAGCAAAATTCTGTACCAAATAGCAAAAATATAGGTAATTTTCCTCAATGTCTCACAGACACAATTATTACAAATAAATAAATGTCATGGGACATTTGACACCAATCGACGTTGTCCTAACCTAAAGAAAGCAAAGCTTTATGGGCAACGGATAAACTGTAGATAGTTTATTGAATCAGGCGTTACTTTGCGGAGGTCCATATTAATGAACTAAAACAATTACTTTGCTCACCCGCGACCTTAAGGTCGCGGGTGAGCAAAGTAATTGTTTTAGTTCATTAACTGTAGATAGCTAAATACTTCGATATTTATTATTGTAACTAGAACTCGCGAAAAAACATTATTATTTTTCATACATAATATTTGCTCCGACCAGGGCTCGAACTCAGAATTTCAAGTTTCGAAGTCAGATTCTCTAAACACTGAGCTATCCGGTTGTCAATATTCAATTAACAATCGAAAAAGACGAGCACCGACGAAGAGACAAATCTATTACCAGAACTGTCAACACAACAACAGAAGACCTAACCCATAATGCAGTGCAGTAAATCATACCTTTCGATTCCCGTAAAGGCGAACAGAAGGTACTTCTTGTGACAAAAGATAATAAAACTGTCCTCCGTAAGGGCAACTCCTTATTGGAAGAAGATAAAGCTAATGTTCGTAATAAGGCATTCACACCATACACAAAGACTATCGATGATGGCACGAATGTCATGCTTTATGGGGAGAGGTAGTGTGTACATGCTGAGACGTGAGACGTCCCGTTAGAACCGTTGATATTATCCAGTGACATTTGCATAATTGAGCTATGGAAAACAGACGGAAATGATTCCCGCGTAGTATGGCTACTGTGGCATGAGTACACTAACGTTTGATGCGTGCTAAAATCATCTCTACCATACGCACCTAGTAAACCTAGTATACAACTTCTTCATCATCAATATTAAGAGTTGCACTGCCGGCGGAGTAACCCATTTCCCGCCAGGCTTTTTATTTCTTGATATGATCTGGCGTTAAAGTTCTCATTAATTTGGTCGAAATAATTTTCTTTATCTCTCTTCTCTTCTTCCATTTTTACCTCTAACATATTTGTAAAAAAAAGTGTACCAAATTAGGTGTCTTATCATCATTCTTATCCCAATAGTTTTTAACACGAATCTTTTCTCTCCAACTATGCGCAAAATTTCGCCATTAGTTTTTTCTCCGTTCAACTTATCCTCTTCATTATCTTCCAGCACCATAGTTTTCATCTTGTCTCTATCTGTATGTCGCAGTATTCAATTCCCACTTTCATACATGCTAAATTCCAGCAGTTGACTCTTCTTATTATTAAAAGCTTTCTTAGACATAAACATAATAACTTTGATCAACGAAAAAAGTAAAATTAACTACCTAAGTATGTTAGTGCTTGCACAACTCGTCCATATCAACGTTTCAGAAATCCTTCAAATATTTAACGCATAACGGTAAATTTGAATGTGTCAACAGTATCAAGGAAATTAAATCGAGATTAAAACTAAACCACCGATAAAGAAACCCTATAATTAACTATAATGAAAATCGACGACATTCCCAAAGCAATACAAACATGAAAATCTTGGTCGGACGTCTGTTGCAATTTCTGTTAAGGATAATTTGCATACGTGTCTAAGGGAGTGGCGTTTACTGCCTTTTTAAAGCTGGATACATTTATGTACTAGCTAATGTTCACTGGTTTAATCGACTTATAACCAGAAAGTGTTATGTAATAGTGCAATCAGTGAGTGGATATTCAAATGCATGATAAGGAGATAAATAGGACTTAAATGGTTTTAATTAGGATAAATATACGGCGTTGGAATGCTTTATATGCTTAATTTGTAAGCTTTTCGATTTCTACTCCTTCGCGTTATTTTACGTTAAGGCTTCTTTGCATGATTACATTAACTTATGAGTTGAAAGTACAATTTTCAATAATTCTGGATTCAGTTTTAACGTGCTGCTAATGAACTTTGAATGTTATCGTTGTGAGGTAGCCCGACGACAAAATTAATTATGTATATAATATGACTATTCATTCAATTTTAAAGGCCACAAACAGTCTTCACCTGAACGGTATCCTTCTCCATCAATTTTAAAATCAATCTTTTATGTACATTTCGCCGATTCAACTTATTATTCGATTGATATCGATGATATAGTGATACAAATCGTTAAATGTCTAATCGATTATCAAAGAACCGACACCCGTCGCGATTGCCAATACAGAGTATACCCATAATTCTGATACACTGGGTACCACCATGGGGGGCCATTAACAGTACACAGCAAGGGCATTCAACTGAACGCAGATTGTGAAGAGTTAAACAATTTACTTGAAAACCAATAAAGTGAATCTGAAGGGTTTGAAAAACTTTTAGTGCAATAATGTTTTTACTATACAGTTAGTTGTTGGCAAATTTAATGCTTGTTTTAAGGTGGAATTACCTAGTTTTTAATCCTTTCCAGATAGTTCTACTTCTTTGTGTTTGTCTAGGATTTCGTAGCTTCTAAAAAGATTAATCGTTTCGGTCTCGGTTCTTCAAGAAAGCTGGTTTAACTTTAATGATTCTCAACTAAATTCATCGACGTTTAAGAGATATAATAATGAGCATATAAATAAAAATATCGGGGTTGAAACTTTGAAAGTTGCTCCTAATGTGTTATTTTAATTGAATTTCTAATGCTAACTGCAATTAAAAGCAAAATGCAGACGGAACACATGCCTCACGGATGTACATCAGATCATGAATGCTTTACAGTTATTCGTAAATGAAGAAAATGTTACTGTACGTACACGTGATGAACAAAATACAGTTGGTATTTAATAGGTATTATCTGTAGCCGGACGTTCATTTACTAATCTTGGTTTATTACTTGCTCGATGTGCTTTTTGCCCGACTGCGAAGAAGAAAGAGTTATTTATTTGTCTTTAGAAGGGAAGCATACTAAATGATCATCTTGATTACAAGTATAATACACAGACAATGAGCAATAGAACTAAGTCGAGGATAATAGCGTTCACTAGAGGAGACATAATGTCCTGCAGAGGACGTAAAGGGGATGGAAAAGAAGAACTAGGAGTGGAGAACTAGGGTGGAGTTAACAAGGTGCCCAGAAGATCCAACTGGGTGTGGTGTGCTTTCAAGAACAGAGGGCGCCCTTCAATAATCTTAAAGTACCTCAACTTTCAAGAAGACGTATTAACTTTGTCTGCAATCAATAGATGGCATTGTCCGAGCGAACATTGTGCTTTAAAAACGTTCATAATCATCAGCATCATCATCCCAGTCTATCCCTTAACCAGGCAACGAGGGTTTTTTGTCTATGAGTGTTTGTCATATCATGGTTCTCGGGGATACTTTTCCCGATAAAAAAAATCTAATCTAATGTGGTCCTATATAGTACATTGCCTGCTTAAGGGCTATCTACGTCCCACTGCAGGGCACAGGCCTCCTCTCAGAACTGAAGATTGGGAACTTCACATGCACCATTGAATTTCTTCTCAAATGTATGCAGAAAAAA
The DNA here is from genome assembly GCA_947859365.1 of Archips crataeganus. Taxonomy (NCBI): domain Eukaryota; kingdom Metazoa; phylum Arthropoda; class Insecta; order Lepidoptera; family Tortricidae; genus Archips; species Archips crataeganus. The sequence continues at coordinate 5,735,088 of OX402052.1, forward strand.
TGTTAGGATACTTGACCTTTTTTTCATTGGTTACTAATACGGGTGAAGTCACACGATAAAGCTAGTAAATTATAAATAATATGACAGAAATAGAAACAATAACAGACGAGACAGAGAAACAGAAACAATAGATAGAAATTATAAATCTGGTGACAATTAAACAGTACTTCTGTTAGAGTAAGTGATGTTATTGTTAATGATGAAAAAATTCGTGAAGCATCTAGAAAAAAACAGAGCTGAGATTGCTCCATCGGTTGAATTTAGAGACAAGCTAGCCAGTGAATGTGACCCTATTAAAATGCCATTCCTATAAATAGTTTCAACTTGTTCTCGGTATATTGATGTGTAATAAAGCTCTCTGTATAAGTAAAATAGGTAATAAACAAGCTTTAGCTGGGATCGATCCAGCTTCCATCGCGTGGGTGTCAAGACTGGTTTAGCTCTAACACGGTGTTTTGCTAATATCATGCGTAAACGCATCGAGAATCATTGCACGTGCGAACAATTTTCCGAAGGGATTATTACCGTAAACGCATCACTTCTAATTTGAACTCTGCGCCCTTAATTATTAGGTCCGTAGTGAGAACATTATCGAAATGATGTTAAGACCTTTGAATAGCCACATTGATGTGCTTAAGGCTTTTTAGATTGCGCTATGGTTTTTTTTTTATGTGAGATCTGGATTGAAATGCAATGTGTCGAAGATAGGGTTGGCATTTTTTTTGAGTTACTTGTTATATTTTGTGTAATTAAATAACGAGTTGTTATTTGCGTAAAAATTAATTACAGTTGCTGCTGTTATAAGCGGTTGATAAGAAATACAATATTTCAATGATCTATTGGCCATGGTAGGCGTTAAATAAATCTAAAATTCTTTATAACATATCCCACAGCGAATCATGCAACTTTCTCGAATAATAGTAGATTGTTCAACAAGGGACTAAAACAAGGCATAATGACACAAGATATTTAGCCACCCGAGCACAGCGAGGGTGGCTATAATTCGCGTGTCATTATGATTGTTTAGTCTCGCGTTAAACACTCTACTTTTCACTTTGAATGCGAGGAAAAAAACGACCGCTCTTCATACAAAATTACAATAATACTTTTTTACAACGAACGCTCAATACGAATAATGGGCATCTGTTCTAAATTCAAATACTATATGTACTATGCTTAGCAAAAAAACTTTATCCCGCGGTTTTTTATTTTCTTTTATATAATTTTTTTGTAAAGTGACTAGTGACGCTTTAAATGCTTGCATATTCATTCAGCCAACAGATTCAAACTAGAAAACTATTTTAAAAGTAAAAGGACTAGGTCTGCATAATAAAATTAATTCATCCTTAATATAATTAAATAGATTAATATTCATAATCACTCATTTATCATGTTTCACGAAATTAAATCTTTTTATTTTAAATATTATTGCACACTTGTCATTTTGAGGTTATTTCCACGCCCTTAAAGGCTTCCACAGACCGAAGCGCGAGGCATGCGCGCGATTTCACGGTGTGTCCGCAGCGCGCTTCGGTCTGTGGAAGGCTTTGCAATAGTCTATGCCCAGTCACTGAAAATTGGCGATAATCCTCCATTCACAAACACCGTGTTTGGCAGTGTGAACAGTTTCCAAAGTAAATTAAAAAAAAATACTTTAATCCCTAGAGATCAAAAAAGAGCTTTAGTCCCGATATGCGGAGACTAAAGTAACATTTTAAGAGCATGAAAAGTGAAAAAAGTATACCTACTATATACTGTTTGTGTGTCACAATCCAACTAAATCAGTTTAGCAATTTTAAAGTGAAACAGTAACAAACCTACACACAGACACACTCTCAAACTTTAACATTTTCACACTGTATTTTAACAGGAATGTTAGTGGTGACAACCCTATTCAAAGACCAGTATTAAGCTGGCAGCCATTTTGTACACAATTGCGATGCTCTCGCGCACGATTTTAAATGTCAATTAAAAAAAATGCAATGATCGTAAAACATGATTGCTGGTATTCAATTCATTTAATAGATTTCTATCTTCTATTCGGTAAGACAGTAGTTTTCTAACACAAAAGGGTATAATTTATCGATCGATAAATAATAGTTGTTAATGTCAGTAAGTGGCGTTGGTATTTTTGTTTATTTGGAACCTTACGGTGTCTCACAGCATGCGGTAATCGCGGCGCCTTTAAAGCGTTAACATAGTTTATGTTATTTTGTATAATAATTATTGAAAGGTGTCAAGTGGAACGAACTTGATTTAAAAAATGATGCTGACGTCAAATTATGGTAACGTTAGTGGTGAAATAAAAACAGTTGGAAAGTAATGAATGATAATATTTTAAGTCAACAAAAAGTAGAGTCGACAAAAAAGCTTGTACCTATTATTAAAGATTCGTTTATTAAACTTACAGATTCGGCCTTTAGATTTTCTTGAAGGCCGTATTGTCTGATTCGCGGTCGCTTGCCTTCGCTTTCACCATATCTTTCTGTCACCGTCTTATACAGTTTGACAGAAAGAAATAGAGATTGCGAAAGCAAGCGTCTGCGAGTTAGACAATAAGCCTGCTGGTAGTTTAGTAGCGTTGGTCCCTCAACAAAGGCGGGACGTGAAAATTTTTGCAAGTAAAGCCGGAGCAAAAAAAAAACAAAATCCCATTTATCCTCTTCTTGAAAATGCAGTACCGTAATGGAAAAGAAGCGTTTGGTAACTTCGAAAATTTAGTCAACTCGGAGGGAATCGGGTTGTTCGTACCCTTCGGCACTGATTTTTTCGGAATTCATGTAACGAAATCACACTTTGAAGAAAAACATCGTGATCAAACCCGCGCATACCTAATTCAATAGTGTGTGTGAAGTTGCCAATTCGCGCTGGGCTCGCGTGGGAACTACAGGCCAGCCGTCTAATACGGAGAGGTGGTCTGTGCCCTACAGTGGGACAAATATAGGCTGAGATAATGATGATGGAGATAGATTTTCTTAGACATCGTGCGTGTGGTCTCATTTGAATATTACCTATTTTAGCATGACATATAGCATTTAAACATCGATACATACCACATGACAGTGACAGTTGGTCCATACAGATCCGTGTCAATGACACGCATGCGCCACTTAGGCCGTATACGGTGAATGAGTTATTATGTCAGTAATCGTTTTGTACTTAAATCGGCTTGTAGTAATTAATAAGAGCAAATTCCATTTTGAATGCAATTTTATGACGTGGTATTTGAGGGTTTTTTCTGATGATACTTCGGACAGAGGGGATAGGTACCGTAAAGTATTTTGACCCACTGCAATCTACATATATATAAGTCATAGGGCGGCCTCCTTTCAGAATGCGACGGTTTAGGCCACAGTTCCCATGCGGGCCCAGTGTGAATTGGGAGCGTCACACACCTATTTCCCATCTTCAAAAAGGTACTAAGAGAGAGAGAGAGTAGGAGAGAGAGAGAGTGGGCAGGGCACATCGCTCGTAGATCTGATGACCAATGGGGCAAAAAGGTTCTCGAGTGGCGTCCACGGACCGGAAGACGCAGTGTAGGTAGGCCTCCAACAAGACTGAGCGACGACCTGGTTAGGGTTACGGGATCGCGTTGGATGCGGATGGCGCGGGACCGATCTGGTTGGGTATGTATTACAATACCGAAGTACGAAAGACCGAATGTATTAAAACATCGAATGGGACAAAAGACCGACACGATTTTTTTCTGAAACCGTTAACTTTTTAAGATTGTTATAAAACAAACCTAACCTAACCTAATGGGTTCTGTATGATGCCGTTTTAATAAATTCTGAAAAGTTTACGGTTTCAGAAAAAAATCGTATGTATGTATGTAAACTCTTTATTGTACAAAAATAAGGAAAAAAAGAAATACATTATTGACAACCGTTGAAATGCATGTACAAAGGCGAACTTATCCCTTTAAGGGATCTCTACCAGTCAACCCTTGAGTGGATGAAAGGAAAATCGTGTCGGTCTTTTGACCCATTCGATGTTTTATTACATTCGGTCTTTCGTACTTCGGCATTGTAATACATACCCATCTGTTTGGCGACCCTTGGACCCTTGGGGGAGGCCTTTGTTCAGCAGTGGACGAATTTCGGCTGAAATGATGATATACTGTTTTAAACTTTCGTGATTTTTACTCATAATTACTAAACTAATACTAAACTAATATAATTACTAAACTATGTGGCCGAAACGTCGAGGTAAATAAATAAATATTTAGTGCGTGATAAGTCCCGTTTAGTTTAGTAATTATGAAATGATGATGATGATGACTAAGAGTCAATTACTTGATATAGGAATCAATTTAATAACTGACGAAGGTTTTCGTACCCCGACAGTACTTGCATTTCGCTTGTACAAAATACAAAACTTAGACCATTTTCTATTATCTAAAATGCTCTTAATTACTCACTTGCATCTAAATCATAGTGTAATGCAAGACAAGTACTTACGTAATATAAATAAATAATAATAATAAATAAATAAATATTAGGGAACAATCTTGCACAAATCGACCTAGTCCCAAACTAAGCAAAGCTTGTAGGTACTATGGGTACTAGACGACGATAAACATACTTATATAGATAAATAAATACTTAAATACATAGAAACATCCATAACTCAGGAACAAATATTCGTGCTCATCACACAAATAAATGCCCTTACCGGGATTCGAACCCAGGACCTCTTGCTTCGTAGGCAGGGTCACTACCAACTAGGCTAAAGCCGTCGTTAAACGCTTATACTCAGTAATAGTCGCGGCGTGTTCCAAGCTTTACCCAAAACAGCCGTAAATCAAAAGCTTAACTACTAATTACCATGTTTTCAGACCGTTAAAATCTTTCCGTTAATTATTTACCGCATTAAAGTAATTAGAAACGGAGTGAAAGCGTCATAGGTCATAGTTATGAAATTAACGCGTTATCTTAACGTTTATGGCTGGCTTTATCTTCGTGGAAATCGTGAATGTTTGCTTTAGTTCTGAAGCCGCCGACGCAGTGTGGTTCTTTTATAACATATTATTATATCTGTTCATTATATAATACACTAGCTTTATCCTGTGGCTTCGTCCGTGTTAGAAATCCAAGAAAATAGGTTACGGTAACATTTTTAATGCACAATTGGCTATAGACTAACTTTTGACACGTCCACAGAAGAGACGCGAACAAAAAAACATGTTCATACACATTCCCTTCTACACAAAAGGAATTGGGTGCCAAGAGGAACAAACTTAACGCCGGAAGCAACAACCAAGTGACATAAAGCACCGATTACTTTATTGTGGGATGTTAAACTAAGCGCAGGAAGGAGTAAATCTTTCCACGCGTGTCCTAAATTTGTTCCTACTAGGAAACTAGAGTCTTTTTTATTAGACTAGCTGTTAAAATTTAATTTATTAGGTTAATTATAAAAAATTAAGAACTAAAATAAACAAGAAGTCAACAATTTTGATGTCCATTTTCAGTGTGTTAATTTAAAGCTGTCTGCCTAGAAGAGATAGCTTTAAAGCGATAGGCCACTTGCTTACCTTAATTTTCATATTATGTTCTCTATGTACGGAATGTACCTGTTTTCTGCATTGTTTACTATGTGGAGTTCTATAAGAATCACTGTATTGTATTATTTAAGTAGCTGCGCGTGAGTAAGTATTTCTATATAAATGTAAAAGTAGAATTAATACCTTCTAACCTTATTAATATTATCATCCAAAAATGTCCAACGGGGTTTTGATGAAATTTGGCACACAAATAATTATCATAATTACACAGTTCACCGCTGGAAAGTGATAAACTAAATCTTCGCGGACGAAGTAAATAAAATTCAAAATATATTTATTTAATTCAGGCACTTAAGCACTTGTGAATGTCGAAGAATCTACCACGTAGTCGCAAGTAATAGCTCATACAGGGTTATTTGTAATTCACTAGCATCCTTTTAACCCTAAACTCCTACCACTTAAAAAAATGTTTTTTGGTTTACGGCTTTTGTAATAACTTAATATTTTTGGTGTAATAACGTTTTGAATTTTTTTTTTTTTTATATAAGAGGTGGCAAACGAGCAGACGGGTCACCTGATGGAAAGCGATCACCGTCGCCCATGGACACCCGTAACACGGGGGGCATTACAGGTGCGTTGCCGACCCTTTTAGGAATTGGTAGGCTCGTTTTTTAAAGATCCCTAAGTTGTAACGCTCCGGGAATGCTGCCGCAGAAAGCTGATTCCAGATCTTTGTCGTGCGAGGAAAGAAGTTTCGCTTAAAACGCACGGTACTAGAATGCCAATCATCAAGATGGTGAGGATGGAAAGACAAACGGTTCCTCGAGACTACCTCTTATTTTTACGATACTCTGTGTATTTGAATGGGAAAAAAAGTGTTTCATTTTAAAAAGTCGTAAAACAAAAAACATTTAAGTTTGAGTGATAGGAATTCAGGGTTAAGAGGATGTCAGTGAATTACAAATAACCCTGTATAAAACATCTAAAAGCAGGATCAATTTATACCAATCATGAATAATTTCACTTAAGTATACTTAATTTAACAAACAAATATAACACGTAACGTAAATACAATTTACACCTCTCAATACATAATTACTGTAAATGTTCGTTAAGTTAAAATGTGACAGCCGTAATGTCTTCATTTACCTCGTAACAGTTATAGCGCCAAATTAAGTTATTGAAGAAAGTTGTAATAAATAAGGCTTAAAACAGCACCTATTAAATACAAGGTCTTATAACCCATTACAATTGCATTCAAAATTAAACTTAATGTGAAACTACACTGTGTCAAAATTTAATTACTAATGGAGAATTAGGTTAGTCGAAACCTATTGCGTTTATGCGAAGATTTATAGAGTTTTAGTTGAAACAAGTTTTAAAAAGATCCCATAAAAGCTATTTTATACCAGCAATTTGTTTTATCTATCGCATTGTCTGTAGTTAAACTTGGCAACTTTGTTGGCATTAACTTAGCTGTTAGAAAATCGACTTGACGGTAGAATGGGCCGTTTCCTTTGACTTTCCCGGTAAAATAAAAAAATAAAATTGCTGGGATTACCACAATTACGATACGAAGAGACGTAGCAATTTACTTGCACAGGTTTAAATTTGCGTAGGTACTGGAAAGCCCAGTTTAAACTTGCAAGAAAAATCGTGCCATTGGCATTAGGTACACTGCGCGGCCGTAAAGCGAACGAGTCTGTAGCGGTCAATGGAGCGCCGCAATGTATTACAATTTGCATGATTTTTTGAGCGTTTCAACCGCCTCACTATCGATGGCGTTTTTAAATTTTGATGGCATTTTCAGTTATTTATTCGAGATCCTGTACTCATTATCATCATCATTATTTCAGCCGAAAGACGTCCACTGCTGAATATGGGCCTCCCCCAAGGCTCGCCAAACAGATCGGGCTTGCGTCATTCGCATCCAACGCGTTCCCGCTACCTTAACCAGGTCGTCGCTCCGTTTGGCTACACCGCGTCTTCCAGTCCTGATCCTGTATTGCTACCAGATAACTGAAAACTGTATCAAAATCTTCTGCCATTTCTACAAAAATGTGTCCACGTAAGTGATTCGAAACAAACGCTTGAATCATGACCCTTTTGCGCAGGACTTAGACTTAACGCATAATTATTAAGAGGGTTTATACCTGCTGAGCTGGCAACGTTGCATTTTTGTTAGTTTTTCTCGATTATTTCATAAAAATTGAATGAAAATTAAAAATGTTTTGTATACAAATTGTTCTAATATATAAGTTAATGTGTCTACTGCAATAATAATTCGTGATAAGACTTTTATTTTCTTTAAAACCGTTAGGTAATAATTTGTTTGTTTTTAAAGAAAATAAAAGTCTATCACGAATTATTATTGCAGTAGACACATTAACTTATATATTAGAACAATTTGTATACAAAACATTTTTAATTTTCATTCAATTTTTATGGAATAATCGAGAAAAACTAACAAAAATGCAACGTTGCCAGCTCAGCAGGTATAAACCCTCTTAAAAGAAAACTCCGTAACTTATGCAAGTAAAACGGTACGTCAGTTGGTACCTTTACAATGTCAATGAGCACTTTTTAAGTACACTAAAACTGGCCACATAACCCCTATCCCTATCCCTATTCCCTAACGTTTTACGTCGAATGGATTATTACTTATTCTTTCAAATTCATATTCATTTAAGCAATTGGTTATTGGTTCTCTTTTTTTTTGAAGTCGGTTAAAAAGAGTAACGTTACTGACTGACTAAGGATTATAGACATATAGAGACCTTAAATTTGGCAGACTTCCTTAAAGATCATAGAGGTGCTCTGAGAAGGAATTTTGCGAAATTCCCACGGGACAGAGAGCGCCTCAATTTTTTATTCTTCCGAGGAAACGTCGCCGCGTGATAAAGCTATCATTACATAAAAAGGTGATTCGATAGGTAATTTTGATCACACATAAATTTAATGACTGCCATGAGGTAGATGAGCAAAAAAAGATTAGGCACGGAAAAACGAAAATTCCTGCGAACTACTGACCACATAGAGGAAGTTGTAAATTACTGGACATATTAAAAAAAAAAAACATTTATTTCAAGTACAAAGACTCATACACATACACATTTCAATTATAAAATAAAATAACACTTACACACACAAGTTTCAAAAATTAATAATACAATTAAAAAATTAATTAATATTAAGATCACTATCTTGAGATTAATCTCTATCGTAGAGGTATAAATTTACGCCAGTTAACTTTATCATCGGCTCTAGTTATTGCTAATAATTATTATTAAAGCGTCTGTATTTGTAATAAATGAATCAAAAAGCACAACATATCAAAGAATATCATTTATGATTTAAGTATTAAAACAAAAATAACCTGCCAGATTTAATACAGAAAAGTCTTATCGCAGTTTTTGAAAAGATTTTTTTTATCTCGATGTCAAAGGTTGCAAAATTGCCACACAAGATGTAAACTAAAAATCACCTACTCAAATTATGTTACCGTAAAATTAATGTTGGAATGGATGTTCCATTTGCATAACACAGCTTACGCTTGTCCATGAAAACAAAAACACTGACCGGTTATAAGTTATAACATCCGTTCACATCATTCGTTCAAAGCGTCGATATTAAAACTTTTTATCATCGCGATAATTTCTATAATCTCTGTCTATCTAATTAAATCCTGGAGCGATCCGATCGCATTTGCGGGACATCAAACATTGCTTGCCTAATAGTGCAAAAAGTATTCTCAGTACAGTATACAACACAAGTTCAACCGTATTTGTACTTTAATATGGCTGTGGGTTTGTGTTAATTCGCCGACTGCATTAACTCGAAGTGAGATCGGGTTTTGCGGTAGCAAGAAACTTGAGACGTGAGATGATAACTTGGTTAGGTGTGTTCCCAATGTGACTTGAATTTGTGTTTTACTTAACGAGTTTAAACAATGGATAGTTTACCTCTAATTTGCATTTATCAAAACGTTATTACCATTGCTTTTGGCTCATTAATAAACTTCAGAGACAATATGATATTTTAGATATCAGTTTAGTTTAGGCTAAATAATCATCCATCATGTTCGTGGTTGGGTCTCTAATTTATACTAATCATCATCATTGTAACAAATAAAACGTATTCTAAGATCTTATCTCAAATGCGAAGTATACACTACTAAACAACAATTGCGGAAGTAATCGCGTAACAAACAACCAAAAAAAAATACAGACGAATTGATAACCTCCTTTTTTTTGAAGTCGGTTAAAAAAGAGTTTTCCAGATAGGTTCGTAAATGAAGAAGTTCTGAACTAACAAACAAAGAAATACCACAAAATTAAGAAGCTCCTCTTTTTTAATTGGTAAAAAATGTATACTACTCACCTCTTCAGTTTTTTCTTACAAAATGGTTACAACACTTTCTTACAAAAGGTTTCTTGGTGTTTGTTGAATGACAATCAATAGGTTCTCTTCTCAAGTAGTTGGTTATATCTTCATTATGTCAATAATATTACGCGATACAATTAACATACAGAGCATATAGTTTCCAGTACACTAGAGTATTACGCTGACACTCATGTTGTATTATTCGATGAACGTTCTAGTTCCATCTCTTTTAATTTTCACGTATATTACAGAGATGGAATAACTGATATGTGAATTATGAAGCACGCCGTGACTAGCCAGCTTTATAAATATTACGACAACTCGTGTCGTGCGTGCCTGTTAGCCTAGCAAACACGACGCCGTGCACTAGTCTGCACTCATTCATAAACAAACTTCTTTTTTCTGCACCGGTAATGATCTAACGCCAAACAGCCTTGAAATAAAGCCGGCATTCACGTTGCGACATAGACATGCCCAAATTAAGACCTGAGCGACAGTGATTCGATGACAGATTACATCTTAATTAACGCGAAATTCTGTTTCACGACTAATTGGATTCTGGCCTTTATGTCCGGGCCTGTAAATTTCATTTAGATTGTCCCGGGTCTGGTTATTACATTATTTGTTTGCCAAGATGGCGGCGTTAAATATAGGATTAATATTCACAAAGCGGTGCGTAAATGTGCTTAAATGTAAAACTGACCACGTAACAGCGTTAATGATTATGGTGCTGCCGTTAAAATGTTTAATGACTGAGCTAGTTTGTACCCAACGGTGAAAAACGCCATAAAACTTTTAAATTAAGATGAAAGTGTTGATAAATTTGGAAAAAATATTTATTTATAAAGAAGATCCAGAAAAATAATCACAAATGAGAAACACTGCATGTGGCTGAGATAAAACTGCAACAAATCGCATGTCATGATCGACCCATACATGGCACAGACCGTTATACTATAATGCGGTTGTGTGGCAACATTTTAAACTCAACTGAACCTTATTTTTTGAGTCTTTGAAACTATAGCTTTATAATTTGACGGTAAAGCTTAGCGACAAATTGGGTACAACGAACATGCACCGTGAAGCCGACTAATGGTTGCGATTTGGCTCAAGAACACACCTCCGCATATTAATTGCAGGCATTTAAAAGCCATGGGCGGATCAACAGATTATATAACACCACACTAATATACAACAAAAGTTTGTAGAAATAACAGGGACACTAGGTTAACGAGCAAGACTGAAATAGAATCTTGTCTAGCGACTTACACCGTGAAATTTTAGTGGTTGTTTTCCCGAAACGACGTGATTTAGTTTCGATTGTACAATCGATTTATAATTACTATTTTGACTAGACTCAAAAATCCAATTGTGAAAAACGAAAGTCGAAAATGACTGCAAACCAATAGTAACGCTTCGTTGGTACAAGTAGCGTACGATCGTACGATAGGTTAAGTACGAACGAAGCGTTACATTGGTTTGTGGTCATTTTCGACTTTCGTTTTTCACAATTGGATTTTTGACTCTAGTCAAAATAGTAATTATAAATCGATTGTACAATCGATACTAAATCACCTCGTTTCGGGAAAACAACCACTAAAATTTCACGGTGTATATTGAATCGCAAACCCACTCTATGATTCTTTAAAGTTTGATTGGATAATGCTTCATGTCATGTCTTAAAGTGAGCCTGTAATATTTTGATTTTAGAAAAGGAGGAGATAATCAATTGAGAATGTCTAAAAAAAATTACCAGTGGTTTTTATATTTTTTTTGTATAGAAAAGTCAATTATAAGAAACTAATTTCAATATTTTGTCATTTAGTTCTCTACTTTTTTCAAAATTAATTATTGAAACTATTTTAGTTGATGACGTCAGATTATAATTGAGGGCTCCCACAATGCCAAATTTCTAAATCTATCTAAATGCGTACGATAAGGCCCCTTTAATTATTTTTTGCGTAGTGGTACACTATACACTGTGTCACTTTACTGGCACTGACAAAGTGCTAGATGACAGACAGCGGGTCCAAGTTAGCTATGAAGTATCTTTTTTTTTTTTTTTTTTGTACTTATTTTTTCAACTTCATTTTTTTTATTACTTTTACGGTCATCCCGTGAAATCATATATTTCGTACTAAATACAAACTGAAATATAGATTCTTTTTTCTGGGGTTTTTTCTGTGCATCTATATTTCAGTTTGTATTTAGTACGAAATATATGATTTCACGGGATGACCGTAAAAGTAATAAAAAAAAAATGAAGTTGAAAAAATAAGTACAAAAAAAAAAAAAAGATACTTCATAGCTAACTTGTTTAAAGTTGCACAGTAGCGCCATCTCTTGTCCAGGTGAGCGGTTAGTTCCGAAGGAGTGTTAAAATCTCTCGATGAGGGTGTAACATAGATGTGCGCTTGTCACTGCATAAGGTGATGATTTAGCAGATTGAAATGTATGATGTATAGGAAAGATTCGTGTCTAATCTCTAGACCAGTGGTGGTGTAGGGGTATGGCACGCGGCACGGAATGCTGAGGACCTGGGTTCGATTCCCAGCATTGGTCTTTTTTCAGCGGGTCCAAATCAAACTCCGTAGTATAATCCACGCGTAAATTGTGAAGAATTCTAACCACACAGAATAAAGTACGACTTGAACCGGTCACGCAATTTACACCAATGTCAAATGAAGGTCATTGCTTATTTATTATATAATAAATTCATTACATAATATTAAAATTAAATAACTACAGAAAACGATTTAAAAAGCATTTATCTCGAAATGGTTTTCGATTTTCTATACATTGCAAAAAAATAGACATCCCCAATTCGGTTGTACCTAATTTTATTTGCACAATATATTCAAGTGGAAATATTGGAAGTATAGACCACCGAGAGGTTTGTTCAGAATTTATTTTCGTAAATACGAAAATAATAGTAGGGATTAATACATTTTCGAAGCTCCTATTCTACTACAAGGTAATATGAATGAATATTACATACCTATACCAAAATAACTTTTGTAAGCATAAGACATAGAAGCCGTGGTAGCCCAATGGTTTGACCTACGGCCTCTCAAGAAGGGGGTGGTAGGTTCGAGCCCAGTCTCACACCTCTGAGTTTTTCGGAATTTATATGCGAAATTACATTTGAAAATCGTGATGAATCCGGCACACACCAGCGAAGACATTTAACGAACTGAACAATCCGCACTTGGCCGCGCGGGAACTACGGCCCGCGAACCCTCTCATTCTGAGAGGAGCCCTGTGCCCTGCAGTGGGACGTATATGTAGGTCGAGATAATGATGACTTAACTAGTTAGGTTTTGAAGGCCTGGCCAACTTTGGGCCCATTTAAATGAATCTTAGGCGTTATCAAAACGCGCGTTGAGCGCTTGTCATCTGAACATGGCCTGACATGGAGTTGCAAACTTTATGTTCACAGGAAAGAAAACATTTGTTTCTTACGCTGTGTTATGTATTTGGTTCATTCAAATTACTACTATCAAAACTTTGAAACGTCTTCACTGGGAGTGTGTGAAATTCCCCAACCGCACTGGGCACGCGTGGGAACTACGGTTCAGCCCTCTCATTCTGGGAAGAGGCCTGTGCCCTACAGTGGGACTTTAATTGGTCGAGATGATGAGAGTACGTAAGTTCTGTTTTTACAATATAATTACGGCTTGCTAAAGCATTCGTACCACTGATCTTTTAGAAAGCTTCACACGTCACATTCTTTGTTTCTTGTGTTAATTTTCAATAGTTTATATTGTGGTGTCTATCATCAGTCGAACATTTATCAATAAAACTTTTATTTATCCAACACGTTCATTCGCATTACTCTAGTATAAATCATTTTCTTCTGCCCTAACTAGAGTACCTACGACCGAAGTTAGTATCTGTAACCGGAACCGTAACAGATTTTTGGTTTCTGCTTCAATTTCGGCCTAAATCAAACCTAAACTTGATTCGAGGGCTATTTTAGTGTATATATTTTAAACATTTGTGGCAATTTTTCGATACATTGGTGGTTTGGAAGCTTCAATAATAATCTTTCTAATCTAATCTTATCTTCTACTATACAAAATCTCATGTCACAGTGTTTGTTATCGAACGCTTCCGAAACGGCTTGACTGATTTTTAAGATTTTTTTTCTCTGTACCTATTTGGGTAGGTCTGAGAATAGGTTGTAGGTTATTTTTTATACCCCTATTTTTTGCAGACGGTAAATAATAATAAAATATCTTTATTTTCAGACAGTTAACATGGTTCAAAGGTTGTTAGCAAAACAAGAAGAATGGCTACCTATGTTAGTCCTAATTAAGGTACGGTAAAGGTAAGAATAAAAACCGCCGAAACCGTAACTCAATGTAACGCCGAAACTCGCCAAAACCGAAACCGAAGTTCGGTCAGACACTAGCCCTATCTCGTCTAGACAATATCTGGCGCCGCACGTCCGAAGACATGTGACTTGCACGCACGGCCATTAGCTCTTTCTGGCATTTCTTAACTCGCTACAAGCGTTTTTAGCGACGAAAAATGTCTGAGAGAGATGAATTATAAATTGAAATAACATTTTTTGTTATCAACTGTTTTCTACGTTGAGATGGCGAATCTCGCATCGACATAATACTTGGGAATCTATTGGTTTCTTTTAACTCAAATGCGATGCTGAACCATGCTATTCAGAATTTTGTTTTTATGTACATGTGGTGATCTGTAGAAGAACAAGGGTCACCGACATAGCCAAACGTATTAGCTCGTTGAAATAATAAATCATGGGACGATTGACATCAATTGACCTATACTCAAACTAAGCAAAGCTTGCACTATGGGTACTAGACAACGGACAAACTACTTATATAGATAAATACATACTTAACTACATATTAAACATCCAAGACTCGAGCACCATTCGTATTTTTCACACAAATATCTGCCCCGCTTCAAGTCGCAAGCTTCGTAGTCTCTAACAAGTAGGCAAATCCGGTCATCAACCATGAAAGAAATGGCAATTGGCAGGCCATATAGCACGCAGAACAGATGGCCGTTGGGGCAGAAAAGGGTTCGAATGGAGATCACAGAATGCAAGCGCAGCGTGGGACGTCCACCAACGAGATGGACGGAGGATTTGGTAAAGGCCGCAGGTTTAAGGTGGATGCAAGCCGCTTCCTACCGTAATGATTGGCTGTCAATTAGGGAGGCCTATGCCTTGCAGTGACCGTCCTACGGCTGATGATGATGATGATGAATACAAAACATTAACTTTTAAAGCACGTACAGTTACGGCGTCGGTGAAATTTAAAATTTGACGAAAACATGCGAAACTTTCCCACACGACTGCTTTAAGTGATTGAAGGACGTCGGAACTAATGACCGTGTCGGCGGCTCCTTAAACACCGTGACTGCGAACCGGTGAGTTTGTTTAGCGCATAACTTCAGTTCTTAGAAACTATTGAGGGCTTTTATGATTTTTTTGGGGGATTTTATGTTTTGGCAGCTTTTTAAAGAGTATGCTATAACAGCGGTATCAAAGTAAGTATAAGCTGGATTGCGGACTGCATTGTCATAGGGGAAACTCTTTGAGGTATCATTTTTTACATAAGTACTTACTTCTCTATCGCTAAAGCAACTGACATAAAACGCCTCCTGCGAACTAGTAGTCTCTTAATTCTCCTTACGTAAAGGAGTGTAACGGAGCACAAGTCCAATCACTAGAATTAATCCATGACTTGAGACAGTAAATTTGTTCGACGTACTTTCTGCAATAACACCGGTAACTGTCATACGCTACGAATACTGTCAAAATGTTGCGTACATTTATTCTAATTATCCTGTCCTACTCCTTCCTACTTCCTACTATGTTTACTATGTTAACAAAATAAGAAAATGAAAATAACACTATTGACAGCCGTTGAGATAAATGTACAAAGACGTACATGTACGGAAGTTTGGATGTTTGTTAGTCAGAAGGAAGGAAGTTTGGAGGTTTGTTAGTCAGGTGGATGTTGTATTTATGCATCCGAGCTGAGAAGCTTTGATAGCGCGATGTAGAACATAGCGGTTTCTCTTATTGACGACTAGATGGCACTAGAGGACGTTACAATGGCTTACCGGATTCGGATGAAACTTGACGTACAGAGAGACAAATGGATCATAGAATAAGTTTCATTATTCCATTATAAGCCATACCTATGAGCATCTTGCGCTTTTATATCGCGTGACACGTCTAGTCCTCTTTTTATTAGCTCTATGGTACCTACCTATACAAGTGTTGACACTCAAATACCTATTTGAAAATGACATCATTTCGATTTAATTTGTTGAACATGCCAACCAAAATTAAGATGCACTTAACATCATGCATAATTTACGAGTCACATTGTCATGCGGTCAGACGTGCGGTGGCGGTGACATAATAATGTCAAAATAACTAATTTACATTATGGCAAAAACATGTAACCTTGACATGGCGTTCATTTAACCATTTTATTAGGTCTCCTATTTGAGAACGACCGTATGTTTTGATTATTTGAAACGCGGGTCACGTTACATTGGTTTATGGCGCTCGTTTATAGCCAGTTTATTAGGTCTCCTCGTTTCGTACGTGCGTTCGTGTTGATTGTTTTAAGCGTAGGTCAAAATACATTGGTCTAGTTTACAGATGTTGCGAATAGCGTCACGGGGCGGACGGTCAAGCTTACAGAATCAACAAATGGAATAGAAGTGTCACGTGACTTAAACACAATACAGTACAGTAAATAAATACAAAAAGATACTTCATAGCTAACTTGTTTACAGTACAGTAAGGTTATTTCCACTTTGACACTAGGACGTCTCAGTTTTAACCGTAAAGGTTCGTGTTTTCTCATAGGGTACTTATATAAAACCCTAGAACTTAACCACATAAAATATCCAAACCTATTTAATGTAATTAGTATGTCGAGAATTGTCGAGTGCCAAAGTGGAAATAATCTTACTGTAAAGAAGTTGTTTGCTTAATAAATCGGTTATTGTAGAGTAGGTGGTTCAAAAAGGATTAAATTTCATTGGTAAGTACTGTTAAAACTAAAACCTATGAAAACACGAACTCTATGGATAAAGCTGTACTTAGTAGCCTAGAGGTTTGATCTATGGAGTCTCAAGCAGAGGATCGTGGGAACGAGCCTAGGCTCGCACCTCTGAGTTTTCGGAATTTAAGTGCGACATTACATTTGGAATTTACCATGAGTAAAAACTCTGAAGGAAAACAACCTGCATACACCTGCAAGGAAATTCAATAGTGTGCGTGAAGTTCCCAATCCGCACTGGAGCCTCGTGAAAACTACGGCCCAGGCCCTCTTATTCTGAGAGACCTGTGCTCTGCACTGGGATGATAACGATGATGATGAAAATACGAAAAACCTGCTTATTGTCACTGGAGAGGCGAAAAGAGACATCGATTACGGAAGACAATACATATGATAATATTCCTAATCCTCTTATTACTAGTTCTATGGTCAAGCCTGCTGGGACAATCGCTCGCAATTAAGTATGACGTGATCTTCGCCGTAGCCAATAAGACTTCGCTGCAAGGTTGGGACGGCTGGCTAATGACACCGACGTTATTTAATAGGTAGGCGCAAATATTTCGTTTTGTTTTCTTATGACAGGAAGGAGAATAGTAACTTTAATAAATTCTCTAGTTATTTAAGTACCGTAAACTCTTACACCCCAAAACCCAACAAAAAAACTTAACGATAGCGTGGTACCGGACAAGAGGCTATGTTACAAAAGCTCTGGCAAAAATAAGAAAAAATAAAACATGTCAATTACGCGATAATAGACATTTTTTTTCGAAAATATCTAATACTAAAAGTGATTATGTTATGTGACTCCATTTATGCGTGAAGAAATAACAGACAGGTAGGCAGACATTCGGACAGATCAACAGATAAACAGATAATCGGACGTAAAGAGTTACTTTCCATTTATAATATGAAGTAGTTAGGTAGGTAAGTTAGGTAGGTTAGGTAGTTATTAACCGCGAATATCGATTGAATTTCGCAAGTTTGGCGACTTGTTCGGTAGGTACTGTTAATTTCTCCAAAATTATAAATGATTAAAAACACGCGTTTTTAACTTTGGCTTTAAGAAGCTAATTTTATTTAGAATTAGTTAGAAAAAACATGAAGTAGGCGATCAGACATCGGCAAGGATCGGCAACACACCAGTCATTTAACTTATAGGTGCTTAACTTTTTTCTCGGACGTTCTGTTGTCGTTGCCCTCTATTCGCTACTAGCCTGTTAGCCTCTGATGGCTTTTACAGCTTACCAGGAGAGAGGACGAGCTGCCAGATGGGCCGCTCAGCAAAGAAAAGGTGCTTAACGACGACCATTTAGGACCCATTTATGATTCGAAAAAGTTCGTTCACAGTCTATTGTGGTATCGTAAGGTATTTCTACACTGAGGCCGTATTGTCTAACGTGCGGGCGGACGTTTACTTTCGAATTCACTATTATTTCTTTCTGTCAAAATAATGGTATAACATGGTGACAGAAAGAGACGGTGAAAGCGAAGGCAAGCGCCCGTACATTAGACAATACGGCCTGTCTAGGTTCCGCCTAGTGTTTTTATGACCCTTGTTAAATCATTTAATTTTACCCTAACTTGTTAACTAGAATGTCCACTTTCTATTTCAATATGAGTCAAGAGAACCGTTAAATACGTAAACAAGTTAATTTAACTTTTATTAAATACCGAAGTGAAACCAGAGTAGTCTTAATTACAAGACTATGGGCCCGCTGGCTGCCATTAAATTGTGCACACAGTAACTGTAATTTAATTGTTACTTTCGTAGCAAAATTATGACCATGCTGTTCGAGACTAGTTTTTTGACGCTCGAGATGTGAGAGCCGTTTACTCTTGACTGCTTATAAGTTTTTTCTCGGTTTTTGTTCTCGGTTTTGTATTTATTTTTCCTGTACTTAACAGTTTTGTTAAAAATATAAGTTTTTAAATGCATATGTAAGTTTTTCGCCGACTACTATACGTACTTCGTAACCGAATTACATCAGTGTCAAACTTCAAGTCAAACCGATCGCTACAGTGATCGCAAAATGGATCACTTTTAAAAATGGGTAGTTCAACAAGCGTTATCAGTTTCCTGTCGCATAATTATATTGAAGAATTAAGCTGCAGTTAGAATAAAATTTGATAAAATTGAAATTGTAACAGCACACTCAATTTCTTCAATATATTCGACATGATACTCGTAGAACCCAAATTACTTACATATTAGTAAACATTCGAGCATTGCAAGTTTAATTAAAGCTTGTAAAAATATTCTTATTGATGAACGTTCATAATATCAAAAATATAATTTCCCCAATATTATATCAGAGGAGAGATCCTTCGAGACCGGATAATTCTCAAAACAAAAGAATTTCGTTCTATTTAGGTAGGTAAAACGGAAATTCTTCTAATTATTTTGTCAGTTCCGCTTTCTTAATCTTTATTTCTGGGTGTTTTTAAACAGTAAAGAATATACTTTTCTTTGGATGGTAAGTAGAGTCTGCTTGCTTGAAAAAAATATTCTTGATTTAAGTAGTCGTTAGTTTTGGTTTAAGGTCGAGAGTTCCAAACTTTATGACACTAACTGAACTTAGCTTAATAATAAATTCAGAATTTATTTTTGCCAGCGAAGTGGCCACAACTCAAACATAACATTTAAATAATTTACTTGGACAAATGAAGAATAAAAAAGTTACAATTGAAAGAAAATAAAAAGAAAAGTACTCATACGACATGCCATAACCTGTACCTAAGTAATAATTACCTATGTGCGGTTATACTGTGGTAATACTCATGATGACATCACCCAGACTCATCCGTCAAAAGCTAGGAAATTAAGGTGTTAATGTTAATTTAACACCAAATTAACTTCTTTATCCGATTTGATTACCTCAGCACCTTACTCAACTGCCAAAAAACTAGTAGGGCAAGGCCTCGACTTACCTGCAAAAGATAAAATTGTAATTAGTAAGAGACGTTAACAAGGTTTTTAGGATTCCGTAGTTTTGCCATGTGCGTCCGTCTGTCTGTCTGTTATTCTTTCCTCGTGTAAACTCATAGTGTGATAGTATCGTTTGATAGGTCTTTCGAAAACATTGTAACTTTGCTAAGAACATTTTTGATTCAGGGATAAAAAAAAATAAGTTTGCATAACATTAAGTTTTAAAGTCGAATAGAAAAATAAAACAAAATTCTAATAGTATGTAGTATATACCTATCGAATAAAAAAATAACCGCGGCTTAGTAACTTTTAATAGTCGAGCATTATCAATAATGTTTGCCGCATATTACATTTGAAATTTACCATGAGCTTTACGGTGAAGGAAAACATCGTCAAGAAACTTGCACACAACGGCATCTGTGAATAGTGAAAATAAATGGATCACTCTCGTCTTAAAACGAGTTTAACTCGACATGTTTCGGGCTAATCCGTAGCCCTTCCCTCGGCATCTGTGAAGTTCTCAAACCGCACTGGCCCCGTGCTACGGTCCAAGCCGTTCGGTTCTGACTTCTGAGAGGTGGTCTGTACCCGGCAGTGAGAAGTGTATAGGCTTGAATGATGATGATTTGCTGCATATTAGTACGGAACACCACACTGCGTGTGTCCCGACTCGCACTTGACCGATTTTGTAAGATTTTACGATGGATCAAAGGATTCGTGATAGACGCACAATTGCGAAGGCCACCGTAATGGGTTTAATATCGATATGTGAATGAAGCGATTGGTTTCTACATACATTTGTGTCGATAGAATGCTTCCTCGTGTTGAAATCTTAATATGTAGCATAGTTAATAGTAGACATATGAAGCCGCTCGCCCGACATATGGTTCGTATAAAACGTTGATAGAGATGGAATTTTAATGTGATGTGTGACACATATTGGGACGGGCATGTTGATGTAGTGGACTGGATTTAAGGATTTTCAGTTTAAGCTGTTTTGCTTTTGAAAAACCATTTCATATCACAACATGCGTCGCCAAAAATAAGTGTTATTTTACCAACGAGGTAAATGAGTGGTTTAGCACTAGCATCTCTTTGGAAATTTTTTATTGGTTCAAAAATACGAGAATAGCATACTTATTTATTTCGAGTTGAAAAATATGAATTACACGTCAAGTCGCAAAAACTCATCGAGAAGACAATACAGGATAGATTATCCTGGCGCATTAAAAAGAGAAAATCTGACCCCAAATAATGGGAAAAGGTAAAGAGCAAGAAAAATAACCAATCAGTCAAATTTTTACCTTTTACTACTTATATTTCAAACTAAATACAAACTGAAATATAGATGCACAGAAAAAACCCCCAGAAAAAAGACCAATGCTGGGAATCGAACCCAGGTCCTCAGCGTTCCGTGCTGCGTGCTTACCCCTACACCATCACTGGTCTAGAAGTTAGCGACGAATCTTTCCCATACATCGTACACTTCAGTCGTCTGTTATAATTACTACTATCGATGATACCGCCAATGTTGAGGTTGGCCGTAACTAAGTAGCTAAAAAACTAATTTATATATTTCCATCGGAACAAAAGATTTTTAGTTTTTGTTGAAGTCAGTCGAATTTAAAACCTTAAAATCCTTTAGAATTCTAAGGAAATCTATTAAATCCCGTATTAAAGTAAAGGACAGATTTGTTATACCGTACAACCCAAATAATTAATGTCAAAATGAGAAGGACAAACGAATGTTAAACTAATAAAGGCTTAACAAGCGTTTTTAATAAGGCAAATCGCGTGTGCACTGTTATCTAAAACCTGGCTCAATTTAAAAACCAGTAACGTCCAAGCCTTTTTACTTAACACTGATTAAGTAAAACACACCGCAGTCGTCTTTAAAGTATTATACTCTTACATTGCGGTGCGGAGGAGCCATCTGTTTATAAGTGACCGAGCGAGCGCCGCATTGTATTGCTACTATCACGAAACTTCTTGCATGGATTGGATTTAAGGGTCGTTTTGGGTAAGATGGTAATTAGAAGGAATTTGCGTGGCGGCGAGCCAGTATCGCCGGCATCGCGTCTCGAACCTAAGTATTGAGCCTAACAAAGGCGTTTAGTTTTTCTGTTTAAGGCTGAGAAATGCGAGGCGATAAGAAGTGTCGATTGTTGTGTAATGGGTAGCAGTAAGTATATGAATTTCGATGGACACTTAATTATGAATCTATTAAATAGTAGAATAATACGACAAAAAAACAATACAAAATGTTTTTTTTGTTAAAAAATATCCTACTTTTTTACCTTCTCGTGTGGTCTCGTTAAGGTAATGGAATCATCGAATCAGCAATATCTTTGATTTCTTTTAATTAGAGCAAAAATAAAACATCGTGTATTATTAATTAACAATAGCGAAGCAAATATTATTTGTGCACCTATTAAAAATAAATAATCTCTGTTTATTTTGCTATCTTTCACGTTCAACCATTCTAGTCTAGACCAGGTTGTCAAATGTTTTAATAAAAAAGCTACAGAAAAATCAGTGAACTTTTTAACTTGTTGGCGGAACCAACGGCTTGATAAACACTAGTCTAGACGATACCGGGGGACCAATTAGTGCCCAGTTGTTAGTGACACTTTCCCAGTCACAATAATGAAATATGTACCTATAGTTATCGAACCTTCAAGTTCCACAATTGCAATATTTTAACACGGTTTTACTATGGACATGATTTGACAGCAAAATACGAGTAAAACAGAATATAAAAGTGAGATGCGTATAATTTTTCATCCACCCATTCATCTTTTCTTGATATTTAAAGTGGATTAGCCGTTTGATCTCATTTAGTTTTCAAGAGAAAATTGGACGTTATTTTTCCATCTGCAATCGCTTTAGTATTGCGGGTGTCTATGGTGAAAGTGTTTGCTTTAAGTACGATCACATGACCCAATGCTCGTTAGCCACTTTTTATCTTAAAAAAAGAGCTCAGTGGGGTGACCGAGTTTGGGGCCTCATCACTACGAATTACTTGGTCATAAATATACGTAGTCTACAAAACCGAGGCCTGCCCAGTTTCAAAACAAATTTGCTTGCAGCCGTTGAAGTTCATTGGTATGGATTGGTATGGACAGATGTCTAGCCACTGCAAGCAAAATGGACATTTAAAGTGTTAAAGGCCAAAAAGCCATACACCCACTAATCATAAGGCCCCTCATCTGTACATATTTTTGCTAAAAAATCACGTACCTACATCAATTAACTGAAATTCAATCTGTTAAAAATAATTCCCGTTCCCTGTTCTATCCAGCCAGTATTTACAGGGTTATTTTTAATTCACTGACATCCTCTTAACCCTGAATTCTTATCACTCAAACAAATGTTTTTTGTTGTACGACTTTTTAAAATGAAGCACTTTTTTTCCCATACAAATACACAGAGTATCGTAAAAATAAGAGGTAATCTCAAATTTTCAAAACGTTATTACACCAAAAATATTAAGTTATGACAAAAGCCGTAAAACAAAAAACATTTGTTTAAGTGGTAGGAGTTTAGGGTTAAAAGGATGCTAGTGAATTACAAATAACCCTGTATATGCCACCGTGAGATAGTGGTCAATCACGGGTCAGTTTTATCTAAAAAAAAAACCTACTCTGTATTGTCGTAAAGTTCCGTTACGCAACGCAGCCGTCGCCATCACATGCCACAAACGTCATTTTAAACCGCTCTACATTTCTCCAGTAAAAAACTCATCAAAACAATGGCATCGGCAACAAAACCGATCTTTATCTCACAACTGACAGATATAGCGTTCCAATTTGCCGGAGCAGTAAAGCACGCTTTCTCCACAAGGAAGTGAGAAGGGCATAAATATCTTTCGACACAAAGTCAGTACAGTTGTCAATGCCCACGGAGATTGGAATGTACTGCCCACGCGCGTAATGTCTATTTAGAATGTGTATTTGATGCGGGGTTCAAATTCGAGTGAACACAATCACGTACTTACTTAGTTAATCAATAATCACTTCCATATATTTGGAATTGATTGATTGATATGTCCTATTGCTGCACAGACGCTCTGTTATAGTGAATGTGTATATTGGGAACTTCCTACACACCATTGTGGGCAGGTTTGATCGCGTTTTCCTCCACCGTACCTAAAACCTCGTGGTAAATTCCTCATGTAATTTCGCACATGAATTCCGATGAACTCAGGGGTGTCAGCTTGGGTCTGAACCCACATTCCTCTGTTAGAGAAGCCAAAGGTCAAACTACTAGGCTACCTCAGCTATGGAATCAAAAATTGTTTATGTTTCATAGAAAACAAATAATAATAATAATCATGAGACGATTGACACCAATTGATCTAGTCCCAAACTAAGCAAAGCTTGTACTATGGGTATTACTAGACAACAGATAAACATTATACTTATAACGTTTGGGGTTGAAAACGTAAAAAAAAATCCAGTCATTTTCTTTAAAGTTAAATAATTATTCTTTTCGATAATGCTTCTCTTCATTCATAGGTACGAATTGCTTCGGAAGCTGACCTCATATTTTAATACAAGCAGACATAGCATTCCAGCCCTAACTGGCTGAAGTAAAACCAATAATTGTAGCAAACCTTTATGACCTCATAAAATGGTCCACACATTTATTTCAGACTATAATATGTATACTCTCTGGCACGAAATAATACGACTAAACGACTGAGAGCACCAGGTTTAAACAGAAATCAGTACCCATACAATTACGAAACGTAAACGTGCGTAACAGTATTTTTCAAAGTTCATAAAACTACCAGAAGCGCTACTCCGATTTGACGGCTGTAAACTACTGCTAGGGCTGCTACACGAGTTTACAGAGCACAAAATTAGCTGTGGCCGACGACTCCGTCTGCGAATAATTCGATTATCGCTCTCCCGTGGGAACTATGCAATTTTCTGGGATGAAATTACCCTACATGTCAATCCAGGTTATAAACTTTATTCCAAATTTAATCAGAATCCATCTAACCGTTTAAACTTTTGCTTATAATATTAGTGAAATAAAATAGACTATTAACACAAAGTAGTGGCTCAGTGAGCTGTAGGGCCTCGCGAGTTTTTCAAAACGGCTGAAATATGATATGTTTTACGCTCAACCCACTTGGCTTAGCTGGATTGTTCACAAAGTTTGCAAGGCTCAAGGCAGCCCTTACTCCAAAGTGACTGTAATAGGGCAACGTTCGTTACGTGAGGTGATTCAAAAGCAATATAAGCATCACACTAGCGCCTCTCTCCCCGTATTGGACGAAAATCACTTGGAAACACGGGCATTCCACGTCCAGGTGTCGTAAAAAACTGTTTTATTGGAACCGAAATGTTTTAGTGAGACAGTAAAATAAAAAAAAGCGTAAAACACACGGCATTGTCTGCTGTTTACGAGGTTGTGCGTTAAATTATCTATTTTAAAATGGCGCGATTTCACATTCGGGTTAAACGGCCGCGATTTGTTTTGTCATGTGTGGTTCTTGGTAACTAGCCCAGATCCTATAAAGTAAGGTCAACTAGAAGAGACAAATTAAACAAAAGAAACGGAGCGAGATATTAAAAATTACGTATTAAACAAGGATGAAATATATCTAGTCTCGTTCCCATTACTTTAGTCAGATAGAAGCGTAATCGTTGCATTCTACTTTCACATACAAAGCCGAGAGCCGTACGAGTGCAATGGGAATTTGCACGTTTTACGTAGCATTTTCGCTAGCATACATCATGGCTAGGGGATCTAGAATATTTGAATATCTATTCTTACCATGGTCAAAGAGAAAAGAACGTTACTGGAGACCATACATTGTAGAAGAGGACATAATATGATAGGACACTTGATACGACACGATCATTTCTTTTTAAACCTGTTGGAAGGAAAAATAGAGTGAAGGCGAGGCAGAGGAAGGCCAGGATTGCCTATTTTGACCAGGTGAAGGAGAAAGTGGGTGTCGTGTCGTATCAGAAAGTCAAACAGCTGGCCGAAAACCGTGCTCAGTGGCGGTTACTCCACCGTCAAGAGCATAGCTCTTTTTAAGAAGACACAAAAGTAGACGAAGCTGCCAAAACAATTTCGGAAAACGATTGTAATACTGTGACGAATCGAATCAAAGCGTTTCGATTTCTACAATCGCGGTGAATTAGATCCCCTTGATCAATGTCTAAATCTCGAAAATACTAGCGTTATTTTTAGAAGAAAGCCATTTGTCTTTAGCCTAGGATAGGAACTAAATGGTAACGCGGTATTTATTTTGATTTGTTTCTAGTGCTTCGTCATTCTCTTTAGCAGCTGATACTCGGCTGTGTACTCTGTGACTGCTACTTACACCGTCAGTGGTAGGCCTGCTGTTAGGTGAATATAGCGATTGTCAAACGCGTGACGTATCTGTTACTTATTAACTATTATATAATCTGTGTTATAGTTAAAAACTCACAAAGAAGAAAACTCAAACCGTACTAGCTGTTGTTTTCAAACCCCTATTTAGAAGTAAATGATTCAAATGTAACAGGATCAAGAACCAAACTGTTTCACAAGCCATTTCCTTTGACTAGAAACAACTAAGTCTCATCACATGGAAATGATTCGGTTACAAACAAAGGAATAAAGAGCCGTAAAATTCGATTTTTTACGTTCGTAAGCGAGCCTTGAGGGATAATGTCAGCATGTTTTCGATCCTTTTATGGTAATTTATTGCGAGTGATCTGTCTTCCCGCATTTCACGAGATGAGGCGACGTTTAAATTGGTGGGTTTGCAAAAAAGATGGGGGAAAATAACTAGCAATTATAACGCAATGTAGCTACAAGTCCCATGAAATGGAAATGAGTTGAGGTAGAACAACGTCAGAACGAAATATATTGTCACCATCCCAGTAGGCTATATACGACCCACTACAGGGCACAAGTCTCCTCTCAGGATGAGAAGCTTGGGCCATATTTAGTTCCCACGCGAGCCCAGTGCATTAAATTTTCTCGCAGTTGGCTGCAGGTTTTCTTACGATGTTTTCTTCACCGTAAAGCTCATGGTAAATTTCGCACGTAAATTTCGAAAAACTCAAGAGGTGCAACCCCGGACTCGAACCCACGACCCTCTGTTTGAGAGGCCATAGGTCAAACCAACGGCTTAAATATACGCTGGGATACATTTTAGTTTTTTGTTGTACACGACGTGTCTGAAATATTCCGGATTTATTTAAAAATACTTCGTATATCATTAATAGTTTAATAGCGATCTTATCAGTTGCTAGTAGTTTACCTTTACTCTGGCTTGTCCACGTCTAACAACTCTAACATGTGTAAACATGTTATTTAAATATTACGGGAACAATTTAATCGAGACATAAACACTCGAAATCATTGTGTTTAATGTCTGTCTAGGTACAGTAACTAGACATGTTATTATTGAAAAGGGCGCCAATTAAAAGGTTTCGATCGCTGTTAGGGTTACCAGCAGCTAAAATAAAATTATAATGCCTTTTTTATAAATTATGATTTTGATCACTTTATCTTTACAAAATTACCCAAAAACTCTATACCAATTAATATATGTATACAGCTAAAATTACATCGATTTTAGTCACGAGTAGTAATTAAATCCTGGGTGACATTAAGTATTAATAAGAATTGGGAAAGTTTAAATATACCTAACATGGCTAAAAACAGAGTCAACTTTAGTAGGCCGCAATGTCATGTCATGGCTATTACTTATAATAGAGAAGTATTAAGATGCTCCAATAGGGTCTGTCCATTGGAGGGCAATTTTGAAACCGTCAAGTAGAAGATAGTTTCAAGTCATGTCGGCTGTTGTTCGATAAAATAATTCTGTACACCCGTGTGTCGGGTTATTAGCTATCGGCCAATGAATATCCATAATTGGCCAGAAAATCATTAAAAAGTAGTTTCTATGATTTTAATCATTGGTCTTGGATATTGGGTAAGAACCTAAAGAGAGCTTTTATATTGTTTAGTCTATTGTTTCGATGGAATAAGATTGCACTTCAATATTTTTTGTACATTTTTTTTCAGTCATTAAGCCACAATGGATTTTATTTGTCAATAGACTATAGAGTAAGAGACCATTAAATCACCTTTCCATTTTAGGAGTATTTATGTAACACCTGTAGGTAACGGACAGAAATACCAGCTCCATATAAATAAAACAAAACTTACGTAGTTTTTAGTTCTACTCTAAAAACTACGTAGTTCTCAGTAGGTATATATGATTGTGTTGTTTTTGAGCTTATCAGATATTTAAGCTTATCAGCCCTAATTGCAGTAGCCATAGCGCATTGGCAGGTCATTGAAGGCGCCATGCGCGTCCGCAGACGCCCACTTACAAAATGACGTAACAAATGCTTCTAAACAAGTAAAGCGAGTTGCACACTAAGCAGATAAGCCTTTTAGGGTTCCGTACCCAAAGAGTAAAAACGGGACCCTATTCCTGAGGCTCCGCTGTCCGTCCATCTGTCTGTCCGTCCGTCTGTCACCAGGCTGTATCTCATGAACCGTAATAGCTAGACAATTGAAATTTTCACAAATGATGTATTTCTGTTGCCGCTGTAACAACAAATACTAAAAACCAGAATAAAATAAATATTTAAGGGGGCTCCCATACAAAAACCGTGATGTTTTTGCCGTTTTTATACATAATGGTACGGAACCCTTCGTGCGCGAGTCCGACTCGCACTTTGCCGGTTTTTTCGTTCAACAAGGGTATGCGTCATAGTGCATTCAACAGCGCACGTGAGGCATGCCCGTAACGCAAGCCTCTTTTTTAAATTGCCAGCGTAGCGCATGCTCAGAGGCGCGCGGTCTTGGTATAGGTATAGTAAGTATTCAATGAAGTAACACACAAGTGCAGATAATTTATATTTTATCTCGTAAAGTATCTGTGGGCACCGAAAGAATCGAAAGATGTTGAGGATTTTATCTACTTATAAGTACAAATATATCTGCAGATAACACGTGCATCAAATTCAGAAATCAAAATACGACGCTCTACTGACTAGCTGTCAAATATATATATATATATATATATATGTCAAATATATTTGTTTTTTATAATTTTAGTTTTAGATCTGTTTCCCAGATCAGAGGAAAGAACTGGTAAAACTGGTTTTATTTAGTTTAATCGGGTTATGATTGGGTTGTTGTTGTTGTTTCTTCTAATACTTTTTCTTTTTTTTGTTTCTTTAGTGTTCCGTGTTCCGCTAGGAAGAGGCATAGGTCTCAGGAACATTCAGCCAATTATTTTAGGGCCACCACAGACCGAAGCGTTTTCGTTGCCGTCGCGCGCGCGCCCCGCGCTTCGGTCTGTGGTAGCCTTTGAATGCTTGAATGTTTAGTTTTTAGGGTTCCGTAGTCAGATAGTTTTATGTTAGAATGATATGTTTTTCTTTTTTTATAATAATTATATAATTTGTGTCTGTTTTGTGTGGCCTTCCGTGATGTTGCTGTAGGTACTGTGGTCCGGCGGAAGACCAGTGCTGGTTTTTAACTAGCAACATGCTGAGCCGGGTCCCTTTTTGTAGCAGCACTAATATGTACATTTCTATGTCTATGTCTATACGTATGTTTGTACTCTTATTTTTGCCTGTGTATGTGTTATTGTTGTTATAAAATAAATGTTTTTCTTTCTTTCTTTCTTTTCAAATAAATACAGAAAAAATAGACGCGAATTCATTGTAACACTGTATAAAAAACAAGTCTACTCAGAGTGAATGTATAGCTAGCTAGTGCCATCCACGAAGACGCGTAAATTTATCAAAATTAGACATTATTAACCACCAAGAAGCAATAAGAACCACGGCACGCGTCATCTCATCATGAATGACTCGATCTATATCATCTCGTATATTATCGTATCTGCACGAGTGTGTTATACTTTCAGTTCAGATAATTAAGTTTATAGATGCAGATAAAATATTGTCGTATCTGCATAGTGTGTGACTCGGTTTAGTATCTAATGACTAATTTTCGTTACAAAAAGGACGCAATCATGATTTTATTTTCATTAAGCCTTTAACGTGTCCAATTTTTTTTTGAAAACGACTCATATAAGATGTAATTATTTAAATACAGGGTGTCTCATTTAAATCGGTCAGTATGTGAAAGTCTGAAACTATAAGACATACGAAGATCTGTTCCTAGGAACCATGTCATCGATTTTAATAAGAAGAAAAACTGCATTCATACATTTAAAAAAAACTTGTACTTAGCTCGGAAATCGGAATTCGGAAATCGAACCCGGACGTTTTGAAAAATAAAACTAACACTATTTCTAGATATCGATTGTGTAGGCCTTAAGCAGTCAATGTTACTATGAAACATGATGTCTAAAATGAATAAAATGCATTGTTTTCATATCCTTTAATTTATTTTTAAATGTAGGTATGATTTTTTTTAATGTGTGAAGTTTTTTTTTAAATGTATGAAGTTTTTTTTTAAATGTATGAATGCAGTTTTAATTGTTACTAAAATCGATGACATGGTTCCTAAGAACAGATCTTCGTATGTCTTATAGTTTCAGACTTTCCCATACTGACCGATTTAAATGAGACACCCTGTATAGTTTGAATTGCCAGTTGCAATATACAATTTTTATCTAATTAAAACCTGATTTTGAGGAAAAAAATATCAATGAACTAAAACAATTACTTTGCTCACCCGCGACCTTACAATAGTTACGTTTATGCAAGAAATGTGCGTTCATGCAGTTCCTCCACCTCCACACTGTACGAACACACACAAATCACATAAACCCAACCATCACCACCACCAAGCTACACTGACGCGTTTCGAACTCAACCAGAGCTCATCTTCAGAGTTACCACAACCGTATGCTATGCTACCAAACGTTAAACTAACAAACCAAAACAAATGTTTTAACTTGTCACTGTAACTTCTCAAGTACCCACTTTATTTTTCTTATTCTCAAACTACCCCACAAAAATTAACTTTTATTGACATATTTAAAACTACCTTGAATTTTTTTTTGTTTATTTATTTATAAGGCATATTTAATTAATACTAACTGTTCAAATTCGACCCAAGCCGCAGTAAAGGAGAAGATACTAAATTTACCTGTTCATTAATAATAGACCCCATAGTGTTGTACCTAATTATTTCCATGCATTCCAGAGCATCCAGACGCAACCCCTTGCCGCAATAATGTAACACTTCATAAGAATCTGAATCTAACAATGAATGATTTGATTCCAACAAATGTTTTGCAAAATTCGATCTATCTGGAT
The DNA here is from genome assembly GCA_947859365.1 of Archips crataeganus. Taxonomy (NCBI): domain Eukaryota; kingdom Metazoa; phylum Arthropoda; class Insecta; order Lepidoptera; family Tortricidae; genus Archips; species Archips crataeganus. The sequence goes on from OX402052.1 coordinate 5,766,237, forward strand.
GCTCATTCCTATATGCCGAAACATGCTCTTTAAATCTAGTATTAAAACTTCGGCCTGTCTGTCCTACGTATATCCCATTGCAGTCATTACAAGTAAGCTTGTATACCCCCGATCTAGTTCCCTTATCTACCTGTTCTTTGTGGTTACATAGCCTAGAGTACAAAGAGTTGTTAGTCTTAAAGGCAACATTAATATTGTTTGATTTTAAAATGCCATAAATCTTATCAGACAAACCCCCGACGTAAGAGATGCTAGATCTATATTTGTTAGTAGACTGAGAAGGTAAATTGGCGAAGAAATTAAATAGTATTATTCGTGTGAAGGCTTCCTTTAAACCTTCTTATAGTTTAAAAAATGGTTTAGATTTGGTTAGTAAAATTAAGGACATCAGCATACCGCCGAATGCAACGTTGCTTTCTTTGGGTGTAGACAATTTGGTCGCAATTATGTTTGAAAATAAAGTAAATGCCCATTATGCGTCTAAGATCCCTTCCGCAGCTAACAAAAGAGCTTATAACTTTGAAACGGCTGAACCGATTTTGACGAATCATGTCTAAGAACCATCGCCAAGAAACCTGGTTTTTAAATAAAAAACCGCATCCAAACCGATACGTCAATTTCTAGAAAATGTAGTTGGTTAGGTTAAGTTTCACATATATACCTATGCATTGAATAAGTTCATGGAATATAAACTTGCTCTTAGGAGAACCTTGGTGATTTTTCTAAGTATTGAATTACCGAACGTCGATTATTTTATGGTTATATTAATAGGTTTACAAGACCACTTATTTGCTAGCGACGTCGCGCCGGGCGCCGTCTATCAATCAGGTGGACTGCCGCTTTAAGGTACTGGAGAGAATAAAGTCGTATACGACACTGTAACGCTGGCCTTACAAACATGTGCGCTAAACTTGCTGTGCCAAACAAAATGATATTTTTTTCAATAATTTATTGAATCAGGCGTTACTTTGCGGAGGTCCATATTAATGAACTAAATCAATTACTTTGCTCACCCGCGACCTTACAATAGTTACGTTTATGCAAGAAATGTGCGTTCATGCAGTTCCTCCACCTCCACACTGTACGAACACACACAAATCACATAAACCCAACCATCACCACCACCAAGCTACACTGACGCGTTTCGAACTCAACCAGAGCTCATCTTCAGAGTTACCACAACCGTATGCTATGCTACCAAACGTTAAACTAACAAACCAAAACAAATGTTTTAACTTGTCACTGTAACTTCTCAAGTACCCACTTTATTTTTCTTATTCTCAAACTACCCCACAAAAATTAACTTTTATTGACATATTTAAAACTACCTTGATTTTTTTTTTGTTTATTTATTTATAAGGCATATTTAATTAATACTAACTGTTCAAATTCGACCCAAGCCGCAGTAAAGGAGAAGATACTAAATTTACCTGTTCATTAATAATAGACCCCATAGTGTTGTACCTAATTATTTCCATGCATTCCAGAGCATCCAGACGCAACCCCTTGCCGCAATAATGTAACACTTCATAAGAATCTGAATCTAACAATGAATGATTTGATTCCAACAAATGTTTTGCAAAATTCGATCTATCTGGATGCTCATTCCTATATGCCGAAACATGCTCTTTAAATCTAGTATTAAAACTTCGGCCTGTCTGTCCTACGTATATCCCATTGCAGTCATTACAAGTAAGCTTGTATACCCCCGATCTAGTTCCCTTATCTACCTGTTCTTTGTGGTTACATAGCCTAGAGTACAAAGAGTTGTTAGTCTTAAAGGCAACATTAATATTGTTTGATTTTAAAATGCCATAAATCTTATCAGACAAACCCCCGACGTAAGAGATGCTAGATCTATATTTGTTAGTAGACTGAGAAGGTAACGCAGCGTAAAGCATGCTATTTACTAACCGTGCCTGCTTCTTTTGAACTAAACTATCTACCATTGATTTTGTATAACCATTTGAGATCGCTATCTGATAAATAGTACTCAACTCTAAATCATAATGTTCCTTAGAAAGAGGCACAGTCAACAATCTATTAACATAACAATGGAAAGCAGCCAGTTTATGCTGCCACGGATGATTAGAAGATGCTGGTATAACAGCATCTGTGTACGTGGGCTTACGGTATATTTTAAATTGATGTTTACCATTTAATTTTGAAATCGTTAAATCCAAAAAGTTCAACGAACAATTTTCCTCCAATTCTTTTTTGAACCTTATCTTTACGTGCTTGTTATTCAAACCATTAATAAACACGTCAAGCTGTCTCATACTCCCTCTCCAGCATAGGATCAAATCATCAACAAACCTAAAATAGTACACAATATTACTATTACCCACAATATACTGATTCTCAAAATGATCCATAAATATATCTGCCATTAAAGGACTCAGAGGTGAACCCATAGCTAAACCATCACTCTGTAAGTAATAAAGACCATTGAACCGGAAATAATTTTGTTTCATGCATAAAGTTACCAAATCTATTAATTCACAAACTTCACCCGGATGCAACCGCTTCCTTTCTAAGTGGTCTTTTAGAATTTCTAGTGTCTCACTATATGGTACGTTAGTAAATAAACTGTCTACACCCAAAGAAAGCAACGTTGCATTCGGCGGTATGCTGATGTCCTTAATTTTACTAACCAAATCTAAACCATTTTTTAAACTATAAGAAGGTTTAAAGGAAGCCTTCACACGAATAATACTATTTAATTTCTTCGCCAATTTACCTTCTCAGTCTACTAACAAATATAGATCTAGCATCTCTTACGTCGGGGGTTTGTCTGATAAGATTTATGGCATTTTAAAATCAAACAATATTAATGTTGCCTTTAAGACTAACAACTCTTTGTACTCTAGGCTATGTAACCACAAAGAACAGGTAGATAAGGGAACTAGATCGGGGGTATACAAGCTTACTTGTAATGACTGCAATGGGATATACGTAGGACAGACAGGCCGAAGTTTTAATACTAGATTTAAAGAGCATGTTTCGGCATATAGGAATGAGCATCCAGATAGATCGAATTTTGCAAAACATTTGTTGGAATCAAATCATTCATTGTTAGATTCAGATTCTTATGAAGTGTTACATTATTGCGGCAAGGGGTTGCGTCTGGATGCTCTGGAATGCATGGAAATAATTAGGTACAACACTATGGGGTCTATTATTAATGAACAGGTAAATTTAGTATCTTCTCCTTTACTGCGGCTTGGGTCGAATTTGAACAGTTAGTATTAATTAAATATGCCTTATAAATAAATAAACAAAAAAAAATTCAAGGTAGTTTTAAATATGTCAATAAAAGTTAATTTTTGTGGGGTAGTTTGAGAATAAGAAAAATAAAGTGGGTACTTGAGAAGTTACAGTGACAAGTTAAAACATTTGTTTTGGTTTGTTAGTTTAACGTTTGGTAGCATAGCATACGGTTGTGGTAACTCTGAAGATGAGCTCTGGTTGAGTTCGAAACGCGTCAGTGTAGCTTGGTGGTGGTGATGGTTGGGTTTATGTGATTTGTGTGTGTTCGTACAGTGTGGAGGTGGAGGAACTGCATGAACGCACATTTCTTGCATAAACGTAACTATTGTAAGGTCGCGGGTGAGCAAAGTAATTGTTTTAGTTCATTAATATGGACCTCCGCAAAGTAACGCCTGATTCAATAAATTATTGAAAAAAATATCATTTTGTTTGGCACAGCAAGTTTAGCGCACATGTTTGTAAGGCCAGCGTTACAGTGTCGTATACGACTTTATTCTCTCCAGTACCTTAAAGCGGCAGTCCACCTGATTGATAGACGGCGCCCGGCGCGACGTCGCTAGCAAATAAGTGGTCTTGTAAACCTATTAATATAACCATAAAATAATCGACGTTCGGTAATTCAATACTTAGAAAAATCACCAAGGTTCTCCTAAGAGCAAGTTTATATTCCATGAACTTATTCAATGCATAGGTATATATGTGAAACTTAACCTAACCAACTACATTTTCTAGAAATTGACGTATCGGTTTGGATGCGGTTTTTTATTTAAAAACCAGGTTTCTTGGCGATGGTTCTTAGACATGATTCGTCAAAATCGGTTCAGCCGTTTCAAAGTTATAAGCTCTTTTGTTAGCTGCGGAAGGGATCTTAGACGCATAATGGGCATTTACTTTATTTTCAAACATAATTGCGACCAAATTGCGTTGGGGGATTTAAAATGTTTAATGTATAGTTATGTTATATAATTTATATTAGTATCGCGAATAACAACTTTCGATTTCGACTGTCATATTTTGAAAATAGAATAAGTTTTTTCATAAGTAGCTACAATAGTGTCTGGCCAGGTACAAAACAAGATAACGTAACCAATGTTTATAATACAAATTATGAACCATATTTCACTGGCAACAATTGAATCTTGAAAAAAAACAATTGTGCCACCATCTAGTAGCGTAAAGCTGCGTACGGACTGCGCGCACTCGGGTACAGTGTACGCGTACATGGCGTACGGACATGGAGTTCCAGGACACGCAAGCCCGGGTACGCGTACCCGAGTGCGCGCAGTCTGTACGCAGCTTAACGATATCGGTTTTTCGGTAAACATCGGTGCAACTCGGCGGCGCCTGCGAGTCGCCTGAGTGGGATGGCTACCTGCGCCTGAGTGAATATTTTAGCGAGAAATAAACCAAGTAATTTAACTTGGCATAGCTTGATCTATTGGCAGGCCATTTGTCTTCCGCAGCCTCCACTTCAAGATAAATAAACTAAAATTTATACGCGATTTTGAATTTTGCATTTATTACGGGGATAGCTTCATTTCGCAATTTGGGTTTTGCACAGGTCATACTTAGATTTTTACATAGTGATATATAATATCAAACGTAATAATGGTTATCGGATTTATAAATTCATTAGTGATTTCATGATTTGTCCCTTTCAATGCACCACTAGTCCTTCCACGATAGTTTTTATTTTATAGTTGACTAGCAGCCCGTCCCGGCTTCGCACGGGGTAGACAATTATTTATTTTTGGAAATTTGGATATAAAACACTTTTTTTCACAAATATTTTTATTTATTAAAAAAATATTATTTATTATTTATTAATTATTACAGACGTGCACGCCCCACTCCTGTATTTCAGTGCCCCCTCCACCCCGCCCGCCGCGATGCCCGGCGCGCTTTTCAGACTGCATCGCAAACAACGGCCACGGCGCTATGGCGGTTTTGTTTACTGTTTGAATTTTTTAATTCGTAATATCTTTTGAATGGAAAGTCCAATTTAAATAATTTAAAAACTATTTTATAGGTAGTTAAATGGTCTTTACCATTAAATAATTTATTTGGATAAGGATTAATATAAACACATAAATAGCATGGTTTGAATTTGGTTAGCATTTTCATTAATGTTTAAAATGAAAAAAGTTGTTGTAGTGACATAACTACAATAGTTGGACATATGCTACCGCGGAGTTTTTTGTAGACATTATGATGTTCTTCAATATTGTTGTACATTATTTTGTTCTATCGCTAATAGTTTCGGCAGCGCATTCGACGAAAGACATTTTAAGACTCATTTTTCTACACCTTCGGTTACATTGTTCAAATTTTACCAAGGATCCCTAATTTTTGTCAAAATGAAATGTAGCCTATGTCAAATTGGAAGAATGTAGCATTCTATTAGTGAAAGAATTTTTTAAATCGGCCCAGTACTTTTTGAGCCTATTCATTACAAACATACAAACATAGGTACAAATCTTTCCTCTTTATAATATTAGTGTAGATGTAGATATGGAACAAAACCCATGCTTGTTTTACGAAAAATTTGTATATAATATGTATGTAATTTCTTAAAAAAAACACATTTTATGTTCATATTTACATAAACTTTATTAAGTAAAAAGAAGTGAACACCATGTTATTTACATGACTAATAACAATGACTATAGATAAATCTAAAATGTATTGGATCACAGGATAGCCTAGCCTAGTGCCCCGGGTTTGGTGCCCAGTTGGGGTTGATATTTGTATGAAAAACATGAATTTGTATGCTCGAGTCTTGGATAATTAATATGTATTTATTAAGTACCTATGTACTTTTCTATATAAGTATGATTATTGATTACCTATCCGTTGTCTGGTACTCATATCACAAGCTTTGCTTAGTTTGGGATTAGGTCATTGGGTATCATAATTAGTCTTATAATTAAAAAAAAAAACCTTGCCCAAGTCTAGTAGTGTCATACCTTGGGCCGGCCAATCGTACAAAAATGACCAAAGTGGATTGGCAGATTTTTTTTTTCTGATTTTTGTCGTGGCTTTGAACACTCCAGGTGATCATGTCAGCCTCATGGGTGCTTACACAATTCCCTTTTCAAGGGACATATCAATAAAATGGTAAATGCCGATTGCTTTGTCTGACAACGGCTCAGATAGCCAACAATTCACCTGGCCATTGTGCATGGAACCCAAATCCCCAAGAACTCTTCTCCTCAAGTCTGAATTCCGGACACACTCTAACAACACATGGGTCAAGTCATCATACTTCTGAGTTTGGCAGATTAAAAAAAAAATCAATTCCAATGCTTTTATGTTCAGTGTTTAATAATAATATCTCTACCTACTTAGTGAAAAAGTAGGTTACTAACTAGTCCACTTCTAATGAAAAAGACAGCCAATTACGTGGCATGCACGCTTACACATGGTGTTGCCATTTACGGACCGATTGACCGAACAACACGGCAACTACACAACCACACACGTCTCAAAATTTAGCCGCCATTCAGACACCTTGTCATTTCATTTGTCAGAAACGCTTTTTAACTCGCGACCATTTGTCATCCGCCACCTTGGACCATTATACACTTGTCAACACAAACAATCCGTTACAGTTGTCGATTTATCAAAATTGACATATTTAAATGCAATGCGAGTCGAGAATCTTGCGGCCGTGGAAAAGTTAACGTGAAAAATTAAGTCAAAACATGCATGCAATATCGAATCAAATAAAATCAAATAGTTTTCTGTGTACAAGATCCATATAATTATTTAAGGATTTGTCACACTGAATGCGTTCTGCGGTCGCGGTCAGGTCAAATTGATCGAAGCCCGCATTATGTATGAACAACATTGTCGTTCTCTATACCTATATTTTGTATAGATATGCGATCTGACAGTGCGGTCCGCGCGGTCAGATCGCACGCACGCGCAATATAAATAGAGACCGCAATGTTGTTCATAAACATTCTGAGGCAACTATACACACCTGCGAAGCACTCAATGGTGTGTGTGAAGTCCTAAATCCGCACTGGGGGGCCCGCGTGGGAAATATAGCCCGATCCCTCACAGCAGAGATAATATTAATAATGATAATGACAGATATTCCTTTTCTTCCTCACTGAACACCACAAATCTGAACAGTGAGTTAACAAAAATAAAGACAAAAAGTATAGCGGATATTTGGACAACAACAGGCGGTCTTATAACGTAAAAGTGATCTCTTCCAGATACCAAAGTAAATATAGAAATTAATACAAACATGATAAAGTGGGTAAAGTATGTTTGAACGACCGCTTTAGCCTAGTTGGTAGGGAACCTGCCTACGAAGCAAGAGGTCCTGGGTTCGAATCCCGGTAAGGGCATTTATTTGTGTGATGAGCACGAATATTTGTTCCTGAGTTATGGATGTTTTCTATGTATTTAAGTATTTATCTATCTATATAAGTATGTTTATCGTCGTCTAGTACCCATAGTACAAGCTTTTGCTTAGTTTGGGACTAGGTCGATTTGTGTAAGATTGTCCCCTAATATTTATTTATTTATTATTTATTATTTATTTATATATTAAGAAGTGAAGGTTTGAATTGTTGAAAAGCAATAGATCCGACATTGGCTACTCTACGAGCTACGTCATCAACGTAACCAAAATTAGATCTTTCAGATTATTCAGACATTACCCAGTTCGAAAAAAAAGAAAGTCTTGCTGCCGAATTCAAAACGAATGTCATACGCAGCTAATCTGGCAGCGGATCTGTTTTTGACAGCTGGTCAGATGGCGCAACGTCTGTATCGCGGTGAAGTGAATCGTAAAATTAAAGATTTTGCCAATAAAATTGCAGTAAAGCCCATATTTGGCCGGTTTGTAGGCGTCATTTATTGAAGCAACAATCTGTGCTCAAGCATTCGTACATTCAATTGTTTTGGGAATGCGACCTCGAATGGACGCCTTTATTTTCAAGAATTTTATATCTGTCCGTGTGCTACTTCCTAAACGTAATGTAGCAATTTGAAAAATAATAATACTTAAACAAGCTTTTGCACGCCGCTTCGTCCGCGCAGAATTCGAAATTGTGATAAAGCTTCTTCAACTCTTTAATTGAATAAAGCAAAAATCAGGCTAAGCAACATACATAAATCCATCATCGTCATCGGTATTACTTAGTGACTACATAAATCACGTTTTTTTATTATTTCTGAAAAGCTGAAATTAGTTTTATACTCTTACGATAGCTTTAACCTATATATATGTATGCCAAATTTGAGGAGTCTAAGTAGTAACCATACTAAACTTAAGGAGATGAGATCATTCTAAATCGAACATAATCAATCCCGTTTATTCCCTATTCTGTGGGAATTTCAACAAATCCGTCTTTATTCTTTGCATATATCATAAAAGCGACTCTTTGCTAGGCGTTGATAAGTCCGTGAGTCATTCAGTTAGTCAGTGAGTCAATCAGTCAGTCAATAATTGAATCAGTCTTATTATAGATACGCTAAACCACGTTTTCTCAGCACGATGCTTCCAGTATTTGCGAAAGACGAAACAAATCCTAACCCCATCCCATTTAAAGTAAACCTGCCGAGTCCCGTAACAGCGGGGTCGGGAATACAAAGCTGGGAGCACCGACCACTTAAAGGCCGCATTCATTTATTGCCGGCGAAAATAATACCGCTATCGAACCGTTCAGAATTTGAGGCACGTCGCGCGTTTACACCACCCTGTTTATTTTAAATAAGGTTTTCGCTAAGTAAAAGCAAACCCAAGGGGGCCTGCCCACTGAGCTGAATGAAAAATTAAGGAAAAATATTCCGATTATTCCGCTGCCGAGAATACCTGATAATTTTTCACCGTTGCCTTTTGGGATGCTTATCATAATTTTGAGAATCGTTCCCTTTTAATGGAATGGCTTAATGCCGATGGTTTGGCGGCAAAATTGAGACTTTCTTTTGAAGGTTTTCGGTGTCATTAATGGTATTTCGAACGTTAAATACGATGAAACGTTGAGAATCACTCGGTTCGCCCTTATAGGGTTTTAATTTGGCTCTTACAGACTACTTACTTGACCAAGAAGTTGTATTTAATTACCTTTATACAGTAATGTAATGAGCACAAAACAACACTGATTATTTTTTCTTAACCTACTGGTAGGATCCTATATGCAACGAAAAACTTTAAAAATCATCGTTTAAATTTTATAATAAACCCTTCCTTGACAATGCCGCAAAAACATTCACTCCGTTAATAAGGAAATCGCAAGCAACAGAATACACAATATGAAAATGAACAAGCTTTCATCGCAGGAACGTTGAGTAGCATTCAAATGTACAATCAGTTAACGTTTCTTCCCTAAACACATTAATTATTCAATATCAATTCCTTGAAACCCGGTAACGTCGCATGAGAAACCGGTACAGTAGGCGAGCGTGAACAATTCTCGTATTGTACTTTACATTGTACAATTTATGCAAGTTCACGGGTTATTCTGAAGCAGCCGCAAGAAAAATTGTGTTGTTCCGTTGATTAATGAATACTTCGTAAAACATTTATTGAGGAAAATTGACAGTATAACCTACTCTACTCTCAAAATAAATGAATTATGATGTTTTAAACTTTGGAGATTGTCGCTCATAATTTAATGATGACACATCCGGGACTCGGTAAAGACTTAAATATTGCTAAAATTACCTCTAAGTCTTTTTGGTCTACTCGTAACCACTGCAATGTTCATAAAATTTGACGATACCTATTATCATGTGTTGATTACTCTGTTTGTACTTGTTCAGTATCTTGGGTCGCATTCATCACATTCGTAATGCTAATTTATCCAAAAATGTTGGTTGTATACGCATAAAAACAAGAGCTTTTTGCAGCCTACTTAAAAAGTAAACCTTTTGATTTTATTGCTCTTTTTAATTTATTACAAGCTTTTATTTCAAATGCTGTTAGTTATATGACGCCAAATCTTGGAAGTCGAATTAATTTAACCCACTTTTACTGGGAGGATTGACGTGAAAATTAATATACTTATGTATGTATTACAGTCCACAAAAAGTAATCAAGAAAAAAAGCTTTTTTTTGTCTTTTGTGTACTGAATTTATGGGATGGATCTACTGTAACCTTGTTCAATTATGGATCCGTACAGTTTCGTTCCGAAATTAGAGTTATGATGGGCTCGGAAACAATGAGGTTGCGTGCGGCGCGATGATTGCAAATGGTCGAATTCATTAACATTTCCCAGCTTGCGTCTTGTACGTTTACGAGTGCATTACAGTATGATGTCGAGCTTTTGAATTTATAAGTTTTGTGACTGGGAACTTTTGGCTGTTGGACAGAACTATTATTTTGTTGCCCAAATTTAATGTTCTTTAGTCGTCGCAACATCTTGCCGGTGTTTGAGGTTGAACTGACAGATTTTGTTCTGGTCATAGAACTACAAGTAAAATAATTGAGTGTGCGAAATGTGGGCCTGCGATTTAACGATATAATCATCAAATTTTTTTACCTACCTGTGCCATTTTGTAAGGAAAATCGATGGATTGCTTGTTTTGAAGTAATTTTTTACTGATGGTATTATTAGCCATGACCACACCTCTTTGAAATCGAAAAAGGAGGTACCTATACATACACTATATTAGTAATTTGTTTTGGAAACATGTACACGAACAGAACAGTAGATATCTTAAAGAAACACCAATCCAGTCCAGTTCTACAACATGCTTATAATTTTATGCACATATTTATATTAAGTGACTTACTTTCACATAAAAGACAAGAAAGCTGATGAAAAGTATTAAACATTTTCGTACAAAATAGTTGCATCAAATGGGCGGCTTAATTTAGTTTTTAGATTCCTAATTACTCTACTCAATGATCCCCAATCGTTTTAATATTTTTTTTTATATTCATTAAAAATTAGCACCTATATTGTTCCTTCACAAATCAGTTTACAATAATTAGTCATCCGCTGTACAGTAGCTTGTCGGTGGAGAGGCACAAAGGAATCGATAGCTATTGTGCTCCCCTCGGCATTAAATTATATTCGGGGGTGCGTCCGACATCTGCAGACTATCGGCTTTACCTTTTATCAATATTTACATCGATTTTATAACGCGTAAGAATCATGGCGACGACATTGAAAATAAATTTTTGACAAAACATTTAAATACACGTTTTTTGCTGAGTGCATTTTATTATTATATACTGACTGACATTGGTTCTGATGAATAGGCTCAGAGTCAGAGCTATGAAGAAGGCTATGTTCAGAGTTTCTCAACGGGATCGAATCAGGAACGAGGAGATCCGTAGAAGAACAGGGGTCACTGACACAGCCAAACGGATTAGCTCGTTGAAATGGCAATGGGCAGGCCATATAGCACGCAGAACAGATGGCCGTCGGGGCCCAAAAGTTCTCGAATGGAGACCACGGACTGGCAAGCGCAGCGTTGAACGTCCACCAACGAGGTGGACGGACAATTTGGTGAAGGCCGCAGGTTCAGGGTGGATGCAAGTCGCTTCCGACCGTAATTATTGGACGTCAATGAGGGAGGCCTATGTCCAGCAGTGGACGTCCTACGGCTGAAATGATGATGATGATGATTGGTTCAGGGCTTGAAGCCAAGAAACAAAGATAACACTAGATACCAAATAAGTACCTACCGGAGTTTCTGGTGACAGCGCCTGAAACTAGACTGAAAATACCGATGCTAAAAGCGGTATGTATGTACTGATGTTTAAGTAAAGTTTTCGAACAAGTCAATCTGACCACTGGTACTGGTGTAATTTTAAATGTATTAATGTATGTAAAACTCTTGATAGTACATAAGAACATGAAACATGTTCGTCATCATCCTGTTTTTGAGCTTCGTCTGAGCAGTCGTTTTATGAAGTACTGGCTGAAAACAAAGTTTTTCTGTCTACGATATAAAAGTCCGAATGTGACAAGTTTGAAGCCGAAAGCTGGGAAGTGATTTAAAAGTTAGTTGACAATAGGAACGAACGGAAGTCGTACTTATTTTATTTATCTAAGATAAAAACTCTGATAAGAGCCAGATGGCAAACCGAAGTTAAAGATACGAATATTCGGAAGGAAGGTCATAGTTTTAATATTCACTAATCGAGGTTAACAACCACCACAAACATAAAACGATTATATCATAATAGAGTTGTAAAATTTAACCATCGAACAGATGCGCGCAAATTGTTTTAATAACAATTTTGCGTAACTTTTAAACTGCTGATGCTGATGACATTAATCTGACATTAAAACAAGAAATTCGGATCAGATGCAACCTTTAATTACACGAAGAAGTTCATTAATTATAATAATAAGTTAGCCAGTCTAGATAAATAAAAATAATTTTGAATACTCCTTTTGCGGACATCAAAATTATACTCGACGATTATGGTGTTTAAATAAACTTTACAAATTGATCCCATATTTCCATACAGTAATTGCTATAAAAGAAGCGACGTGATATATTTCGTCGACGGTCGATAAAAATGCAATTATGTCTCATATTTCTTTAACCTCAAAAGTGAATGCAACTTTATGTAATTATTTATATCGAAGAATAAATCTACACATCATCATTGAAGACACAGTTTTGTCCGAATGCAATAAGATGAGATTTATGGTATAAGTCACGAAATTATTTAAGACACCAGTTTTTAGATTGAACGTAAGACCACAGTGTAAGACTTTTTAATACTAATATTTACCTAATACCAGCTGTTGCCAGTAACTTCACATGTCTTGCGGGAACTTACACTTAACGTGTTATAAAAAATAGCCTACTTATGTAATTCTAGAGTAACTAGTGAAGTTTTCTACTAGTTAAGGATTTTTTTAAATTGGTTCAGTAGTGCCTCTTTATAATCTTATCTTCACTCCAATCTTTCTCCATCTAGATCAGTTGTCCATTTCTTTCTTCCCGACTGGTCCTGCCGTCTCACTGATGTCATCGAACCATCGGGCAGGTGGTCTGCCCACATACGTTAAACTAAAGACTTAAACTTTGTTTTTTTTTGGTAATTATGGGGGTTTTAGAGAACTACAGAAGCAATTATAAAAAAGGCTTCAATTATAGAAATTTTCGCTATCCCTGATTGACATAGACTAATTTTTATCCCGAAGAAATGTTGGGTTCTCGCAGCATGCAGATAATATCGAATACTAGTTTTCCATCTGATCAAAAACCTTGGAACCGCCTTCCAATATATCCTATCTAATTTTTTCGGATAACCTACGATCCTTTAGCCTTTACAAATTGATCACAAAAAAGTAGAAAACAACCAACAAAATTTTGCAGTTATCGTCATCAACAAATAAAATAACCAAACATAATTGATTGACCAAATCAGCAACAAGTAAAATACCGAAAACGTGACAGACATTTTGACGGGTTATAAGTTGGCAAACATTATACTCCGACAGTCACGTTTTACACAACTTTACATATTTCTTTGGGAGATAAGAAATTTAATTAAGTTGTAATGTGGGATGTTTGTACCATATGAGCTGATTGAATTATTATTAGGGGCGTGGTGGACTTCAGCTTATTTAATCGATTGGATTTATTTATTTATTTTAGTACTAGCTGTTGCCCGCGACTCCGTCTGCGAAGAGTTTGTTTATCGCTATCCCGCGGGAACTATGCATTTTCCCGGGATAAAAACTATCCTATGTATGTCCTTTCCTGTGAGTCCAACTATGTCTGTACAAAATTTCATCTAAATCGGTTCAGCGGTTTAAGCGTGAAAAAGCAGCGTAAACTAGTCTAGTTATTCTAGTTATTGCCCACGCACCAGTGATTGACTATTTTAAGATACCTAACTATAAATTCAAAATTTTAGAAACCCCCAGCTTTGGATCCCTGTTTCACCCCCTTAGGAAGTGAATTTTGAAAAATCCTTCCTTAGTGCACCCCTTATACCAAAACCTACCTACAGGAACCTACATGCCAAATTTGGAATCTTTAGGCCCAGTGGTTTGGGCTGTGCGTTGATATGTCAGTCAGTTTCTTCTTTTATATATATAGATAATAATAATAATAATAATAAAAACTTTATTGCCATCGTACATTTACAAAAAATAATAATAATAAGAAAAACAACTTAAAAACTAATAGCTACGCTTGGCAATAGGTACCAGACTCAGCATTTGCTGGAGATAATGACAATTTAAGAGTCTCTTATATGTTTTATAATAAAGTAAATGCCCATTATGCGTCTTAGATCCCTTCCGCAGCTTACAAAAGAGCTCATAACTTTATAACGGCTGGACCAATTTTGATTAAACATGTCTAAGAACCTATCGCCAAGAAACCTACTTTCAAATAAAAGAAAAATCGCATCCAAATCGGTTCAACCGTTTAAGAGCTATGATGCCACAGACAAACACACACACATAGCGGCCAAACTTATAACACCCCTCTTTTTGTGTCGGGGGTTAAAAACATGACAAACGCTTAGCGTTTGATATAAGCATTCACTAAATGGTGCTGTGATTAATTCATTGTCAAGTTGTGAGCTACACAAAACCGATGGCCGCTGGGGCCCAAAAGTTTGGAGACCACGGACTGGCAAGCGCAGCGTGGGACGTCCACCAACGAGATGGACGGACGATTTGGTGAAGGCCGCAGGTTCAGGGTGGATGCAAGTCGCATTGGGCATCTATGATGGAAGCCTATGTCCAGCAGTGGCCGTCTCCTACGGCTGAAATGATGATGATGATGAATGATGATGATGAGCTACACAAAGTAGCTAATCAAACGCAAATGATAGACAGTTACACTTGACAATGTTTTTCTTTAAGTGGACAATTACGATGCATGAGAAATATTTGGGTAGTTTACCCTAACAGACAGACAAACAAACACACATTCGCATTTATATTATTTCGAATTTATAACTTTCTCTATACTTCAGCAGTTCTTTCTTGGAATGCAATATTTATTTAGGTTCTTTATTTCCAAGAACAGCAGTTATTCGTAATACACCGCAATATTGCCGCTGCAATACTCGTATGCCGTTGAATACATAATTAAGCGGGCCCACCATACTCATGCACAATCGCGTACGAATTGTAAACGACATTATTGTCTTTCTTTATTTGGCACCACAATATCGAAGATTACTTTCTATGATTATCCGTGAATTGTTAAAAGGCAGGAAAAGTGTTTACTTCATACAATAAAGTACTTCCCCGCTGCCAACTTTGACACGTCCTAGTGAGTGATTCTATTCTATTATTATGTAGTTGATAAATTTATGCGATTTCATTTTATGACAATTAAAGTTATAGTTTTAATAATGTTATGCATCAAGATTGGAAGGTAGGTATGAAGTATCTTTTTGTATTTTTTATTTTTCAACTCCATTTTTTTTTACTTTTACGGTCATCCCGTGAAATCCATATATTTCATAATAAATACGAACCGAAACATGGATGCACAGAAAAAGACCAGCTCCGGGAATCGAACCCGGGTCCTCAGCATACCAGCTGCGTTCTTTTACCCCTACACCACATAATTTTCCCGTAGGAAAAGGTATTTTCCCGCGGTAAAAAGTAGCCTATGTCTCTTGAGGTGTTGGTCGAGACTCTTCGCTATCAGACCGTTCGCAGAAACGACTATCGGGACAATTTGGGATTTTGTTATTTGTTTTGTTTGCTTTTTATAATCTACAAATTATTTATTTACGCATGTAGTCTTATGTAGCTATTAGTGTGCAGTTTATTTATCTATCTAAGCAGCGATCCGGGTGTCACCAACGGTGCTGGCTGAAAATCAGCGCTGGGGTGCTGTAAAAGAAAGAAAGAAAGAAAGAAGACATTTATTCACTTTTACAAGACACACAAATACAAGAAAGTACACACAAATTCATACAAATAAACAAGGTTCACAAAACAACGAAGTAATAAATAAATACACAGATCTGCATGTGTGTCCATGCAAAAGCGAAACGGTCGCTGACTCAGCATTATGCTGAGGCGTTAGACGCCTGCAGCGCTGATTTTCTGCCAGAACCGTCTGTGACACACGGAACGATACACAAATATACTATATAAACTACTTAATAAAAAGATAAATTAATAAAAAGATAATGAATTAACAAACAATTTAGATTTATTATTGCGTAGCATAATATGTAAATAAATAAATACAATAAAGAAAAAGTAAACTGCGAAAACATAACCCTGTAAAACAACAGGTTGGCATATCAAGTGCTGGTTTTATAGGTAGGATTTTAAATTTTAAACGCCTCGACATTATGCTGAGCCAGTGTCCGATTTGCAACCGCAATGACACATTCTATCTTTAGTTTTCGTGTTGTCTTTTGTTTTGTAAAATATTGATGATGTGTCTTGTGTTGTTGTAAATAAATGTATTTCTTTCTTTCTTTCTTTCCTATGTCACTCAGTGATAATGTAGCTTTCTAACGGCAAAAGAATTTTTGAAATCGGTCCAGTAGTTTCGGAGCCTATTCAATGCAAACAAACAAACAAACAAACAAACAAACAATCAAATCTTTCCTCTTTATAATATTAGTATAGATATAGATATATGTACTATATATAATCAGGATCTCGGAAACGGCTCCAACGATTTCGATGAAATTTGGTATGTGGGGGTTTTCGGGGATAAAAAATTAATCTAGATTGGTCTTATCACTGGGAAAACATTTGGTACCGAGTTTCAGCCCGAGCGGTTGCCCAGGTACTTAATGTTATGCGTAATAAGGAATAAGGGGCACCCCTATAGCGGCTGCTAAAAGCGAGTCTGTTACGTAGTAACTATTATGTAATCTGTGGCAGGAATAGCTTCGCCCAAGTTTTGGTGAACATAACATTTTTTTAAACAAAGTAAGTTTATTTGCTCCCTCAGTATTCCGGAATCCCTTTTGCTGACGTCATTGCGAACATACTCATTAATCTCCTTGACAATGGATAGTGACGTCATCAAGGTACGGGCTGCGTAAATTCTGACGTAAGATGGAACAACTTTCGCAGTCTCATAACTGGACTACGGGCGAGTTCTTTGTATTTCCGTGAAACCTTCAATTTATGTTCAAAATAATATTGGTTCACATTGTTTCGTAAAAATAGGCTCTGGCTGAATAAATAAATAAGTATCCCGGGAAAATTCACACCAATTGACCTGGTCGCAATGTAAGCAAAGCTTGTGTTATGAGTACTAGGCAACGGAACATAAATAGTCGTATTTTTCATACATAATACCTATCTGCTGGGTTACCGAAATAGCAAAGCGGATTAGCTCGTTGAAATGGCAATGGGCAGGTCATATAGCACGCAGAATACTTAGATGGCCGTTGGGGCCGAAAAGTTCTCGAATGGAGACCACGGACTGGCAAGCGCAGCGTGGGGCGTCCACAAACGAGATGGACAGTCGATTGGTGAAAGCCGCAGGTTCAGGGTGGATGCAAATCGCTTCCAACCGGGACGTCAATGAGTGAGGCCTATGTCCAGCAGTGGACGTCCTACGTCTGAAATGATGATGATGATGAAATACTTCAAACTCTTGTTATAAACGAAATTCATGTACACACTAAACGTTTTACCTTACATGTAGGTATTAATTTTTATAAGGCTGTTTCTATTAAGAGAACCTGAGATCAAAGAACGCTGTTAGCTTTTACCAAAATCTTCCCTACTTCATACAAGCTCATCCACTTTCATACACGCCTTACCAATTTGTTTAACGCAACCTGAGGCTATAATGAAACGATATATGAGAGAAAGTGAACGCGATCGCTAATTAGACAATAGACAATAATATGTGCATAGAGAATGAATACTTGGATGATTAATTTATTAAGAACCGTAAAATGCAAATGCAATAAAATAAACCTCTTATTTCTGCCAATTCACTCGTCATCATCATCATCACATCATCTCCGACTATATACTTACCTATACACCGTGAAATTTTAGTGGTTGTTTTCCTGAAACGAGGTGATTTAGTATCGATTGTACAATCGATTTATAATTACTATTTTGACTAGAGTCAAAAATCCAATTGTGAAAAACGAAAGTCGAAAATGACCGCAAACCAATAGTTACGCTTCGTTGGTACCTAACCTATCGTACGATCGTACGCTACTTGTACCAACGAAGCGTTACTATTGGTTTGCGGTCATTTTCGACTTTCGTTTTTCACAATTGGATTTTTGACTCTAGTCAAAATAGTAATTATAAATCGCTTGTACAATCGAAACTAAATCACCTCGTTTCGGGAAAACAACCACTAAAATTTCACGGTGTATACGTTCCACTGTAGGGTACTGGCCTCCTCTCACAACGAGAGGGCTTGGGCCGTAGTATCCACGGGAGCCCAGTACGGATTGGTAAATTCACACACACCATTGACTTTCCTAGCAGGTGTGTGCAGGTTTGCTCACAATGTTTTTCTTCATCGTAGAGCTTATGTTAAATGTCAAATGTTATTTCGCACATAATTCCAAAAAACTCAGAGGTGTGAGCCCGGACTCAAACCCACGACTCTACTTGAGCCATAAGCCAAACCAATAGGCTACCACGACTAAACCTCCAATTCACTGTTTCATTATAATTGTAGGAAATATCCAAAACCTTAGCAAAATAACGTTTTCAGCAAGTACCGTTTAATAACGCTCGGCCATAAGCATTCTTTCTTATATATCTTGGCATTATCCAAAGCTCCATATATTCGTCCATGCAGTAGATTATGTGAGCTACTGCAACATTTCTTTTATACAAGATTGCTCGGGATTACCTCGACTCGAACAAAAGGTCCTAATAGGCACTTATTGTTGTGGTGTATTAGTGATGTATTTTTGTTTCAATCCAGCTTTCACGGGGTCTATTTTCGACATATTTGTAGCTATTATCAGTTAACGCAGTGACAAGTCTATCTATTATTTTAACTGGTAAAACATGTCAGAAATTCAAACAATGATGCACGCCATTTCGAAATCAAGTAACACACACACTATCAAAGAAAATGTTCCCGTTATTTTCTTTATTATCGAATACCTCTGTGGTCTTGTGCACATTTGTAAGTATAATATGACTTATTCTTTTCGATAAGGATTTATTGCATCTACCAGATTCGGTCGTTATCAAGCGCGCCGCGGGCAAAATGCCAATTGCTTACCATGCACGTACGTATAACGCTCGTAAATTAACAACTTCTTATGTATTTCCATAGTATGCAGACGTTTGCATTTTATGGACCAAAAATGCATGGAAAGGAAAGTAATGAATTAGTGTATTGATTAGTCGGTGAAGGAGAGTTATGTGGAGGTCAGGAGGAGAGGCCGATTGCCAATCAATGGTACATACACAATTATAGGCAAATATGGAAAGTGCACTGCAAACAGCTTGCACCACAGGAATTTAGAAGTCAATTACGAGAGAAAATATGCTGCGGCTTGAAAATCGTGTTCATTCGTTAGTTTCACAATTAATTCTTAAACCCTTAACAATTTATGTTTTTATTTTACTTTTCCTAAGCCTAAGTTATCAATTAAGTCGTCAACGTACACGTCATTATTCCACACAATGACGCGTACTTTCCAATCTCTACTTAAGACATACCCAATACTTGTAAGATCGTATCTGACGCCATCTAACTATCATGCCATCTCCAATATTCGTATTTACAACCATTTACAATAATTATGCTGATGCTTATCAGGGGTCAGCTGTGACGATGGTAGGTTATGTTGATTTGACAGCGCTGTGACCTTATAGTAACTGCTGACTGCATTCTACAGGCATAACTTTCTTAGGTACGTGTGTTTTGTGTTGCAACTTTAAAATTACGTTTAACATCATGGAATAGAACAAAGTGTTCGTGAAGGCCTTCACTCAGAGGCTCATGTCTGATTTGTACTAGAACCTGTCGCTGATTGTTGACACTGTATTTATGTTAGCAATGCGCTTAAAACATTATGCTCATTAGTATTGGTTTTCAAGTCAAACGCAACATGACATGTACGAGTCGTTGCATCTGAAGATACCCTAACCTTGAACTAAAACAATTACTTTGCTCACCCGCGACCTTACAATAGTTACGTTTATGCAAGAAATGTGCGTTCATGCAGTTCCTCCACCTCCACACTGTACGAACACACACAAATCACATAAACCCAACCATCACCACCACCAAGCTACACTGACGCGTTTCGAACTCAACCAGAGCTCATCTTCAGAGTTACCACAACCGTATGCTATGCTACCAAACGTTAAACTAACAAACCAAAACAAATGTTTTAACTTGTCACTGTAACTTCTCAAGTACCCACTTTATTTTTCTTATTCTCAAACTACCCCACAAAAATTAACTTTTATTGACATATTTAAAACTACCTTGAATTTTTTTTGTTTATTTATTTATAAGGCATATTTAATTAATACTAACTGTTCAAATTCGACCCAAGCCGCAGTAAAGGAGAAGATACTAAATTTACCTGTTCATTAATAATAGACCCCATAGTGTTGTACCTAATTATTTCCATGCATTCCAGAGCATCCAGACGCAACCCCTTGCCGCAATAATGTAACACTTCATAAGAATCTGAATCTAACAATGAATGATTTGATTCCAACAAATGTTTTGCAAAATTCGATCTATCTGGATGCTCATTCCTATATGCCGAAACATGCTCTTTAAATCTAGTATTAAAACTTCGGCCTGTCTGTCCTACGTATATCCCATTGCAGTCATTACAAGTAAGCTTGTATACCCCCAAATGGTTATACAAAATCAATGGTAGATAGTTTAGTTCATAAGAAGCAGGCACGGTTAGTAAATAGCATGCTTTACGCTGCGTTACCTTCTCAGTCTACTAACAAATATAGATCTAGCATCTCTTACGTCGGGGGTTTGTCTGATAAGATTTATGGCATTTTAAAATCAAACAATATTAATGTTGCCTTTAAGACTAACAACTCTTTGTACTCTAGGCTATGTAACCACAAAGAACAGGTAGATAAGGGAACTAGATCGGGGGTATACAAGCTTACTTGTAATGACTGCAATGGGATATACGTAGGACAGACAGGCCGAAGTTTTAATACTAGATTTAAAGAGCATGTTTCGGCATATAGGAATGAGCATCCAGATAGATCGAATTTTGCAAAACATTTGTTGGAATCAAATCATTCATTGTTAGATTCAGATTCTTATGAAGTGTTACATTATTGCGGCAAGGGGTTGCGTCTGGATGCTCTGGAATGCATGGAAATAATTAGGTACAACACTATGGGGTCTATTATTAATGAACAGGTAAATTTAGTATCTTCTCCTTTACTGCGGCTTGGGTCGAATTTGAACAGTTAGTATTAATTAAATATGCCTTATAAATAAATAAACAAAAAAAAATTCAAGGTAGTTTTAAATATGTCAATAAAAGTTAATTTTTGTGGGGTAGTTTGAGAATAAGAAAAATAAAGTGGGTACTTGAGAAGTTACAGTGACAAGTTAAAACATTTGTTTTGGTTTGTTAGTTTAACGTTTGGTAGCATAGCATACGGTTGTGGTAACTCTGAAGATGAGCTCTGGTTGAGTTCGAAACGCGTCAGTGTAGCTTGGTGGTGGTGATGGTTGGGTTTATGTGATTTGTGTGTGTTCGTACAGTGTGGAGGTGGAGGAACTGCATGAACGCACATTTCTTGCATAAACGTAACTATTGTAAGGTCGCGGGTGAGCAAAGTAATTGTTTTAGTTCATTAATATGGACCTCCGCAAAGTAACGCCTGATTCAATAAATTATACCCTAACCTTCTCACTTTCCTTTGTAAAAATGCTTATTATTTTTTCGAAAATGTTTTGCTCCATGCAACTGCTACTCTGCTTATTTTTGCTTATACTAAAAACTGGAATTCAAGACCAAAAAATCTACGACAGATATGTCACTGTCAAATCTGTCAATGTCACTTCTGTCACTGTCAAATAAACTTTTCAGGTTTCGCCAACCTTTTTTAATATGATTCTTTGTATTGTTATTAAATACTTCAGGATTTTGTGAAAAAAAAAAATACTAACTTATTTTCAACTCTCAACTAACATTGAGACAATTTTATTCTAAGGAACATAAACAGGATAAAGTTGTGTTGTTCTACCACAGTGTAGTCCTGAATATTTATTTTATTCTGTTTTTTAGTATTTGTTGTTATGGCCGCAACAGAATACAGTATCTGTGAAAATTTCAACTGCCATGAGATACAGCCTAATGACAGACGGACAACTGAGTCTTAGTAATAGTTTTCGGAACTCGGAACAGGCCTTATACTACGAAGAGCAAAATTCGAACTTCGTATCGTGCCATTCCTCTCACGCTAATAGTATTTAATACAAGAGCGAGCAAGACGATGCGATACGAACTTCGATTTTCGAATTTCGGAGTAGCCCCCCTGACTTCAGATGTCGAATGAGAATGACAAACCATGGTGTCATGGCCGCTGCCGAATAAAAATGGCCACCGTAAACCCCATAAAGCGCGCTACACACTATTACTCTGCAGTTTTGTTGATTAGCTAAATGTATGTAAAAAATTAAATCAAATATTAGTTTGATTTTATCTGAATTGTAAATTATTGCACCAAATGTTATGAATACCTGAAGAAATACAAGCACAATACCAGTTTTTCAACCAAAAAATTACGAAATGTTTAAGTTTTTATTCAGGCGTCTAGTATTTATGTAAAAGTAAGTAAACAAAATTACTTCTTTAAATTATAGGATCGAAATTACTAATAAAAAGAATATTCTATCGTGTGTTTAAAAAAAGGAATGTACTATTGTACACACATTTTATTTCAGTGGCAACATTGTCGTAGATTTTTTGGTCTTGAATTCCAGTTTTTAGTATAGATTTAAGTATGAGCATTCACTCACATAAATTTTCGACCTCTTTCTTCTTTTTCATTGTTAAAACTACCACTATAACGACGCTTCCATCCAATCCAGTGACGTTCGTCAATGGCCAAAATAAACCTACGATATTATGTGGAAAACATAAATTTGGAACAAATACGGCTGGCCAGTGGCCAGCCAGTGGCGGGCTTTAGCTAAGACTTACCCACTCGACGTATAAGCGGTCGCGACGCAATGTTCCATTAATATTAATGCCACTTACCTGAAAGAAAACAAATTAAGAACGTTAATAATGATGTATACATGAAAATTGCAACAAAGTAGCATCAATCGTGCAACTCACTTAGTATTCGATATGACACATATGCTAGCTACACCCAATAAGGAAGTCGGTACCGTTAGTGGTGTGGTGTTGTGTCGGTGTGTGTGTTTTTGTATACAGATATTTTAAGAGGAATATGACACAGACATTTAAAAACAATGATAATATTGTAACTAGGTAAAGTTAATAGCAATTGTCTTCTATATGAACATGTTAAAACGAGTACACACAGATAAACAAAGAAACAAAAAGAAAGTCACAAAAATAAAACACTTCAAATTACACGTGAAATCCAAATTTAATTGTTAGACATGTTATTAAAAATGATGGGTGTCCTCCCCCACGAAATCATAATAATAATGCTAGAGGCATTTTCTATGGCAACTCAAAAAGCATTTATCCATTGTAATCCCGCACGTGTGTCGCCAACTTTAGCTCATGCTAATTTAATAGAATTGGAACACTATTGTAAAGCATATTGAGTCCAAAGCGGAAGAATGCAAACAAATCATATCGAGTTACCAAGAAAGGTAAGACAAGCAATTCAATAGGTTGTGTACGTTCTTATTTGGAGGTTATGGATAGATATAACTTAGCGTTATGGTTTTAAATATGAGCAACGAATTGATTAGGATTCTCATACTTAAAGCTATTATTCTACTCGCAAGTCAACGTATATACTGTATGGGTGATTGCAATTTGTGAATAATCAAAAGGTACAGCAAAAATACGATGAATTTGGAGTGAGATTGTCAACGTCTAAAGATTACAAGCTTAATTCCATTTTATTAATAGTTTTATCTAATCTTTCCTCCAGCACAATGGATTGCTTAGATGAATATGATCACTTTTTGAAATTGGAGACAGCCATAAGTGATGGCAATACAAAACTTCACTTTAAGCTTAAAGTAGCGTAGGGTGTATACGATAAAACTTCACTTATCAGTATCCGCAGACAATAGAAGAATAAATACAAGGCTTGACCAAGTACCTACCAGTAAGCGAATCTCTTTCCCACTTATTCCCGAACGGCTTGCGCAAAGTATTTAAAAATATCAGTAGTGAACGTGAAATTTCGCAAATTTTAATCAATCTTGATTATAAAATGTCTCGTACAGACTAACCAACTTATCCGTGAACTGAAAAAGTTTTTACGCCGTTAGCATAAAGTGTAGTATTGGTTGGTCTGGTTCACAGATAAGTTGGTTAGTCTGTACGCCTTTTGGGGCCAGTGGTATCGTGTCTGGTGACTGCACCGAGGGACAAAAGCCCAGGCGTGGGGAGCAAACAATGCATTGGAAACGGGAAGGGCACATGTGTAGTATAATGGAGGGGCAGCTTTTTTACTTTTTGTCACGAACAAAAGAATAAACGAACGAAGATCGTCGTGTTTTAAGGTTTTAAAAGATCAAGAAAGGTTGTTGAGAGGATCCGGATAAGTTATGCGACTTTTGTCGAGTATTAAACTACATGGTTAGAATTTTTAAGGTAAGTTAGGTACCTGTATACCATCTTCTGTCTTCAATAATTTGTATCTCTGTGATGAGAATTTCAATCTAAACAGAGGCTTTAGATGAGGCGCTAATTTCACGGGTTAAATATTTGATTGCGCGCGACCAACGGTGGGATGGAATTTCGCTGGTATCCTCCTTCATTACGCTTGTAGGCATCTTGTCTACAAGTATTGGAACTATGACATGGAAACGTAAAATTACATAAGTTTCAAAAGAATATTGGACAAAAAGCATATATATAAGTCATTTGACATAATGCAACTGTCACAGAAATTGTCTACTTTACCAGTAACCTTAAGATTAAGCGATCAAAAATTATATACATAGTTTCATCTAAAACTATATTTTATCAAACTAGCGATATGTATTTCGTTCATTATTTTTTATAAACTGAATTTAATTTTGACACATTCCCCTATGGCAAAAGGTCCAGTACCTCTTATAAACGAAACATTTTTTTTTAATTCAGAAATACTTCTTGAACTAACAAATACTAAATATGTACACAGTATTGAAGTCTCTTTTTAAATACATGGTATTTGTGTAAGAAAGAGGTAATGATTGTTCTTTGAAAGCTAACAAATGTACCAAGTAATAGGATGCACATTGACCTGTTTAGCACAATGTGCGGAATGCTCGTTTTATCACCTTCCACCTTTACATGTAAGCCAGTAATCTACCGCTCAACTACACCAGCTTTCATTTCCATATCTTACCAGCATTCTATTCGTCAGTAAACAAAGTTAACAAGAGAATGAGCCTCATTTCCCGATGTCACACCATATTGTCATTTTAACCAGCTATTGTCTCCCAGATGTTTATCGCACTACCCTACTTTAA
Source organism: Archips crataeganus (assembly GCA_947859365.1). NCBI lineage: Eukaryota > Metazoa > Arthropoda > Insecta > Lepidoptera > Tortricidae > Archips > Archips crataeganus. The sequence continues at coordinate 5,792,062 of OX402052.1, forward strand.
AATCATTTCGTATATCACGCTACAACGGTAACCGTAACCGTTGCATTGTCCGGTCTCATATAATTTTATTATAATTGACACTTTTGAAGTCCGTAGTGATTATTGAATTATAGAGGATTATTGATTTCGAAAGGAATATAAATCGACGGGTTTTTGGTAATTTGGGCTCTGGCGGAATTAATGATGATTTAAAACTCATTGTTACGGTGTTGCTTAATGTTTTTAAGTTACTTCATTGCACTGACGCTTCTTCGCTTATTCGCTATCGTTTATTTAGCATACTGTTAAGCACTGGAGTCTTTTTTACTTGCAATCCAATGTAATTCACCATCGGTCTTATAAAATAGATTCTAAAGCATATAATCTTCACCCCCTTTAAACATCTCAATGAAATACAACTTGCAGCCTTGGTCCAGTTGCCCGCAAGTCTTGTGATGACCTCGGTCCATCTAATAGGAGAACTACCAACGCTACGTCTTCCCGAGCGTGGTCGCCACTCGAGAATCTTTATCCCCATCGGTTATCTGTTCTTGAGCGATACCAGGCTTCAAATTATAACCAGCAAAAACAAATAAGACTTCATACATAACTCTTGTAGGTATACCTATCTTTGACCGTCCCATTGTCAAACAGTTAACTTTAGCCCATTCAAATTCCCACTTTATCCAACTTTGTCCTTGCTAAAGAAGGTGATATTTAAATTCCGCGTAGCCTTTGTCCCATCGCCTCCCTGTTGTGATTTAGACATAGCACAAAGGATTCGTAAAAACATTTATAAAAATTAAACGTTCCGGGACTCCCGAGGTTCCCCGATTGTCTCCGAACGTCTCCGATTGTATGTATGTATGTATGTAAACTCTTTATTGTACAAAAATAAGGAAAAAAAGAAATACATTATTGACAACCGTTGAAATGCATGTACAAAGGCGAACTTATCCCTTTAAGGGATCTCTACCAGTCAACCCTTGAGTGGATGAAAGGAGCATTTAGTAAGGGACCGACAAAGAGTAAGTCAAAATAATACAGTCGGACAAAGCAAAGGCTACAATACAACTTTTAGTAAATACAATACATAAACTCATAATATAAAGAAACCTAATAAAAATATACTACCATATACAACATATATATGCAAAATACATATAATAAATAAGCAGTGTTCTCAATATATTAAAGTGATGGTGTGAGCCACATCTTCTTCAAAGCTTCCCTGAACGACACCACGGAGGGAGATTGCCTAATGGAGGTGGGTAATCGATTCCACAGTCTAGCAGATTGTCCCAAACATCCTCGATTGTCCCCTTTAGGGCACTACGAGGTGATTTGCATTTAATGTATACTCGGGGATTTTATTTCTTGCCAATGGAAAACTTAGACGGTATAATAGATAAGTAATGGACGGCGAAGCCTGCGGATAGGCGGTTATCATACTGCAGCTTCGTTGATAGGCTAGAATTAAAATTGCACTTCGTATTGAATTGATTTGAAGAAGCCATCTAAGATTACCGAAGAGGTTTTAATGTTGAGTGGGACTTGCCTAGGACTTGACTTGACTAGGCATACATACAAATTGAATCAATGATTTTTTATGAAATTTCAATCGCCGTAAACAAACTGATCTTCCATTGACATCTGTTTGGAACTTTATAGCCTTGATCTTCGTTAAACGTACCAAATCAGCAAGTAGGTAGGGTCAACGTCATAAATAAGTGATCACTTTAGTACCTTGTCACTTTAACGTCATGTTTGAAAAGTCATACGAAATTTATGACGTTGACTGTACAATCGATAAACAGAATCTCATACCAGAGAGGGACATCTGCCAAAGAAATTATCTATCGTGAAATCGATTCAGTTACGTATTTCAGTTTCCTCCACTGTACAACATACATGTTTTTTAAAAAGACTTTTGTAAAATGGAATAATAATAATGAAATTCAAAAAAAGGAGGAGGTTCTCAATTCGGTTGTATGTTCTTTTTTTTTTTTTTTAACGTGTGTTACCTCAGAACTCCGTCATTTATGAACCGATTTGGAAAATTCTTTCGTTGTTTGAAAGCATATGCTTCAAGGTTGGTCCCGTTGTTACCGGAATCCAGTTCTGATGATGGGATCCATGAGGAATTGAAGGAACTCTTCAAAAGTTCAAGGGAAATGTAAAGCGATTTTAGTATTTTCAGTGACAAATCGAGCATTTGCATTCATAAAGTGTCATTTGGTAAACTAGATCTGATGAAGAAGACCGCAGATGGCCAACGGAACTCCTCAACGGGTCAAATCTTGCAAGTTGAATTTGACTCACTTCCCGGTTTCTGATTGATTTCATATTTTACATGCATGTGTAAATCAGGTGACAATGCAATATTATTGTGACATGGAGCTAATCTGATGATGGAGTTGGAAGGTGGCCATAGAAACTCTGTAATAAAACAACACAACCCCGTCGAGTTTGGGTTCATTTGAAACGTCTTGACGAGCACTTTGATCCCAGATGGTAAACAGGGTCTGATGATGGAGCTGGAAGGTGGCCAAAGTTACTCCATAAAGTAACGGCACTTACCCCATCGAGTACGGACTCATTTGACTCGTCTCAACTAGTACTTTGGTCCTAGATGGTAACCAGGGTCTGACAATGAAGTTGGATGGTGACCATAAGAACTCCGTAGTAAAACGACATAACCCCATCAAGTTTGGTCTCGTTTGATTCGTCTTGATAAGTACTTTGGTAACCAGAGGCAAAAAGTACAGTCAGTAAAGAGTGCCAGTCCAGGCCATTAGCAACAACTAAAAAGAAAAAAATAAAAATTTTTAAATAAAAAATAAAACCGCCTTCAAAAAACACCCAAAAAAAACTTGGAAATAAAAAAATTTAAATAAAAAATAAAACCTCCTTCAAAAAACCCCCAAAAAAACATAAAATAATAATTGATTGAACCGACCACAATACGCATGAAAATATCTTTCTACTAATCTGTTTGAAGTTGGTGCCTCAGCACGAGCCAGCAGGAGTGTAGAAGCCCTATAATAGGTATGTAGGTAAGTTAGATTACTAGGTCCACTCCTGCTGGCTCGTGCTGAGGCACCAACTTCAAACTTCAAACTTCAAAAAAAGGAGGAGGTTCTCAATTCGGTTGTATTTTTTTTTTTTTTTTTTAACGTGTGTTACCTCAGAACTCCGTCATTTATGAACCGATTTGGAAAATTCTTTCGTTGTTTGAAAGCATATGCTTCAAGGTTGGTCCCGTTGTTACCGGAATCCAGTTCTGATGATGGGATCCATGAGGAATTGAAGGAACTCTTCAAAAGTTCAAGGGAAATGTAAAGCGATTTTAGTATTTTCAGTGACAAATCGAGCATTTGCATTCATAAAGTGTCATTTGGTAAACTAGATCTGATGAAGAAGACCGCAGATGGCCAACGGAACTCCTCAACGGGTCAAATCTTGCAAGTTGAATTTGACTCACTTCCCGGTTTCTGATTGATTTCATATTTTACATGCATGTGTAAATCAGGTGACAATGCAATATTATTGTGACATGGAGCTAATCTGATGATGGAGTTGGAAGGTGGCCATAGAAACTCTGTAATAAAACAACACAACCCCGTCGAGTTTGGGTTCATTTGAAACGTCTTGACGAGCACTTTGATCCTAGATGGTAACCAGGGTCTGATTGGAGCTGGAAGGTGGCCAAAGTTACTCCATAAAGTAACGGCACTTACCCCATCGAGTACGGACTCATTTGACTCGTCTCAACGAGTACTTTGGTCCTAGATGGTAACCAGGGTCTGACAATGAAGTTGGATGGTGACCATAAGAACTCCGTAGTAAAACGACATAACCCCATCAAGTTTGGTCTCGTTTGATTCGTCTTGATAAGTACTTTGGTAACCAGAGGCAAAAAGTACAGTCAGTAAAGAGTGCCAGTCCAGGCCATTAGCAACAACTAAAAAGAAAAAAAGAAAAAATTTTAAATAAAAAATAAAACCGCCTTCAAAAAACACCCAAAAAAAACTTGGAAATAAAAAAAATTTAAATAAAAAATAAAACCTCCTTCAAAAAACCCCCAAAAAAACATAAAATAATAATTGATTGAACCGACCACAATAAGCATGAAAATATCTTTCTACTAATCTGTTCGAAGTTGGTGCCTCAGCACGAGCCAGCAGGAGTGTAGAAGCCCTATAATAGGTATGTAGGTAAGTTAGATTACTAGGTCCACTCCTGCTGGCTCGTGCTGAGGCACCAACTTCAAACAGATTAGTAGAAAGATATTTTCATGCTTATTGTGGTCGGTTCAATCAATTATTATTTTATGTTTTTTTGGGGGTTTTTTGAAGGTTTTATTTTTTATTTAAATTTTTTTTATTTCCAAGTTTTTTTTGGGTGTTTTTTGAAGGCGGTTTTATTTTTTATTTAAAAATTTTTATTTTTTTCTTTTTAGTTGTTGCTAATGGCCTGGACTGGCACTCTTTACTGACTGTACTTTTTGCCTCTGGTTACCAAAGTACTTATCAAGACGAATCAAACGAGACCAAACTTGATGGGGTTATGTCGTTTTACTACGGAGTTCTTATGGTCACCATCCAACTTCATTGTCAGACCCTGGTTACCATCTAGGACCAAAGTACTCGTTGAGACGAGTCAAATGAGTCCGTACTCGATGGGGTAAGTGCCGTTACTTTATGGAGTAACTTTGGCCACCTTCCAGCTCCATCATCAGACCCTGGTTACCATCTGGGATCAAAGTGCTCGTCAAGACGTTTCAAATGAACCCAAACTCGACGGGGTTGTGTTGTTTTATTACAGAGTTTCTATGGCCACCTTCCAACTCCATCATCAGATTAGCTCCATGTCACAATAATATTGCATTGTCACCTGATTTACACATGCATGTAAAATATGAAATCAATCAGAAACCGGGAAGTGAGTCAAATTCAACTTGCAAGATTTGACCCGTTGAGGAGTTCCGTTGGCCATCTGCGGTCTTCTTCATCAGATCTAGTTTACCAAATGACACTTTATGAATGCAAATGCTCGATTTGTCACTGAAAATACTAAAATCGCTTTACATTTCCCTTGAACTTTTGAAGAGTTCCTTCAATTCCTCATGGATCCCATCATCAGAACTGGATTCCGGTAACAACGGGACCAACCTTGAAGCATATGCTTTCAAACAACGAAAGAATTTTCCAAATCGGTTCATAAATGACGGAGTTCTGAGGTAACACACGTTAAAAAAAAAAAAAAAAGAACATACAACCGAATTGAGAACCTCCTCCTTTTTTTGAAGTCGGTTAAAAATGGAATAACATGGTTAATGTAATACTATTAACGTACTAACAATAGTTTTGTATTCTATGAAAAAATCTATCTCGCTTACGTTTCACACATTGTAGAAAAACATTACCAAGAAACAACTTGAAGTTAACAAGCAACTGCCGCATGGGCCAAAGAAGGCCATTCATCCTAGCCCACACGAACACGTATTTACAAAAGGGAAGAGTAATAAATTAATCACGTTGCACGCTGCACCGCGGTACCGCTATCAGGCTTTAGACATCAGCCTGCAATCATTCGCAATCACACCGAGGTGATTTGTAAAACTACTTGCTCCTCACCACACCTGTAATTGTATTGAATTAAATATTTTATCGAAGGCTTACTGGGGATGTAGCGATAACCATTTCACAGTTTTTGCTCTGATTTTCATTCGTATTCTCTTACAGATCTGTACAAACTTTTTAAAGAACATGAACCATTAAATGCTGATCACTCTCTTTATTTGGTTTTAGGTATAACGTTGAAAGACTTTGCGCATATCTTGCCAAATTTAAACCAAATATGTTTAAATGTAAGTTAAATATTTTCGCAGAACAACTTAACTCTTCTATAACGTTCCTAGTGGGCAGATAAACTTCAAAACTTACGAAACTTTCCCTTCTCTACACCGATTAAATCTGCAAGTCCGTCCATCATAAAACAAATAATATTTTATTAGCTACGTTATCGTGTTTCAATAATAACAAACATGGTGCCTGGGGTCATTTCTGGCTCACGTGCGCGCGGCACGTACCATGCAAGACATGATATTTGCCGTGCGCCGTGCAAGGGTGATTTTGAAGCCAGTTGGAGAAATTTATCGGACATTTTGTTATGCATGAACGATGTCTTGGTCGCTGTTGATGTTGAGCTATAAGTATAAAAGTACCTATCACTTCTACCAGGGGCTTGGAGTTAACAGTTTTGCTCGTTCAGATTGAGAGAAACCTAAGATCGGATGCTATACCTTTCGGTTAGTCTACCTACACGAGTGCCGTACTTGTCATCCTAAGTCCTGTAAAAAATATAGGCAATCGAGTGGGAAATGAGATATTGCGGCGCTACGCCTGTGCTACGTACCTACTATTGCCAGAAAACACCGTGACTTGCTTGCTCATACTTTTCTGTTCTAGTAGCTGTTGGCCGCGTCTCCGTCCGCAAAGAAATCGTTTATCGCTATCCCGTTGGAACTATGCAAATTTCCGAGATAAAAGAATCGATCACATCTACGGGTATAATAATGTTTCATTAAAACTACTAATTCAAATTCGTCAAATTATTACGGCTACTTTTCCTTTAGTTTTTGCACCGGTTTAATTCATTAACAAGTCATCCGAACACAATGCAGTTTAAAATTCAGCACATTACTTTATTTTATTTCACAGGAAAAGCGACGTTTAAATACAAAATTAAATAACGAAATTGCAAATCAGCGATGAATGCCCAATTTATAATTGAAGTCTCTTTCACGTTATTTATAGCGCAGCCTCGCGTTAATGTTGAAATTCTGAAATCGCTTTCGACGCTATAGTTCTGAGCTATTAAAATAATTATTTTTTTTAAATATCAAGTTGCCCATGGGATTTATTAACCTTCGCAACTTTTTGACATGTTACTTGAATCTAAGTTAGATTCTGATACTAATTTGGTTGATGTTGATCTAACAGCCTACTATCAAGTAGGTACCCATTATTACCTATGCTACTTGCTACGTAAAGTACCTCATGTGTAAGGATGCTTTACAATGACATTTATAGTGACTGTAAAAGTCAATTAAACTATCCACGTGTAAAATACAGTATGTTTGCAGCTAGCACCAGCCAGAGACATAAGTGAAAGTCACCATTAAAGATGGAACCAAGAGGAAAGTGTCAGTCTTAAAAGGACATACAGTAAACAAAATACTGTACATAATTGATTGGTTCAGGCTTGCTTTAACGACAATCCTTTAACTTGATAGGTACTTCGTTACTAGAGCAGCGAGGTTAAAGGTTTTTCAAAATACCATGAAGTTAATTAATCCTTTCCTTTCGAACAATACAATCATTTAATTTCTACCAATTTCATTTTTAAGTCCAGTACCTGTACTTGTACTTGGTGACGTAAATTTTGATCTGCGCGAGTGCGTTTAAGCAAAAAAATATTGCTGACACCGTATCATATTAATAGACTCATCAAATACTCGAAGGTAAGCTCAAAGCGAAAGTAAAAAGCAACTCTGCAAAGATTCACCGCGAGCCACGGATAAAGGGACCGAAATTAGACTTATTATTTCCGAGCCGGTGAATGCATTTGCCTTTATTCGAATATTTCTTAGACGTGGAAATACATGACGTCGTTATATTCGGGTAATTATAGGCTAATGTATTATTGAGGTCCGAATAAGGATTACAGATTATTAACAGGAAGGAGGATCGTATAAGCGAATGACAACGACAGGATTTGTTCTTTATTGTTTACTAAAATAAATACATTCATAGTAGAATGATAGCAAGGAGATATTGTTAACATTTAGCTTCTGTTTCAATAAATGTGGTGCAGAGAAATTATAAAGCTATTTGATAGATCTTAGAATTAATCAATTACATAGACACTTTTCGAGTAGAAATGGGATAAGTTATTAATTAAAAACTGGCTGCTAGACAATGACGGACAAAACCTGACCTTAGTGTTCTCTAAAAATGTGAAGCTTATAGTATAATCTACTACTAAATTTTCAGTAAAGGAAATATCCGCAAGGTCTGCCAACAGTTAAAAGATATGACAAAAAAGAAATCTTAGGCCCGCTAAAAGAGAACGGAGTTATTATTACTCACACTAGCTCAAACAGTAAACTTAAAGCCATTTCAGTGGGTACACCACAGCTCGCAGTCTTTTAAAATACTTCTGAACCATTTTAAAGTTTACAGAGTGCAAGCAACGGCCATTATCCAGCGTTCGAAGTATTGTCCGGTCAGAGTGCAGTGTAACGGAAAATTAAAAAGGCAATTTTCTTAACGAGTCCCTGGAATGGTTCTGGTGGAACTTTTGCAGTTCCTAAGAAAGGGGTAAATGTGGCTTGAAACTTGTGAAATGCAAGGGCTCTAGGTAATTGTGTTAACGTGTTTTTCTAAGTCTGATTCTTGTACACGCATTTGCTAATTGGAGCGGTTGCTTTAGTTGATCGAACTTTCTAGATTTTTGTATATAGGTAGATAAGAGATGTAATAAATGTAATAATACTAAAGACCTTATCAATTTTCTTCCGGAATGTGATGATAATAGGGATGTCAGAGATTTAAGTATTTGGATAACATGGGAATGTTTACTGGAGGCGTTAACATAAATAAATTTCTGAAAATGGCCGACAGAGAAGCGAAGCTGATTTACAAAATATGGAAGCGATGCTGATTTACAAATTCATTGGACACGCCTTTGTATACAGAGACTTGGTTTCTGTATCAGGGCGAGTGTAACATATGTGTCTGAAGTTCCCTATGAGACATTGTCACATTTGGTGTTCTCAAGCCCCGTTAAATTTTCTGGAATAGGTACTGAAAGTGAACGACTTCATGCATTTTTTCCAAAGTCATTTTTTTTAAATTAGTTGACAGTCGATAATCATTAGACGCACTATAATCAGTTCATTTAGGCTGGATTTTATCAAACTTTTATTCCGAGAATAACACTTACTCTCAGAGAGTAATGTCAAATTACTATGGCGGTTTGACATTACTATCTGAGAGTAAGCGTTATTCTCGCAATAAAAGTTTGGTAAAATCCAGCCTTAGACTGTGTTTCGCTATGGTAGCCAAAGCCATTCCCTTAACATTACATGTGATGTTATGATTTCATGCTTTTCATTTTGCAAAGGTTAATTTTTCTTAGCAAATCTGGCGCAAAGTTACATCACTTTATAGGTGTAGATGTTAACGTTCGTTCATATTACGTCGTTAAGGAATATGCCAGCTTAGAATAGTAATCAGCGGTGGTATTGGCACATCTGTATGGTAATCTAGCGATAGCAACTCAGACAGCGCTACTCCGAAATTCGAAAATCGAAGTTTGTATCGTACCGTCTCGCTCATTCTCTTATTTAGGAACGCTCGATACAAAGTTTGAATTTGAACTTCGTAGAATAAAGGCTAGGGTTCATGGGTGTATTCCATGTACAGAATAAGACACTTCATTACACCCGCATGAAGGAAGAAAAATTGGGACGACTACTCGCCATTATTGATAATCATAATTATAAAACAAAGTGCCCATATATGTATACATAGCTTTCTAAGCTTTTATTTAACTTACAAAGCTCGTATGTGCGTCGTGATTTCAAAATTTGTAAATCATTTTTCTACCACTTTCTGGTTCGCTTTCGATTGAGCTGAAATTTGGCAAACTTATTTGAGTTTGGTGAAAATACAATAATGTGGTGGTGAAATTCAGATGGTCCAGCTAGGATCGTCTCGGCAGGACTAAACTCTTTAATGGTTAATGTCATCGACTTGGAATGAATATGTAGGTTGAATGACAATGTAATAAAAACGTAATTTTCAAAAAATAAACTTATTTGTTTGTAAATGAAAAATAGTTCTTTTGTGCCACAACATAAGACAAGTGAGATTGTAGATAAGATTGTCTGTTTCTGTCAAGTTAAATAATACCTACTGCCGAATAGATCACATAACAAATGTTATATGTCATGATACCGTGATAAATCTACTAGTAATACATTGTATTAATCGAAAACCGTCAATACGAACAAACGAAGGCGATTAAACTGTAATAAAACACACCAATTACTCAACCTTAAAATTAAGAATAATTAATTGGTGTAATCTTCAACAAATATCGGTGTGATCTGTAAATAAAAATAGCCGTACACCAGACAGCTTAAACAATCGGTTAATTTACATAAAAGAAAGCGTTTAATTCGGTTAAGCTGCGGTTAATCAGTGGTTTAAAACTAAGCTCTTGGTCATTTGTACCCGTCGGTCTAATAATTAACTGAGACAACCCAGCGGTAAAACGGTTAACTGCCTTTTAAATAACAGAATAATGAGATCCCTAACCGGATCCAAAGGTTAGTTGCGTTGCGTCTGCGTAAACGTTTTAGTTAATTGATGGTATTAATTAAACGTCTCAGGCTTGTTAAGTGTAATGTACACGCATACGGGGATCTGTTCGATTAATCAGTTGGGAGAAATGGTTATGATGTCTTGATGACTCACGTAGTAGGAGGTTCTTCCAGCTGCCGCCGAGGGCGCGCAGGCAGCGGTGAAGGCGCGGCGCGGGCGCGGGCGGCGCGCGCGGCGGCGCCTGCCTCACATCCCCCTCGGAAGAGCTTCTGGCCAGAAGCGAAGACCCACGGTCCGTCGACAAAGACCGTCGCCTTCCAAACGGCGCCCCTCTAACCGTCGCGAAATTCTCTTCATTAAACGTATCCAGAGGAATACCTTCAGGGTCCTCTCGTCTACTTCTAACTGAGAATGTTCTTCTAAATCCGCTAGCGAAACCTTCGATAGTTCTTCTTCTTGGCTTCGGGACTTCTTCTGAGCTGATGACCGTGATGTCATCTAAGTTTTGTGCCTCGTACGTCCTGTAAGTCCTCGGCAGTTCCAAGCCCGTGAGGTCTTCGACGCCACCGTGGCGGTACCTCAGAGGTCTCCCCCGGTCTATGATGCCGAGTTCGTCGTAGCTTCTGTACGTGGAGGAGGCTCGCCTCGGCGCCGGCGGCTTGCCTGCCCGGTCTACCGTCATTTTAGCTCAACTCTAGCCAATTAGCTTGAACCTGATGGAAGAACGACTAACTTTAGATTAGAGACCAATTAAAGCTGGATATCTTTCAATCTCTCGCTTTCCATGACGCACATTGTTTAAATCCTTCAGCTTTTACTCGAGGTTCGTGACTAGTTTTTAGTAAATATATTCAAATTACTCCTTAAACACAATAAAACGTGGTTATGTGTGTATTAATTAAACGGAAAGTGTTAATTTCCTGTAACCTTGGCGGCTACGGGTCATAATTACACTTTCTAGGCTCGAGTAGGACCTTTTGCCGGGGTTTCTGGATGATTATTATTGTGAACACGAATATTTGCGTTCGCGTCGCGTGGGTAGTTGGCATTCAGCGGCTGCCGCGTCGTAACCTGTCTAACTTCTATGTAACATCGTAATGAAAATTGTTTACATCCCAACAAAGAGCGATAGGGGCATTTTTTCGAACAAATCTATTGGAGTCACGCGACATGTTTCAGGAATTCCCTCCACGCGACGCGCTTTGCGGCGAAGAATGTAGGCGCGATAGCGGACATTCCCATTAATTAGTTCATAAATACCGTATCCATTTCTAAGCTTATCTAAGTATCATGGTGTCCAACTGATTTAGAGAAGTACATCGACGTTTCAGCATTAATTTAGTACTGGCGTGCTTTTGTTTGTTTGTGGGCTAATTACTTCGCCCGAGAGGTCAAAGAGAAAAACTGCAAGTACTCTTGCAGTTTTACTTACAAAGTTCTACTACGAAGTTTGAACTTCCTTCAAGTCTAACGTTAAGGAAACTCGCATACCGGCGGAGGGCTTATTTATCTAAATTACAACCGTAGCCACTTTTCTCCCAGACCTCAACATCTTTATTAAGTATACTCCCCTCTCTATTAATAAGCAATAACAGTAACACATATATCATCCATTAACTTGCAAAATATCTGCACACTTAAACACAACATAGAAAACAACAGCTATAGCACTAATAAGAGCCGCTAATGTTCTAGTCTCCAGCATCTAGTGGCACTCGACTCAAGTGGCTGATCGCGGACATGCAATTAGCTGGTAATTGCAGTTTCTGTTCCTAAACTGACGCGAAACGAGCCAATCGCAATAGGAGCAGTGGCAGACTCGCAGTACTTCAGCAGTCGTTAGACGGTTATGACTGGATTAGACTGAACGAACAACGGTAAAGCTGGCTTTTATTACTTTATACACAAGTTATATTTAACTGCAAGAATATTTAATGTTTCAGTCGTATGCACTTCACACGTAATATGTAAGTGTTTAGAGACAGAATCCCTCAAAAATTAGTTTTTCTAAAAAAAAGTTACAATAAAAAATTTTTGCAGACTGTACTTGCATTCTCATCCAAACTACATATATGTAGGTACACCGAATTTTAAGGCAATCTGACTAGAACTAGATCAAATTAGACTTGCAAGATTTAATAACCGACAGACAGATAATCAGGACAGGTGAATCGAAATGAAAGCCAGCAATCAAAACATTTGCAGTTTCTTGCACCTTAAAAGTATGAGCAAATGAAACCCTTGACAAAAGATATCGAGTTTTCTAAAAAAACTGAATTTCACTAAACACCAATTCTCATCTGCTTATCGAGTTTCTATCAAACGTCATGTCATGTCGACGGACATTGTGCAAACGGTGATCCATTAGACGTCGGCAACGGATTTCGAACAATTATCGAATTAGGAACTGTATCCTGCCTGTTAGTGGCATCCGCGGTGTCTTGTTATCTGTTCGAAATTTCGAGAGCTCTCTATTAATGAGATATGGCGAGTGGTGGCGCTGTCATGTTGTTTGATAGTATTCTGTGTTTTGAAGATGTTTCTAATGTTAGACTTAGAGACAAGCACATCTTTGATTTTAATCTTAGACAATTTGTGCTATATTTTGTAAAACATTTATTTACAACAAACTGGCCAGCGTCTTGTTTCTTACCTCACCTGATGAGCTTTACGGTGAAGAAAAACATCGTGAGGAAACCTGCATACACCTCCGAAGAAATTCAATGGTGTGTGAGAAGTTCCCAATCCGCACTGGGCCTGCGTGGGAACTACGGCCCAAGCCCTCTCATTGTGAGAGGAGGACTGTGACCTGCAGTGGGACGTATAATAAGCTTTGATGATGATGATGATGAATAGCAAATCGTCTACATACACCGTTTTTCCACTAGGCTTAAGAAAGCTGATTGCAACCAATACGTCTCACGTCATCAATTTACCGAGTCTTTGTTGCTCCCGAAACGTTTTGTTACGCATTTGTCTCGAGAGAGAGCGCTAGGTGGCGACAAAAAGCTCTAAAGTGAAAATTATGACCGTAGGCGTTTTTGTTCAATTAGCTTTGGGCTGTTTTTGCACTTTCTAAAGTCTGGTTATCTTGTTTAAATGTTAATCATTTATCAGCATTGTAAAATCCGCTGCTGATCATCGGCCTTGTCTCACAAAAAGGAATAGAGGTTTGGCTGTAGCTCCTAAACCCAGTGCGGATTGGGAATTTCACACATGGCATTGAACTACATCGCAGCCGCATGCAAGATTCCTCGCAATGTTTCCCTTCACTGAAAAGCTCATGGTAAATTTGAAATGTAATTTGGCACGCCAAATTGCAAGGTAGGGTTTGAACCTACCTACTGTCCTCTGCTAGAGAGATCATACGTCAAACTATTGGGATACCATGATGTTTTTAATTGTCAAAAGCATCTTTGAAATATTAAAGTAAGTACTAGAAGTCGTTGATAAAGAGGTAGGCGAAGTACTATGGAACCAATTGAATCAAAACCACTATGGAACCTTTACACAGAAAAAGCCACAATGACATCGTAGTGCTTGATAGGAAATTCACTATCAGATTTATCGTGAGAACGTTCTAACTGTGTCTAGAGTACATTGTCTGTCTCTGTAAGAAACGTGCAATTTTTTCTTCGCCTCACATCTCAGAATAAGAATATGTTTGGCTAAAAAAAGTTGACAGACGCCCTCCGTGTTCAATTGTTTGCTTATGTAGGGTACAAACAAAAGATCGCTTTGGCCCGCCTGCCACTGTTTTTGTTTTAAACCACAAAAAATACTTAACGCCTTCAATTTTTTTTAACGCTATAGTAAGCTGCCTCTGTAATGAGACTAATAGTGAACACGAGAGCTCAGCAATCCCCTCTGACTTGTGTATGAAAATATTGCTACCATTTAAGAACAACTATGTTTCTATATCATGCTTTATTCATCGAATACAGTATGTAACTGAACGACGAGCAAAGCCGATACCCGGTTGATGGCCAAAAGGAGTATGATGGAATGTCATACTTTTTATTAACTTTTAGCACTTTCATTTGGTCCATACAAAGTTATTTAATCTAATTTAAGGTTGACCAAACGAAAAAAAAAATACTAAAGGTTAATAAAAAGTATGCCATTCGAACATACTCGTACTCCACTATGCCATCTTTGCTCTGCGTTCAGGCTGTATAAGTATAAGGTGGATTTTTATCATTATACAAAGTTTGACATGTAGGTAATACGAGAGCGGAAAAGGACCATGTTTATGTATTTTACATTGAAATTACCCTTAGTAACGTCAACGACATGTTGGCGAATACCAAAACATTAACGAAGGTAAAAATTAAAAATAGTTTTTTTTATGTTAGAGAGGCCAGACAAACGAACTAGTGGCTCACCTGATGTTAAATGAACACCACTGTCCATAGACACTCGCAGCGCCTTACGCGATACCAGTGCGTTGTCGGCCCTGCAGAAAATTGTATACACTCGCCTCTTAAAGGCACCCAGGTCGTAACTCAATGGGAAGACCCCAGCGGGAAGCTCGTTTCAGATTTTGCAAGTTCGAGGCAAAAAAGACCGCTTAAAACGCACCGTCGAAGACTGCCATTCATCAACATGATGACGATGAAATGAACGCTTACGACGGGAGGATCTGTAATGGAACCCCGCAGCTGGAATGAGGTCAAAGAGTTCCTCAGAGCATTCCCCGTTGTAGATCTTATAGAACACGCAAAGGGAGCTAACGTCTCTGCGGAGAGCAAGAGGATCGAGTTTATTGTTTTATAAACTATAGGATCGTTAGATACTAAATTAAAATACATATGATAGTGAGTGACTAAAAAATCAACGCCCAAATTGCTTGTATCATTGACCTATAATAACAACTAGACTCCCAATCACGCTCAAAAACTGTCGGAAGCAAAAGCCTACACACGCGTCTATTGTGCAGGCTTTTGGTTCAGTTGTGTTTCGACCGCGCGTTGATTACAACGTCACTTCTCGCCCCGTATTCGTATATGTCTCTTTCGCACCGTAATCAAACTCACGAGAAAAAAAGAGACAGACAGTCTAGCTTCCGCTTCGCATGACCACTCCACTGCATTCTTTACTCTTTAGGCGGTTTCCAGCGCGTGACGTCATGTCACTACTTCGAACGATCGTATTCAATTGACATTAAACATTACTGCTACGAAACAAGGTGTTAATTTGAATGAATGCTGTTAATGTTATCTGTATAAATTGATGTATACGCACACAACGCCGCTCGGACGTTTTTTGAGGAACTTTTGTTAAGCGATTGGGTGTCTTGTTGTTATTATAGGTCAATGGCTTGTATGAAGCCATTTGGACGTAGACTGGTAGCTACTTATGTTAGACCAGTTGCAGTTTAGACGAAATGCGTTTTAGACTAGCAGCGTTTTTGGCCGGTTACCGCTAGGACTAGTTGCGTTTTAGACGAAATAATACTAAGGGGCTGTTTCACCACCCATTGATTATTTTTAAATGACGGATAAATGTGATGCCGTCCCCGTCTATTCGAACAAAACAAACAGAGACGGCATCACATTTATCCGTCAAATAAATTTGATCAATGGATGGTGAAATAGGGGGTTAATCTAGCAATCTTCTTCTAGTTCCAAAAGATTGGTAAAATCAAGCAAGCAGCGGTCACCAGTGTAATTGAGCGTAACATAATAGAGAAACGTACCACTTTGGTTTTGCTCCGGCTTATACAGGGTTATTTTTAATTCACTGACATCCTCTTAACCCTGAATTCCTATCACTCAAACAAATGTTTTTTGTTTTACGACTTTTTAAAATGAAGCACTTTTTTCCACATACAAATACACAGAGTATCGTAAAAATAAGAGGTAATCTCAAATTTTTAAAACGTTATTACTCTAAAAATATTAAGTTATGACAAAAGCCGTAAAACAAAAAACATTTGTTTAAGTGGTAGGAGTTTAGGGTTAAAAGGATGCTAGTGAATTACAAATAACCCTGTATAAAGGGCTTACACAGTTTTTTCGCTGATTGACGCCCGCCCGTGAAGTTAACAGAATCAGCAACTTTTTCAATGAATAATGACCACTGTTGTAGTTGCGGTTACGTAAACAAGCGGTTGTAGAACTGTTAACACTCTCCAGTTCTAGATGACGATAATGAGCATAATAAGCTGGTTGCCAAGGTCGAAAAAATGTAGCGGTGGTGGTTAAATATTTTAATTATGTGAGGTCACTACATATTTCATCGTCATCTCGGCATATATATGTACCTCCCACTGTAAGGCACGGGCGTCCTGTCGGAATGAGAGGGCTTGAGCCGTAGTTCCCACGCGGGCCGTGCGGACTAGGAACTTCACATACACCATGTCTTTGTTGGTTTCCAGGTTTCCTCACGTTGTTTAGCTTTACCGTAATGCTCATGATAAATTTCAAATGTAATTTAGCATTTAAATCCCGAAAAAACATAAGAGGTGCAAAATTGCGAATCCGGATTCGAACGCACGTCCCTCTGTTTGAGTGACGAGAGGTCAAACCACGACTTTTGACACGATTATACATTTTTTTTATTGTGAGAGGGAGGCAAACGAGCAAGCGGGTTATCTGATGGAAAATTATCACCACCGCCCATAAATATCAACAACTCAAAGAGAGTTGCCAATCTGTTGCCGGCCTTTAAAGTAAGTATAAACCCTTTTATTGAAAGCCCCGATGTCATAGTTGTCTGGAAACACTTAGGTAGTGATTTCTGATCTGGATTTCTGATCGGTTGACCCAGCTTTAATTTAACTCTGTTTACTATGTTAAAGTTAGAGAAAATCAATTGTTATCGTTGTTTATTTTTCTACGTCTTTTTTATTTATTTAAATTTACATGCCATAAAACAGTAGGTACTGCGTAAGAATAGGCGCCACTTTGTTCATTACTCTCACATTTTTGACATTAAATGCTCGAAAATGGTACCTAAAAATTTCGTAAATAAAATTTTAGTTCCCTTTTCATTCGTTTTCTACTGTTTTATATACTTTATTCTAGTTAGCTATGAAGTATCTTTTTTTTTTTTTTGTACTTATTTTTTCAACTTCATTTTTTTTTTTTTTTTTTTTTTTTTTAATAAGTACAAAAAAAAAAAAAAAAAAAAAGATACTTCATAGCTAACTTGTTTAAAGTTGCACAGTAGCGCCATCTCTTGTCCAGGTGAGCGGTTAGTTCCGAAGGAGTGTTAAAATCTCTCGATGAGGGTGTAACATAGATGTGCGTTTGTCACTGCATAAGGTGATGATTTAGCAGATTGAAATGTATGATGTATAGGAAAGATTCGTGTCTAATCTCTAGACCAGTGGTGGTGTAGGGGTATGGCACGCGGCACGGAATGCTGAGGACCTGGGTTCGATTCCCAGCATTGGTCTTTTTTCTGGGGTTTTTTCTGTGCATCTATATTTCAGTTTGTATTTAGTACGAAATGTAAAATACTTTATTCTAGTTAGAAATTTTATCCTAAAATGGTTATAAAATAATCCAACTTTTTTTGCACAAAAAGATTGTTTTAAAATACTGCAACAAGTATCGCATGTAGAGCCTTGAGAATTCTTTAATGATATAGTAATCATTTGTTATTATTTTGTCCTCGCATGGAAGTTCGATGACTGTCTTCAAATGAGCGATACTTGTAATTTATTGACTCGTAGCGTAGTTCGCCGCGTCCAAGTGTGTATCGACGACTTTATCTTTTTTTTTAACATAAAACTGACCGAAGTTGAAAGATGAAACGAACCGCTTCGTGTAGGCCACTGATGACGACACGGACGTCCGTTGGTAAAATGGAGATGGAGGAATTAAATTATTTAACTTCTGCGCATACTCACGAAAAAAAATTTAATAAAAAAACATACAAATAAGCATCTTTACGACGATGTTCGGGGCTCTGTAGCTTACTCCCGATCGACGGACTATCACCTATGAGTCTTCGGGCTTATGAATACAGGCTGCAGAAGTACCCAACATTCCTTCTAAATACTTTCCAATATTATCAATATCTCGACACAATGCTTAGATGTGTATAACTCAATGCACAATAGACTTGTGACTCATGCTGTTATACAATGTCTCGGGCAATAGCTTAGGCTGTTTGTTAGCGACATAAATGAGTTCTTAGAATCTTTGAAAGCCTAACTGTTATAGTAAGATAAAAACCGATACGGGACTTAAATAGTGTACAGAAGATCAATTGGCTAAGTAAAGTTTTTTGAAGAGATGCTAATTTTTTTTTTCGACAGTGGTCGACTTCAACACCAAGGAACTGCAGCTGTTTTATTTTTATCTCCTTTTATTTATTGGAAATATTTTTTTAAGTGTTCGAGATGACATTTGTGAGATTTTATGGCTGACAAGCGGTTCGTGCTCAGTACTAAGAAGAAATAGAAAAAAAAAACGAATTCAGCTGTCGCTTCTGTCAATGTCAAAAAGTAATAATCTAAAGTATGTACAATTTATAAATAAAGGAAAATAAAACTGAACCTAAAACTAAAAATTTATAAATAAAAAATATCTTTTAGGATGTCACCCGACGGCATAGTTCCCAGAAGGCAGGCAGCGTTACCGCGTTGAATAGCCAGGCTTAATCGTTGGCGGAAATAGCCACCTGCCTTCTGGTCACCAGTTGTTTCTACCAGGCGCGAAGAAATCTCTTTTGCGAGTTCCTTCGCGCCTGGACCCCATGCGCCTAGAGTTTCTACTCCAAACGGTGCAAATAAGTACGACTGTCCTATACAGGCATATTTGCGCCGTTTGAGGTGTTCAGCCGCAGTGGCCGCCGCACCTGCTCGGATTGAAGTGGTAGCAACGTGAGAAGGTGCCACCGTATCGACGCAGGTCGCATCCCAAACGAGACTCCTGCCCTGCCTCCTGCCTCCAAGGAATAAGCGACATGCCGTCGGGCCTCTTGCCGTCGTCACGTGCGATACCGTTCGGCTCTAGGATAGCCGGCACGTTGGCGGTGGCAAGGGCTCTCCGGAGCAGGTCGTTCAGAGAGGCGTGACGAGAGATGCGGCCTGCGCTTCTCGAGCAGGAGAGGCCATGATAGCCTAGAGAATCTACAGGTTCTCCACAACGGCATCTATGGGGTTGGGTGACATTAAGACCTAGACGCAGGCTAATCGCAAACGATAAAGTAATGGGGTCTAATAAAGTACCAATATTGGCAGAAGGCAGAGCTTGGAGCCAATATCCGGATTCTGGCACAGAAGCGGCTAACAGGCGGGCGCGGTCAGCTTGGTTTGTTGCAGAGTTAATGAGTCTTTCGGACACAAGTTGGCAGAGCGGTTCATCCCACAACCGTTGCGACTTGGGGACAGTGGGAAAAATTGTATTAGGGCAAGCTGCCGTCCAGGCATCCCCAGCTTCGTCAAAGCACTCGGGCGGTTGGCAACCCACGGAGGGGCTTAATATTTGATTCACCAGAGCCTGAGTACTGTGAACAGAAGAAAGAAATGCCGGGAGGGCGACTTGAGAAGAATTTCTTATTCCCAAGCCACCAAAACGGATCGGAAGAGTAGCCTGTGTCCATGCGCGTCCGGATATGTCAGAATTTAGAATTTTGCATAGTGTTTTTTGGAGCTGATCATCTAAAGGAATTAAGCAATCTTTGTATTTCCAAACAGGGCTGCATCGTAAAATGTAAGTAAATTTTGGAACAAATAAACAAAATCTGATAATGAACAAAGCCATGCGTGGGTTAATTTTGAGGAGTCTATCGGAATAATCATTGTATTTGGAGACATGTTCATTAATGAGGGGAACGATAGATTCTGGGAGGACGGGGGCACCCAAAAGACGAAGCGTACTATTGTGAATGATTTTTATGTTCGGAGCCAGTGTATTAAATTTAGAAGTTAAGTCAGTCAAAGTTTGAAGAGGTAAATTTTCCTTAAAGAAAACTTCGCATTTACAAAAATTTAGATCGAGACCGATTGCATTAAATAGAGAAGTAATTTTGCATAAATCATCAAGGACTGTCTTTCCCTCGCCACCAAAGGTTCCGTCATCAAGATACCAGGTGTTAAATTTTGAATTTAGAGATGTAATTGCCGGGTGTATAGTCAAACTAAAAATGGCGGGACCAAGTGGGTCGCCTTGCTGGCAGCCAACTGCCGAGCTTAATAGGTTGTCTTTATAAACCAGGTGAGATGGAGTGCTGTAGCATTGCCATAGATAGCTATAAATCTCTGGGGTAACACTTTTAACCTGTGACAGCATTGCTCCTCGGTCTACAGAATTGAAAGCATTCCGAACATCCACCTTTAAAAGTACCTCACAGTCGCCCTTACTGAGGTAGGTGCGCGCTGCATGTACGGCTGCCTCGCACCCTCCTTTGCAGCCAAATCCCAACTGTATCGGCTGAAATTTTTCAGAAAGATTTTGAAAAATATGTCTACTACAAATTTTGGATGAGATGCGCCGAAATGTTGAGCCAATGGCAATTGGTCTGATGCCACCATCTTTTTTTTGAAGAGCGCATAGATTGGCGCCGTAAAGGGTAGGAACCACTTCAGAACATACCAAGCCGGATAACATAAAGTTAATGAGGTTGGTTACACTCTTTAATAGAGTAGAGCCAGCGTCACCTGTTGCCGCACTGATAAGATCCTTAAAATGTTGTGGCGAAAGACCGTCAAGGCCTCCCGCGGAACCATTTTTAAAAGATTTTATTGCTGCAAGTACGTTTTGCTCAGAAGTTTGATGGTTTTCATTTTCTGAGTTCGGAGGGTCGGGCAGAATGAGTGACGCTGCGGGTAGTGAATGTTTGGATCTAAGAGAGGTTAAAGTTTCAAGAGAATCAGGAGCAACGGTGTCACTGGAAAAAAGTAATTGAGCAGCACCTTTTATATCACCATCATCAACCTTCTGTTCCACTTTTTTAAATAAATCTCTGCAAGGAATGATTCTATGGTGTTCAGGTTGAGAAGGTGAAAGAGAGGCTGGATTAGTGCAATTACGTTTGATTTGCTGAGTTAACGAACTATTTATAGATTTTTTGGCGTTGAGTGTACGGTAAGCAAAAGTAAGTAAATGTCTCCAAGCGTTCGGAGAATTTTCGGACACGACTTTATCAATCGCAAGAGACAGGTAAGTAGCGACTGCTATCCGTGCGCCTCGTGGAATTCTCCTTACGATTGGCACGGAGCGTTTGAGGTGGCCAAGTTCCAGAGGAAGACTATTTTGGGGAGGTGAAAGAGTGTGTAAGCTAGGAGAAGAGGGAACCGCGTCTGAAAGGTTGGCGACATCAACAGACTGTTTATGGACTCTACTGATATGTATTTGTAATCCTCTATTGCCTTTGAAGAACTTTGGTTGTGAACAAAGTTGGCATTTCACATAATTGAAGGCGATATCGTTGTTAGACTGACCTTGTGAGGAGGAGGAGGAGAGAATAGCCTGCGACATAGGATAAAACTTAGGTATAAACAATAATATAACAGCTGTAAATAAGAAAAGTAAACAGAAAACAAACAGAACACATAATAACATAAATTAAAAACACAATATGACGGCTGCAGCTTTGACTTATGAATGTTTTGATTTGGGACAGGAACGTCACAAATTCTGCTTTTTAATTGGTTGCGGAGGTGAATTCACTTAGCGACGCACATCGACGCTAGGCAACGGATGGCGGCCTTGGATACCGTGTCTTGTCAAATACTCAAAATCCTTAGAAATATATTCGGCTCAAAATCGGCGTTATGGATGTGAGGAGAATAAAACCCCCATGTACGCAACTGAAGCGTAATTTGAAAAGTAATTTCTTCCTGTACAAGAAGCGCCTGGGGATGAATTTGACCCAAAATTTATTATTTGCGATACGACAGAATGTGTGTGACTTTGACAGATCAGTAATGTCAAATGAAATCTAACCGTTTGCGTTTCGTTTGCTTTGCGTTGCCCAAGAAGCAGTTCCAAAATAGTGATCGAAAGTATTCAATCGTGATGCAATTATTGTGCATAGGTCGTGGAAAAATGCGGTAAAATTGAAAGTCCGGATTTTATGCGGAGGTCGATAAAAATAGTCAAAAAATCACACTGAGCACACCAAAACGCAAAGCAAACGAAACGCAAACGATTTGACATTGACATCAGTGACAGTTCACTTCGGTTTTTTTTCTGTTTCTACTAAGTTCTGAGCACGAACGGCTTGTCAACCATAAAATCTCACAAATGTCATCTCAAACACTCAAAAAAATATTTCCAGTAAACAATAGGAGATAAAAATAAAACAGCTGCAGTTTCTCGATCTCCAGAACGCCGACTGTCGAAAAAAAATATAATTAGCACCTCTTCAAAAAACTTTACTTAGCCAATTGTTTTGGAAGAAGAATGCAGATGAAACAACAATCTTTCCATATGAAATGAGAACTAACATAGTTTTTCAAAAGATTTCAGGTGTCAGGGGGTTGTTATAATTTTATTTATCCAAGTGTTCGTATTAATATTCATCAATTCAATTCAATTCAATTCAATTCAAATGATTTATTGCATAATTATGTTGTTGATTTTTGTTTTGTGTTGTTGTTTTGTTGTTGTTTGCATCCGTCAGACTATGCTTTCAGTTTGTACAATAAAAGTCATTCTCAATCAACTTCAGTGCGCATTTAAGTATTCGACAATTATAGTGAAATAATACGGATTAGTCACGTCTATGAACGAGTTTAGTTCGACATGTTTCAGGCTAATTCGTAGCCCTTCCTCCTGGAGCACACACCACGTTCATTGACGTAAGTTATCCACATTTTTTTACTATGAGTGGGTCTCACGGTAGTTTTCATGTTCAAAGTACATATTCAACAATATTTACTAATGACATAAATCAATTTAAAAATAGTAAAACTTACTCAGTTGAGTGCACAAATATTCTTAACTCGCATACACATGTAGATTTGAAATCGTTTTAAAATAATAAGTACCACTCGAGACTAAACAGTTGTCTGAAGAAGGACGTGAACAAGCAAACAAATGTTCAGGAAGTCTTAGAAGAACGGGGAATCCATTATAAGCTGAGTGATAATTGGTATTTCTGTCGGATATTTTTAGCTATCCATAGTAAGTATTAAATCGAATGTGAATCTGACGTTTTTGGTGTTTACGAGCGTATTTGTACTTAATGCGTGCTCTTAGAAAACAAAAGATACCCGATTCGTTTAGTCATTATCATCCCAGCCTATATCCGTCCCATTGCAGGGCACAGGCCTCCTCACAGAATGAGAGGGCGGGGTCGTAGTTTGTAGTTTCCTTGCGGGCTCAGTGCAGACTAATTCCGTCAATACATTCTTCATACCATTGTGTTTCTTCGTAGGTTTTCTCACGACGTTTTCCTTCACCGTAAAGCTTATGGTAAATTCCGAAAAACTCAGAGGTGAGAGCCCGGTCTCGAACCCACAACCCACACGTTTTACACAGGAACCGTTTCACTGTAGTTACCTACTTGATTTTTACATTACTTGGGCCATTCTACTTTTAAGTAACCATTAATCTTTTGTGAAATATAAGGCATCCCTGGTCATTTTTTTGAAGTATAACTTATATAAAAACTGAAATAACTAAATTTAATATTGAAAAGCAAAAAAACTTTAAATTTAAAGAAATTTTGTAAAAAAAATTGGTAACTCAGCGGAGAATACACCAATTTCCATACAAATGGCGGGGACATACATGTCCACTGCGTTACCTAATTTATAGATAATAAAGATTACTTTTTATAAATAGTGATAATTTTAAATGTAAGCTTAATTATGTCCCTATTCAAATTTTTAATGATAAAACCGAGCACTTTACAGTTTTTGTAAAAAATATATTTGAAGAGCACATTACAAAAAATGACTGGTTAACGAAAAGCAGAATGGCCCACTTAGTGATTACCCATGTCACCTACATTAGGCTAGGCCTGTCCCGTAGAATGACATCTTACATTGCTTACCTACATAGAAATAGTATGTAGATTGATAAACAAGGATCGTAAGTGATCAATTACACCTAAGATATTTAGGCGCACGAGCGAGCAAAGCGAGCGAGGGTGCTTATAGTTCGCTAGTTCGCGGGTGTAATTGATCATTTACACTCGAGTTGAACCCTCTACTTTTCATCACAAATGCGAGGAAATAATGAAAAACCGTTATGTTAAAAATGTAGAAGGGTATACGCAATTTGTAACAGAGCGGAAGAAAATTTATCGCGCCAAACCGTCTTTTGTTTTTTTTAATGGCCTCGCGCTCTTTGGCTTGGGCACATTCAGCCAGCACTGGCTAGCAGCATTATGCCAGCATGGAGGTTTGGAGGTAAGTATTACGCATTACAATCTCCTTGTTTAGGTATCAGTTCGTGAATACAAAGGAGCACCATTCGATTTTTAAATTTACGTACATCCCTAAAGATGTAAATCGAATTTACACTTAATTTACAACATGGATTTCAAGTTAAATGCAACCTACTTTCAGAGCTTAAGTGATGAAAACTATTTAAACGTGCATCCAACCTTACTAGTTTAATGCACGCTAATAAATACAACTTAAGCAGACTGTATACCTACTCAGAGGAGATCCACTTCATTATAATACGCATAGTGAACCCTTCGAAAGAGAATCTTAAATTATCACTATATTTCAACGCTCATAATTATTTATCACTTTCCCGCTCCGCATTCCTCGGGACATTATATTTCCCATTATTCTTCCGCTTTGTTGAGTGATAATTTATAGCATAAATAACTCGAGATGGTTCTGCGATAATTTCGAAATCAGTCCGGTAGTTCCGAGACTGTTTTTAAGCCATGTTGAAAGCAATACGACTGGCACGGCTTGCGTTCGCTCGTGTGAATTCTGGGGCAAATTGTGTCTTCATAAGCCCTTTCATAGCTCTCAACAGAATTAGCAGCATAAAATTACGAATATAAGTCAATATTCAAGTAACAGAATACAATTTTGACGACCGCTTTATTTAGCTTAGTTGGTAGTGACTCTGCCTACGAAGCAAGAGGTCCTGGGGGGCTACTCCGAAATTCGAAAATGGAAGTTCGTGTCGCATCGTCTTGCTCGCTCTTGTATTAAATACTTTTAGCGTGAGAGGAATGGCACGATACGAAGTTCGAATTTTGCACTTCGTAGTATAAGGCCTGGGTTCGAATCCCGGTAAGGGCATTTATTTGTGTGATGAGCACGAATATTTGTTCCTGAGTCATGGATGTTTTATATGTACGTATTTAAATATTTATTTATCTTTAAGTATGTTTATCGTCGTCTAGTACTTACCCATAGTACAAGCTTTGCTTAGTTTGGGACTAGGTCGATTTGTGTAAGATTGTTCCCTAATATTTATTTATTTATTTATTTTAATTATCAGTTAATTTAAAATATCAATATGCAAACTTATAAAAAAAATAAGATTTTAGAAATTAGACATTACCTTCAAAGACCTCCGGATATTTCGACTCATTTACTAGCGTCATGCATGATCTCGGGTAGACGAGGAGCTCATTAAATGTAATCGCGGTCTATACCCCGTAGAAAATAAAACAATTTATAACCTTACATCATTTAAAAATGGAATTAGAATTATTTGTCAACTTTGAGGCAAAAATAGGCAATCGATTACTTTTAAGAATATGCTTTATTAGACACCAAATTGTTTATTAATGACTGAGTTGAAATAAATAGTTATCTGTAATGAAAAAATACTGGGTGATACGAGGATCTCGACGCCTTAAATCAACCACAATGACGTGGCCAAGGGGAGAGTATGAACGTGTCAGACGTATTGGTGCGAATAGGAATTTATACAGTTTTATGGTTCCTTCACTCTGTTTTACGCGTTAGCTGGAGCTGCAGCTTTGATTGCCTCTAGATCCGGCGCAGGAGTACATCAATCGGCATCCAATTCTTAGCGGATGTTATCAAAATTATGCAACATCTATTTCTATAAATCAATCTCTCTCTATTTTGTATTTTCTGGAATGCGAAAATCTTTCAGGCTCAAAAGTTTCCTTCAATTTATTTATTTTTATCAACAGTACCTTTGTTCAACGAAATCTTCGACTTTTTAAATGAATAAGTTTGGTTGGTTGGGTGTTTGGTTGGTAGGACACTAGACGCGTATAACCAGATCCGAGCTAGGGTCCCCATCCAACGCCCGAAAAACTTTAACATTTTTTAAATGTCTTAGATTTCTTTCAAGTTTAATTGTACGACGGATTCTGTACTAGCTTAAACAATTTTATTGTTGTTCAATTTGAAGCATTTTTGAGAGTATACATATATATTTGTGGAAACCGAATTTCTAGTTCGGATGGTTGATTCCGAAGTTTTTGTAATAAACGAGCGAGAGGGGACAAATAGTTATAGTTGGTAAGAATTTTGGCTTATTTCAGCCACCAAAAGTTATCGCTGGGAACAGAAGCTCTTGGTTTACCACTGTAGAGGACACCGCATTTATCGAGGGCACTTCGTATGTAACGATTTCGCGTAAGAAGTAGTTTTTGTGTATTTTGCGATTATCGTGTAATTACCTCGACGTATCAAAAGTCGCAGCGTGCATTGCGACAGCCAGCAGTAATGTAGATGCATGCGTTTACGTAACTGCTGTCCTGATATGGGCACGACCGAATTACATATCAACAGGAACTGGGAAAACGTGGCTTATTAAAACTATAGCATTGATTTCGAATTTAAACTGCGATAGAAGTTAAATGTAAGTTGGATTTGATTTTAATGCGATTTACGCCATATGCCAGTCAGGCTCTCAGACGGTATCTTCACCAACAGTTATGATTATTTGAGCTCATAACCTTAATTCAACGTAAGACAGCTCCGAATAGTTCTTGATCCACTTCTTGATTAGTATATTAAGAAGAATACAATTACCATGGACAGATAAAAATTTGTCTTCACGCCTGATTTTGGCCTTAGGCGACCCCGGGGCCAAAATCAGGGGGGGGGGGAGTAGTTGCCAGCCCTGGGGCTGGCACTTGGGGCTGGCACTTACCTCTCACAAAGATTAGGAATAGCAGTTCAAAGAGGTAACGCAACCAGTAACTTGTGGTCCTATGCCTGTGGCGGAAAATTTATAAATACAAAAAAAAATTTGGACGATATTTTTACTTTATAGTTTTAGTTTTCTAATTAGACTATTCATTCTTTTTTCCTAGTAAAGAAGAGTTCACCAAGTTTTTTTTGTCAAATAAATTATTAGTATTGTTATTTTCGCTTTAGGTACTTTGAAGAAAATATTAGAAAAATGATCGAAAAGGAAATTTCTTCATTCATCAAGCGTTTTACGTAAAAAAACTGACAATTCCGAAGAAAGTGACACCCTCATTTTATTTCTACTCTTTTATGTCAAACTCTACGGACTCTAATTGTAATTATGTTTTGTAAGTGTTGTGTTTTGGTACAAGTAGGCTAACTCTTTCCAAGTACTCTAAAACGAAAGAGGAGTAATTATCTTCAAACAGTAGTGTTGATTTTGTAACATTAATATGCAAACTCGTAGCTGGTAGTATTAATTAACCCGCTTTTGTGTTTTCGCGCCTTCACAGACCAATCAAAGCACCATAAACCTATAATACTCGATCGCTGGTGTATACATTATTGCACGATGATTATGACTCAGCTTATATCAGAATTGCTAATTTTCCACAGCGCGTATAATTTACGTTCGAGTAAGCAAGCCCCTTGTCGCACTACGGCTGCGCTGATACAGCGATATTTTTAGTTGTAACCTCCCTACATATTACACGGGTAGATAAAATGCTGTAGGTTTTTTCGTTAGTGATTAGTTTAGTGCTCTATTGTTTAACATTTTGATCAAACTGATTAGATTGCCTGAGTGCGTTGCTAATATGAAGAGTAATAATTTGGAGCGCATATTTCCAATTTGGTTACGCTTTTTGCACATCGAATAAAAAAAAATTGGGCTTTATTACACGCTTTATATTTTAAACTAGTTTTGTCCCTTGTTTCGCTACCGTGTATTCACGGCAATAATTGTCTAGTTTCCTATCCCGTTGTTACAGGTATAGATGACAATAAGTTGTCTTTCTGGAAATATGTTTACAATTTCGAAGAAAATATGCATATATAGTTAACCAAGCGAACAATGATTACCTACATTATTTAGTACTCATCGTAAAGTATTCGCTGTTACACTAGACAGTTGTATACAATTGAGTGATAATTACAATAAAAGCAATTAATTTGAAGAAAGTAATACACCTACGGCTTGCTATAAAGGAGCGTTGTCAACACATTATCATTAAGAGAACATAAACATTACTGACATTGTTAACCCTGTTGTGAACTTATTAATGCGACTGATAGTAAGTGTACTGGAATGCAACCATTTACCTACAAATTTAACAACAAACATTAATAATAAATATCAGCATCGTTCCATCTGAAAGTCCATCATTGCTGAACCTTACCCAAGGATATCCACAACTTTCCCGCAATGACTACCAGATCTTCCATCCGCCTTAAAATAGGTCTACTTAAACACTTCACCTTCTGATACGCAGTCACTACTGCAGAACTTTGCTGCCCCAATGTGTATCAGATTTATGAGCTATGTAGTCTTATCCTACTACTGCTACTCAAGTTGTCTATGTCGTTAACTTTCGAAATTCTGCGGATATCCTCACTCTAAGCTATTTCTATTATCCTTTGGTTGCTTAGAACCTTTTTATGAGGCCTATGATACAATTTCAAAAAACGAATATCTAAATTTCCGATACTACTCGAATTTAAGACAAAAAGCTGTCGTTAATTGAAAACATACAACTAAGTGTTGAATCAACGTCCATAACACAATCACATGTACAGCTATTATGAGTGACACCAAATCATCAATTATAATGACATGCAGATAGACAGCAATAATAGGAAAACATACAGAGTACGTGTGTATTATTAATCTGTACAAATATGATGATAATCATACAGTCTCGATAAAATCTTTGAAGTTGTGAATGAAACCGTATCGCGTGATCGGTGACATGTAATACGGCAATTATTACGGTTGCGGCACGCCATCCGACCATGCGACGCGATGACATACGTGAGAAAACAAACAAAATACACGTCTAAACTGGCAAAGTTCACGAATAAAGGGACGCTATTAAAACGCAGATAAAGGTTAATTACGAGGAAGACAAAGGAAAGTTCAAGAGACAAAAAATCTCACGAAGATCGAGCACAAAACCTTGCTAACGAGACAGGGGCAGCGGCGCAAGCCATCCATCAGTCGCGGAGAAATCTGCCCGACTGATAGCGCCAAATTACCTGAACGTAGGGTGATCACCTCCACCACAGGCTACCACACAATAACCTGACCTCAGAGAAAGTGACTATGCAAGTGATTAATAACCTACTCATATCCTCCGGCCATCCAATAAACGGTGACCGGTAATAACAGATCATATCGAAGCGTAATTGTAATATTTTTAATAAGATCCAACTGACAGAGCAATTGCCCGTCGCGAAAGTGCATTGATTTTACCGAGAACCGTGATATGTAAATTCATATCCAGAGCGACCTTGTCGACGCCTTGATTGTTGCGACGCTGACACTTTAACGAGAGCCTTTTAAACGAAACTTTACGTAAACAAGATGGCGAAAGCGATGAAAGAGGAACGATTTGTGAAGTGCTCGGCGTGTCACGAGGTGTGAAGGAAGACGAGGGTCCTCGGGTCATTCATAAGCAGTGAAAGCGGACCCCAACGATAGTCCTAAATTACCTCAGGCCATGGTATCCGTTGTCGCGCTCGCTACACTCGATAAAAGCCCTATAGAATTGCAGGTGATACGTCAATAGCCGGTAGTACGTACATAAGTAGGTATACGACCTTAAATACAGAAGCGACTTTGACGTCCGCATGAATATAGATAGGTCAAACTAGACAGCTTCGACATTCATCCATTATGGGCTCCTTTGATAAGACGTTTAATAAAATATTGTATTACATTTAGCAAGTAACTACGGTGAAACAACGACACAAAACCGGGTTTCGAGTATTGTCCATATCGAGGCGCGGAGTTGGCAGAGTTTTGGCAATCCCACTTCACTCGTTTGCATTTCGAGTGCACGACGAGCCTTTGTTTTATCTTGACGCGGGCAGATGTTTAATGAAAGTCAGTTTTTTGTGCATTCCTCTCAAATTTTAACGAGATCCTCTGACAAAAACACGATGGCTTTGACAGTTATTTAAACATTCTCTTGTTGTTGGTTTAGGGAACGTTTTGTTTTATTTTTCCGGAGGCTTGCGTGTACACACCTACTACCGGATAAAAACTTTGCTGGGATATGGACGCTTGCTCGGGTTCGTTGTTTGGAACAATACGGACGCGGAATTTGACAGTGATGTAATGTTCACACCGAAGTGGCAAGTCCGCGTTGCGATTAGAGGCGAAGACGTGAGCTTGTTAACAGTCGTTAGCGAATTGATGTTACTCACCGGTTATCGGTTCAGTAACGGGACGTAATGCTTGCCTGACACATTTGGTAACTGGCACGGTTGCTATGCAAAAGTCGACAAAAAATGCCTTTGACAGTGACCGTACATTTGCTTTCAAGAACACACACAGACACATGAAATATAAAATCAAGTTTGTGTTTTACTTGTTTATTCCACTGCTCGG
Source organism: Archips crataeganus (assembly GCA_947859365.1). Taxonomy (NCBI): domain Eukaryota; kingdom Metazoa; phylum Arthropoda; class Insecta; order Lepidoptera; family Tortricidae; genus Archips; species Archips crataeganus. Next base: position 5,823,104 of record OX402052.1, read on the forward strand.
CATGACGTCGCAGTTTTTTCACACCACCCAAAACTGCGCGTGACATGCCCATAATTATTGTACTGATAATCAGATATAGCATACACATGTATCGATTGGACAGGTACTTTCAAAATCACAAAGCTCGTATTAGAAAGCCGAATGCCAATAACGTTGAAATGCGTCTGGAGCAAGATCTCAGCCTGTTCGCAAATGTGTGTAGCATTAGCCGTTGGCAGTAATTGCGTATCATGCAAAAACGGGCCCGTCGGTCGTGCCAAAAACCTTTCGCTCCACAGAATCGATTGTGTGACGACGTGATTAATATAACTTTTATTTGCTTTGATTGCATGTGTCTACGGGCGTGAATCTACTTCGTCGGCCATTGGCATCGTATAAAAAGCAAGACTTCATCTCGGATTAACAGTACCCGTAGTACTACCTCGTTTGATGGATTGGTCCGTCGTCCGGCCATACCTCCACGTTCTATTGTATCGACCAATTTAGGAAAGTTAATATTTATAATGGGTAAACCAGATTATTTTTTATTGACAAGCGAAATGATGGAAAGCTTTCCACGGTTAATTATTTTATTAACATTTATCACATATATTTCGTCTTAAATAAATAGGGTTAGCAAATTGACAATGTTTCTAGAGATAAATTAGATGGTGTAGTTTGCAGACATATTTATAAAAATAAATAACGTGCTGACAAACAGGTTGGCAGATAGTATCGACAGTTAAAATATTTCAGCAGGCTTGGCAGGTTTTATATCGCCGTATCTGTCTATCGCTAACAGATCGAGAGAGACGACTGTTGTAGCCGTGCGTCTGCGGACACGGCCGAGAATCGATGGTAATCATTAGTTAGCGGTTGACACTATCGTAAGAAATAAATTGAGTGCCTGCGTTGATGCACAAGGGGTTATTCGAGTCACACATAAATTGTTCGAGACACACGGTGATTAGGGCGTCATTGTTGACGTTCCAAAGCTTACGGAGGGTTTAGAGTCTGTGGTTACGAACTTTGACAATTTGGATTATGAGATTAACTGATATAATGACGATGCTGAACTAGAGGGTGAGTGTGTGGGAAGTGACAGCGACAACGCCATTAATGTTAACTTTGGAAGTGAACGTTCTAATTTAGCAACAAAAATAATTAAACGTGGAGCCCATAGATGAGAAACAAGACTTCTCGCTTGATGACATGAGGAGATGAATTGCACGCAAATCTGGTAGCTACAGATCGAATGAAAACTTTGCAGTTCTGTGGAGGTTCCTCGTACAATTTTCCAGAGAAACAACACCGCTGACCAGACCACGCAAGAACGCGCAAGACCATTGTAAATTGCTAAATGGGTTTTATACAAAAATTACGTTGATTATTATGTATTTGCTACAACAAACATCTTTTTGAGAGACGACAAGATGGCCGAACTGTTTGACTACTTTTTTGTATGTCCGTTCTCAATTCATAACGAAAATAAATGTGTGATGAAATGAGTCTGACTATGTTTTTGAAGTCTTCCCGTTGTGAACAGTCATGCACAAATTAAGTGATTAACATACCAAAGAACCGGAACGTGCCTGCTTGTCGTCATAACTCAACTTTTACCCACCTGCGCCTTTGTTGTTCAAATATGAAATGGCGGGAAAACTATCAGCGCAGCGCTCCTGATTTATTTTAATGTAGAAACTTATTTTAATAGCTCCTGCTTTGAATATATTCAGTGAAGTCGTTGAGTTACCTTCTTTACGTCAGTAGAATAAACTAAAGCTACTTTATTTACTTTGTAATTTTAGTCTCAAGAGATCTTAGATTTTACAATATTTAAACAAAATCGTTAAGTCTTCTTTTTTAACACACGCGTAATTAAATTAAATTTGCACATATATCACACCGCCGACCTAAATTACAAGAATCATTAATCAACCCAAATAATATAAATAAAACTCAAATAACCCTTGACACTCAAGCGACCATACCATGCAGGTTATCGACCCGTTATAAACAAAATCCATACAGTCATTAATAAAATTACAATACTCAAGTTGCCGATGAAGCTAGTGATGAAAAACTTAAACTTAAACATGCAGTTAAACACATGTTGCTAGTAAAACGTGAACAAAGCGTACAATTAAACAATCAAAGCAACAAAGAAGATGATGACAGAGACGTAAATGGTGTTGAGATTACAGTCAGAGTTCTGCCGGATAAGGCTAGCACCGAACTGGGAGCCTTGACTAATCGGAACACGAGCGGACATAATGGGCACGAGGATGACGCGGAGGAAAATGAAAAAAAAAAACTTTCTAGTGACGAATTTTTACCAGAAAACACTTGTTTTAATTAGCATTATTAAAGTTGTTTTTTCTGTAACAGATAAACTTCGCAAAATAAAATGTGGATATACCCCTTAGCTCTCGCTGAAGACTAAGGGGTATATCTTACTTAAATTGTAATATTTTAAGTTCAAATTGTAGTCGTATTAAACTTTATACATACGACATAAAAGTCGACTTTTAACATTAAACATTTAAGCATAATTCAGAGAAAGATTTATAAATTTGATTAAGGTACTCTGTACGTATATTTATTATTATGATTTAAATATTTACAGTCAAAGCTTCATATTTCTTGGTCTTTATTCTTGTTTATTCAGTCAATGGATTAAAATTATCTATAACACAAACGGCATCTGACTTGCATCATCCAGTAACTTAAGTTTAATCTTTAATAAGATCCCGCATCGTTCGAGTAAACTTTATTGAGATACGGTTCTTAAAAGCAAGAGAGTTGTTTCTGGCTAGCTGCCAGGACGTTAATCGCTGAGGCCACCTGCGACTTAGATGAATCTGCGAGATTTAGATAGCAGCGTCATTGATAATTTGTTGCACATGATGCTTATTACTTGTTATTAACTCAGACGCGTTTGAATGATAGTTTGGTTTTAAGGGACTCAAGTAAAGGTAGATTGAAGCAAATGCTTTATGGATGTAATGACTAGAGAGGGCACTTTTCTTTTCTTTTCAATTTTATTAAAGTGTAAGATTGAATACGTTAAGCCAAATTTATTACAAGCAAATTAATTAGGCAATTTTATTACAAATTAAAATTATTAAATTTTTATTTAAATAATCTTAGATTCGGTGAGCAGCCGTACTGCTAATAAAATAAAAATAATATTTGAATTTTATTACAAGTTTCATGGAATGAACATGTTTAAAATACAACCAGACAAGCAATAGCTTTCTAAAAAAGACAAAAATGTTAACGACCCCAAAAAACTTCTTGACTCGCCCTAGCAAAGCAAACAAATAGAGGAAATTAAAAAAGTCACAGCTGTGACTCGACTCAATCCTGAAACTAATTTATGCCAAACAAACAGGATAACAAAAACGGAACTGTGAGAAAGTTCTCAAAACTCATAAAAAATATCCTTTTTGGAGCTTGTGGCATAAAAGGTACGTACAATTAGTAATAAGTTCAACCGGTTTACACTATTGTCAGGGTGGAGCTAGTGAGACCCTAGGGGTTTAGTTTTGAGTAAAACAGAACCAAGTTTTAAGACGTTTAGTAGCCCCTAGGGCTGTACCGACAGATAATAAAATCTCTAGGGTCTAGTGTGACACTGTCAAAGAACAATTTTGAATTAGAATAATTTATGTCATTTAAAAATGCAACCTGACATTTTTTCTGCCTCATAGATTTTTGGGTACCTTTGAGTGACTAACTCTTACTTCGTCAGCAGTTACCGCAACAGCAGTAGATCGTTAATCCTCGCAATCGTATCAGAAAACATTTAATTAACTCCCGTCATTCATCAACAGTATTGGATTTGTTAATCCTGTGGGCATTCAGATTGAAAATCAAAATTTTCTACAAAGAATGGAGTGATTAACGACGTCACGTCACCGTCCCTCGTCAGGCAAAGCAAGTCATGCTATATAATAGCAATATTGTAACGATACGGCGCGAAGTAAATTACCCACGGCAAATTAACTGGGTGTAACTGCAGTAATGTGAGTTTTAATTAACATTTGTGATAAATAAAGACATTATGTAATTTATAACACATGAAGAACCTCTACGTACACAATAGTAAGTTTTACAGAAGCCAAATAATCCAATGTTCTCATGAGTAGGTATACTTATATGTATGTACGCAGGAACTTTTTACGATTACAAAAACATAACATAAGTTCTTATTATGCCCGCTACCAAGTTATAAGTTGATAGTAACGGAAATGCACTCCCCTACAGGATATGGTAATAGCAAAGAAATTGAAGGAGCACAACGTTAGTCTATTTCAGTATGCTCCGAGTAAGGGCGATTTATTTTCAGTCCTATTTCCTTTGCAGCCGTGTTTGCCGGTGATGGAGTACTATTGGATACATTAGGCGGACTTATGAGGCAAGTAATAGACAGGTCACCAATTTATGGGGAAAGGAACTCGTCAAAATTCAGTTAATAAGAAAAGCAATAGTGGGTATATGTCTGTAACTGGTAAAGCTCGAATGTAACAAATAAACGAGAATTATAGAAGAGACATTTGCGCAGTGCTAAGTAATATAAAAATTTGTCTGGTTTTTTTAACATCTGACTTTTGATCTTATTGCAATTTCTTCGAGAGGAAAATGGGAGATTAGAAGTAGGATGAGACAAATTATATTAGAAACGTTCTCTTTCCGGACACTGAAAGGTCTCTGGTAACGTTTTAAGGAATTAATTTGGACGTAATAAGTGAATTCGTCAAGATTCCTCGAGTAAATTAATGTGGAACGACAATTCAGCGAGGCGTCCTAATGGAGAGTTTTATATCAATTAACGAAATAAAGTAGGTCAAATAGGTACTAGTACTTCGGATTACATGCCATGTTTTGGAAAATAACGATTTCCAGGAACTTAGCAATAAACTTGCAACTTTGTGAGAAGAAATACGAGCCAATGAAAAACAAGATGTAATCTCGTTTTACATTACAGTAACTAAGCAACATTGTGTGAATCAGTATTTACTAGTAAACCGTTCCTTAAATGGCTCGATATTTCGAGTCCTATGCAAAATAATGTTTCAGATTACGACGGTAACATTAGGAACAGCAAGATTGATTGCTTTGAAGATAAATATGGATATAGTTCCACCTGGATCGATCAAACTGCGTGTTTAAAAACATCTGCGTCCTTGTACATTTTTGAGGGAGTGCAGCAGGAATAAATTTGAGCGATTGTAAAATTGAGCAGCTGCCCGACAGGTGGCGTGGAACGTGCGCTTTAGACACATGCATTCGTGTGGTTTCTTTTTTTTGGAATATGAAAGTCGTGATCAGGCGGTAAAAGGCAATAAAATAGTCAAACTGCTTAATTTTAATCTTCCCCTGCAAAAACAATTTTCGCAAACAATACAAAATCGATGCTATATTGATAAGTTCTTTATAGAAATATGTATGTCTATCAATATTAGTATCTTGTTATTAACAATACTCAGTAAATCATCGTTTTAAATTGGTTTTGCGTGATGTCATTGAGATAATTTACAATCAACGCCGGTTTGGTAAGAGTTTGATATCATATTTATAGCAGATAATGGCTTCACGTAGGCACTATACTTAACTTTTATCAATGAGTGCACAAACAAACACTGACTGCATAACAAACGTTTTTGTTTCGAGAATGGCTTTTAGCAATAACTTCTTCCAATTTGAGTGTGTTACTGGCATTATTATTGCGGAAGGCAGATTTAGCGTTTTGATATTCCACGGGTTTTGTAGAATTAATATTCATAAAGCATTCACGACGATTATTCCAACTCGCTACACGTGTCGCTAAAGACTGTTTGTTTGAGTACAATGTGTTTTCTACGCGAAAGTTCTGCCAATGTTTTTGAATGCAGAAGTTATTGTTCAGTTTTTGCATTTACCAAGAATAATTTTGTTCTCAAAACAATAAATATACAGTCAAAACCGTTTATAACGACATTCAAGGGACAGCAATATTTGGTCGTTAAATACGGTTGGTCATTGTAACCAGTGTTACTTTGGTATATAAGATCGTGTTGGGTTTTTTTTCTTGGTCGTTACATCCCATAAAATATGTCGTTGTAATTGGTGTCGCTATAAACGGTTTTGACTGTATATATTTTTTTTTCAAGTAAAATGACGAGTTTTTGATCCATGCAGATTCTAAAATTTTTCCCACATTATGCGTTCAATTAAATCCAAAAGGATAGAGAAATTATGAAAAGACCCAGAGAGTAGGTAGATAGTTATCTAGCCGCCATCGTCGATCCCACAGTTGTCAATAGAACTACTCCGGCGCAGGCTGCCGTACAAGGCAGTCACCGTAGAGACTTGATCATAATCGGTGGAAAAACTCCCCGAGCCGGACTTGACCTCTTTGGGTTGGGATCTAGACGGCCATTGCAAATGCTGGTGTACTTTATGGCTGTCATTTTGGATTAAGCTGTCTAGATAACCTGATCTGATTTCTCTCTGTTTCCAGATTCCCTGAATCAACTTTCACTTCCTAAACGTGCTTTCGATTTAAACGTATCACTTCTTCTTTAGTCACATTTAATTTTATTTCAAATACCTACCTATACGATTGATTTCATATTTAAGAATATCTGGTTAAATATTCACAATGTTAAATAAATCGACGCGAACAAAAAATTCCCTCGAGTCTTTGCACAAACTAAACTCCCCCTAAGATTGGTCTTTCGCTTTGTTCCGTTCAACTGCAACATAATGGGGCTTAATCCTCAGCTGCAGTCACGATAAAGGATCGTGGATGCGCAAGGGCATATGGCGACCCACGTGCCGCCCGCGCAGGTTTCTCTCTAAACTTCTTATTTTTTCCGACTACATTCATCACGCGTCTATAATAACAGGGTAGTCTTAGGTAATTCAATCTTTAATTAAATTTCATTCTCTCCATCGGATTTGTTATTTCAGTTGCGTGGGCGTACGTTTATTATGGTTACTATTACTATTTCGTTCTTTTGTGTTATGGACGCTATAAATATTGATCCTGCTTTGAACGACTTTACGTCCACAATCAAACTTATAATTTCTATTTTGAGTTTAACCTTGTAAGAAAAATTATTATTAATGCCAATTTTTTAAAGATAGTTGGAAATATTAGAGCTAAATTTTACCCAAACATTTGTTTATGTAGAATAGCTGCCAAATGGTGTCGTCGATTGTGAAGTAGAGTATCGCCCTGAATTTGGTCAGCTTGCACATGTGGGGTGCTGTTTTTTGTCAGTCGACATCTGAGGTCTGTTCCGCAACATGTGCAAATTGTTTGGCTACACTCGAGTTTGTAGGGATTCAGCCTCTTTAAAGGCTTTTAGTATACAAAAACAGATTATTTATACACATGCGACGGTTAAACACAATTCTCACGCCACGTCTTAATATTCCCGACGAAAAGCATGTTTGAGCGCTAGTAGCCTATTCATGTTAGTTTGGCAATCAAGATCGGCAAAGAGATAAGTATCAAAGCCAATATCAAAGTTGTTGTCAGCCAAAATAAACGCAATAAGTCATATTTGTAAAACTAGTCAAGGATTAGTATATACGGCTACGCTACAAGGCGTTCTGGTTAACTTTGTTAGTATATTCGAAAACGATTACAATTTCAAAGGTTTCTACGATTGAACAAGAGGCATGCTTGGCTCTGTTGTGTAACCTCCATGGTGGTGATTAAATCTCACCATTATTAACTGGCTCCATTCAGACACCCACTGCAGTTCGCTAGGCGGTTCGGAGCTATGCCGTCCACCCACTGGCGCAGGTCCCGTAGGCGCGACAGGGTCACACACACAAGCCTTTATTCATATAACATCGACTTCTAAACACACCATTATGTTCATGCCAACTCGAATTTACATTCGGAGAGTCAATGTCGTCTGTGACCAAGGTTCTCCATTGTTTTGACTGTTTAGGTGGTCCAGGATACGTCGCGTATGTTTTTTACAAAACCTCGATATCCCGGTGGTGCAAACGTCGATTATTCCGTGCGTCGTGCAAACCAATCAGATCATCAAGATATCCAGCATACCAACATATAACACGCACATTCATGCAAAAACTTGAAGGACTTTACCATTTATTTTCATGTTACTATTCAAGAGGACCATCGGCGCAAATTTCCAAAAACTTTACTTATTAGTTTCGCCACATAAAGCACACATTTGCAATGGAACGTCACTGACACTGCACACTCAATCCACTTAAGACGCGTTCTGGTGCACTAAGTTTTGTAACAAGTTTAAATTAGATCTACGTCACAAACGGTAAGTACAGACGTCCGTTCGCGGTGGAGGCGCGCGGGAAACTGAGTAGGTAGGTAGAGTAGCGAGCTTAGCCGAGCCGGCGTGCGGTGCGGTGAAACGGCGACGCCGTGAAATGCTGCGGCCGTCGTGAGTTGCAAGTGACGCGAGCGCGCGGTAGCCGTTCCCCCTTTACTCTTCCGCCCGAGCATTGCACCCGCATCGAGCTTGGGTTTTATAGTTTTTAAGGTTCCCTTTTGCAAGCGCATGCTGCCGTTCTTATCATTAAGGGACTAATTTCTTAAATCATCACAAGTAGCCGATTTTTTATTATGCTTGTGTTAATTATGAAAGATTACGTAACAAATCACAATAAACAAAGTAAGTTCCTAGCTATGTAATTTAAATCGCGCATATATACTATGGTGGAACCTTTTCGCTCCACAATGTCACGTTGACATTTTGATACATTTTCCCAGCAAAAAATCGTAAGGATTACAACATACCTAAGTATTGTTCCTACGGAACACTCGGTGTGCGTGCGCGACTCCGTTTGCCGTTTTTTTGAGTTGCTTTTGATTTGACACGGCGCTTGCGTGGGCGCACGCCCTGCGATCCCCGCTCGATAATGTAATAACCCACGATTGTAAAATTTATTTACCCGCCATCCGCCACTCGACAGCGCGTGGCGAGTGCATAGATAACGTTGCGACACGGGCATTCTGCCGTCACCGCACTGAATAGGTACTTACTAACAACTGTTTATCAACACGTTCGTTCCCAGAAGTTATCGTTGATAATGAGCGGTGCCTTCAACGTCGAACCACAGCGCACACCACAGTAACACACTAGCTAGTGTAGCTAGTGACACTTTAACATTGTCATTAGCTTGGCCGTCGAATTTGAAGCTCGCGTCAAACAAAGTCACAGTCGTTTGTGATATTGTACATGTTTTTCGGCCAGACGATAGTGTCTTTATCAACGTCGACATTGGCAGAATCATCGATAGTATCGATGGAACTATATTTTTAAAAATTGAATTAAATTGTACATGTTTGATATTTTGCGTAATGAAAATGAATAAAGTCGCAAAGCGCTATAAAATCCAGAGTTGGTGTTTGCCTATGCGGTATTGTACGTGTTTGGAATTTTGCGTATAATTAATTGTACAAAATCGCAAAACGCCATAAAATCCGTAGTTGGTGTTTTGTGTTTGTGGATTTATGCGTCGAAAGGGTCAAAATATCTTTATTAAATTTAAGCTATAACAAGCACAATGTCGAAGAATCAATCACACCGGTTCAGAAATACACTGTTGAGAAGAATCCGGCAAGAAACTCAACAACTTATACTTATTTTGTTCAGGAATCTTACAATGTTACTTAAATTTTATAACACGCAGATACGCTATTTTTGAAGCTAATTGCCCATGCGGGTCGGAATTATATCCAAACATTCCCTGTCCTGTCCTTGATATAATCCTTAATTTTATAATACGTCTTATTAAGTACTCTTAACAAAGGATTTGAATTTTGTATCTGTTTGATCAGTGATAAATATTTTTTAGAATTTTGTTATAAAAACGAATGCAATTTCCTTGAAACGGGTTTTTGGTTGGTGTATGCGCGTATGAATGCTTTTAGAACTGGTTTGGTGTGGCCCAGAGGCAGTTTGCACCTTCAATCTAGTTGAAATTACGTATGAGCCATTCATTGACAGGTAGGAAATTATTTGGCGGATGCCGGGATTCGAATGTTTGACGGTCCGAATTGACGCAACACCATCACCGGCTGCCGCCGCAATTATCAGCCGGTACATTTCACATTCACACGATTTCATGCCACTGCTTTCTCCATGCTTTCATTCCTGCACTTTTTGGTCTCCATCTTATTTTGGAACTAGCTAGCTGGTGTAAATGGTGAAAACAAATACCTATTTTTTAAGACGTCATGAAGTTTTGCAACT